>CM057393.1:25807500-26471974 GCA_030015415.1 Cynopterus sphinx | reverse complement strand
GAATTTGAAATGAGTGAGTGTGGAGTTTGCTGCTGAGGGTGAGGGGTGAAATGAGTGGGTGAGCGTGAGTTTGGGGTGCTGAGGTTGAGAATGAGGGCTGAGGGTGAGGGTGAGGAGAGTGAGGATGGTGCATAAGAATGCTGGGTGAGTGTCAGGGTGATGTGGTGAGCATGAAGTTGAAGGATTAGCGTGCTGGGTGAAGCTGAGTATGAAGAATGAAGATTGAGCGTGATGGTGAGAGTGTGAGGGGCTGAGTGTGAGTGTGCAGGAGTGAGAGTGAGTGTGTGTGTGTGAGCTTGGAGTGCGTGAAATGAGTGTTAGAATGAGGGGTGAATGTGAAGTGGAGTAGAACGAGAATGGGGAGTGGGAGGTTGAGATTCAGAAAGAGGAGTTAGTTAAGGCTGATGCTGAGGATCTGAATGATCGTGAAGCGTGGAAGGTGAGTGTGAGGTGAGGCGTGAATGTGAAAATGGCGGTGGAGGGAGAGCTTGACTGTGAGAGTGAGTGGTGAGAGTGAAAGTGTGTTAGTAAATGTCCCGACCAGCAGTGACCTAGTTGTTCGCTGGGCTCGAGGAGGACCCTAGCTCAGAGAAAATGGGTGGAAAAAGGGCAGTGAGGCAAGACAGTATTCTCGATCAAGCCTCAAAAATTTTATTTCAGAGCAGGTATATTTATTCAGAAGAACAAAAGGGAGGCAGGACTGACTATAGTCATGGGGACACTAATTACAGTGCCGTTTGATCCCGGTGGCTGGGGTGAAGGGGCTGTACAAGTTTAGATATTGCACATGAGTGTGAAATGGGGAGTGTATAAAAAGGAAACTACTAGGGAGGAGCGGTTGTTAGCTGCGGATGGTGATAACCAGCACTTTGAGGAGCAGCTCTGTAAGAATCATGATCAGCTAGTTCTCAGAACAAATAGGGCAAAAGGCATGTTCTCATGCCAGGGGCATAGGCGGTCCAGGATGGCCTTATACTGGTCTCAAACATGTTAGTGAGGTGTGAGAGTGAGGTTTGAATTTGAGCGTGGGTGTGAGGGTGGTGTGGTGGGAAGGTGATTGGAGGTGAGGGTGAGGTGAGTGTGAGGAAAATGAGTGCGTGTGGGAGTTTGAGTCTGAGGTAAGGGATGAAAGTGAGAGAGAGCGTCACGAGTGCGGAGTGAAGTGTCAGAGTATTAAAGATGAGATAGCATCCGCTTTTGAGACTATATCTTGAGCTATGGGTTGACTGAAGGTAGAATGAGGGTTGGAGCGTGAAGGTGAATATATGAGTGTAAGGGAGAGCGTGAGTGCGAGACTGAGACAGTCAGTTGAGGTTGAGGGTGAGGTGAGTGTGAGGGTGTGTTTGAGGGCTGGAGATGTGACGCTATCGCCAGTGTGAGAATTAGCGTAAGGAAGATCGTGTGAACGAGGTAGACGGTGAGTGTGACTTTTTGGGTGAGGCTGAGCATGAGGATTGGTGTTTGAAGTAGGGTGCGACTGAGGGTGCACGTGAGTGTGACTGTGACTGTGAGGGAGAGAATCAGCGAGAGTGTGAGATTAAGGTTGAGGGTGAGAGTGAGGTTGAGCGTCAGTTGTGTGTGTGACCATGAGTGTGAGGGTGAGTGTAAGAATGGGAGTGAGTGTGATGTTGACTGTGGGAGTGAGTGTGAATGAGTGTGCTTGAGGGTTATTGTGAGAGTGAGTGTTAGAGTATGTTTGAGGGTGATTGTGTGTGTGAGTGTGAGAGTGTGCTTGAGGGTGATTCTGAGTGTGAGCGTGAGTATGAGTGTGAGAGTGTGTTTTAGGATGATTGTGAGTGTGAGCGTGAGTGTGAGTGCTAGTGTGAGTGTGTTTGAGGGTGATTGTCAGTGTGAGCGTGAGTATGAGTGTGCATGTGAGAGTGTGTTTTAGGATGATAGTGAGTATGAGCGTGAGGTGAGTGTGAGGGTGTGAAGGTGTGGTGTGAAGGTGAGTGTGTTTGGGGTGATTGTGAGGTGTGAGCATGAGTGAGTGTAGAGTGTGTTATAGGGGTGATTGTTGGTGTGATTGTGAGTGTGACTGTGAGTGTGTTTAGGATGATTGTGAGAAGCGTGAGTGTGAGTGCTGAGTGTGAGTGTGTTCTGGGGTGATTGTGGGAGTGTGAGCATGTAGCCTGAGAGTGCTGAGGTAAGTGTGTTCAGAGCGGAGGGATAGTGATGTGATTGGGGAGCGTGAGTGTGAGAGCAAGTGTGTTGGAGGTGTGATTGTGGGAGTGTGGAGCGTGGAGTGAGTGGGGAGTGTGTTTTGGACGATTGGCAGGAGTGTGAGCGTGAGGGAGAGTGTGATGGTGAGTGTGTTGAGAGGTGATTGTGGGTTTGAGGATGGGGTGTGAGTGAGGTGTGGAGTGTGAGAGTGTGTTGGGAGGTGATTGTGAGTGTCAGCGCTTGAGTGTGAGAGTGTGTGAGACTGTGTTTTGGATGATTGTGAGTGTGAACGTGGTATGAATTGAGTGTGAGGTAGAGGTGTTTTAGGAAGACTGTGCAGGTGAAGCCTGGAGTGCAGGAGGAGGAGTAGAGGAGTGTGCTGGTATGTGATTGTGAATGTGGCAGGCTTGAGAGCGTGTGTTTAACGGATGGATTGTGAGCGTGAGTGTGGAGCTAGATGTGAGTGTGTTTAAGGATGATTGTGAGTGTGGAGCAAGAGGTGAGAGTGCTGAGAGTGTGTTGGGTGGTGTGAGTGTGAGGAGGTGTTGAGAGGTGAGTGTGGAGGGTGATTGACGAGTGTGAGTGGAGAGTGTGAGTGTGAGGGTGAGTGTGAGCGTGTTTGAGGGTGATTGTGAGGATGGCATGAGTGTGAGAAGCGGAGTGTGAGAGTGTGTTGGAGGATGATTGTGAGTGTGAGCGTGAGCGTGAGTGTGAGTGTGTGAGTGTGTTAAAGGGTGATTGTGAGTGTGATTGTGAGTTTGAGCATGAGTGTGACTGTGAGCGTGAGTGTGTTTGAGGGTGATTGTGAGTGTGAGCATGAGTTAGACGGTGATTGTGAGAGTGTGTTTTAGGGTGATTGTGAGTGTGAGCGTGAGTGTGAGTGTGATATGTGCTTGAGGGTGATTGTGAGTGTGAGCGTGAGTGTGAGGAGGGGTGTGAAGTTGTAATGAGGTTGTGGGCCTGATTTGAGCGTGAGTGTGAGAATGAGAGTGAGTGTAGTGTGAGTGTGAGCGTTAGTGTGAGGGTGGGTGTGAAAAAGAGTATGAGTGTGATATAGGTGTGAGTGTAAGTGTGCGAGTCAGTGTGAGTGATGTTGAATTTGAAAATGAGTGTGAGCGTGAGTTTGCGTCTGAGGGTGAGGGTAAGAGTGAGGATGAGCATAAGAATGCGGGTGAGTGTCAGGGTGATGGTGAGCATGAAGTTGAAGGTTAGCGTGTGGGTGAAGCTGAGGATGAGAAATGAGGGAAGAGCGTGATGGTAGGAGTGTGAGGATGTGTGTGAGTTTGGGGTGAGGTGAGTGAGTGTGGATGAGTGTTAATATGAGGGTGAATGTTAGGTGGAGTGCAAGATTGAGAGTGAGTTTGAGATTCAGAAAGAGAGTTTTTTAAGGTTGATGCTGAGGATCAGAATGATGGTGAGCGTGAAGGTGACTGTGAGTGTGAGCGTGAGTGTGAAAATGGCGGTGAGTGTGAGGTTGATCTGTGGAGGAGAGTGAGAGTGAAAGTGAAAGTGAGTGTGTTAGTGTCCCTGACCCAGCGGGACCTAGTGCCTGCTCAAGGGTTCATGAGGAGGACCAAGCCTGGAGAGAAATGGGTGGAAAAAGGAGAGGAGTCAAGACAATATTCTGATCAAGCCTCAAAAATTTTATTTCAGAGCAGGTATATTTATACAGAAGAACAGAGAAAGGCAGGACTACAGGCATCGGGGATCCTAATTACAGTGTCATTGGATCCTGGTTGTTGGGGTGAAGGGGCTGTAAAAGTTTAGAGGACATGGAGTGTGAAATTGGGGAGTGTATAAAAAGGGAAACTAGGGAGGAGGCGGTGGGCAGCTGCAGATGGTGAATACCTTTCAGCACGAGGGCAGCTCTCTGTAACAATTTATGATCAGCTAGTACTCCAAGAACAAACAGGAGGCAAAATAGGCATGTTGCCATGCCGGAACTGGGCGGTCAGGATGAAGGCCTTATGGCTCCCAACATGTTAGTGTGAGTGTGAGTGTGAGTTTGAATTTAAGCGTGGGTTTGAGGGTGAGTGTGAGTGAAACGGTGATTGGAGGGTGAGGGTGAGGGTGAGTGTGAAAATGAGTGCGTGTGGGAGTTTGAGTCTGAGAGTGAGGATGAAAGTGACGGTGATGTCTGAGTGCGGGTGAGTGTCTGGGTGATGGATAGCATCCGTTTGAGTGTTAGCGTGTGCTTGAGGCTGTGAAGTAGATTGAGGGTGAGCGTGAAGGTGAATATGAGGGTGTAAGGAGAGCGTGAGTGAGTCACGAGACTGAGAGTGGGTTGAGGTTGAGGTGAGGTGAGTGTGAGGGTGTGTTTGAGGCTGAATGTGGCGCTAAGCGCCAGTGTGAGAGTTAGCGTGGGAAGATCGTGTGGTGAATGAGGTAGATGGTGAGTGTGACTTTTGGGTGAGGCTGAGCATGAGGATTGGTGTTTGAAGTAGGGGTGCGACTGAGGGTCTTGGCGTGAGTGTGACCGTGACTGTGAGGGTGAGAATCAGCGAGTGTGAGATTAAGGTAGAGGGTGAGAGTGAGGTTGAGTGTCAGTTGAGCTGAGTGTGGAGGTGGAGCATGAGTGTGAGGGTGAGTGAGGGTAAGTGTGAGGAATGAAGGTGGGTGTGAGGTGGACTGTGGCATTGAGGATGAGAGTGAGTGTGGTGTGTGAGTGCGAGGGAGAGTGTGAGTGTGAGGATGACTGCGAGAGTGGGATTGAGACTGAGGTTGACAGTGGGAGTGAGGGTGAGAGTGAGGGTGAGCGTAAGTAAGAGTGAATGTCAGAATGAGAATGATGGTTAGTGTGTGGGTGAGTTTAAGTGTGCAGTGCGAGTGAGTGTCAATGTGAGTGTGAGCATGAGTGTGAGGGTAAGTGTAAGATTGGGAGTGAGTGTGATGTTGACTGTGGGAGTGAGTGTGAGTGAGTGAGCTTGTGAGGGTGATTGTGAGCGTTAGTGTGAGAGTGTGTTTGAGGGTGATTGTGAGTGTGAGTGTGAGATGTGCTTGAGGGTGATTGTGAGTGTGAGCGTGAGCGTGAGTGTGAGTGCTAGTGTGAGTGTGTTTGAGGGTGATTGTGAGCATGAGTGTGAGTGTGAGTGTGAGAGTGTGTTGGAGGGTGATTGTGAGTGTGAGCGTATGAGTGTGAGTGTGAGAGTGTGTTTTAGGATGACTGTGAGTGTGAGCGTGAGTGTGAGTGTGAGGGTGAGTGTGTTTGAGGGTGATTGTGAGTGTGAGCATGAGTGTGAGGGGGAGTGATAGAGTGTGTTGGTATGTGATTGTGAGTGTGAGCGTGAGAGTGTGTTTTAGGATGATTGTGAGCGTGAGTGTGAGTGCTAGTGTGAGTGTGTTTGAGGGTGATTGTGAGTGTGAGCATGAGTGTGAGAGTGTGTTGGAGGGTGATTGTGAGCGTGAGTGTGAGAGTGTGTTGGAGGGTGATTGTGAGTGTGAGCGTGAGTGTGAGTGTGAGTGTGAGATGTGCTTGAGAATGATTGTGAGTGTGAGCGTGAGTGTGAGGGTAAGAGTGATGATGAGCATAAGAATGCGGGTGAGTGTCAGGATGATGGTGAGCATGAAATTGAAGGTTAGCTTGTGGGTGAAGCTGAGGATGAGAATGAGGGTGAGCGTGATGGTGACTGTGAGGACGAGTGTGAGTGTGCGAGTGAGAGTGAGTGTGTGTGTGAGCTTGAGTGTGTGAATGAGTGTTAGAATGAGGGTGAATGTGAGGTGGAGTGCGAGAATGAGAGTGAGGTTGAGATTCAGAAAGAGAGTTAGTTAAGGTTGATGCTGAGGATCAGAATGACGGTGAGCGTGAAGGTGAGTGTGAGTGTGAGCGTGAGTGTGAAAATAGCGGTGAGTGTGAGGTTGACTGTGGGAGTGAGTGTGAGAGTGAAAGTGAGTGTGTTATTCTCCCGACCAGCGGGACCTAGATGTTCGCGGGCTCGAGGAGGACCTAGCCTGGAGAGAAATGGGTGGAAAAAGGAGCGGAGGCAAGACAGTATTCTGATCAAGCCTCAAAAATTTTATTTCAGAGCAGGTATATTTATACAGAAGAACAAAGGGAGGCAGGACTATAGGCATCGGGGATACTAATTACAGTGTCATTGGATCCTGGTTGCTGGGGTGAAGGGGCTGTAAAAGTTTAGAGGACATGGAGTGTGAAATGGGGGTGTGTATAAAAAGGGAAACTAGGGAGGAGATGGTGGGCAGCTGCAGATGGTGATAACCTTTCAGCACGAGGGCAGCTCTCTGTAACAATTTATGATCAGCTAGTTCTCAGAAGAAACAGGGCAAATAGACATGTTCTCATGAGGGGGGCTGGGCAGTCAGGATGAAGGCCTTATGGCTCCCAAAATGTTAGTGTGAGTGTGAGAGTGAGTTTGAATTTGAGCGTGTGTTTGAGGGAGAGTGTGAGGGGGACGGTGTTTGGAGGGTGAGGGTGAGGGTGAGTGTGAAAATGAGTGCGTGTGGAGTTTGAGTCTGAGAATGAGGATGAAAGTGAGGGAGAGCGTACGAGTGCGGGTGAGTGTCACGGTGATGGATAGCATCCGTTTGAGAGTTAGCGTGAGCTTGAGGCTGAGAAGTAGAATGAGGGTGAGCGTGAAGGTGAATATGAGTGTAAGGGAGAGCGTGAGTGCGAGACTGAGAGTCGGTTGAGGTTGAGGGTTAGGTGTGTGTGAGGGTGTGTTTGATGCTGAATGTGACGCTAGCGCCAGTGTGAGAATTAGCGTAAGGAAGATCGTGTGAATGAGGTAGACGGTGAGTGTGACTTTTTGGGTGAGGCTGAGCATGAGGATTGGTGTTTGAAGTAGGGTGCGACTGAGGGTGCGCGTGAGTGTGACCGTGACTGTGAGGGTGAGAATCAGCGAGAGTGTGAGATTAAGGTTGAGGGTGAGAGTGAGGTTGAGCGTCAGTTGAGTGTGAGTGTGAGCATGAGTGTGAGGGTGAGTGTGAGGGTAAGTGTGAGAATGAAGGTGAGTGTGAGGTGGACTGTGGCATTGAGGATGAGAGTGAGTGTGGTGTGAGTGTGAGTGCGAGGGAGAGTGTGAGTGTGAGGATGACTGTGAGAATGGGATTGAGAGTGAGGTTGACAGTGGGAGTGAGGGTGAGAGTGAGGGTGAGCGTAAGTAATGGTGAGTGTCAGAATGAGAATGATGGTTAGTGTGTGGGTGAGTTTGAGTGTGAAGTGAAAGTGAGTGTCAATCTGAGTGTGAGCGTGAGTGTGAGGGTAAGTGTAAGAATAGGAGTGAGTGTGATGTTAACTGTGGGATTGAGTGTGAGTGAGTGTGCTTGTGAGGGTGATTGTGAGAGTGAGTGTGAGAGTGTGTTTGAGGGTGATTGTGAGTGTGAGTGTGAGAGTGTGCTTGAGGGTGATTGTGAGTGTGAGCGTGAGTGTGAGTGTGAGAGTGTGTTTTAGGATGATTGTGAGTGTGAGCATGAGTGTGAGTGCTAGTGAGAGTGATTTGAGGGTGATTTTGAGTGTCAGCATGAGTGTGAGTGTGAGTGTGAGAGTGTGTTTTAAAATGACTGTGAGTGTGAGTGTGAGTGTGAGTGTGAGGGTGAGTGTGTTTGAGGGTGATTGTGAGTGTGAGCATGAGTGTGAGGAAGAGTGATAGAGTGTGTTGGTATGTGATTGTGTGTGTGAGCTTGAGAGTGATTTTTAGGATGATTGTGAGCGTGAGTGTGAGTGTGAGTGTGTGAGTGTGTTTGAGGGTGATTGTGAGTGTGAGCATGAGTGTGAGAATGTGTTGGAGGGTGATTGTGAGCGGGAGTGTGAGAGTGTGTTTGAGGGTGATTGTGAGTGTGAGCGTGAGTGTGAGTGCTAGTGTGAGTGTGTTTGAGGGTGATTTTGAGTGTGAGCATGAGTGTGAGTGGGAGTGTGAGAGTGTGTTGGAGGGTGATTGTGAGTGTGAGCATGAGTGTGAGGGTGAGTGTGAGAGTGTGTTTGAGGGTGATTGTGAGTGTGAGCGTGAGTGTGAGGGCGAGTGTGATAATGAGGTTGAGGGTGAGCCTGAGCGTGAGTGTGAGGGTGAGAGTGAGTGTAGTGTGAGGGTGAAAGTGAGTGTGAGTGTGAGTGTGAAAGTGTTTTAGGATGATTGTGAGTGTGAGCGTGAGTGTGAGGTCAAGAGTAAGAATGGGAGTGAGTGTGATGTTGATTGTGGGAGTTTGAGTGTGTGCTTGTGAGCGTGAGTTTGAGGGTGAGTGTGAGAGTCTGTTGAAGGTGATTTTGAGCGTGACTGTGAGTGTGAGTCTGAGAGTGTGTTTTAAAATGATTTTGAGTTTGAGTGTGAGTGTGATTGTGAGGGTGAGTGTGTTTGAGGGTGATTGTGATGTGAGCATGAGTGTGAGTGTGAGTGTGATAGGTGTTGGAGGGTGATTGTGAGTGTGAGTGTGAAAGTGTGTTTTGGGATGATTGTGAGTGTGAGTGTGAGTGCTACTGTGAGTTTCTTTGAGGGTGATTGTGAATGTGAGCATGAGTCTGATTCTGAGATTGTGTTGGAGGGCGATTGTGTGTGTGAGCGTGAGTGTGAGTGTGAGAGTGTGCTTTAGGATGATAGGGAGTGTGAGTGAGAGTGTGTTTGAGGGTGATGGTGAGTGTGAGCATGAGTGTGAGATTGAGAGTTTTTTTAAGAGTGATTGTTAGCGTGAGTGTGAGCGTGAGTGTGAGAGTGTGTTTTAATGATTGTGAGTGTGAGCGTGAGTGTGAGTGTGAGTGTGTTTGAAGTTGATTGTGAGTGTGAGCATGAGAGTGAGGGTGAGTGTGAGAGTGTGTTGGAGGATGAATAAGAGTGTGAGTTTGAGTGTGAGTGTGAGTGTGAGAGTCTGTTTGAGGGTGATTGTGAGTGTGAACTTGAGAGTGAGGACGAGTGTGATAATGAGGCTCAGGGTGAGCGTGATCGTGAGCGTGAGTTTGAGAGTGAGTGTAGAGTGAGTGTAAGTGTTAGTGTGAGGATGAGTTTGAAAATGAGAATGAGTGTGATGGTAGGTGTGAGTGTAAGTGTGAGAGTCAGTGTGAGTGATGGAGAATTTGAGAATGAGTGTGAGCGTGAGTTTGCATCTGAGAGTGAGAATGAGAGTGTGGGTGAGCATATGAATGGTGGTGAGTGTCAGGGTGATGGTGTGCATGAGGTTGAAGGATAGCGGGTGAGTGAACCTGAGGATGAGAATGAGGGTGAGCGTGATGGTGAGTGTGAGGATGAGTGTGAGTGTTCAAGTGAGAGTGTGTGTGTGAGCTTGAGTGTGTGATTGAGTGTCAGAATAACGGTGAATGTGAGGTGGAGTGCGAGAATGAGAGTGAGGTTGAGGTTCAGAAAGAGAGTTAGTTAAGGTAGAAGCTGAGGATCAGAATGAGGGTGAGCGTGAAGGTGAGTGTGAGTGTGAGCGTGAGTGTGAAAATGGCGGAGACTGTGAGGTTGACTGTGGGAGTGAGTGTGAGAATGAAAGTGAGTGTGTGAGTGTGAGAGTGAGTTTGAATTGGAGCGTGGGTGTGAGGGTGAGTGTAGGTGTGAGGGTGATTGGAGGGTGAGGGTGAGGGTGAGTGTGAAAATGAGTGCGTGTGGGAGTTTGAGTCTGAGAGTGAGGATGAAAGTGAGGGAGAGCATACGAGTGCGGGTGAGTGTCAGGATGATGGATAGCATCCGTTTGAGAGTTAGTGTGAGCTTGAGGCTGAGAAGTAGAATGAGGGTGAGGGTGAAGGTGAATATGAGTATAAGGGAGAGCGTGAGTGTAAGACTGAGTGTCGGTTGAGGTTGAGGGTGAGGTGAGTGTGAGGGTGTGTTTGATGCTTAATGTGACATATCGCCAGTGTGAGAATTAGCGTAAGGAAGATCGTGTGAATGAGGTAGACAGTGAGTGTGACTTTTTAGGCGAGGCTGAGCATGAGGATTGGTGTTTGAATTACGGTGCGACTGAGGGTGCACGTGAGTGTGACCGTGACTGTGAGGGTGAGAATCAGCGAGAGTGTGAGATTAAGGTTGAGGGTGAGAGTGAGGTTGAGCGTCAGTTGAGTGTGAGTGTGAGCATGAGTGTGAGGGTGAGTGTGAGGGTAAGTGTGAGAATGAAGGTGAGTGTGAGGTGGACTGTGGCAGTGAGGATGAGAGTGAGTGTGGTGTGAGTGTGAGTGCGAGGGTGAATGTGAGTGTGAGGATGACTGTGAGAATGGGATTCAGAGTGAGGTTGACAGTGGGAGTGAGGGTGAGAGTGAGGGTGAGCGTAAGTAAGGGTGAGTGTCAGAATGACTATGATGGTTAGTGTGTGGGTGAGATTGAGTGTGAAGTGCGAGTGAGTGTCAATGTCATTGTGAGCGAGAGTGTGAAGATAAGTGTAAGAATGGGAGTGAGTGTGATGTTGACTGTGGGAGTGAGTGTGAGTGAGTGTGCTTGTGAGAGTGGGTTTGAGGGTGAGTGTGAGAGTGTGTTTGAGGGTGATTGTGACCGTGAGTGTGAGTGTGAGTGTGAGAGTGTGTTTGAGGGTGATTGTGAGTGTGAGCATGAGTGTGAGTGTGAGAGTGTATATTAGGATGATTGTGAGTGTGAGCGTGAGTGTGAGTGCTAGTGTGAGTGTGTTTGATGGTGATTGTGAGTGTGAGGATGAGTGTGATTGTGAGTGTGAAAGTGTGTTGGAGGGGGATTGTGAGTGTGAGCGTGAGTATCAGTGTGAGTGTGAGAGTGTGTTTTAGAATGACTGTGAGTGTGAGCGTGAGTGTGAGTGGTAGGGTGAGTGTGTTTTAGGGTGATTGTGAGTGTGAGCATGAGTGTGAGGGGGAGTGATAGAGTGTGTTGTTATGTGATTGTGAGTGTGAGCGTGAGAGTGTGTTTTAAAATGATTTTGAGCGTGAGTGTGAGTGCTAGTGTGAGTGTGTTTGAGGGTGATTGTGAGTGTGAGTATGAGTGTGAGAGAGTGTTGGATGGTGATTGTGAGTGTGAACTTGAGTGTGAGTGTGAGTGTGAGAGTGTGTTTTAGGATGTATGTGAGTGTGAGCATGAGTATGAGGGGGAGTGTGAGAGTGCGCTGGAGGGTGATTGTGAGTGTGAGCATGAGTGTGGGTGTGAGTGTAAATGTGGGTGTTAGGATGATTGTGAGTGTGAGCGTGAGTGTAAGTGTGAGGGTGATTGTGAGTGTGAGCATGAGTGTGAGGGTGAGTGTGAGAGTGTGTTGGAGGGTGATTGTGAGTGTGAGATGAGTGTGAGTGTGAGTGTGAGAGTGTGTTTGAGGGTGATTGTGAGCGTGAGTGTGAGGGTGAGTGTGAGAGTTTGTTTTTGGATGATTGTGAGTGTGAGCGTGAGTGTGAGTGCTAGTGTGAGTGTGTCTGAGGGAGATTGTGAGTGTGAGCATGAGTGTGAGGGTGAGTTTGAGAGTGTGTTGTAGGGTGATTGTGAGTGTGAGTGTGAGTTTGAGTGTCAGAGTGTGTTTGATTGTGATTGTGAGTTGAGCGTGAGTGTGAGTGTGAGTGTAAATGTGTGTTTTAGGATGATTGTGAGTGTGAGCGTGAGTGTAAGTGTGAGGGTGAGTGTATTTGAGGGTGATTGTGAGTGTGAGCATGAGTGTGAGAGTGTGTTGGAGGGTGTTTCTGAGTGTGAGCGTGAGTGTGAGTGTGAGTGTGAGGGAAGTGTGAGAATGAAGGTGAATGTGAGGTGGACTGTGGCATTGAGTATGAGAGTGAGTGTGGTGTCAGTGTGAGTGCGAGGGAGTGTGTGAGTGTGAGGCTGACTTTGAGAATGGGATTGAGAGTGAGGTTGACAGTGGGAGTGAAAGTGAGAGTGAGGGTGAGCGTAAGTAAGGGTGAGTGTCAGAATGAGAATGATGGTTAGTGTGTGGGTGAGTTTGAGTGTGAAGTGAGAGTGAGTGTCATTGTAAGTGTGAGCGTGAGTGTGAGGGTACGTGTAAGAATGGGAGTGAGTGTGATGTTGACTGTGGGAGTGAGTGTGAGTGAGTGTGCTTGTGAGAGTGAGTTTGATGGTGTGAGAGTGTGTTTGAGGGTGATTGTGAGCG
Source organism: Cynopterus sphinx (assembly GCA_030015415.1). Classification (NCBI taxonomy): domain Eukaryota; kingdom Metazoa; phylum Chordata; class Mammalia; order Chiroptera; family Pteropodidae; genus Cynopterus; species Cynopterus sphinx. The sequence continues at coordinate 26,459,830 of CM057393.1, read as the reverse complement.
TGAGTGTGAGTGTGAGTGTGAGAGTGTGTTTGAGGGTGATTGTAAGTGTGAGCGTGACTGTGAGTGTGAGAGTGTGTTTTAGGATGATTGTGAGTGTGAGCATGAGTGTGAGTGGTAGTGTGAGTGTGTTTGAGGGTGATTGTGAGTGTGAGCATGAGTGTGAGTGTGAGTGTGAGAGTGTGTTGGAGGGTGATTGTGAGTGTGAGCGTGAGTATGAGTGTGAGTGTGAGAGTGTGTTTTAGGATGACTGTGAGTGTGAGCGTGAGTGTGAGTGTGAGGGTGAGTGTGTTTGAGGGTGATTGTGAGTGTGAGCATGAGTATGAGGGGGAGTGTGAGAGTGTGTTGGAGGGTGACTGTGAGTGTAAGATGAGTGTGAGTGTGAGAGTGTGTTGGAAGGTGATTGTGAGTGTGAGCGTTAGTGTGACTGTGAGGGTGAGTGTGTTTGAGTGTGATTGTGAGTGGAAGCGTGAGTGTGAGTGTAAGAGTGTGTTTGAGGGTGATTGTGAGTGTGAGCGTGAGTGTGAGTGTGATTTCTAGTGTGAGTGTGTTTGAGGCCGAGTGTGAGTGTGAGCATGAATGTGAGAGTGTGTTAAAGGGTGATTGTGAGCGTGAGTGTGAGAGTGTGTTGGAGTGTGATTGTGAGTGTGAGCATGAGTGTGAATGTGAGGGTGAGTGTGTTTGAGGGTGATTGTGAGTGTGAGCGTGAGTGTGAGTGTGAGAGTGTGTTTTATGATGACTGTGAGTGTAAGCATGAGTGTGAGTGCTAGTGTGAGTGCGTTTGAGGGTGATTGTGAGTGTGAGCATGAGTGTGAGTGTGAGAGTGTGTTTTAGGATGACTGTGAGTGTGAGCGTGAGTGTGAGTGTGAGGGTGAGTGTGTTTGAGGGTGATTGTGAGTGTGAGCATGAGTGTGAGGGGGAGTGATAGAGTGTGTTGGTATGTGATTGTGAGTGTGAGCGTGAGTGTGAATGTGAGGGTGAGTGTGTTTGAATGTGATTGTGAGTGTGAGCATGAGTGTGAATGTGAGTGTGAGTGTGTTTGAGAATAATTGTGAGTGTGAGCATGAGTTTGAGGGTGAGTGTGTTGGAGGGTGATTGTTAGTGTGAGCATGAGTGTGAGAAGGAGTGTGAGAGTGTGTTGGAGGGTGATTGTGAGTGTGAGCGTGAGTGTGAGTGTGAGTGTGTGAGTGTGTTGGAGGGTGATTGTGAGTGTGAGCGTGAGTGTGAGCATGAGTGTGAGAGTGTGTTGAAGAGCGATTATGAGTGTGAGCGTGAGTGTGAGTGTGAGGGTGAGTGTGTTTGAAAGTGATTGTGAGTGTGAGCATGAGTGTGAGGGGAAGTGTGAGAGTGTGTTGGAGGGTGACTGTTAGTGTGAGATGAGTGTGAGTGTGAGTGTGAGAGTGTGTTGGAGGGTGATTGTGAGAGTGAGCGTGAGTGTGACTGTGAGGGTGAGTGTGTTTGAGGGTGATTGTGAGTGTGAGCATGAGTGTGAGTGGGAGTGTGAGAGTGTGTTGGAGAGTGATTTTGAGTGTGAGCATGAGTGTGAGGGTGAGTGTGAGGGTGAGTGTGAGAATGAGGGTGAGTGTTAGGTGGTCTGTGGCAGTGAGGATGAGAGTGAGTGTGCTGTGTGTGTGAGTGTTAGAGTGAGTGTGAGTGTGAGGATGACTGTGAGAATGGGAATGAGAGTGAGGTTGACAGTGGGAGTGAGGGTGAGAGTGAGGGTGAGCGTAAAGTAAGGGTGAGTGTCAGGATGAGAATGATGATTAGTGTGTGGATGAGTGTGAGTTTAAAGTGAGAGTGAGTGTCAATGTGAGTGTGAGCGTGAGTGTGAGGGTAAGTGTAAGAATGGGACTGAGTGTGATGTTGACTTTGGGAGTGAGTGTGAGTGTGAGTGTGAGTGTGAGCGTGAGTGTGAGGGTGAGTGTGAGGGTGTGTTGGAGGGTGATTGTGAGTGTGAGTGTGAGAGTGTGTTTCAGAATTATTTTGAGTGTGAGTGTGAGTGTGAGGGTGATTGTGAGTGTGAGCGTGGGTGTGAGGGTGAGAGTGAGTGTGTTGTGAATGTAACGTGAGTGTGAGGGTGAGTGTGAAAATGAAGATGAGTGTGATGGTAGGTGTGAGTGTATCTGTGTGAGTCAGTGTGAGTGATGGTGAATTTGAGAATGAGTGTGAGCGTGAGTTTGCGTCTGAGGCTGAGGGTGAGAGTTAGGGTAAGCATAAGAATGCGGGTGAGTGTCAGGCTGATGGTGAGCATCAGGTTGAAGTTTAGCGTGTGGGTAAAGCTGAGGATGAGAATGAGGGTGAGCGTGATGGTGAGTGTGAGGATGAGTGTGAGTGTGCGAGTGAGAGTGAGTGTGTGTGGGAGCTTGAGGGTGTGGATGAGTGATAGAATGAGGGTGAATGTGAGGTGGAGTGCGAGATTGAGAATGAGGTTGAGATTCAGAAAGAGAGTTAGTTAAGGTTGATGCTGAGGTTTAGAATGACGATGAGTGTGAAGGTGAGTGTGAGTGTGAGCGTGAGTGTGAGTGTGAGCGTGAGTGTGAGTGTGAGCGTGACTGTGAGGGTGAGGGAGGGAATGAAAGTGTTAGGTTGACTGTGGGAGTGCGTGTGACAGTGAGTGTGAGTGTGAGTGTTAGCGTGAGCGTGAGTGTGAGGGTGAGTGTGAGGGCGAGTGTGAGTGTAAGTGTGATGGCGAGTGTGAATGTGATGGTGAGTGCTAGAATGAGTGTGAGCGTGAGCTTGAGTGTGAGGATGTCGTGAGTTTGAAGGTGAGTGTGAGAGCGAGTGTTAGTGTAATTGTGAAGGCGAGTGTGAATGCTAGCGTGAGCGTGAGTGTGAGGGTGAGTGAGGGAATGAAAATGTAAGGTTGACTGTGGGAATGCTTGTGAGAGTTAGTGTGAGTTTGAGTGTGAGTGTCTGAGCGAGTGTGACTGTATGTGTGAAGGCGAGTGTTAATGTCATGGTGATTGTGAGAGTGAGTGTGTGCGTGAGCGTGAATGTGAGTGTGAGCATGAGTTGAGGCTGTGTGAGAAAATGAAAGCGTGAGGTTGACTGTGGGAGTTCTTTTGAGAGTGAATATGAGTCTTAGTGTGAGTGTTAGCGTGAGTGTGAGGGTCAGTGTGAGAGCCAGTGTGAGTGTAAGTTTGAAGGCGAGTGTGAATGTAATGGTGGGTGTTAGAATGAGTGTGAGCATGAGTGTGAGGGTGAGTGTGAGAGCGAGTTTGAGTGTAAGTGTGAGGGCGAGTGTGAATGTGATGGTGGGTGTTAGAATGAGTGTGAGCATGAGTGTGAGGGTGAGTGTGAGAGCCAGTTTGAGTGTAAGTGTGAGGGCCAGTGTGAATGTGATGGTGAGTATTAGAATGAGTGTGAGCGTGAGCGTGAATGTGAGGGTGAGCACTAGTGTGAAGGTGAGTGTGAGAGCGAATGTGAGTGTAAGTTTAAATGTGAGTGTCAATGTGATGGTGAACGTTAGAATGATTGTTAGCGCGAGCGTGAGTGTGAATGTGAGTGTAAATGTGAGTGTGAGCGTGAGTGTGAGGGTGAGTGAGGGAATGAAAGTGTAGGTTGATTGTGAAAGTGCATGTGAGAGTGAGTGTGAGTCTGAGGGTGACCTTAAGAGTGAGGGTGAGTGTGAGAGCAAGTGTGAGTGTAAGTGTGAAGGCGAGTGTGAATGTGATGGTGAGTGTTAGGATGAGTGTGAGTGTGAGTTTGAGTCTGAAGGTGAGGGTGAGATTGTGAGTTAGCGTAATAGTGCGGGTGAGTTTCAGAGTTATAGTTAGCATCAGGTTGAAAGCGTGAGATTGAGTCTGACAGTGAATATGAGAGTGAGCGGGATGGTGAGTGTGAGTGTGAGGTAGAGCGTTAGTGTCTGGCTGAGATTAGGTTGAGGTTGAGGGTGCGGTGAGTGTGAGGGTGTGTGTGATGCTGAATATGAGGCTAGCGTAAAGGTGAGATTTAGCGTTAGGGTGAGTGTGAGAATGTGGTAGACGGTGAGGGTGAGTGTTTCGGTGAGGATCAGCAAAAGGACGAGGGTGAGAATTAGGGTGCGAGAGAGAGTGGGAGTGACTCTGAACGTGAGTGTGAAGGTGAAAATCAGCGTGAGAATGAGTGGAGGGTGAGGGTGAAAGTGACGGTTAGCGTGAGTGTGAGTGTGATTGTGTGCGTGATTCTGAAAGTGAGTGTGAGAATGAGGGTGAGTGTGATGTCGAGTGTTAACGTGAGAGTGATGATGAGATTCAGAATGAGAGGTAGTTAAGGTTGAGGACGAGGATAAGAATATGGGTGAACGTGAGGGTGAATGTGTGTGAGCGTGAGTGTGAGGGTGGGAATTGGAGTGAGTATGAGTTTGACAGTGGGAGTGAGGGGAAGAATGAGGGTGAGTGTAAATTAAGGGTGAGTGTCAGGTGGAGAATGACGGTTAGTATGTGCTTGACTGTGGAAGTGAGTGTCAGAGTGAGTGTGAGTGTAAATGTGAGTGTGAGTGTGAGCGTGAGTGTGAGGGTGAGTGACGAAATGAAAGTGTAAGGTTTACGGTGGGAGTGCGTGTGTGAGTGAGTGTGAGTGTGAGTGTGAGAGCGAGTCTAAGTGTATGTGTGAAGGCAAGTGGGAATGTGATGGTGAGTGCGAGAGTGAGTGTGAGCGTGAGCGTGAGTGTGAGTGTGAGCGTGAGTGTGAGGGTGAGTGAGGGAATGAAAGTGTGAGGTTGACTTTGGGAGTGCGTGTGAAAGTGAGTGTGTGTGTGAGCGTGAGTGTGAGGGTGAGTGTGAGGGCGAGTGTGAGTGTAAGTGTGATGGCGAGTGTGATTGTGATGGTGAGTGTAAGAATGAGTGTGAGCGTGTGCGTGTGTGTGAGGATGAGCGTGAGTGTGAAGGTGAGTGTGAGAGCGAGTGTGAGTGTAAGTGTGAAGGCGAGTGTGAATTTGAGTGTGAGTATGAGTGTGAGGTTGAGTGAGTGAATGAAAGTGTCAGGTTGACTGTGATAGTTCGTGTGAGAGTGAGTAGGAGGGTGAGTCTGAGAGCGAATGTGAGTGTAAGTGTGAAGGCGAGTGTGAATGTCATGGTGAGTGTGAGAATTAGTGTAAGCGTGAGTTAGTGTCTGAGGGTGAGGGTGAGAGTTTGGGTTAGCGTAATAGTGCGGGTGAGTTTCAGAGTTATAGTTAGCATCAGGTTGAGAGTTAGAGTGAGATTTAGTCTGAGGGTGAGAATTGGACTGAGCGTGAGGGTGAGTGTGAGTGTAAGGTAGAGCGTTAGTGTCAGGCTGAGATTAGGTTGAGGTTGAGGATGCGGTGAGTGTGATGACGAGGGTGAGAATTAGGGTGCGAGTGTGAGTGGGAGTTACTCTGAACGTGAGTGTGAAGGTGAAAATCAGCGTGAGAATGAGTGGAGGGTGAGGGTGAAAGTGACGGTTACGGTGGGTGTGAGTGTGAGTGTGTGCGTGATTCTGAAAGTGAGTGTGAGAATGAGGGTTAGTGTGATGTTGGTGTTAACGTGAGAGTGATGATGAGATTCAGAATGAGAGTTAGTTAACGTTGATGACGAAAATAAGAATATGGGTGAACGTGAGGGTGAGTATGAGTGTGAGCATGAGTTTGAGGGTGAGTGTGAGAATTGGAGTGAGTTTGAGGTTGACAGTGGGAGTGAGGGGGAGAGTGAGGGTGAGTGTAAAGTAAGGGTGTCCGGTAAAGAATGATGGTTAGTATGTGTTTGACTGTGGGAGTGAGTGTGAGTGTGAGTGTGAGGGTGAGCGTGAGTTTGAGGGTGAGTGTGAGGGCGAGTGTGAGTGTAAGTGTGATGGCGAGTGTGAATGTGATGGTGAGTGTTAGAATGAGTTTAAGCGTGAGCGTGAGTGTGAGGGTGAGCGTGAGTGTGAAGGTGAGTGTGAGAGTGAGTGTGAGTGTAAGTGTGAAGGCGAGTGTGAATGTGAGTGTGAGTGTGAGCGTGAGTGTGAGGGTGAGTGAGGGAATGAAAGTGTGAGGTTGACTGTGGGAGTGCGTGTGAGAGTGAGTGTGAGTGTGAGTGTGAGGGTGAGTGTGAGAGCGAATGTCAGTGTATGTGTGAAGGCGACTGTAAATGTGATGATGAGTGTGAGAGTGAGTGTTAGCGTGAGTGTGTTCGTGAGTGTGAGGTTGAGTGTGAGAGTGAGTGTGAGTGTAAGTGTGATGGCGAGTGTGAATGTGATTGTTAATGTAAGAATGAGTGTGAGAGTGAGCGTGAGTGTGAGGGTGAGTGTGATTGTGAAGGTGAGTGTGAGAGCGAGTGTGAGTGTAAGTTTAAAGGCGAGTGTAAATGTGAGTGTGAGCGTGAGTGTGAGAGTGAGTGAGGGAATGAAAGTGTAAAGTTGACTGTGGGAGTGCTTGTGAGAGTGAGTGTGAGTGTGAGTGTGAGTGTGAGAGCGAGTGTGATTGTATGTCTGAAGGCGAGTTGGAATGTGATGTTGAGTGTGAGAGTGAGCGTGAGCGTGAGCGTGAGTGTGAGGGTGAGCGTGAGTGTGAAGTTGAGTTTCAGAGCGAGTGTGAGTGTAAGTGTGCAGGCGAGTGTGATGTGATGGTGAGTGTGAGAATGAGTGTGAGCGTGAGTTTGAGTCTGAGGGTGAGATTGATTCTGAGGGTGAGAGTGAGAGTGAGCGTGATGGTGAGTGTGAGTGTGAGGTAGGGCATTAGTTTCAGGCTGAAATTAGGTTGAGGTTGAGGGTTCGGTGAGTGTGAGCATGTGTGTGATGCTAAATATGCGGCTAGCGAAAGGGTGAGAGTTAGCGTTAGGGTGAGGGTGAGAATGTGGTAGACGAAGAGGGTGACTGATTAGGTGAGGGTGAGCATGAGGACGACGGTGAGAATTAGGGTGCGAGTGAAAGTGGGAGTGACTATGAACGTGAGTGTGAAGGTGAAACTCAGCGTGAGAATGAGTGGAGGGTGAGGGTGAAAGTGACGGTTAGGGTGAGTGTGAGGGTGAGTGTGTGCGTGATTCTGAAATGGAGTGTGAGAATGAGAATGAGTGTGATGTCGGTGTTAACGTGAGAGTGATGATGAGATTCAGAATGAGAGGTAGTTAACGTTGATGACGAGGATAAGAATATGGGTGAAAGTGAGGGTGAGTAAGTGTGAGCGTGAGTGTGAGAGTGAGTGTGAGAATTGGAGTGAGTATGAGGTTGACAATGAGAGTGAGAGGGAGAGAGAGGGTGAGTGTAAAGGAAGGGTGTCCCCTAAAGAATGATGGTTAGTATGTGTTTGTGAAAGTGAGTGTGAGAGTGAGTGTGAGTGTGAATGTGAGTGTAATTGTGAGTGAGAGTGTGAGAGTGACGGTGAGTGAGGGAATGAAAGTGTGAGGTTGACAGTTGGAGTGCGTGTGAGAGTGAGAGTGAGGGTGATCATGAGTGTGAGGGTGAGTGTGAGGGTGAGTGAGGGAATGAAAGTGTGAGGTTGACTGTGAGAGTGCGTGTGAGAGTGAGTGTGAGTGTGTGTGTGAGGGTGACCTTGAGTGTGAGGGTGAGTGTGAGAGCGAGTGTGAGTGTAAGTGTGAAGGCGAGTGTGAATGTGATGGTGAGTGTTAGAATGAGTGTGAGCATGAGCGTGAGTGTGAGTGTGAGCGTGAGCGTGAGTGTGAGGATGAGTGTGACAGCGAGTGTGAGTGTAAGTGTGAAGGCGAGTGTGAATGTGAGTGTGAGCGTTAGTGTGAGGATGAGTGAAAAAATGAAAGTGTGAGGTTGACAGTGGGAGTGCGTGTGAGAGTGAGTGTGAGTGTGAGTTTGAGTGTGAGAACGAGTGTGAGTGTATGTGTGAGGGCGAGTGTGAATGTGATAGTGAGTGTGAGAGTGAATCTGAGAGTGAGTGTGAGTGTGAGTGTGAGGGTGAGTGAGGGAATGAAAGTGTGAAGTTGATTGTGGGAGTGCGTGTGAGAGTGAGTGTGAATATTAGTGTGAGTGTGAGCTTGAGTGTGAGGGTGAGTGTGAGAGCGAGTGTGAGTGTAAGTGTGAATGCGAGTGTGAATGTGATGGTGAATGTTAGAATGAGTGTGAGCGTGAGTGTGAGTGTGAGTGTTAGAGCCAGTGTGAGCGTAAGTGTGAAGGCGAGTGTGAATGTGATGGTGAGTGTTAGAATGAGTGTGAGTGTGAGTGTGAGGGTGAGCGCTAGTGTGAAGGTGAGTGTGAGAGCGAGTGTGATTGTAAGTTTGAATGCAAGTGTCAATGTGATGGTGAATGTTACAATGATTGTTAGCGCGAGCGTGAGTGTGAATGTGATGTGCATGTGAGTGTGAGTGTGAGCGTGACATTGAGGGTGAGTGAGGGAATGAAAGTGTGAGGTTGACAGTGGGAGTGCGTGTGAGAGTGAGTGTGAGTGTGAGTGTAAGGTTGAGCGTGAGTGTGAGGGTGAGTGTCAGAGCGAGTGTGAGTGTAAGTGTGAAGACGAGTGTGAATGTGATGGTGAGTGTGAGTGTGAGTTTGAGTCTGAGGGTGAGGGTGAGAGTGTGGGTTAGCGTAATAGTGCGGGTGAGTTTCAGAGTTATGGTTAGCATCAGGTTGAGAGTTAGCGTGAGATTGAGTCTGACGGTGAGAATGAGAGTGAGTGTGATGGTGAGTGTGAGGTAGAGGGTTAGTGTCAGGCTGAGTTTAGGTTGAGGTTGAGGGTGCAGTGAGTGTGAGGGTGTGTGTGAGGCTGAATAGGAGGCTAGCGTAAGGGTGAGAGTTAGCGTTAGGGTGAGGGTGAGAATGTGGTAGACGGTGAGGGTGACTGTTTAGGTGAGGGTGAGCATGAGGACGAGGGTGAGAATTAGGGTGCGAGTGAGAGTGGGAGTGACTCTGAACGTGAGTGTGAAGGGGAAAATCAGCGTGAGAACGAGTAGAGGGTGTGTGTGAAAGTGACGGTTAGGTTGAGTGTGAGTGTGAGTGTGTGCGTGATTCTGAAAGTGAGTGTGAGAATGAGGGTGAGTGTGATGTCGAGTGTTAACCTGAGAGTGATGATGAGATTCAGAATGAGAGGTAGTTAACGTTGATGACGAGGATAAGAATATGGGTGAACGTGAGGGTGAGCGTGAGTGTGAGCGTGAGTGTGAGGGTGTGAGAATTAAAGTGAGTATGAGGTTGACAGTGGGAGTGAGGGGGAGAGTGAGGGTGAGTGTAAAGTAAGGGTGTCTGTTAAAGAATGATGGTTAGTATGTGTTTGACTGTGTGAGTGAGTGTGAGTGTGAATGTGAGTGTGATTGTGAGTGTGAGTTTGAGCGTGAGGATGAGTGAGGGAATGAAAGTGTGCGGTTGACTGTGGGAGTGCGTGTGAGAGTGAGTGTGAGGGTGAGCGTGAAAGTGAGGGTGAGTGTGAGGGCGAATGTGAGTGCAAGTGTGATGGCGAGTGTGAAGGTGATGGTGAGTGTTAGAATGAGTGTGACCGTGAGCGTGAGTGTGAGGGTGAGCGTGAGTGTGAATGTGAGTGTCAGAGCGAGTGTGAGTGTAAGTGTGAAGGCGAGTGTGAATATGATGGTGAGTGTGAGAGTGAGTGTGAGCGTGAGCGTGAGTGTGATTGTGAGTGTGAGCGTGAGCGTGAGGGTGAGTGAGGGAATGAAAGTTTGAGGTTGACTGTGGCAGTGCTTGTGAGTATGAGTGTGAGTGTGAGTGTGAGGGTGAGCGTGAGTGTGAGGGTGAGTGTGAAGGCGAGTGTGAGTATAAGTGTGATGGATAGTGTGAATGTGATGGTGAGTGTTAGAATGAGTGTGAGCGTTAGTGTTATAGTGATGGTGAGCGTGAGTATTAAGGTAGAGTGTGAGAACGAGTGTGAGTGTAAGTATGAAGGCGAGTGTGAATGTGAGCTGAGTGTATGCGTGAGTGTGAGAGTGAGTGAGGGAATGTGTGAGGTTGTCTGTGGGAGTTTATGTGAAAGTGAGTGTGACTGTGAGTGTGAGGGTGAGCGTGAGTGTGAGGGTGAGTGTGAGGGTGAGTGTGAGAGCGAGTGTGAGAGCGAGTGTGAGTGTATGTGTGAAGGCGAGTGTGCATGTAATGGTGAGTGTGAGAGTGAGTGTGAGCGTGAGTGTGTGTGTGAGTGTGAGCGTGAGGGTGAGTGAGAAAATGAAATTATGTGGTTGACTGTGGGAGTGCATGTGAGAGTGAGTGTGAGTGTGAGTGTGAGTGTGAGTGTGAGGGTGAGTGTGAGGATGAGTGTGAGTGGAAGTGTGATTGCGAGTGTGAATGTAATGGTGAGTTTTAGAATGTGTGTGAGCTTGAGCTTGAGTGTGAGGGTGAGCGTGAGTGTGAAGGTGAGTGTGAGAGCGAGTGTAAGTGTAAGTGTGAAGGCGAGTGTGAATGTGAGTTTGAGTGTGAGCATGAGTTGAGTGTGAGTGAGGGAATGAAATTTGAGGTTGACTGTGGGAGTGCGTGTGAGAGTGAGTGTGAGTGTGAGTGTGAGTGTGAGTGTGAGAGCGAGTGTGAGTGTATGTGTGAAGGTGAGTGTTTATGTGATGGTGAGTGTGAGATTGAGTGTGAGCGTGAGTGTGAGGGTTAGTGAGAAAATGAAAGTGTGAGGTTGACTGTGGGAGTGCGTTTGAAAGTTAATGTGAGTGTGAGTGTGAGGGTGAGCGTGAGTGTGAGGGTGAGTGTGAGAGCGAGTGTGAGTGTAAGTTTGAAGGCGAGTGTAAATGTGATGGTGAGTGTTGGAATGAGTGTGAGCTTGAGCGCGAGTGTGAGGGTGAGCGTGATTGTGAAGGTGAGTGTGAGAGCGAGTGTGAATGTAAGTGTGAAGGCGAGTGCGAATGTCATTGTGAGTGTGAGAATGTGAGCGTGAGTTTGAGTCTGAGGGTGAGAGTGAGAGTGTGGGTTAGTGTAATAGTCCGAGTTAGTTTAAGAGTTATAGTTAGCATCAGGTTGAGAGTTAGCGTGAGATTGAGTCTGACGGTGAGAATGGAACTGAGCGTGAGGGTGAGTGTGAGTGTGAGGTAGAGCGTTAGTGTCAGGCTGAGATTAGGTTGATGATGGGGGTGTGGTGAATGTGAGGGTCGTGTGATGCTGAATATGAGGCTAGTGTATGGGTGTGAGTTAGCGTTAGGGTGAGGGTGAGAATGTGGTAGACGGTGAGGGTGACTGTTTAGGTGAGGGTGAGCATAAGAATGAGCTTGAGTATTAGGGTGCGAGTGATAGTGAGTGTGAACGTGAGCGTGAGGGTGAGAATCAGCGTGAGATGAGGGGAGGCTGAGGAAGAGAGTGAGGAATAGGGTGAGTGTAACTGTGAATTTAGCGTGATTCAGAGAGTGCGTGTGAGAATGAGGGTGAATGTGATGTCGAGGGTTATTGTGAGAATTTTGATGTGATTCAGAATGAGAGTTAATGTTGATGCTGAGGATAAGAATAATGGTGAACATGAGTGTGAGTGTGAGTGTGAGCGTGAGTATGAGGGTGAGAGTGAGAATGGGAGTGAGTATGAGGTTGACGGTGGGATTGAGAGGGAGAGTGAGGGTGAGTGTAAAGTAAGGGTGAGTGTCAGGTAGATAATGATGGTTAGTATGTGTTTGACTGTGGGAGTGAGTGTGAGAGTGAGTGTGAGTGTGAATGTGAGTGTGATTGTGAGTGTGAGTGTGAGAGTTATGGAAGGGTGAGTGACCCTAACTTTAACCCTGACGATTACTCTGAATCTAAATGTACACCTAAACTTGACCTAAACCTGTCCCTAACCATCACGCTTCCCCTCTTCTTCACCTGCACCCTACCCCTCATTCTCATCCTCAACCTCACCATCACACTCACCCTTACACTCACCCTCCCTCTCAACTTCATTTTCACACTCATCCTCACACTAATGCTCACCCTTACTCTCAACCTTACACTCATGCTCACCCTCATTTTCATTGTCACATGTTCACACTCACCCTCACTGTCTTCCTCATTCTCACAATCATTATCACGCTATCTCTAACCCTGTCGCTTACCCACACACTCAATTTCACACTCACCTTTACATTCAAACTTACCCAGACCCTAATCTTGACCCTCAGCCTGTATCTGACCCTGACCCTAAACCTGAACCTGACCCAAACCGTGACTCTAATCTTGACCCTGACACTAACCCTAACCATAACCCTAAACCCTAACCCTAACCCTAACGTTGACCTTACCATAAACCCTTACCCTAACCCTGACCCTAACATTGACCCCAACACCTAGCCTGACCCTGACCCTGTCTCTAACCTTAGTCCCTGACCCTTACCCTAAACCCTGAACGTGAGCATCACCGCAACACCGACCTCGACACCGACCTTTAACACTGACCCTGAACCCGACTCCAACCTCGAATCCAACTTTGACCCTAACCCTTAACCCCGACCTCGACTCCTACCGCTACCCTTACACTAATCCTAAACTCTGTTCCCGACTTTCAACCCAACACCGACCCTCACCCCAACCCTAAACCATGACCAGGACCTTATCTCCGACGCTGACCCTAACCCTAAACCTTGACCCTGAACCTCACCATGACCATCACCCTAAACCCTGACATGAACCCTGACCCTCACCGTCACCCTGAAAATAAATCCTGACCCTCACCCTGACCCTGACGCTCACGCTCCACCTCATTCTAAACCCTGAACCTGACCCTCACCCTGCCCTAAAACCTGACCCTCACCCTCACCCTCCCCCTCAACCTCACACTAAATCTCGACGCTGACTTTTACCGTCACCATGACCCTGAACCTAAACCCTGATCCTTATATTGACCCTGACCCTCACCCTCACCCTCACCCTCACCCTCAAACCTAAACCTAACCTGACCCTGACCCTGACCCTAATCCTAATTGTGAACCTGACCCTGACCCTAAACCTAATTCTAACCATAAAATGAATACCTAACACTCACTCGAAAACTAACTCAAAACCCTAACCCTAATCCTAACCCTAACACTAACATTAACAGTAACCCTAACCCCAAACCATAACCCTAACCCAAACACTAACCCTAACCTTAACACTAACCCTAACCCAAAACCCTAACCCTAACCCAAACACTAACACTAACGCTAAAGCCCAGCCCTAGCCCTAACCCTAATGCTGACCCTAACCCTAAATCCTGACCTTGACCCTGACGCTGACCCTTACCCTAAACCGTATCCTGAACCTGACCCTGACCCTGACTCTAACCATATAGATTGTCAATGACCCTGACCCAAAACAGGGACCTTGAACCTGACCCTGAACCCGACCCCTAGTACCCTACATTGACCTTGACGCAGGCCCTGAACCTACCCCGACACTAAACCTAAACCACTACCTGACACAGACCCTGACAATAACCCTAAACCCTGATGCTGATTTTGACCCCAACCTTGACCATAACACTAAACACTGACCCTGACCCTCACACTCACCCTCACCCTAAAGATAAACCTAACCTGACCCTGACCCTGACCCTAATCCTAAATGTGAACCTGACCCTGACCCTAACCCTAATCCTAACCATAAAACTAATACCTAACCCTAACAAGAACACTAATTCAAAACCCTAAACATAACCCAAACACGAACCCTAACCTTAACACTAAGACTAACCCAAATTACTAACCCTCACCCAAACACTAACCCTAACGCTAAAGCCCAGACCTAGCCCTAACCCTAATGCTGACCCTAACCCTAAATCCTGACCTTGACCTTGACGCTGACCTTTACCCTAAACCCTAAACGGAACCTTAACCTGGACCTGACTCTAACACTATACCCTGTCAATGTCCCTGACCCTAAACCGTGACCTTGAACCTGACCCTGAACCCGACCACTAATACCCTACCCTGACCCCGACCCTGAACCCACTCCGACACTAAACCTAAACCACGACCCCGAACATGACACTGACCCTGACAAATACCCTAAACCCTGATGCTGATTTTGACCCCAACCTTGACCATAACACTAAACGCTGACCCTGACCTTCACCCTCACCCTGATGCTCAACATAAAGCCTGAATCAGACCCCGACACTCACCTTCACATTGACCCTAAATCCTGAACCTAACCTTCACCCTCACCCACACCCTAAACCCAGACGCTGATTCTCACCCTCACTTTGTCCCTGACCCTAAACCCTGACCCTTACCCTGACCCTAATCCTCACCCGAAGCGAAATCTAACCCTGACCCGACTTTGACCCTAATCTGACCCTACAAGAATTCTGACACTGTCCATCAACCCTAAAACCTGACCCTGTTTTGACTCTAAATCCAACACTATTTAAAACCTGATCCTGACCTCGACCCTTCTAACCCTGACCCTGAACCTAACCCTGACCCTAACACTGACCGTGACTATAACCCTAAGCAAAACCCTAAACTCTAAACCTAACCCTAACGTTGACCCTACCATAAACCCTGACCCTAACCCTGACGCCAACACCTAGCTTGACTCTGACCCTGACTCTAATCCTAGAACCTGACCCTGACACTAAACCATAAACCTGAGCATTACCGCAACCCCGACCCAGACTCCGGCCCCTAAACAATGACTCTGAATCCGACTCCTACCTCGAATCCAACTTTGACCCTAACCCTTAACCCCGACCCCTACTCCTACCGCAACCCTAACCCAAATCCTAAACTCTGACCCCGACTTCGAACCCAATTCCGACCCACACCACAACCCTAAACCATGACCAGGACCTTGTCTCCGAGACTGACCCTAACCCAAAACCTGGACCCTGAACCTCAGCATGACCCTCACCCTAAACCCTGACACAAACCCTGACCCTCATCGTCACCCTGACCCTAAATCCTGATCCTCACTCTCACCCTGACGCTCATGCTCCACCTCACCTTAAAGCCTGACCCTGACCCTCAACCTGACCCTAAATCCTGACCCTCACCCTCACCCTCAACCTGAACCTCACACTAAATCCGGACCCTCAGCCTCACCCTAAGCGAAACCTAACCCTGACCCGACTTTGACCCTAATCTGACCCTACAAGAGTTCTGACCCTGAATATTGACCCTAAAACCTCACCCTGTTTTGACCCTGAATCTAACACTATTCTAAACCTGATCCTGACCTCGACCCTTCTAACCCTGACCCTGACCCTAACCCTGACCCCAACACCTAGCCTGACCCTGACTGACTCTAACCTTAGACCCTGACCCTGACCCTAACCCCTGAACCTGAGCATTACTGCAAGCCCGACCTCGACCCCGACATCTAAACACTGACCCTGAACTCGACTTCTACCTCGAATTCAACTTTGACCCTAACCCTTAACCCCGATCCCGACTCCTACCGCGACCCTTACCCTAATCCTAAACTCTGACCCCGACTTCAAACCCAATTCCGATCCTCACCAAAACCCTAAACCATGACCAAGACCTTGTGTCTGACGCTGACCCTAACTCAAAACCTTGACCATGAACATCACCATGATTTTCACCCTAAAAGCTGACAAGAACCCTAACCCTCACCGTCACCCTGACCCTAAATCCTGATCCTCACCCTCACCCTCATCCTCAACCTCACATTAATCCTAACCCTGACTCTCCCTCACCATGACCCTGACCCAAAATTCTGAACCTAACCCTAACCCTGACTCTAACCCTAACCATAACCCTAAACCCTAACCCTAACCCTAACGTTGACCCTACCATAAACCCTGACCCTGACCATGACCCTAACCCTGACCCGAACACTTAGCCTGACCCTGACCCTGACCCTAATCCGAAATGTGAACCTGACCCTGACCCTAACCCTAATCCTAACCATTAAACTAATAACTAATCCTCACCCGAACACTACCTCAAAACCATAACCCTAATGCTAACCCTAACACTAACTATAACACTAACCCTAAAAAAAACCCTAACCCTAACTCAAACACTAACCCTAACCTTAAGACTAATCGTAACCCAAAACCTTAATCCTAACCAAAACACTAACCCTAACGCTAAAGCCCAGCCCTAGCCCTAACCCTAATGCTGACCCTAACCCTAAATCCTGACCTTGACTTTGACGGTGACCCTTACCTGAACCCTACATTGAACCTGACCCTGACCCTGACTCTAAACCTATACCCTGTCAATGACCCTGACACTAAACAAGGACCTTGAACCTGACCCTGAACCCGACCCTTAGTACCCTACCCTGACCCCGAACCCGACCCTGAACCCACCTCAACACTAAACCTAAACCACGACCCCGAACATGACAATGACCCTGACATTAATTCTAAACCCTGATGCTGATTTTGACCCCAACCTTGACCATAACACTAAACACTGACCCTGACCTTCACCCTCACCCTGACCCTCAACATAAACCCTGAATCAGACCCCGGCACTCACCTTCACATTGACCCTAAATCCTGAACCTAACTCTCACCCTCACCTACACCCTATACCCGGACCCTGATTCTCAACCTCACTTTGTACCTGACCTTAAACCCTGACCCTTACCCTGACCCTCAGCCTCACCCTAAGCGAAGCCTAACCCTGATCGACTTTGACCCTAATCTGACCCTACATAATTTCTGACCCTGACCATCGACCCTAAAACCTCACCCTGTTTTGACCCTGAATCTAACACTATTCTAAACATGATTCTCACCTCGACCCTTCTAACCCTGACCCTGACCCTAACCCTGACCTTAATCCTGACCCTGACTCTAACCCTAACCATAACCCTAAACCCTAACCCTAACCCTAACATTGACCCTACCATAAACCCTGATCCTGACCCTGACTCTAACCCTGAGCACAACACCTAGCCTGACCCTGATCCTGACTCTAACCCTAGACCCTAACCCTGACCCTAAACCCTGAACCTGCGCATCACCGCAACCCCGACCTCGACCCCGACCCCTAAACACTGACCCTGAACCCGACTCTTACCTCGAATCCAACCTTGACCCTAACCCTTAACCACGCCCCCGACTCCTACCGCGACCCTTACCCTAATTTTAAACTCTGACTCCAACTTTGAAGCCAACCCGGACCCTCACCCCAACCCTAAACCATGACCAGGACCTTGTCCCCGATGCTGACTTTAACCCTAAACCTTGACCCTGAGCCACACCATGACCCTCACCCTAAATCCTGACAGGAACGCTGACCTTCACCGTCAAGATGACCCTAAATCCTGACCCTCACCCTCACCCTGACGCTCACGCTCAACCTCACCCTAAACCCCGACCCTGACCCTCACCCTGACCCTAAATCCTGACCCTCACCCTCACCCTCACCCTCACCCTCACCCTCATCCTAAAGCTAAACCTAACCTGACCGTGACCCTGACACTAATCCTAAATGTAACTCTGACCCTGACTGTAACCGTAATATTAACCATAAAACTAATACCGAACCCTCACCCGAACACTAACTCAAAACCCTACAACTAATCCTAAACCTAACACTAACCCTAACACTAACCCTAACACCAAACCCTTACCCTAACCCAAACACTAACCCTAAAATTAACACTAACCCTAACCAAAAACCCTAACACTAACCAAAACACTAACCGTATTGCTAAAACCCAGTCCTAGCCCTAACCCTAATGCTGACCTTAACCCTAAATCCTGACCTTGACCTTGACGCTGACCCTTACCCTAAACCCTACAGTGAACCTGAACCTGACTCTGACTCTAACCCTATACCCTGTCAATGACCCTGACCCTAAACAGGGACCTTGAACCTGACCCTGAACCCGACCCCTAGTACCCTAACCTGACCCCGACCCCGACCCTGAACCCACCCCGACACTAAACCTAAACCACGACCCCGAACCTGACAACGACCCTGACAATAACCCTAAACCCTGATGCTGATTTTGACCCCAACCTTGACCATAACACTAAACACTGACCCTGACCTTCACCCTCACCCTGACCCTCAACATAAACCCTGAATCAGACTCCGACACTCACCTTCACATTGACTTTAAATTTTGAATCTAACCCTCACCCTCACCCACACCCTAAACCCAAACCCTGATTCTCACCTTCACTTTGTCCCTGATTCTAAACCCTGACGCTTACCCTGACCCTCTTTCTCACCCTAAGGGAAACCTAACTTTAACCCAACTTTTCCATAATCTGACCCTACATGGATTATGACCCTGACCATCGACCCTCAAACCTCACCCTGTTTTGACCCTGAATCTAACCCTATTCTAAATTTGATCCTGACCTCGACCATTCTAACCCTGACCCTAACCCTGACCCTGACTCTAACCCTAACCATAACCCTAAACACTAACCCTAACCCTAACGTTGACCCTATCATAAACCCTGACCCTGACCCTGACTTTAACCGTGAACCCAACACCTAGATTGACCCTGAACCTGACTCTAACTGTAGACCCTCACCCTCACCCTGAACCCTGAACCTAAGCATCACTGCAACCCCGAATTCGACACCGATTCCTAAAAACTGACCCTCAACCCGACTCCTACTTCGAATCCAACTTTGACCCTAACCCTTAACCCCGACTCCGACTCCTACCACGACCCTTACCCTAATCCTAAACTCTGACCCCGAATTCGAACCCAACCCGACCTTCACCCCAACCCTAAATCATGACCAGGACCTTGTCTCCAACGCTGAACCTAACCCTAAAACTTGACCCTGAACCTAACCATGACCCTCACCCTAAACCCTTTCATCAACGCTGACTCAGACCGTAACCCTGAATCTAAATCCTGACCCCCACTCTCACCATGACGCTCACGCTCCACCTCACCCTAAACCCTGAACCTGACCCTCACCGTGACCCTAAATCCTGACCCTCACCCTCACCCTAACCCTCAACCTCACACTAAATCCTGACCCTGACTCTCAACCTCACCATGACCCTGACTCTAAACCCTGACCCTTACCTTGACCCTGACTCTCACCCTCACGCTCACCCTCACCCTAAAGCTAAACCTAACCTGACCCTGAGCCTGACCCTAATCCTAAATGTTAACCTGACCCTGACCCTAACCCTGATCCTAACCATAAAACTAATACCTAACCCTCACCCGAACACTAACTCAAAACTCTAACCCTAATTCTAACCCTAACACTAACCATAACACTAACCCTAACATCAAACCCTAACCCTAACCCAAGCATTAACCCTAACCTAAACACTAACCCTAATCCAAACACTAACCCTAACGCTAAAGCCCAGTCCTAGCTCTAAACATAATGCTGACCCTAACCCTTAATCCTGACCATGACCCTGACGCTGACCCTTACCCTAAACCGTACACGGAAGCTGATTCTGACCTGACTCTAACACTATACCCTATCAATGACCCTAACACTAAAAACGGACCTTGAACCTGACCCTGAACTCAACCCCTAGTACCCTACCCTGAACCCGACCCCGAACCTGAACCCACCCCGACACTAAACCTAAACCACGACCCCGAACCTGACACCGACCCTGACAATAACCCTAAACCCTGATGCTGATTTTGACCCCAACCTTGACCATAACACTAAACACTGACCCTGACCTTCACCCTCACCCTGACCCTCAACATAAACCCTGAATCAGACCCCGGCACTCACCTTCACATTGACACTAAATCCTGAACCTAACACTCACCCTCACCCACACCCTAAACCCGGACCCTGATTCTCACCCTCACTTTGTCCCTGACCCTAAACCCTGACCCTTACACTGACCCTCAGCCTCACCCTAAGCGAAACCTAACCCTGACCCGACTTTGACCCTAATCTGACCCTACATGGATTCTGACCCTGACCATCGACCCTAAAACCTCACCCTGTTTTGACCCTGAATCTAACACTATTCTAAACCTGATCCTGACCTCGACCCTTCTAACCCTGACCCTGACCCTAAACCTGACCCTAACCCTGACCCTGACTCTAACCCTAAACATAACCCTAAACCCTAACCCTAACCCTAACGTTGACCCTACCATAAACCCTGACTCTGACCCTGACTTTAACCGTGAACCCAACACCTAGCCTGACCCTGACCCTGACTCTAACCCTAGACCCTGACCCTGACCCTAAATCCTGAACCTGAGCATCACAGCAAGCCCGACCTCGACCCCGACCCTTAAACACTGACTCTGAACTTGACTCCTACCTCGAATCCAACTTAGACCCTAACACTTAACCCCGACCCCGACTTTTACCGCGACCCTTACCCTAATCCTAAACTCTGACCCCGACTTCGAACCCAATCCCGACCTTCACCCCAACCGTAAACCATGACCAGGACATTCTCTATGACGGTGACCCTAATCCTAAACCTTAACTCTGAACCTCACCATGCCCCTCAAACTCACCCTGACGCTCACGCTCCACCTCACTCAAAACCCTGACCCTGACCCTCACACTGACTGTAAAACCTGACCCTCATCCTCACCCTCACCCTCAACCTCACACTAAATCCTGACCCTGACAGTCACCCTTACCATGAACCTGACCCTAATACCCTGACCCTTACCTTGACACTGACTCTCACCCTCACCCTCACCCTCAACTTCACCCTAAAGCTAAACCTAACCTTACCCTGACCCTGATTCTAATCATAAATGTGAACCTGACCCTGACCCTAACCATAATTTTAATCATAAAACTAATACCTAACACTCACCCGAACACTAACTTAAAACCCTAACCCTAATCCTAACCATAACACTAATCCTATCACTAACTCTAATACCAAACCCGTAACCTAACCCAAAAAGTAACCCTAACCTTAACACTAACGCTAACCCAAAACCCTAATCCTAACACATAAACTAATCCTCACGCTAAAGCACAGCCCGAGGATAACTCTAATGCTGACCCTAAACCTAAATCCTGACCTTGACCCTGACGCTGACCCTTACCCTTACCCCTGCACTGAACCTAACCCTGAACCTTTCTCTAACACTATACCCTGTCAATGACCCTGAACCTAAACAGGGACCTTGAACCTGACCCTGAACGCGACCCCTCGTACTCTACCCTGAAACCGACCACGACCCTGAACCCACCCCGACACTAAACCTAAACCACGACCCCGAAACTGACACCGACCCTGACAATAACCCTAAAACCTGATGCTGATTTTGACCCCAACCTTGACCATAACACTAAACACTGACCCTGACCTTCACCCTCACCCTGACCCTCAACATAAACCCTGAATCAGACCCCGGCACTCACCTTCACATTGACACTAAATCCTGAACCTAACCCTCACCCTCACCCACACCCTAAACCCGGACCCTGATTTTCACCCTCACTTTGTCCCTGACCCTAAACCCTGACCCTGAACCTGACCCTCAGCCTCACCCTAAGCGAAACGAAACCCTGACCCGACTTTGACCCTAATCTGACCCTACATGGATTCTGACCCTGACCATCGACCCTAAAACATCACCCAGTTTTGTCCCTGAATCTAACACTATTCTAAACCTGATTCTGATCTCGACCCTTCTAACCCTGACCCTAACCCTGACCCTGACTCTAACCCTAACCATAACACTAAACCCTAACCCTAACCCTAACGTTGACCCTACCATAAACCCTGACCCTGACCCTAACCCTGACCCCAACACGTAGCCTGACCCTGAACCTGACTCTAAACCCAGACTCTGACCCTGACCCTAATCCCTGAACCTGAGCATCACCGCAACACCGACCTCGACCCCGACCCCTAAACACTGACCATGAACCCGACTCCTACCTCGAATCCAACTTTGACAATAACCCTTAACCACGACCCCGACTCTTACCGCGACCCTTACCCTAATCCGAAACTCTGACCCCGACTTCAAACCCAACCCCGACCCTCACCCCAACCCTAAACCATGACCAGGACATTGTCTGCGACGCTGACCCTAAACCTAACCTTGACCCTGAACCTCACCATGACCCTCATCCTAAACTCTGAACGAACCCTGATTCTCACTATCATCCTGACCCTAAATTTTGACCCTCACCCTCATCCTGACGCTCACGCTCCACCTCACCCAAACCCTGACTCTGACCCTAACAATGAATCTAAATTATGACCCTCACCATCACCCTCACCCTCAACCTCATACTAAATCCTGACCCTTACTCTCACCTTCACCATGACCCTGAATCTAAACCCTGACCCTTACCTTGACCCTCAACCTCACTCTCACCCTCACACTCACCCTAAAGCTAAAACTAACCTGACCCTGACCGTGACCCTAATCCTAAATGTGAACCTGACCCTGACACTAACCATAATCCTAACCATAAAAATAATACCTAACCCTCACCCGAGCACTAACTCAAAACCCTAACCCTAATCCTAACCCTAACACTAATCCTAACACTAATTCTAACACCAAACCCGTAACCTAACCCAAAAAGTAACCCTAACCTTAACACTAACCCTAACCCAAAACCCTAACCCTAACTGAAACACTAACCCTAACGCTAAAGCTCAGCCCTAGCCCTAAAACTAATGCTGACACTAACCCTAAATCCTGAACTTGACCCTGACGCTGACCCTTACCCTAAACCCTACACTGAACCTGACCCTGACTCTGACTCTAACCCTATACCCTGTCAATGACCCTGACCCTAAACAGGGACCTTGAACCTGAACCTGAACCCGAACACTAGTACCCTACCCTGACCCTGACCCCGACCCTGAACCCACCCCGACACTAAACCTAAATCACGACTCCGTACCTGACACCGACCCTGAAAATAACCCTAAACCATGATGCAGATTTTGACCCCAACCTTGACTTAACACTAAACACTGACCATGACCTTCACCCTCACCCTGACCCTCAACATTAAGCCTGAATCAGACCCCGGCAATCAACTTCACATTGACCCTAAATCCTGAACTTAACTCTAACCCTCTCCCACACTGTAAACCGACCCTGATTCTCACCCTCACTTTGTCCCTGACCCTAAACACTGACCCTTACGCTGACCCTCAGCCTCACCCGAAGCGAAACCTAACCCTGACCCAACTTTGACCCTAATCTGACCCTACATGGATTCTGACCCTGACCATCGACACTAAAACCTCACCCTGTTTTGACCCTGAATCTAACACTATTCTAAACATGATCCTGACCACAACCATTCTAACCCTGACCCTAACCCTAAACCTGACTTCAACCCCTACCCTGACCCTGAATTTAACCCTAACCATAACCCTAAACCCTATCACTAACCCTAACGTTGACCCTATTATAAACCCTGACCCTAACCCTGACCATAACCCTGACCCCAACGCCGAGCCTGACCCTTACTCTGATTCTAACCCAGTCCCTGAACCTGACACTAAATCCTGAACCTGAGCATCACTGCAACCGCGACCTCGACCCCGACCCCTAAACACTGACCCTGAACCCGACCCCTACCTAATCCAACTTTGACCCTAACCCTTAAACCCGACCCTGACTCCTACTGTGACCTTTACAGTAATCCTAAACTCTGACCCCGACTTCGAACCCAACCATGACCATCACCCCAACCCTAAACCATGACCAGGAACTTGTCTCCGACGCTGACCATAACCCTAAACCTTGACCCTGAACCTCACCATGACCCTCACCCTGAACCCTGACACGAACCCTGACCCTCACCATCACCCTGACCCTAAATTTTGACCCTCAACCACACTCTGACTCTCACGCTCAACCTCACCCTAAACCCTGACCCTGACCCTCACCCTGCCCTAAATCCTGACCATCACCGTCAAACTCACCCTCACCTTCAAACTAAATCCCGACCCTGACTCTAACCCTCACCATGACCCTGACCCTAAACCCTGACACTTACCTTGACCCTGAACCTCACCCTCACCCTCACCCTCACCCTAAAGCTAAACCTAACCTGACCCTGACCCTGAACCTAATCCTAAATGTGAACCTGACCCTGACCCTAACCCTAATCCTAAGCATAAAACTAATACCTAACCCTCACCCGAACACTAACTCAAAACCCTAACCCTAATCCTAACCCTAACCCTAACATAAACACTAACTCTAACCTTAACACTAACCCTAACCCAAAACCCTAACCCTAACCCAAACACTAACCCTAACGCTAAAGCCCAGCCCTAGCCCTAACCCTAATGCTGACCATAACCCTAATTCCTGACCTTGACCCTGACGCTGACCCTTACCCTAAACCCTACACTGAACCTGACCCTGACCCTGACTCTAACCCTATACCCTGTCAATGACCCTGACCCTAAACAGGGACCTTGAACCTGACCCTAAAGCCAACCACTAGTACCCTACCCTGACCCGACCCCGACCTTGAACCAACCCCGATACTAAACATAAACCACGACCTCGAACCTGACACTGACGCTGACAATAACCCTAAACCCTGATGCTGATTTTGACCCCAAACTTGACCATAACACTAAACACTGACCCTGACCTTCACCCTCACCCTGACCCTCAACATAAACCCTCATTCAGACCCGACACTCACCTTCACATTGACCCTAAATCCTGAACCTAACCCTCACCCTCACCCACACCCTCAAACTGGACCCTGATTCTCACCCTCACTTTGTCCGTGACCCTAAACCATGACCATTATCCTGACCCTCAGCCTCACCCTAAGGAAACCTAACCCTGACCCTACTTTGACCGTAAATTTACCCTACATGAATTCTGTCCCTGACCATTGATCCTAAAACCTCACCCTGTTTTGACCTTGAATCTAACACTATTCAAAACCTCATCCTGACCTCGACCCATCTAACCGCGACCATGACCCTAACACAGACCCTAACCCTGACCCTGAATCTAACCCTAACCATAACCCTAAACCCTAACCCTAACCCTAACGTTGACCCAACCATATACCCTGACCCTGACCCTGACCCTAACCCTGACCCCAACACCTAGCCTGACCCTGACCTGACTCTAAACCTAGAGCCTGACCCTGACCCTAAACCCTGAACCTGAGCATCACCGCAACCCCGACCTTGACCCCGACCAATAAACACTGACCCTGAACCCGACTCCTACCTCGAATCCAACTTTGACCCTAACCCTTAACCCCGACCCCGTCTCCTACCGCTACCCTTACCCTAATCCTAAACTCTGACCCCGACTTCCAACCGAACCCCGAACTTCAACTTAACCCTAAACCATGACCAAAACCTTGTCTCTGACGCTCACCCTAACCCTAAACCTTGACCCTGAACCTCACCATGACCCTCACCCTAAACCCTGACTGGAACGCTTACCCTCACCGTCACCCTGACACTAAATCCTAACCCTCATCATCACCCTGACGCTCATGCTCCGCCTCACCCTAAACCCTGACCCTGACCCTCACCCTCGACCTCACCCTCAACCTCACACTAAATTCTGACCCTGACTCCCACCCTCACCATGACCCTGACACTTAACCGTGACCCTTACTTGAACCTGACCCTCACCCTCACCTTAAAGCTAAAACTAACCTTACCCTGACCGTAATCCTAAATGTGAACCTGACCCCGACCCTAACCATAATCCTAACCACAAAACTAATACCTACCCCTCACTCGAACACTAACAACAAAAACCTAACCCTAATCCTAACCCAAAAACTAACCCTAACTCTAATTCTAACACCAAACACTAAACCTAACCCAGAAATTAACCCTTACCTTAACACTAACCTTAACCCAAAACCTTAACCCTAACCCAAAAACTAACCCAAAGCTAAATCCCAGCCCTAGCCGTAACACTAATGCTGACACTAACCCTAAATTTTGACCTTGACCCTGACGCTGACCCTTACCCTAAAGCCTATACTGAACGTGACCGTGACCCTGACCCTAACCATATACCCTGTCAATGACCCTGACCCTAATCAGAAACCTTGAACCTGACCCTGACCCTTACCCTAATTCTAAACTCTGATCCTGACTTCGAACCGAACCCCGACCATCACCCCAACCCTAAGCCATGACAAAAACCTTGTCTCCGATGCTGACCCTAACAGTTAACCTTGACCGTCAACCTCACCATCACCCAACCTTGAACCGTGACACGAATCCTGACCATCACCGTCACGCTGACCCTAAATCCTGACCCTCACCCTCACCCTGACTCTCATGCTCCACCTTCCCCAAAACCCTGACACTGAACCTCACCCAGACTCAAAATCCTGACCCTCACCCTCACCCTCAACCTCACACTATCTACTAACCCTGATTCTCACCCTCACCATGACACGACCCTAAAGCCTGACCCTTACCTTCACCCTGACCCTCACCCTCACCCTAAAGCTAAAACTAACCTGACCCTGACCCTGACCCTAATCCTAAATGTGAACCTGACCCTGACCCTAACCCTAATCCTAACCATAAAACTAATACCTAACACACACACGAACACTAACTCAAAACGCTAACCCTAATCCTAACCCTAACACTGACCCTAACACCAAACCCTATCCGTAACCCAGACACTAACCCTAACCTTAACACTAACCCTAACCCAAATTTCTAACCCTAAACCAAACACTAACATTCAAGCTAAAGCCAATCCCTAGCCCTAACCGGAATGCTGACCCTAACCCTCAATCCTGACCTTGACCCTGACGCTGACACTTAACCTAAACCGTACACTGACCCTGACCCTGACCCTGATTCTAACCGTATACCCTGTCAATGACCCTGACCCTAAACAGGGACCTTCAACCTGACCCTAAACCCGACCCCTAGTACCTTACCCTAAGCCCGACCCCAAACCTAAAACCACCCCGACACTAAACCTAATCCACGACAGCGAACCTGACACCGACCCTGACAATAACCCTAAACCCTGATGCTGATTTTGACCCCAACCTTGACCATAACACTAAACACTGACCCTGACCATCACCCTCACCCTGACCCTCAAAATAAATCCTGAATCAGACCCCGGTATGCACCTTCACATTGACCCTAAATCCTGAATCTAACCCTCACCCTCACCCACACCCTAAACCCGGACACTGATTCTCACCCTCACTTTGTCCCTGACCCTAACCCTGACCCTAACCCTGCCCCTTAGCCTCACCCTAAGCTAAATCTAACCCCGACACGACTTTGACCCTAATCTTGCCCTACATGGATTCTGACCCTGACCATCTACCCTAAAACCTCACCCTGTTTTGACCCTGAATCTCCACTATTCTAAACCTGATACTGACCTCGACCCTTCTAACCCTGACACTGACCCTAACCCTGACCCTAAACCTGACCCTGACTGTTACCCTAACCATAACCCTAAACCCTAACCCTAACCCTAACATTGACCCTACTATAAATCCTGACCCTGACCCTAACCCTGACCCCAAATCCTAGCCTGACCCTGACCCTGACTCTAACCCTAGAGACTGACCCTGACCCTAAACCGTGAACCTGAGCATCGCCGCAACCCCGACCTCGACCTTGACCCCTAAACACTGACCCTGAACCCGACTCCTACCTCGAATCCAACTTTGATCCTAACCCTTAACCCCGACCCCGACTCCTACCGCGACCCTTACCCTAATCCTATACTCTAACCCGGAATTCGAACCCAACAGCGACCCTCACCCCAACCCTAAACCATGACCAGGACATTGTCTCTGTCGCTGACCCTAACCCTAAACCTTGACCCTGAACCTCACCATGACCCTCACCCTAAACCCTGACAAGAACCCTGACCCTCACAGTCAACCGGATTCTAACTCCTGACCCTCACCCTCACCCTGACGCTCACGCTCCACCTCACCCTAAACCCTGATCATGACCCTCACACTGACCCTAAATCCTGACTTTCACCTTCACCCTCACCCTCAATTTCACACTAAATCCGGACCCTGACTTTCACCCTCACCATGACCTTGACCCTAAACCCTGACCCTTACCTTGACCCTTACCCTCACCCTCATCCTCACCCTCATCCTAAAGTTAAACATAACATGAACCTGACCCTAATCCTAAATGTGAACCTGATCCTGACCCTAACCCTAATCCTAACCATAAAACTAATACCTAACCCTCACCCGAACACTAACTCAATACCCTAACCCTAATCTTAACCGTAAAACTAACCCTAACCCTAACCCAAACACCAACCCTAAACTTAACCCTAACCCTAACCCAAAACACTAACACTAAGCCATGCACTAACCCAAACGTTAAAGCCCAGCCCTAGCCCTAACCCTAATGCTGACCCTAACCCTAATTCCTGACCTTGACACTGACGCTGACCCTTACACTAAACCCTACACTGAACATGATCCTGACCCTGACTCTAACACTATACCCTGTCAATGACCCTGACCCTAATCAGGGACCTTGAACCTGACCCTGAACCCGACCCCTAGTTCCCTACCCTGACCCCGACCCTGAACCTGAACGCACCCTGACACTAAAACTAAACCACGACCCCGAACCTGACACCGACCCTGACAATAACCCTAAACCCTGATGCTGATTTTGACCCCAACCTTGAACATAACACTAAACACTGACCCTGACCTTCACCCTCACCCTGACCCTCAAAATGAACCCTGAATTATACCCCGGCACTCACCTTCACATTGACCCTAAATCCTGAACCTAACCCTCACCCACACCCACACCCTAAACCCGGACCCTGATTCTCACCCTCACTTTGTCTCTGACCCTAAACCCTGACCCTTACCCTGACCCTCAGCCTTACCCTAAGCGAAACCTAACCCTGACCCGACATTGACCCTAATCTGACCGTACATAAATTCTGAACCTGACCATCGACCCTAAAACCTCACCCTGTTTTGACCCTGAATCTAACACTATGCTAAACCTGATCCTGACCGTTCTAACCCTGACCCTGACCCTATCCCTGACCCTAACCCTGACTCTGACTCTAAAGCTAACCATAACCCTAAACCCTAACCCTAACACTAACATTGACCCTACCATAAACCCTGACTCTGATCCTAAATCTGACCCCAACACCTAGCCTTACCCTGACCCTGACTCTAACCCTAGAGACTGACCCTGACCCTAAATCCTAACGCTAAAGCCAACCCTAGCCCTAACCCTAATGCTGACCCTAACCCTAATTCCTGACCTTGACCCTGACGCTGACCCTTACCCTAAACCCTACACTGAACATGACCCTGACCCTGACTCTAACACTATACCCTGTCAATGAGCCTGACCCTAAACAGGGAACTTGAACTGACCCTGACCCGACCGCTAGTAACCTACCCTGACGCCGAACCCGACCCTGAACCCACCCCGACACTAAACCTAAATTACGACCTCGAACCTGACACCGATTCTGACAATAACCCTAAAACTTGATGCTGATTTTGACCGCAACCTTGACCATAACACTAAACACTGACCCTGACCTTTACCCTCACCCTGACACTCAACATAAACCCTGAATCAGACCGCGACACTCACCTTCACATTGACCCTAAATCCTGAACCTAACCTTCACCCTCTCCCACACCTTAAACCCGGACATTGATTTTCACCGTCACTTTGTCCCTGAACCTAAACCCTGACCCTTACGCTGACCCTCAGCCTCACCCGAAGCGAAACCTAACCCTAACCCGACTTTGACCCTAATCTGACCCTACATAGATTCTGACCCTGACCATCGACCCTAAAACCTCACCCTGTTTTGACCCTGAATCTAACACTATTCTAAACCTGATCCTGTCCTCGACCCTTCTAACCCTGAACCTGACCCTAACCCTGACCCTAACCCTGACCCTGACTCTAACCCTAAACATAACCCTAAACCCTAACCCTAACACTAACGTTGACCCTACCATAAAACATGAGCCTGACCCTGACCGCAACCTGACCCCAACACCTAGCCTGACCCTGACCCTGACTCTAACCCTAGACCCTGACCCTGACCCTGAACCCTGAACCTGAGCATCACCGCAACCCCGACCTCGACCCCGTCCCCTAAACACTGACCGTAATCCCGACTACTAACTCGAATCCAACTTTGATCCTAACCCTTAACCCCGACCCCGACTCCTACTGCGACCTTTACCCTAATCCTAAACACTGACCCCGACTTCGAACCCAACCCCGACCCTCACCCCAAACCTAAACCATGACCAGGACCTTGTCTTCGACGCTGACCCTAACCCTAAACATTGACCTTGTACCTCACCATGACCCACACCCAAACCCTGACACAAACGCTGACCCTCACCATTACCCTGACGCTCTCACTTTACCTCACCCTAAACCCTGACCCTGACCCTCACCCTGACTCTAAATCCTGACCCTCACCCTCACCCTCACACTACCTCACACTAAATTATGACACTGAATCTCACCCTCACCATGACCCTGACCCTAAACCCTGACCCTTACCTTGACCCTTACCCTCACCCTCACCCTCACCCAAAGCTAAACCTAACCTGACCCTGGGCCTGACCCTAATCCTAAATGTGAACCTGACTCTGACCCTAACCCCAATCCGACCCATAAAACTAATACCTAACCCTCACCAGAACACTAACTCAAAACCCTAACCCTAATCCTAACCCTAACCCTAACCCAAACACTAACCCTAACTTTAACACGAACCCTAACCTAAAACCCTAACCCTAAATCAAACACTAACCCTAACGCTAAAGCCAAGCCCTAGCCCTAACCCTAATGCTGACCCTAACCCTAAATCCTGACCTTGACCCTGACGCTGACCCTTATTCTAAACCCTACACTGAACCTGATCCTGACCCTGACTCTAACACTATACCCTGTAAATGTCCCTGTCGCTAAACAGGGCCCTTGAACCTGACCATGAACCCGACTTCTAGTACCCTACACTGACACCGACCCCGACCCTGAACCCACCCCGACACTAAACCTAAACCATGACCCCGAACCTGACACCGACCCTGACAATAACCCTAAACCCTGATGCTGATTTTGACCCCAACCTTGACCATAACACTAAACACTGACCCTGACCTTCACCCTCACCCTGACCCTCAACATAAACCCTGAATCAGACCCCGACACTCACCTTCACATTGACCCTGAATCCTGAACCTAAAGGTCACCCTCACCCACACCCTAAACCCGGACCCTGATTCTCACCCTCACATTGTCCCTGACCCTTAACCCTGACCCTCAGCCTCACCCTAAGCGAAACAAAACCCTGACCCGACTTTGACCATAATCTGACCCTACATGGATTCTGACCCTGACCATCGACCCTAAAACCTCACCCTGTTTTGACCCTGAATCTAACACTATTCTAAACCTGATCCTGACCGCGAACCTTCTAACCCTGACCCTGACACTAACCCTAACCATAACCCTAAACCCTAACCCTAACCCTAACGTTGATCCTACCATAAACCCTGACTCTGACCCTGACTTTAACCGTGAACCCAACACCTAGCCTGACCCTGACCCTGACTCTAACCCTAGACCCTGACCCTGACCCTAAACCCTGCACCTGAGCTTCACCGCAATCCCGACCTCGACCCGGACCCAAAAACACTGACCCTGAACCAGACTCCTACCTCGAATCCAACTTTGACCCTAACCCTTAACCCCGACCCCGACTCCTACCGCGACCCTTACCCTAATCCTAAACTCTGACCCCGACTTCGACCCCAACGCCGACCCTCACCCCAACCCTTAACCCTGACCCTTACCTTGACCCTGAAACTCACCCTCACCCTCACCCCCACCCCAAAGCTAAAACTAAACTGACCCTGACCCTGACCCTAATCCTAAATGTGAACCTGACCCTGACCCTAACCCTAATTATAACCATAAAACTAATACCGAACAATCACCCGAACACTAACTCAAAACCCTAACCCTAATCCTAAACATAACACTAACCCTAACACTAACACTAACACCAAACCCTTATCCTATCCCAAACACTAAACCTAACATTAACACTAACCCTAACCCAAACCCTAACCCAAACGCTAAAGCCCAGCCCTAGCCCTAACCCTAATGCTGACCCTAACCCTAAATCCTGACCTTGACCCTGACGCTGACCCTTATTCTAAACCCTACACTGAACCTGACCCTGACTCTGACTCTAACCCTATACCCTGTCAATGACCCTGACCCTAAACAGGGGCCTTGAACCTGACCCTGAACGTGACGCCTCGTACCCTACCCTGACCCCGACCCCGACACTGAACCCACCCCGACACTAAACCTAAACCACGACCCCGAACCTGACAGCGACCCCAACAATAACCCTAAACCCTGATGCTGATTTTGACCTCAACCTTGACCATAACACTAAACAGTGACCCTGACCTTCACTCTCACCCTGACCCTCAACATAAACCCTGAATCAGACCCCGGCACTCACCTGCACATTGACCCTAAATTTTGAACCTAACCTTCACCCTCACCCACACCCTAAACCCGGACCCTGATTCTCAACCTCAGTTTGTCCCTGACCCTAAACCCTGACCCTTACGCTGACCCTCAGACTCACCCTAATCGAAACCTAACTCTTACCCGACTTTGACCCTAATCTGACCCTACATGGATTCTGACCCTGACCATCGACCCTAAAACCTCACCCTGTATTGACCCTGAATCTAACACTATTCTAAACCTGATCCTGACTTCGACCCTTCTAAACCTGACCCTGACCCTAACCCTCACCCTGACTCTAACTCTAAACATAACCCTTAACCCTAACACTAACACTAACGTTGACCCTACCATAAATGCTGACCCTGACCCTGACCCTAACTCTGACCCCAACACCTAGCTTGACCCTGACCCTGACTCTAACCCTAGACCATGACCATGACCCTAAACCCTGAACCTGAGCATCACCGCAACCCTGACCTCGACCCCGACCCCTAAACACTGACCCTGAACCCGACTCCTACCTAGAATCCAACTTTGACTTAACCCTTAACCCCGACCCCGATTCTTACCGCGACCCTTACCCTAATTCTAAAATCAGACCCCGAATTCAAACCCAACGCCACCCTCAGCCCAACCCGAAACCATGACCAGGACCTTTTCTCCGAGGCTGACCCTAACCCTAAAACTTGACCCTGAACCTCAACATGACCCTCACTCTAAACACTGACACGAACTCTGACCCTCATCGTCACCCTGACCCTAAATCCTGACCCTCACCCTCACCCTGACCCTCACACTCCACCTCACCCAAAACCATGACTCTGACCCTCACCCTGACTCTAAATCATGACCCTCACCCTCACCCTCACCCTCAACCTCACACTAAATCCTGACCCTGACTCTCACCCTCACCATGACACTGACCCTAAATCCTGACCCTTACCTTAACCCTGACCCTGACCCTCACCCTCACCCTCAACCTCACCCTAAAGCTAAAACTAACCTGACCCTGTCCCTGAACCTAATCCTAAATGTGAACCCAACCCTGACCCTAACCGTAATCCTAACCATAAAACTATTACCTAACCCTCACCCGAGCACTAACTCAAAACCCAACCCTAATCCTAACCCTAACACTAACCCTAACCCAAAACTCTAACCCTAACCCAAACACTAATGCTAACACTAAACTTCAGCCATAGCCCTAAGCCTAATGCTGAACCTAACCCTAAATCATGACCTTGACCATGACGCTGACCCTTACCCTAAACCCTACCTACACTGAACATGACCCTGACCCTGACTCTAACCCTATACCCTGTCAATGAGCCTGACCCTAAACAGGGACCTTGAACTTGACCCTGAACCCGACCCCTAGTAACCTACCCTGACCCCGACCCCGACCCTGAACCCACCCCGACACTAAACCTAAACCACGACCTTGAACCTAATACCGTTTCTGACAATAACCCTAAACCCTGATGCTGATTTTGACCCCAACCTTGACCATAACACTAAACACTGACCCTGACCTTTACCCTCACCCTGACACTCAACATAAACCCTGAATCAGACCGCGACACTCACCTTCACATTGACCCTAAATCCTGAACCTAACCCTCACCCTCTCCCACACCTTAAACCCGGACATTGATTTTCACCGTCACTTTGTCCCTGAACCTAAACCCTGACCCTTACGCTGACCCTCAGCCTCACCCGAAGCGAAAACTAACCCTAACCCGACTTTGACTCTAATCTGACCCAACATGGATTCTGCCCCTGACCATCGACCCTAAAACCTCACCCTGTTTTGACCCTGAATCTAACACTATTCTAAACCTGATCCTGTCCTCGACCCTTCTAACCCTGAACCTGACCCTAACCCTGACCCTAACCCTGACCCTGACTCTAACCCTAAACATAACCCTAAACCCTAACCCTAACCCTAACGTTGACCCTACCATAAAACATGAGCCTGACCCTGACCGTAACCTGACCCCAATGCCTAGCCTGACCCTGACCCTGACTCTAACCCTAGACACTGACCCTGACCCTAAACCCTGAACCTGAGCATCACCGCAACCCCGACCTCGACCACGACATCTAAACACTGACCCTGACTCGACTCCTACCTCGAATTCAACTTTGACCCTAACCCTTAACCTCGACTTTGACTCATACCGCGACCTTACCCTAATCCTAAATTCTGACCCCGTCTTCGAACCCAACCCCGACCCTCACCCCAACCCTAAACCATGACCAGGACCTTGTCTGCGACGCTGACCCTAAACCTAAACTTTGACACTGAACCTCACCATGACCCTCACCCTGAACCCTGACATGAACCATGACCCTCAACCTGAACCCTGACACGAATCCTGACCCTCACCGTCACGCTGACCCTAAATCCTGACCCTCACCCTCACCCTGACTCTCATGCTCCACCTTCCCCAAAACCCTGGCGCTGACCCTCACCCAGACTCAAAATCCTGAACCTCACCCTCACCCTCACCCTCAACCTCACACTAAATCCTGACCCTGACTCTCACCCTCACCATGACCCTGACCCTAACTCTGACCCTTACCTTGACCCTCACCCTAAAGCTAAACCTAACCTGACAATGACCCTGACCCTAATACTAAATGTGAACTTGACGCAGACCATGACCCTAATCATAACCATAAAACTAATACCTAACCCTCACCCGAACACTAACTCAAAACCCAAAACCTAATTTTAACAGTAACACTAGCCCTAAAACTAACCCTACCCCCAAACTCTAACCCTAACCCAAACACTAACCCTAACCTTAACACTAATCCTAACCAATACCCATAACCCTAACCCAAACACTAACCCTAACGCTAAACCCTAGCCCTAGCCCTAACCCTAATGCTGACCCTAACCCTAAATCCTGACATTGACCCTGACGCTGACCCTTAACCTAAACCCTACACTGAAAATGATCCTGACCCTGACTCTACCCCTATATACTGTCAATGACCCTGACCCAAAACAAGGACCTTGAACCTGACCCTGAACCCGACTCCTAGTAACCTACCCTGACCCCGACCCTGAACCTGAACCCACCCCGACACTAAACCTAAATCGTGACCCCAAACCTGACATTGACCCTGACAATAACCCTAAACCCTGATGCTTATTTTGACCACAACCTTGACCATAACACTAAACATTGACTCTGACGTTCACCCTCATTCTGACCATCAATATAAACCCTGAATCAGACCCTGACACACCTTCAGATTGACCCTAAATCCTGAACCTAACCCTCTCCCTCACCCACACCCTAAACCCGGACCTGATTCTCACCCTCAATTTGTCCCTGACCCGAAACTCTGACCCTTACCCTGACCCTCAGCCTCACCCTAAGCGAAACCTAACCCTGACCCGACTTTGACCCTAATGACCCTACATGGATTCTGACCCTGACCATCGACCCTAAAACCTCACCCTGTTTTGACCCTGAATCTAACACTTTTCTAAACCTG
This sequence comes from Cynopterus sphinx, assembly GCA_030015415.1. NCBI lineage: Eukaryota > Metazoa > Chordata > Mammalia > Chiroptera > Pteropodidae > Cynopterus > Cynopterus sphinx. The sequence continues at coordinate 26,424,067 of CM057393.1, read as the reverse complement.
ATCCTGACCTCAACCCTTCTAACCCTGACCCTGATTCTGACTCTGACTCTAACCCTGACGATGACTCTGAACCTAAACGTACACCTAACATTTACCTAAACCTATCCTTAAACCTCACGCTCACCCTCCACTTCACCAGCACCCTACCCCTCATTCTCATTTTCAACCTCACCATCACACTCGCCCTTACACTCACCCTCACTCTCAACTTCATTTTCACACTCATCCTCACGCTAATGCTCACCCTCACCCTCACCCTCACCCTCATGCTCACCCTCATTTTCATCCTCACACGTTCACACTCACCCTCACTGTCTTCCTCATTCTAACACTCACTCTCACGCTAACTCTTACCCTGTCGATTACCCACACGCTCACTTTCACACTCACCTTCACACTCAAACTTACCCAGACTCTAATCTTGACCCTCACCCTGTTTCTGACCCTGATCCTACCTCTGACCCTAACCCTGATCCTGACTCTAACCCAAACCATAACCTTAAACCCTAACCCTAACCCTAACGTTGACCCTACCATAAAACCTGACCCTGATCCTGACCATAACCCTGACCACAACACCTAGCCTGACCCTGACCCTGACTCTAACCGTGGTCCCTGATTCTGACCCTAAACCCTGAACCTGAGCATCACCGCAACCCCGACATCGAACCGACCCCTAAACACTGAACCCGACTCCTAACTCGAATCCAAATTTGACCCTAACCCATAACCCCGACCCTGACTCCTACTGCGACCCTTTCCCTTATCCTAAACTCTGACCCCGACTTCGATCCCAACCCAGACCCTCACCCAAATTCTAAACCATGACCAGGACCCTGTCTCCGACGCTGACCCTAACCCTAAACCTTGACCGTTAACCTCACCAAGACCCTCACCCTAAACCCTGACACGAACTCTGACCCTGACTCTCACCCTGACCCTAAATCCTGACCCTCACCCTCACCCTGATGTCACGCTCCACCTCACCCTACCCCTGACCCTGACCCTCACCTGACACTATATCCTGACCCTGACCCTCATCCTCACCCTCAACCTCACACTAAATCCTGACCTTGACTCTTACCCTCACCATGACCCTGACTCTAAACGCTGACCCTTACCTTGACACTGACCCTGACCCTCACCCTCACCCTAAAGCTAAACCTAATCCTGACACAAACCCTGACCCTAACTCTAAATGTTAATTGACCCTGACCCTAACCCTAATGCTAAATGTGAACCTGACCCTGCCCCCAACCCTAATTCTAACCATAAAACTACTACCTAACCATCACCCGAACACTATTTCAAAACCCTAACAATAATCCTAACCCTAACACTAACCCTAACACTAACCCTAACCCCAAACTCTAACCCTAACCCTAACACTAACCCTAGTCTTAACACTAACCCTAACCCAAAACCCTAACCCTAACTCAAACACTAAGCCTAACACTAAACCCCAGCCCTAGCCCTAAGTCTAATGCTGACCCTAACCCTAAATCCTGAAGTTGACCCTGAAGCTGACCCATACCCTAAACCCTACACTGAACCTGATCCTGACCCTGACTCTAACCCTATACCCTGTCAATGACCCTGACCCTAAACAGGGACCTTGAACTTGACACTGAACCCGACCACTAGTAACCTACCCTGACCCTGACCCTGACTCTCAACCCACCCCGACACTAAACCTAAACCACGACCCAGAACCTGACACCGACCCTGACAATAACCCTAAACCGTGATGCTGATTTTGACCCCAACCTTGACCATAACACTAAACACTGACACTGACCTTCACCCTCACCCTGACCCTCAACATAAACCCTGAATCAGACCCCGATACTCACCTTCACATTGACCCTAAATCCTGAACCTAACACTCACCCTCGCTCACACCCTAAACCTGGACCCTGATTCTCATTCTCAGTTTGTCCCTGACCCTAAACCCTGACCCTTACCCTGACCCTCAGCCTCACCCTAAGCGAAACCTAACCCTGACCCGACTTTGACCCTAATGACCCTACATGGATTCTGACCCTGACCTTCGACCCTAAAACCTCAGCCTGTTTTGACCCTGAATCTAACACTATTCTAAACCTGATCCTGACCTCGTCCCTTCTAACCCTGACCCTGACACTGACGTGACCCTAACCCTAACCCTGACGATGACTCTGAACCTAAACGTACACCTAACCTTCACCTAAACCTATCCCCAAACCTCACGCTCACCCTCTTCTGCACCAGCACTCTACCCCTCATTCTCATCCTCAACCTCACCATCAAACTCACCCTTACACGCACCCTCACTCAACTTCATTTTCACACTCATCCTCACACTAATGCTCACCCTCACCTTCAACCTCACACTCACGCTCACCCTCATTTTCATCCTCACACGTTCACACTCACCATCAATGTCTTCCTCATTCTCACACTCACTCTCACGCTAACTCTAACCCTGTCGCTTACCCACACGCTCACTTTCACACGCACCTTCACACTAAAATTTACCCAGACTCTAATCTTGACCCTCACCCTGTATCTGACCCTGAAACTAAACCTGACCCTACCCTAACCCTGACCCTAACCCTGACCCTGACTCTAACACTAATCATAACCCTAAACACTAAACCTAAACCTAACGTTGACCCTTCCATAAACCCTGACCCTGACACTGACCCTAACACTGACCCCAACACCTAGCCTGACCCTGACCCTGACTCTAACCCTAGACCCTGACCCTGACCCTAACCCTAACTCTAATCCTGCTCTGACTCTAACCCTAACTATAACCCTAAACCATAATTCTAACCCTAACATTGACCCTACCATAAACCCTGCCCCAGACTCTGACCCTAACCCTAACCAGGACGATGACTCTGAACCTAAACGTACACTTAACCTTGACCTAAACCTATCCCTAAACCTCACGCTCACCATCGTTTTCACCTGGACCCTACCTCTCATTCTCATCCTCAAGCTCAACATCACACTCACCCTTACACTCACCCTCACTCTCAACTTCATTATCACACTCATCCTCACACTAATGCTCAACCTCACCCTCACCCTCACACTCACGCTCACCCTCATTTTTATCCTCACACTCACGTTCACACTCACCCTCACTGTCTTCCTCATTCTCACACTCACTCTCACGCTAACTCTTACCTTGTCGCTTACCCACACGCTCACTTTCACACTCACCTTCACACTCAAACTTACCCAGACTCTAATCTTGACCCTCACCCTAACCCTGACCCTGACTCTAACCCTAACCATAACCCTAAACTCTAACCCTAACCTTAACGTTGACCCTACCATAAACCCTGACCCTGATCCTGACCCTAACCCTGACCCCAACACCTAGCCTGACCCTGACCCTGACTCTAACCGTGGTCCCTGATTCTGACCCTAAAACCTGAACCTGAGCATCACCGCAACCCCGACATTGAACCGACCCCTAAACACTGAACCCGACTCCTACCTCGAATCCAACTTTGACCCTAACCCATAACCCCGACCCCGACTGCTACCGCGACCCTAAACCTAATCCTAAACTCTGACCCCGACTTCGAACCCAACCCCGACACCCCAACCCTAAACCATGACCAGGACCTTGTCTCCGACGCTGACCCTAACGCTTAAACTTTACCCTGAACCTCACCATGACCCTCACCCTAAACCCTGACAAGAACCCTGACCCTCACCTTCACCCTGACCCTAAATCCTGACCCTCACCCTCACCCTGACGCTCACACTCAACCTCACCCTAAACCCGGACCCTGACCCTCACACTTCGCCTGACCCTGTCAGTAAACCCTGAGCCTTACCATAAACTTGACCCTTACCCTCACCCTCACACAAATACTAAAGCTAACCCTGACACAACATTGACCCTACTCTGACCTTACATGGATTCTGACCCAGACCCTCTACCCAAATCCCTCACCCTGATCTGACCCTGACCCTAACCCTATTCTAACCCTGACCCTGAACTTGACTCTGACCCTAACCCTGACCCTAAATTTAAACCCTGACCCTGACACTCACAGTGAATCTCACCCTATATCCTGACTCTGACCCTGATCCTCCCCCTCATTCTGACCCTAAATCCTGATCCTCACACTCACACTCAATCTCAATGTACCCCTTATCGTCATGCTCACCCTCACCCTAATCCTTATCCTCACAGTCACCGTCACCCTCACCCTCACATTCTTGCTCACACAAATTCTCATCCTCATCCTCATGCTCATCCTCAATCTCATGCTCACCCTCCCCATCTTTCTCATTCTCACCCTCATACTCACATTAAATCTCACCTTGATGCTCACCCTCACCCTCATCCTACATTCACACTCAACCTCACCCTCACTGTCTCCCTCATTCTCACCCTCACCCTCACAATAACTCTCACCCTGAAGCTCAACATCATCCTCACCCTCACCCTCATGCTCACACTCACAGTCTCCTTCTTTCTCACACTCACCCTCACGCTAACACTCACCCTGACGCTCACCATCACCCTCAACATTACACTCACACTAACACTCACCCTCACACTATACCTCATCCTCACACTCATCCTCACACTCACGCTCACCCTCACACTCATCCGCACCCTTGTGCTCTCCCTCATTTTAATCCTCAACCTCACACTCACGCTAACTCTCACCCTGATGCTCACCCTCACACTCAACTCACACTCACCCTCACGCTCACCTTCACTTTCACCCTCACACTCACACTCACACTCAACCTGACACTCACCCTTACCCTTACGATCACCCTTCCATCATTCTACCCTCACCCTCAATCTCACGCACACATTCATTTTCACTCTCACGCTGATGCTCACACGGGCCTCACCATCTCCCTCATTCTTAACCTCACTCTCATGCTAACTCTCACCCTGAGGCGCACCATAACACTCACACTCACAATTACCCTACACCTAACCCTAACACTGATCTTGACCCTGACCCTGACCCTGTCCCTAACCATGATCCTCACCCTAACCCTAAACCTAACCGTAACCCTAACACAAAACGCTAACCCTAACACTAACCTTACCCTAAATCCTAACCCTAAAACTACACTAATCTTGAACCTATCCCTAAACATTAACCCTGACCATGACCCTAACCCTGACAGTAACGCCTCCCCTGACCCTGATCCTGTATCTGAACCTAACCCTAGACCCTGAATCTTTCCCTAACCTTAAACCTGACCCTAAACCCTGACACTGGCCCCGACCCCGACCCCGACACCTAACAATTGACCTCGACTTTGAACTCTACCTCGAATAAATCCCTGAACCTAGCCCTAAACCACAACCCCGATTTTGACCCCAAACTAACCGTAACCCTAAAACCTGATGCCGACCTAGACCCCGATCCCGACCCTGAAACTAACCCTAATCCCTGACCCCTATATTGACCCCTACTCTGACCCTAACCCTAAACCCTGACGATGGCTCTGACACTAACACTGACCCTCACCCTAAACTCTGATTGTGACCCTGACCCTCAACCTGACCCTGACCCTAAATCCTGATGCTCACCCTCACCCTCACCCTCAACCTCACACTAAATCCTGACCTTGACTCTCACCCTCACCATGAGACTGACCCTAAACCCTGAACCTTACCTTGACCCTGACCCTGACCCTCACCCTCACCCTAAAGCTAAATCTAATCCTGACCCTGACCCTGACCCTAATCCTAAATATGAACCTGACCCTGACCCTAAACCTAATCCTAACCATAAAACTAATACCTAACAGTAACTCAAAGCCCTAACCGTAATCTTAACCCAAACACTAACCATAACCCCAAATCCTTACCCTAACACAAACAATAACCCTAACCTTAAAACTAACCCTAACCCAAAACCCTAACCCTAACCCAAACACTAACACTAATGCTAAACCCCAGCCCTATCCCTAACCCTAATGCTGACTCTAACCCTAAATCCTGACTTTTACCTGACGCTGACCCTTACCCTAAACCCTACACTGAACATGACCGTGACTCTAACTCTAACCCTATACCTTGTCAATGACCTTGACCCTAAACAGGGACCTTGAACCTGACCCTAATCCCGACCCCTAATACCCTACCCTGACCCCGAACCTTACCCTGAACCCACCCCGACACGAAACCTAAACCACGACCCCGAACCTGACACCGACCCTGAGAATAACCCTAAACCCTAATTTGACCCCACCCTTGTCCATAACACTAAACACTGACACTGACCTTCACTCTTACCCTGACCCTCAACATAAACCCTAAATCATACCCTGACACTCCCATTCACATTGACCCTAAATCTCGAACCTAACCCTCACCCTCACCCGCACCCTATACCCGGACCCTGATTCTCAAACTCAGTTTGTTCCTCACCCTAAACCCTGACCCTTACTCTGACCCTCACCCTCACCCTAAGCGAAACCAAACCCTGACCCGACTTTGACCCTAATCTGGCCCTACATGGATTCTGACCCTGACCATCGACCCTAAAACCTCACCCTGCTTTGACCTTGAATCTAACACTATTCTAAACCTGATCCTGACCTCGATCCTTCTAACCCTGACCCTGACCCCGACCCTGACTCTACCCCTAACCCTGACGATGACTCTGAACCTAAACGTACACCTAACCTGACCTAAACCTATCCCTAAACCTCACGCTCACCCTCTTTTTCACCAGCATTCTACCCCTCATTCTCATCCTCAACCTCACCATCACACTCACCTTTACACTCACATTCACTCTCAAATTCATTTTCACACTCATCCTCACTAATGCTCACCCTCACCCGCACCCTCACACTCATGCTCACCCTCCTTTTCATTCTCACACTCACGTTCACACTTACCCTCACTGTCTTCCTCATTCTCACACTCACTCTCACGCTAACTCTAACCCTGTCGCTTACCCACACGCTCACTTTCACACTCACCTTCACACTCAATCTTACCCAGACCCTAATCTTGACCCTCACCCTGTATCTGACCCTGACCCTAACCCTGTCCCTGACCCTAACCCTGACCCTAAACCTGACCCTGACTCTAACCCTAACCATAACCCTAAACCCTAACATTGACCCTACCATAAAACCTGACCCTGACCCTGACCCTAACCCTGACCCCAACACCTAGCCTGACCCTGACCCTGACTCTAACCCTAGACCCTGACCCTGACCCTAAACCCTGAACCTGAGCATCACCGCAACCCCGACCTCGACCCTGACCCCTAAACACTGACCCTGAACTTGACTACTACCTTAATTCCAACTTTGACCCTAACAATTAACCGAGACCGCGATTCCTACTGCGACCCTTACCCTAATCCAAACTCTGACCCCGACTTCGAACCCAACCCCGACCCTCACCCCAACCCTAAACCATGACCAGGGCCTTGTTTCCGACGCAGACCCTAATGCTTAAACTTTACCCTGAACCTCACCATGACCCTCACCCTAAAGCCTGACAAGAATTCTGACCCTCACCGTCACCCTGACCCTAAATCCTGACCCTCACCCTCACCCTGATGCTCACGCTCCACCTCACCCTAAACCCTGATCCTGACCCTCACCCTTCCCCTGACCCTGTCAGTAAACCCTGAGCCTTACCATAAACTTGACCCTTACCCTCACCCTCACACAAATGCTAAAGCTAACCCTGACACAACATTGACCCTACTCTGACCTTACATGGATTCTGACCCAGACCCTCTACCCCAAACCTCACCCTGGTCTGACCCTGACCCTAAACCTATTCTAAACCTGACCTTGAACCTGACTCTGACCCTAACCCTGACCCTAAATTTAAACCCTGACCCTGACACTCACAGTGAATCTCACCCTAAATCCTGACTCTGACCCTGACCCTCCCGCTTATTCTGACACTAAATCCTGATCCTCACACTCACCCTCAATCTCACCGAACCCCATATCCTCATGCTCACCCTCACCCTAATCCTTATCCTCACGGTCACCCTCACCCTCACCCTCACATTCTTGCTCACACAAATTCTCATCCTCATCCTCATGCTCATCCTCAATGTCATGCTCACCCTTCCCATCTTTCTCATTCTTTCCCTCATACTCACATTAAATCTCACCTTGATGCTCACCCTCACCCTCACCCTACAGTCACACTCAACCTCACCCTCACTGTCTCCCTCATTCTCACCCTCACCCTCACACTCACTCTCACCCTGAAGCTCACCATCATCCTCACTCTCACCCTCATGCTCACACTCACAGTCTCCCTCTTTCTCACACTCACCCTCACGCTAACACTCACCCTGATGCTCACCATCACCCTCAACATTGCACTCACACTAACACTCACCCTCACCCTATACCTCATCCTCTCACTCATCCTCACACTCCCGCTCACCCTCAAAAACATCTACACCCTTGCGCTCCTCCTCATTTTAATCCTCAAGCTTACACTCACGCTAACTCTCACCCAGATACTCACCCTCACACTCAACTCACACTCACCCTCACGCTCACCCTCACTTTCACCCTCACACTCACACTCACACTCAACCTGACACTCACCCTTACACTTACGATCATCCTACCATCATTCTCACCCTCTCCCTCACGCTCATGCACACATTCATTTTCACTCTCACGCTGATGCTCACACGGGCCTCACCGTCTCCCTCATTCTTACCCTCACTCTCATGCTAACTCTCAACCTGAGGCGCACCAAAACACTCACACTCACAATCACCCTACCCCTAACCCTAACACTGATCATGACCCTGACCCTGACCCTGTCCCTGACCATAAGCCTAACCCTTACCCTAAAAATTACCCTAAACCCTAACCCTAACCCTAACACAAAACACTAACCCTAACACTAACCCTAACCCTAAATTCTAACCCTAAACCTACACTAATCTTGACGCTATCCCTAAACACTAAACCTGACCATGACCCTAACCCTGACAGTAACGCCTCCCCTGACCCTGATCCTGAATCTGAACCTAACCCTAGAACCTGAATCTTTCCCTAACCTTAAACCTGACCCTAAACCCTGACCCTGGCCCCGACCCCGACCCCGACACCTAAAACTTGACCTTGACTCCGACCTCTACCTCGTATAAAAGCCCGAACCTAGCCCTAAACCACAACCCCGATTTTGACCCCAAACTAACCGTAACCCTAACACCTGATGCCGACCTAGACCCCGATCCCGACCCTGAAACTAACCCTAAACCCTGACCCATATATTGACCCCTACACTGACCCTAACCCTAAATCCTGACCATGGCCCTAACACTAACACTGACCCTCACCCTAACCCTGATTGTGACCCTGACCCTCACCCTCACCCAGACCCTAAATCCTGACCCTCAACCTCACCCTCACCCTCAACCTCACACTAAATCCTAACCCTGACTCTCACCCTCACCATGAACCTGACCCTAAACCCTGAACTTTACCTTGATCCTGAACCAGACTATCCCCCTCACCCTAAAGCTAAACCTAATCCTGACGCTGACCCTTACCCTAAACCCTACACTGAACCTGACCCTGACACTGACTCTAACCCTATACCCTGTCAATGACCCTGACCCTAAACAGGGACCTTGAACCTGACCCTAAACCCGACCCCTAATACCCTGCCCTGACCCAGAAACTGACCCTGAACTCACCCCGACACTAAACCTAAACCACGACCCTGAACCTGACACTGACCCTGAGAATAACCCTAAACCCTGATTTTGACCCCACCCATGACCATAACACTAAACACTGACCCTGACCTTCACCCTCACCCTGACCCTCAACATAAACCCTGAATCAGACCCTGACACACACCTTCACATTGACCCTAAATCCTGAACCTAACCCTCACCCTCACCCACACCCTGAACCCGGACCCTGATTCTCACCCTCAGTTTGTCCCTGATGCCAAACCCTGACTCTTACCCTGACCCTCACCCTCACCCTAAGCGAAAAATAACCCTGACCTGACTTTGACCCTAATCTGACCCTACATGGATTCTGACATTGACCATCGACCCTAAAACCTCACCCTGCTTTAATCCTGAATCTAACACTGTTCTAAACCTGATCCTTACCTCGACCCTTCTAACCCTGACCCTGACCTCGACCCTTATTCTAACCCTAAACCTGATGATGACTCTGAACCTAAACGTACACCTAACCTTGACCTAAACCTATCCCTAAACCTCACGCTCACCCTCTTCTTCACCAGCATTCTACCCCTCATTCTCATCCTCAACCTCACCATCACACTCACCTTTACACTCACCCTCACTCTCAACTTCATTTTCACACTCATGCTCACTAATGCTCACCCTCACCCTCACCCTCACACTCAGGTTCACCCTCATTTTTATCCTCACACTCACGTTCACACTCACCCTCACTGTCTTCCTCATTCTCACACTCACTCTCACGCTAAAGCTAACCCTGTCGCTTACCCACACGCTCACTTTCACACTCACCTTCACACTCAAACTTACCCAGACCCTAATCTTGACCCTCACCCTGTATCTGACCCTGACCCTAACCCTGTCCCTGACCCTAACCCTGACCCTAACCCTGACCCTGACTCTAACCCTAACCATAACCCCAACCCTTACTTTGACCCTACCATAAACCCTGACCCTGATCCTGACCCTAACCCTGACCCCAACACCTAGCCTGACCCTGACTCTGACTCTAAACCTACACCCTGACCCTGACCCTAAACCCTGAACCTGAGCATGACCGCAACCCTGACCTCGAACCCGACCCCTAAACACTGACCGTGAACCTGATTCCTACCTCGAATCCAACTTTCACCCTAACCCTTAATCCTGACACTGATTTTTACCGCGACCCTTACCCTAATCCTAAACTCTGACCCCGACTTCGAACCCAACCCCGATTCTCACCCCAACCCTAAACCATGACCAGGTCCTTGTCTCCGACGCTGACCCTAACGCTTAAACTTTACCCTGAACCTCACCATGACCCTCACCCTAAACCCTGACAAGAATCCTGACCCTCACCTTCACCCTGACCCTAAATCCTGACCCTCACCCTCACCCTGACGCTCACGCTCAACCTCACCCTAAATCCTGATCCTGACCCTCACCCTTCCCCTGACCCTGTCAGTAAACCCTGAGCCTTCCCAGAAACTTGACCTTTACCCTCACCCTCACACAAATGCTAAAGCTAACCTTGACACAACATTGACCCTACTCTGACCTTACATGGATTCTGACCCAGACCCTCGGCCCAAAACCCTCACCCTGGTCTGACCCTGACCCTAACCCTATTCTAAACCTGACCCTGAACTTGACTCTGACCCTAACCCTGACCCTAAATTTAAACCCTGACCCTGACCCTCAAAGTGAATCTCACCCTATATCCTGACTCTGACCCTGACCCTCCCGCTTATTCTGACACTAAATCCTGATCCTCACACTCACCCTCAATCTCACCGTACCCTATATCCTCATGCTCACTCTCACCCTAATCTTTATTCTCACAGTCATCCTCACCCTCACCCTCACATTCTTGCTCACACAAATTCTCATCCTCATCCTCATGCTCATCCTCAATGTCATGCTCACCCTTCCCATCTTTCTCATTCTTTCCCTCATACTCACATTAAATCTCACCTTGATGCTCACCCTCACCCTCACCCTACAGTCACACTCAACCTCACCCTCACTGTCTCCCTCATTTTCACCCTCACCCTCACAATAACTCTCACCCTGAAGCTCACCATCATCCTCACCCTCACCCTCATGCTCACACTCACAGTCTCCCTCTTTTTCACACTCACCCTCACGCTAACACTCACCCTGACGCTCACCATCACTCTCGACATTACACTCACACTAACACTCACCCTCACCCTATACTTCATCCTCACACTCATCCTCACACTCACGCTCACCCTCACACTCATCCACACCCTTGCGCTCTCCCTCATTTTAATCCTCAACCTCACACTCACGCTAACTCTCACCCTGATGCTAACCCTCACACTCAACTCACACTCACCCTCACGCTCACCCTCATTCTCCCCCTCACCCTCAAGTTCACACTCACGCTCACCGTCACGCTCACCCTCATTTTCATCCTCAACATCATGCTCACTCTCACACTCACGCTCAACCTCACCCTGACGCTCAACCTCACCCTCATGCAACACTCACCATAACACTCACCCGCACCTTCACCCTAAACTTCATCCTCATACTTACCCTCATTCTGACGCTCACCCTCAAACCCTCAGCAAAACCCTTAACCTCATTCTCATCCTCAACCTCACTTTCACTCTCATCCTCACCCTCACTTTCACACTCACGCTCACCCTCACGCTCACCCTCTTCTCACCTTACATTCAACCTCATCCTACCCTTCATGCTCATGCTCACCCTCAATCTAATCTTCACTCTACTTCTCACCCTCACCTTCACTTTCATCCACACCCTCACTTTAACACTCACCCTCAACATTACACTCACACTTAACCTCATCTTCACACTAATCCTATTCCTCACCCTCAACCTACCCCTCACCCTCACTTCACCATCACCCTCACCCTCATCCTCAACCTCATTTTACTCCTCATCCTCATGCTCACACTCACCCTAACCCTTAACCTGATCCTCACCCTCAACCTCACGCTCACATTCACCCTCACACGAAACCTCACCCTCAGCCTCACCCTCACCCTCACCCTCACGCTCATCCTCTATCTCACCCTCATACTACCCCTGAACTCAACGCTCACCCTCACTCTAACACTCACCCTCACACTCACCCTCACCCTCACTCTCAACTTCACACTAATCCTACTCCTCACCCTCGCCCTAACCCTCACACTCACTTCACCCTCAACCTCACGCTCAACCTGACTCTCAAGATAACCCTCAATCTCACCGTCACACTACCCCTCAAGTTCACGCTCACCCTCACACTAACATTCACCCTCAAACTCATTCTCACCCTCATACTCATGATCACCCTGACCCTCATTTTAACACTAACCCTCACCCTCACCATCACTCTCACCCTCACTCTTATCCTCAACCTCACACTCACATTCACGCTCACACTCATTCTCAAACTCATCCTCATGCTCACTGTTTCTCTCTTGATCACTCTCACCGTCTTCCTCATTCTCAACCTCAGCCTCACGTTCACACTCACGCTCACCCTCATGCTCACCCTCATTCTCACCCTCAACATCATGCTCACTCTCACACTCACGCTCACTCTCACCGTCTCCCTCATTCTCACCCTCACACTCACCCGCACCCTCACCCTAAACCTCATCCTCACACTAACCCTCACCTTCAGCCTCACGCTCACCCTGACCCTGACCCTAAAGCTAACCCTAGATCCTGAACCTGACCCTCACCTGATCCTAAAACCTGACCCTGACCATGACACTGACCCAGACCTCGACCCCCAAACCTATACCCAGAAGCTGACCCCGACTCCGACCCCGAATCCAACTCTGATTGTAACCCTAAAGCCTGGCCCCAGACCTTTACCCCGAAAACGACCCTGACCCTAAACCTTGAAACTGACCTTTACACTGACCTTGACCTTAATGCTTAACCCTGACACTGACACTGAAACTCACGAAGAATCTCACACTAAACTCTGACTCTGACCCTGATTCTCACCCTCACCCTTACCATAAATTCTGATCCTCACCCTCACCCTTTCACTCACCCTCAACCTAAAATCTGACCCTGACTCTCACCCTCACCCTGACCCTTACCCTTAAAATTGACCCTTACACTGACCCTCTCCGTCATCCTCATCCTAAAGCTAAACATAACGCTGACCCAACATTGACCCTTCTCTGACCCTACCTGGATTCTGACCCAGAACCTCGACACTAAACCCTCACCCTTGTCTGACACTGAAACTAACCCTATTCGAAACCTGACCCTGAACCTGACCCTTCTAACCCTGACCTTGACCCTTACCCTGATCCTGACCCTGTACCTAACCCTAAACCTAACCTTGACCATAAAACCTAACCTTAAACCTCACGCTAATACTCTTCCTCATTCTTACCCTCAAACTCACCCTACCCCTCATCCTCATGCTTACCTTCACCCTAACACCTACCTTCACCGTCACCCTCACATTCACGCTCACCCTCAAACTCACACTACACTCACGCTCACCCTCATTGTCATCCTCACCCTCAGCAACAAGCTACATCTCACCCTGATGCTCACCTTCACCCTAACAATCACACTTAACCTCACGCTCATCCTAAATTCCTCCCTCAATCTCACACAAACACTCACTTTCACATTTACCCTCACCATTACGCTAACCCTCACACTCACACTCACCCTTAGCCTCACGTTCACCCTCAATCTCACCCTCAAACTCACGTTCACCCTCTCCCTCACCATCTCCTTCATTCTCACATTCACTCTCACGCTACCACTCACCCTGATGCTCAACCTCACCTTCACCTTTACAGTCACCCTCACACTCACCCTAAACCTGACCCTAAACCTGACTCTGACCCTGACATTGAACCTGACCTTGACCCTGACTCTACCCTAACCCTCAACTTAACCTTAACCCTAAATCCTAACCCTAAACCTTACCCTAATCGAAAACCCTAACCCTAACCCTAAAAATAACCCTAACCCCAAAACCTAACCCTAACCCTAACACAAACCCTAACCCTAACCTTAAACTCTAACCCTAACCTTAACCCAAACCCTAACCTTGACCCTAAATTGTGACCCTGACCTTGACCCTACTTTTACCTCAACCCCTACTATGACACTCATTCTGACCCTTACCCTAAACATGGACTATGACCCTGACCTTGAACCTGACCCTAAACACTGATCCTGACCCTGACCCTAAACCTAACCCTAACCCTAACCCTATCCCTAACCTTAAACCTAAACCCTAAAATTAATCCTAACCCTAACCCTAACCCAAAACCCTAACACTAACCCTATCCTAACCCCAAAACTAACCCTAACCCTAACACTAACCCTAACCCTAAACCCTAATCATAACCCTAACCCTAACTCTAACACTAAACTTGACACTAACCCTGACCCTGACTCTAACTCTTACCCCAACCCCTACTATGACACTGATTCTGACATGACCCCAACCCTAGACCGTGACCCTCACCCTGACCCTGAGCCTAAACACTGTCTCTGACCCTGGCCCTGGCCACAACCTCGAACCCGACTACTAAACCCTGACCCAGACCCCGATCCCGACGCCAAATTCAACTACGACTCTAACCCTACACACCAAAATTGACGCCGACACTGACCCTAACGCTAAACCCTGACCGCTACCTCAACCTTGACCCCGAACCTGACCCTAACTCTATACCCTGACCCTGACATTTACCCTGACTTCGACCCTAATTCTATAACCTGACCATGGTTCTGACCCTCACCATGACCCTCACCCTCAAATCTGACTCTGACCCTTACCCTTACCCTCACCCTACCCTAAATCCTGACCCTCATTCTCACCCTCACCCTAACCCTAAAGCTAAACCTAACCCTGACCGGACATTGAACCTAAGCTGACCCTAACTGGATTCTGACCCAGACCCTCGACCCTAAACACTCACCTTTTTCTGACCCTTATTCTAACCCTATTCTAAACCTGACTCTGACCCTGACACTTCTAATCCTGACCCTGAACCTGACCCTAAAAATAACCCTGATCCTGACCCTGAACCTAACCCTATACCTAACCTTGACTTAAACCTAACCCTAAACATCATGCTTAATCTCTTTCTCACCCTGACATTCAACCCACCCTACCCCACATTCTCATGCATACCCTCACCCTAACCCTTACCCTAATCGTCACCCTCACCCTCACGCTCACACTCACCCTCATTTCATGCGCTCCCTCATTCTCACCCTCATCCTCATGCTCATCCTCAACTTCATGCTCACCCTCAGTATCTCCCTTCTTCTCACACTCACATTCACATTAACTCTCACACTGTTGCTCACCCTCAACCTCACCCTCACACTCAATCTCACACTCACCCTCACCCTGATCCTAACCTGACTTTGACCCTGACCCTGACTCTAACTTTGACCCTGAACCTGAACCTGACCCTGACCCTAACCCTGATCACTACCCAAAATCGTAACCCTAACCCTAACCCTAACACTAACCGTAACTCTAACCCAAATCTCTAACCCTAACACTAACCCCAAACCGTAACATCAACTCTAACACTAACCCTAACCCTAAACCCTAACCCTAACATTAACCCTAACCTTCACCCTAATCCTAAACACTGACCCTGACCCTGACCCTATCCCTGACCCTAACGCCTATACTGATGCTGACCCTGAACCTAGACCCTGAACCTATGATTCTGAACTTGACCCTAAACCCTGACCCTGACCTTGACCCTGATCCCGACCCCAACCCCAACACCTAAACCTGACCTTGACCCCGACCTGACCCCGAATCCAACCCCAATCCTATCCCTAAATCCCGAGCCGACACCGACCCAGATATTAATTCTAAACCCTGACCCCAACCCGTACCCCGACACCGACCCTGACACTGACCCTGAAACCTAACCCTGACCCTGACCCTCAGCATGTCTCTCAACCTAAACCGTAACTCTGACACTGACCCTCACCCTCACCATTGCCCTAAATCCTGATTCTCAACCTCATCCTCACCCTCACATCACCCTAAACCCTGACCCAGACCCTCACGGTCACCCTGACTCTTCCCTAAACCTGACCCTTACACTGACCCTCACCCTCACCCTCACCCTCACACTAAACTTAAATCTAAACCGGACTCGACATATACCCTACTCTGACCCTACCTGGATTCTGACCCAGACAATAGAACCTAAACCCTCACTCTGGTTTGACCCAGACCCTAACCCTATTCTAACCCTGAAACTGACCCTGACCCTTCTAACCCTGAACCTGACCTTTACCTTGATTCTAACCCTAACCTTAACCCTGACAATGACCCTGCACACAAAACTAAACCTAAGATTGACCCTAAAACTAATCCTTAAATTCACACACACCCATTCCTCACCCTCAACCTGAACCTCATTCTACTCCTCATCTTCATGTTCACCCTCATGGTAAACCTTACCCTCACCATCACCCTCACTCTCACATTCACCCTCACCATCACATTCATGCTCACCCTCATTCTTACCCTCACAATTCTTCTCAACCTCACCCTCTGCTCTCCCTGACCATTTCCCTCATTCTCACCCTCAATCAAACAGTAACTCTCACTCTGACGCTCACCATCACCCTCACCCTCACACTCACCCTCACGCTTACCCTAACTCTCACCCTGACACTCACCCTCGCACTCATGCTCACTCTCACTCTCACCCTCACCCTCACCAACTCCCTCATTCTCACCCTCACACACACGCTAACTCTCATCCTGACGCTCACCCTCACCATCACCATCACACTCACCCTCACACTCGCCCTCACCCTCAACCTCATCCTCACAGTCACCATCACACTCATGCTCACCCTCACATTCACACTCACCCTCACGCTTTTCTCATTCTCATAGTTAAACTCACCCTCACGCTAACTCTAACCCTGATGCTCACCATCACCCTCACACTCATATTCACCCTCACACTCAGCCTCACGCTCACCCTGACACCCTCACGCTTACACTCACCCTCACTCTCACCCTCACCCTCATTCTCACCCTTATCTCACCTACACATTCACGTTCCCACTCATGCTCAGCCTCACTCATACTCATTCTGACCCTCACCCTTATGCTCACACTAACCCTAATGCTCACCCTTACCGTCTCCCTCATTTTACCATCTCCTCACACTAACTATCACCCTGACGCTCACCTTCACCCTCACGCTCACCCTCATTCTCACGCTCACCCTTGTGCTCATCCTCACCATCACGCTGACCCTCACCATCTCCGTCATTCTCAACCTCACCCTCATGCTAACTCTCACTCTGACGCTCACCCTCTCCCTCACACTTACACTCACCATCACATTCACACTCACCCTCACTTTCAACCTCATCCTCACTCTTATCCTCAACCTCACCCTCACTCTCACACTCACCCTCACGTTCACACTTACGCTCACCCTCATGCTCACCATCTTCCTTACCCTCACACTCAACCTCACCCTACCCGTCATTCTTATGCTCACCCTAATTCTAACCCTTACCCTCACCGTCACAGTCACCCTCATGCACACCATCAGCCTCACATTCACGCTCACCCTCATTCTCACCCTCACTCTCATGCTCATCTACACCTCACGCTCACACTCACGCTCACCCTCATTCTCATCCTCAAACTCACCCTCACACTAATTCTCACCTGGATGCTCACCCTCACCCTAACACTCACACTCACCTTCATGCTCACCATTGCTTTCACCCTCAACCTCACACTCACCATCACGCTCACCCTGACAGTCTCCCTCACACTTACACTCACCCTCACTCTCACCCTCACATTCATCCTCATCCTCACACTCACCTTCACTCTCTCCCTCACATTCACCCTCACACTCACCGAAACCATCACGCTCACCCTCAATCTCATCCTCAACCTCACCCTCACTCTCACCTTCACCCTCAGTTTCACACTCATGCTCACCATCATCCTCAACTTCACCCTACTCCTCATTTTCATGCTCAACCTCAAATCTAACCCTCAATCTCACCCTCATGGAAATCCTTATGCTCACTTGCACTCTCAACCTAAACCTCACGTCAGCCTAACCCTCACCATAACGCTCAATCTCAACCTCACCCTCATTCTCACCCTCACCCTCATGCTCACCCTGACCTCACGCTAACCCTTATCTTCTCCCTCATTCTCACCTTCAACCTCAGGCTAAATCTTATTCAGACGCTCACCCTCACCTTCACCCTCACCCTCACACTCACACTGACTCTCATTTTCACCCTCAGCCTCATCCTCATCCTCACACTCACCCTCACCTTCCACCTCACGCTCACACTCACCCTCACCCTCACGCTCACCCTCATTCTCATCCTTAAACTCACTCTCATGCTACCTCTCATTCTGATGCTCACCCTCACCCTCACACTTACACTCAACCTCATACTCACCCTCACTTTCTCCCTCAACCTCAAACTCACACCCAAGCTCACCGTGACTCTGACCCTCACCCTTACTCTCACCATCACTCTCACCCTCACCCTCACCCTCACCCTCACGCTAAACCCTTATTCTCACCCTCACACTTACATTCACCCTTACCATCACCGTCTCCCTCATTCTCACACTCACTCTCTAACTCGCACCCTGACACTCAACCTCACCCTCACCTTAACACTCATCCTCACACTAACCCTAACACTGACTCTAACCCTGACCCTGATACTGACCTCTACCCTAACCCTAATCCCGACCCTAACCATGACCCTGCTGCTGACCCTGACCCGGATCCTAACCCTGACCCTGACCCTTACCCTGACCTAACCCTAACGCTAACCCTAACCTTAACCCTAAACAATAAACCTAAACCTAACCCTAACCCTAACCCCAAACCCTAACCCTAACCCTAACATTAACACTAACCCTAGCCCAAATTATAAACCTAAACCTAACACTAACCCTAACCCTAAACCCTAATCCTGACCCTAACCCTAACCCTGACTTCAACCCCTACCCTGACCCTGACCCTGACCCGAGACCCTGACTCTTACCCTGACCATTATCCTGACACTAAACCCTGACCTTGAACCTCACTCCAACCTTGATCCAAACCCCTAACCATGACCCTGACCCCGACCACGACCCTGATTCCAACCCTGGCCCGAAACCTAAACCCTGAATTCGACCCCGAAACCGACCCTGAACCTAACCCTAAACTCTTTCCTTGACCTCAACACTGACACCGACCCTGACTCTAACCCTAATCCCTGACACTGAACTTGACCACGATCTTGACCATAACCATTAACCCTGACACTGATCCTCACCATCAACATGACCATCACACTAAACCCTGACTCTGACCCTGACAATCACCCTCATCCTGAATCTAAATCCTGACACTCCCCCTCACACTCATCCTCACACTCACCCTCACCCTAAACTCTGACCCTGACCCACACCCTCACACTGACCCAGACCCTAAACACTGACCCTTATCCTGACACTCACTCTCACCCTAAATCTAAACCTAACCCTGACCCGACATTGACCCTACTCTGACCCTATCTGGATTCTGACAAAAACCCTCGACCCTAAACCCTCACCCTGGTCTGACTCTGACAATAACCCTATTCTAAACCTGACCCTGACCCTAACCCTGACCCTGACCCTGTACCTAACCCTAAAACTAACCTTGACCATAAAACCTAACCCTAAACCTCACGCTCACCCTCTTCCTCACCCTCACCCTCAACCTCACCCTACCCCTCATCCTCATGCTTAATCTCACCCTAACCCTTACCCTCACCTTCACCCTAAACCTCACCCTCACCCTCACATTCATGCTCACCCTCATTCTCACCATCAACTTCATGCTCATCCTCAACTGCATGCTCACCCTCACACTTACATTAACTCTCACCCTGATGCACACCCTCACCCTCACCTTCACACTCACCCTATGCTCACCATCAACATCAACCTCATTCTCACCCTCTCCCTCACGCTTACTGTCACCGTGATGCTCACCATCACTCTCAGCCTGACTCTCATGCTCACACTCACCGTCACCCTCATTCTCACCCTCAACCTCATGCTAACTCTCACCCTGATGCTTACAATTACCATCACCATCACACTCACCCTCACACTCACCCTCATCCTCACACTTCAACTCACCATCATGCTCACCCATATCTCATCATCAACCTCACCCTCAGGCTAACTCTCACTCTGATGCTCACTCTTAAACTCAACTCACACTCACACTCATTCTCACTTTCACACTCACACTCACACTCAAACTGACACTCACACTCATGCTCAAACAGACACCCCACCCCACCTGCATGCCCACCCTAATCCCCAGCCCCACCCCCACCCTCACACTCACCCCTCATTCTCACCCCCACACCACATCTCACACCATGCTCACCCCTCACGCCCACCCCTCATTCTCACCTCCCCACTCACCATCAAATCCCACCCCAGCCCACGCCCACCCTCACACCACACTCACACACTAAACGCAACCCTCATGCTCATTCGCACCCTCATTTTCAACTTTACCCTCACTCTCTCCCGCACCCTCACGTTCACACTCACGCTCACCCTGACACACACCCTCAACCTCATGCTCACCCTCACCGTCTCAATCATTCTCACCCTCACTTGCACGCTAACTCTCTCCCTGACACTCACCCTTCCCTGACCAGCAAACTCACACTCACACACATCCTAACCCTCAACCTCATCCTCACACTCACCCGCACACTGACGCTCATCCTCATGCTTAACCTGATTCTCATCCTCAATCTCACCCTCACGTTAACACTCATCCTGATGCTCACCATCACCTTCACAATTGCACTTAACCTCACGCTCGCCCTCACTTTCACCCTCAACATCACACACACTATCACAGTCACCCTGACACTCAACCTCACTCCTACGGTCACCCTCACTTTTACCCTCACCCTCACACTCACACTCATGCTCACCCTGACACTCACCCTCACTCTCACCCTCACCATCACACTCACCCTCACACTCACACTCACGTTCAAGCTCATGCTCACAATAAGGCGTACCCTCATTTTCACCCTCACCCTCATGAAAACCCTCACTCTTACACTCACCCACACTGTCTACCTCATTCTCACCCTCACACTTACGCTAACTCTCACCCTGATGCTCATCCTCACACTCACCATCACACTCACCCTCACACTCATCTCACCCAAACCTCATCCTTACACTCAGCCTCACACTCACGCTCACTCTCACCCTCACACTCACCCTCACCCTCATTCTCATCCTCACCCTTACCCTCTCGCTAAATTTCACCCTGATGCTCACCATCACCCTCACACTCACACTCAACCTCACGCTCACCCTCACATTCACCCTCACCCTCACACTCACCCTCAAGCTCATCCTGATACTCTCCCTCACATTTAGGCTCACCCTCACTCTCACCATCACCCTCACACTCACACTCACCCTCATTTTCACTTTCATCAAATCCTCACCCTAATTCTCATTTTGATACACACCCTCACCCTCACACTCACCCTCACTCTCAGGCTCACCCTAATTCTCAACCTCACCCTCACATTCACACTCACGCTCACCCTCACGCTCACCCTCATTCTCACCGTCACCCTCACCTTCACGCTCACCATCAACCTCACATTTATTCTCAACATCACTCTCGCCCTCGCCCTCTCACTCACCCACACCTTCACGCTAAACCCTCATTCTCACCCTCAACCTCACACTCACCTCACCCTCATTGTTTCCCTCATTCTCATACTCACTCTCACACTAACTCTCACCCTGACACACAACCTCACCCTCTCCTAACCCTCACTCTCACACTCACCCTAAGTCTGACCCTATCCCTGACACTGAGCCTGAAACTGACTTTGATTATGACCCTAACGCTGACCCTAACCCTGACCCTAAACCTAACCTTAACCCAAAACACTAAACTTAACCCTAACCCTACCCTAATCCAAAACCCTAACCCTACCCTAAACCTAACACTAACCCTAACCCCAAACACTAACCCTAACTCTACCACTAACCCTAACCCTAAACCCTAACCCTAACCCTAACCCTAACCTTGACCCTAACACTAAATACTGACCCTGACCCTGACCCTATCCCTGGCCCCAACCCCTATTCTGACCCTGACCCTAAACTAATCCTGACCCTGAACCTACATTGACCCTATTCTGACCCTTTGTGGATTCGGACCCACACCCTCGACCCTAAACCATCACCTGGTCTGACCCTGATTCTAAACCCATTCTAAACCTGACCCTGTCTCTGATCCTGACCTTAAACCTAATCCTGACCCTGACCCTGTACCTAACCCTAAACCTAACCTTGACCATATAACCTAACCCTAAAACTCACGCTCACCCTCTTCCACACCCTCACCCTCAACCTCACCCAACCCCTCATCCTTATGCTCGACCTCACCCTAACCCTTACCCTCACCGTCACCCTCACCCTCACGCTCACCCTCACCCTCATGGTCACACTCATTCTCACCATCTCCCTCATTCTCACACTCACTCTCACCCTAACACTCACCCTGACGCTCAACCTCGCCCTCACCTTCATATTCACCCTCACAGTCACCCTAACTCTGACTCTCATTCTGACACTGAACCTGACCCTGACCCTGACCCTGACCCTGACCCTAACCCTAACCCTAACTCTAAACCCGAGCCCTAACCCTAACCTTAACCCAAAGACCTAACCTTAAAACTAACCCTAACCCCAAACCCTAACCCTAATCCTAACACTAACCCTAACCCAAAACCTTACCCCGAACCCTAACCTTGACCCTAACCCTAAACACTGACCATGACCGTGACCCTGACCTAGATCCTAAACCCTGAACCTGACCCTGACCCCAACTGCGAACCCAACCCTGACACTTACCCTAAACCCTGACCATGTCTCTGACCCTCACACTGACTCTCACCCTAAAACATTAATGTGACTCTGACCCTCACCCTCACCCTGACCCTAAATCCTGACCCTCATTCTCACCCTCACCCTAAACCCTGACGTAGTCCCTCACCCTCACTCGGACCATAACCCTAAACACTGACACTTACCCTGACCCTCACCCTAACCCTAAAGCTAAACCAACCCTGACCCGACATTGATGCTACTCTGACACTTCTTGCATTCTGACCAAGTACCTCGACCAAAAACCTTCACCCTGGTCTGACCCTGACCCTAACCTTATTCTGAACCTGACCCTAACCCTGACCCTTCTAACCCTGAGCCTGACACTGACCCTAACCTGAAACCTTGACACGGACCTAGATCCTGACTCTAACCTTAAACCCTGACACTGACACTGACCCTACGCTGACACTCACCCAAAACTCTGACTCTGACCCAGAACCTCTTTCTCGCCCTGATTGTAAATCCTGATCCTGACTCTCACCCTCACCCTCACAATCTCCCTAACCCCTGACCCTGACCATCACCCTCACCCTTACGCTGACCCCAAACCCTGGCCTTACCATGACCCCGAACCTCACAATCACACTCACCTCACCCTGACACTCACCCTGACCCTCACGCTCATCCTCACTTCTACCCTCACCCTCACACTCACCGTCTTTCTCAATCTCACCCTCATCCTCACGCTAACTCTCACCCTGACGCTCACCCTCATCCTCACCATCACACTCACCCTCATTCTCACCCTCACCCTCATGCTAACACTCACCCTCATGCTCACATTCACCATCTCTCTCATTCTCTCCCTCACCCTCAGGCTAACTCTCATCCTGACGCTCACCATCACACTCAACCTCACAATTACCCTCACCATCACACTCAACCTCACTCTCATCCTAAACCTCACCCTCACTCTCACCCTCACGCTCACGTTCACAATCACGCTCACCCTCATGCTCAACATCTTCCTCACCCTCACCCTCAACCTCACCCTACACCTCATCCTCATGCTCACCCTCACCCTAACACTTACCCTCACCGTCACCCTCATTCTTACGCTCACCCTCACACTCACATTCACATTCACGATCACCCTCAAGCTCACCCTCATGCTCCTCCTCACCCTCACGCTCACACTAACCGTCTCTCTAATTTTCACCCTCACCCTCACGCTAACTCTAACCCTGACGCTCACCCTCACCCTCAACATCACAGGTACACTCACACTACACTCACCCTCAACCTCATTCTCACAATCACCATCACAGTCACGCTCACCCTCACGCTCACGCTCACCCTCACGCTCACACTCACACTCACCCTAATTCTCATCCTCAACCTCACCCTCATGCTAATTCTCACCCGGATGCTCACCCTCACCCTCACACTCACACTAACCCTCATGCTCACCGTCACTTTCACCCTCACCCTCACACTCACGTTCACACTGACACTCACCTCACACTCACACTCACCCTAATTCTCATCCTCAACCTCAGCCTCATGCTAATTCTCACCCGGATTCTCAACCTCACCCTCGCCCTCACACTCACCCTCACACTCACTCTCACGCTCAAACTCATTTTCACCCTCAACCTCACGTTCAAACTCACCCTCACCGTCTCCCTCATTCTTATATTTACTCTCACGCTAACTCTCACCCTGACGTTCATCCTCGCCTTCACCTTCACACTCACCCTAACAGTCACCCTAAAACTGACCTTAACACTGACCCTGAAACTGACCCTGAACCTGACCCTCACCCATACCCTTACCCTGATTCTGACCATGACCCTAACCCTATCCCTAATCCTAACCCTAAACCCTAACCCTAACCCTTACCCTAACCCAAACCCTAATCCTAACACTAACTCTAACCACAAACCCTAAACCTAACCCTAACACTAACCCTAATTCAAAACCCTAACCCTAACCATAACACTAACCTTGACCCTAACCCTGAACACTGACCATGACCCTGACCCTATTCCTGACCTTAACGCCTATCATGAACCTGACACTGACCCTGACCTAAAACCCTAACCCTGACCCTGACCCTGACCCTGACACCGACCATGACCTGCAATCCAACACTGACCCTAACCCTAAAACCCGACCCCGACCCCGACCCCGACACTGACCTTAACCCTTAACCCTGACCATGCTCTGACCCTCACCCTAAACACTGAATGCGACCCTGACCCTCATCCTCACTCTGACCCTAAATCCTGACCCTCTTTTTCTCCCTCACCCTCACGCTAACTCTCATACTGACGCTCACCCTCACATTCACCCTCACAATTACCCTAACCATCACACTCACCCTCACTCTCATACTAAACCTCACCCTCACTCTCATCCTCTCCATCACGTTCACAATCACGCTCACCCTCTCACTCACCCTCTTCTTCAACATCACCCTCAACCACACCCTACACCTCAACCACATGCTCACACACACCCTCACGCTCACACTAACCATCTCCCTCGTTTTCACCCTCACCCTCATGTTAACTCTCATTCTGAAGCTCACCCTCACACTAACCCTCACAATTACACTCACCATTACACTCATCCTCACTCTCATTCTAAACCTCAACCTCACTCTCACCCTCACCATCACTCTCACGCTCACTCTCACACTCACACTCACGTTCACACTCACGATCACCCTCACGCTCACCCTCATGCTCACCCTCACCCTCATGCTTACACTCACCGTCTCCCTCATTTTCACCCTCACAATCATGCTAACTCTCACCCTGACACTCACCCTCACCCTCACCCTCAACTCATGCTCACCGTCACAATCACACTCAGGCTCACCCTCATTCTCATTCTCAAACTCACCCTTACGCTAATTCTGACCCGGATGCTCACACTCACCCTCACGCACACCCTAACAATCAGCCTCACTCTCACCCTGACAATCAGCCTCATTCTTACCTTTAACCTCACGTAGAAACTCACGCTCATCCACATGCTCACCCTCATCTCACCCTCAGTTTCATGCTCACACTCATCATCTCCCTCATTCTCACACACATGCTAACTCTCACCCTGACGTTCACCCTCAACCTCACCCTCATATTCATCCTCAATATCACACTCACTCTCACCCTAACACTCACGTTCACACTCACACTCACTCTCACGCTCACTCTCTTCCTCACCCTCACCCTCAACCTCACCCTACCCCTCATTTTCATACTCACCCTCCTTCTAACGATTATCTTCACCATCAACCTAATCCTCACGCTCACCATCAGCCTCACATTCACGCTCAACTGCATTCTCACCCTCACCCTCATGCTCACCCTCACCCTCATGTTCAACCTCATTCTCACCCTCTTCCTCACGTTCACCCTCTCCCTCACCGTCTCCCTCATTCTCACACTCACTCTCACACTATCACCCTGACGCTCAACCTCACCTTCACCTTCACACTCACGCTCACACTCACCCAAACCCTGACCCTAAACCTGACACTAACCCTTACACTGACCCTGACGCTGACCCTAAAACTGAACCTGACCCTGACCCTGACCCTAAATCCTGAACCTGACCTTCAACCTGACCTCAACCCTGACCCCTAAATTATGAACTTGATCCCAACCACGACCTCGAGTCCAATATAACGCTAACCCTAAACCCCGACTCAAACACCGATTGTGACCCTGACCCTAACCCTCAACCCTGACACGGACCTCGAACCCGACCCTGACTCTGACACTAACCCTAAAGCTTGACCGGGAACTTGACCCTGACCTAGACCCTAACCATAAACCCTGACCCTCACCCTGACCCTCACCCTGACACTCACCCTAAATTCTGGCTCTGACCATGAACCTCACCATCACCCTTATTCTAAATCCTGACCGACAACTTCACCCTCACCCTCACACTAACCCTAACCCTCACACTCACCCTCACTCTCTTCCTAAACCTCACCCTCACTCTCATGCTCACCCTCAGGTTCACACTCATGCTCACCCTCACGCTCACCCTCTTTCTCACCCTCACCCTCACACTCACCCTACCCCTCATCCTCATGCTCATCATCACACTCACCCACAAACTCACGCTCACCCTCACGCTCACATTCACACTCACCCTCATTCACATCCTCATCCTCACGCTTATTCTACCTCTCACCCTGATGCTCACCTTCACCCTCACACTCACACTAAACCTCATGCTCACCCTCACTTTCTTCCTCAACCTCAAACTCACACTCACGCTAAACCCTCATTCTCACCCTCACCCTTGAATTCAACTTTACCCTCACCGTCTCCCTCATTCTCACACTCACTCTCACGCTAACTCTCACCCTGTTGTTCAACCTCACCCTCACGTTCACACTCATCCTCACACTCACCCTGACCCAGACACTGACACTGACCCTGACCCTAACCCGAACCCTGACCCTAACTCTGACCCTGTCCCTGACCCTGACACTGACCCTAACCCTGACCCTGACCCTGACCCTGACCCTGATACTGACTCTATCCCTAACCCTAACCCTAACCTTAACCCTAAATCCTAACACTAATCCTAACCCTAACCCAAAACCCTAACTGTAATCCTAACACTAACACTAAACCCTAACAATAACCCTAACCCTAACCTTTACCCTAAACCTAAATTCTGACACTGACCCTGACCCTAAACCTGACCACAACACCTATCCTGACCCTGACCCTGACCCTGATACTGACCCTTAAACCTGACCCTGACCCTGACCCCGACCTCGACTTTGACCCCTAAACACTGACCTTAATCCCGATCCCGACCCCAACCCTAACCCTAAACCCTATCATAACCATAACCCTAACCTTGACCCTAAGGCTAAACCCTGACCCTAACCCTTGCCCCAACCCCAACTATGACACTGATTCTGACCCTGTCCCTAACCCTTTACCCTGACCCTGAACCTGACCCTAACTCTATACCCTGACCCTAACTTTTCTGACCCCGACTCTAACACTAAACCCTGACCAGGGCTCTGACCCTCACGCTGACTCTCACCCTAAACCCTGAGTCTCACCTTGATTCTCATCCTCAACCTGACCCTAAATTCTGACCCTCATTTTCAATTTCACCGTCACCCTAAACCCTGAACCTGACCCTCACCCTCACCCTCACCCTAAAACCTGAACATTACCCTGACCCCGGACCTCACCCTCACACTCACCCTAAAGATAAACCTAACCCTTAACTGACGTTGACCCTACTCTGAACCTACCTGCGCTCTGACCCAGGGCCTACACTCTAAACCTTCACCCTGGTCTGACCCTGACCCTAACCCTATTCAAAACCTGACCCTGACCCCGAACATTCTAACCATGACCCTGACCCTGACCTTTACACTAAACCTAATCGTGACCCTGACACTGCACCTAACCCTAAACCTAACCTTGACCTCAAAACCAAACCCTTAACCTCACACTCACCCTCTTTCAAACCCTCACCCTCAACCTTACCCTACCCTTCATCCTCATGCTCACTCTCACCCTTACACTTACCCTCACCGTCACCCACACCCTCACATTCATTCTCTCCCTGATTCTCACCCTCATCCTCATGCTCATCCTCAACCTCAACTCACCCTCACTATCTCCCTCATTCTCACACTCAGACTCACATTAACTCTCACCCTGATGCTCACGCTCAACCTCACCCTCACACTCACCCTAGCTCTCACCCTCACCCTGACACTGACCCTAAACCCTGACCCTTAGACTGACTCTAACCCTCACCCTCACCCTCACCCTAAATTTACACCTAACCCTGACCCGACATCGAACCTACTCTGACCCTACCTGGATTGTGACCCAGACCCTACACCCTGAACCCTCACTGGTCTGACCCTGACACTTGCGCTATTCTAAACTTGACGCTGACCCTTGCCTTTCTAAACCTGACCCTGACCCTGACCCTGACTTTTACTCTAACCCTAACCATAACTTTAAACCCGAATCCTAACCCTAACACTAACCCATAACCCTAACCCTAACAATAACATAACCCCAAACCCTAACCCTAACCCTAACACTAACCCTAAACCTAAACCCTAACCCTAACCCTAACCCTAACCTTGACCCTAACCCTAAACACTGACCCTGACCCTGACCCTAACCCTGACCCTAACGCCTACCCTGACCCTGACCCTGACCCTAACCCTAGAACCTGAATCTGACTCTGACCCTGACCATAAATCCTGACACTGACCCTGACCCTGACCCCGACCCCTAAACCCAGACATTGACTTTGACAGCGACCCCGAATCCAACCCCGACCCTAACACTAAACTCGGACCCAGACACCGAACCCGACACTACACTAACCCTAAACTCTCACCCCGACCCCTAACCAGACAGTGACTTTGACGCTAACCCTAACCTTGACACTGAAATTGACCCAGTCCGCGAACCTAACACTAAATCCTGACACTTACCCTGACCCTCACCCTGACTCTCACCCTAAAACCTGACACTGACCCTGACCCTCACCCTAACCCTGACCCTCAATCCTGATCCTCACACTCACCCTCACACTCACCCTCACCCTAAACCCTAGACCTTACACAGACCCTCACACTCACGCTAATCCTCACACTCACACTGACACTCACCCTGACCCTCACTCTCATCCTTATTCCTACCCTGGCCCTCACCCTCACTGTCTCCCTCATTCTCACCGTCACCCTCACGCTAACTCTCACCCTGATGCTCACTCTTATCCTCACCATCACTCACTCTCACACTCACCCTCACCCTCAACTTCATCCTCACACTCCCCCTCACACTCACACTCACCCTCTAACTCACACCCTCTCTCACCCTCATTATCATCCTCAAACTCACCCTCACGCTAATTCTCACCCTGATGCTCACCCTCACCCTCACCCTCACTCTCACCCTCATGCTCACCGTCACTTTCACCCTCACCTTCACCCTCACCCTCACGCTCACCTTCACACTCACCCTCACCATCACGTTCACCCTCATTCTCATTCTCAACCTCACCCTCACTCTCATCTTCACCCTCAGTTTCACAAACATGCTCACCCTCATGCTCACTCTCTTTCTCACCCTCACTCTCAACCTCACCCTACTCCTCATTTTCATGCTCACCCTCAATCTATTTCTTACCCTCGCCCTCACGGAAATCCTCATTCTCATTCGCACCCTCAACCTAAACCTCACATCAGCCTAGCTCTCACCCTATCCCTCAATCTCAACCTCACCCTCAACTCAGGCTCACCCTCACCCTAAAACTTACCCCCAACATAACACTCACCCTATACCTCACCTTCAACCTCTTTCTCACTCTTACTTTTGCCCTCACCCTCATGCTCACCCTCAATCTCACCCTCACCCTAACCCTCAACTTCACGCTCACCCTAACCCTATCCCTCACCCTCACTCTCATCCTATCCCTCACACTCATGATCACCCTCACTTTAACACTCACCGTCACCCTCACCCTCACGCTCACCCTCACTCTCATCCTCAACCTCATCCTCATGTTCACACTGATCCTCATTCTCACACTCACTCTCATGCTCACCCTCACCCTCAATCTAACACTCACCTTCTCCCTCATTCTCACACTCAACTTAACCCTAACTCTAACCCTCACACTCACCCTCATTCTCAACCTCAACTCACATTGACACTCACTCTCACCCTCACGCTCACCCTCATTCTCACCATCACCCTCATGCTCACCCTCACTTTCATCCTCAACATCACAATCACGCTCACCTTCACCATCTCCCTCATCTCACATCAACCTAATGCTAACTCTCACCTTGATGCTCACCCTAATCCTCACCCTCACACTCACTCTCACGCTCACCCTGACACTCACCCTCACCCTCACGCTACCCTCCCTCTCACCGTCACTCTGACCCTAACTCTCATTCTCACCCTACCCTCATGTTCACAGTCACGCTCAACCTCACACTCACCCCAATTCTCACCCTCATTTTCATTCTCACCCTCACCCTCAGGCTCACTCTCACTGTCTCCCTCCTCCTCACAATCGTCCTCATGCTAACTCTCACCCTGACGCTCACCCTCATGCTCACCCTACCGTATATCTCATTCTCTCCCTCACCCTCGGCTAACTTTCATCCTGACGCTAATCATCAAACTCACCCTCAAAATTACCCTCAACAAACTACTCAAGCTCATTCTCATCCTAATCCTCACCCTCACTCTCACCCTCACACTCAGGTTCACAATCACGACACACTCAATCTCACCCTCTTCCTCACTGTCACTCTCAACCTCACCCTACCCCTCATCCTCTTGCTCACCCTCACCCTTACCATTACCCTAATCCTCATGCTAACCCTCACACTCACATTTACATTCACGATCACCCTCACGCTCACCCTCATGCTCCTCTTCAACCTGACGCTCACACTTACCATCTCTCTAATTTTCAACCTCATCCTCATGCTAACTCTCACCTTGAGGCTCACCCTCACCCTCACCATCACACTCACACTCACACTCACACTCACCCTCAATCTCATCATCACACTCACCATCACAGTCACGCTCACCCTCACATTCACACTCACGCGCACCCTAATTCTCATGCTCAACCTCACCCTCATTCTAATTCTCACCCGGATGCTCACCATCACCCTCACCCTCACACTCACTCTCACTCTCACCCTCAACCTCAACCTCATTCTCACCCTCACGCTCACCCTCATTCTCACCCTCACCCTCACGTTCACTCACCCTCACCATCTCCCTCATTCTCAAACTCTCTCACGCTAATTCTCACACTGACGCTAACCCTCACCCTCACCTTTACACTCACCCTCACACTCAACCTAAACCTGAACCTAACCTTCACCCTGACCCTGACCCTGACCCAAACCCTGACCCTAACCTTAACCCAAACCCTACCCTAAACCCTACCCTAACCCTAACACTAACCAAAAAACCTAACCCTAACACTAACCCTAATCCCAAACCCTAACACTAACCCTAACACTAACACTAACACTAAACCCTAACCCTATTCCTAACCCTAATCCTGACCCTAACCCTCAACACTGACCCTGACCTTGATTCTAACCCTGACCCTAACGCCTACCCTGACCCTGACCCTGTCACTGACCCTAAACCTGACCCTTAACCTGAACGTGACCCTCACCCTCTCACACTCACCTTCACTCTCACCTTGACACTCAGCTTCAAACTTACGCTCACCCTCACTATCACCCTCACCATCACCCTCACCCTATTACTCACGCTCACCTTCATTTTCCCCCTCACTCTCACATTCACAGTCACGCTCACCCTTAAGCTCACTCTCATTCTAATCCTCAACCTTCTGCTCACTATCACCCTCAAGCTCACCCTGACCATTTCACTCATTCTAACCCTCACCCTCACGCTAACTCTAATCCTGACGCTCACCCTCACACTCACACTCACACTCACCATTACACTCACCCTCACACTCAACCTCAACCTCATCCTCACACTCACCCTCACACTCATGCTCACTCTCACTCTCATGCTCAACCTCGCCTTCACTCTCAAACCCACCGTCAGGTTCACACACAAGCTCACCCTCAAGCTCACCCTCTTCCTCACCCTCAAACTCACTCTAACAATACACCTCATCCTCATGCTCATCCACACCCT
This sequence comes from Cynopterus sphinx, assembly GCA_030015415.1. NCBI lineage: Eukaryota > Metazoa > Chordata > Mammalia > Chiroptera > Pteropodidae > Cynopterus > Cynopterus sphinx. Next base: position 26,390,672 of record CM057393.1, on the reverse strand, counting down.
AACACTTACCCTCACCATCATCCTCACACTCACGCTCACCCTCTCCCTTACATTCACGCTCACCCTCATGCTCACCTAACCCTCATGCTCACCTCACGGTCTCCCTCACTCTCACAGTCACACTCACACTATCTCTAACTCTGACACCTTCATCCTCACCATGACACTCACCCTCACACTCATCCTCACACTCAACCTCATCCTCACACTCACCCTCACACTCACACTCACCATCACACTCACACTCACCTTCACACTCTCCCACATTCTAAACCTCAACCTCACCCTCATACTAACTCTCACACTGATGCTCGCGCTCACCCTCACACTCATACTCAACCTCACGCTCACCCTCACTTTCACCCTCACCCTCACAATCCCCCTCACTCTCCCTCTGACACCCTCACCCGCTCGCTCACGCTAACTCTCACACACACACTCATGTTCACACTCACGCTCATCCTCATGCTCAACCTCATTCTCACCCTCACCCTCATACTCACTCTCACACTCACCCTTAGCGTCTTCCTTGTTTTCAACCTCACCCTCATGCTAACACCCTGATGTGGACCCTCACACTCACGCTCACCCTCTTCCTCACCCTCACACTTAACCTCACCCTGCCACTCATCCTCATGCTCACCCTATCCCTAACCCTTACCATCACTGTCTCCTCTTTCTCACCCTAACTCTGACGCTAACTCTCACCCTGAAGCTCAACCTTACCCTCACCTTCACACTAACCCTCACACTCAACCTACCCCTTACCCAAACCTGATCCTGACCCTGACACTTACCCTGACCCTCACTCTGACTCTGACACTAAACCCTGGCCCTTACCCTGAACCTGACTCTCACCCTCAACACTCACCCTCACGCTTACTCTACTACCAGCCTCACTCTCACACTCACCCTTACACTCACCCTGACACTCAAACTCAAACTTACGCTCACCCTCACTATCACCCTCACCCTAATTCTCATGCTCACCCTCATTTTCATCCTTACACTCACATTCACACACACACTCACCCTCACGCTCACCTTCATTCTCACCCTCACTCTTATACTCATCCTCACCCTCATGCTCACCCTTACCATTTCCCTTATTCTCACCCTCACCCTCACGCAAAATCTAACCCTGACGCTCACCCTCACACTCACACTCACCATCACACTCACCCTCACCCTCACACTCACCCTCAATCTCTTCCTCACACTCACACTCACACTCACGCTCACTCTCACTCTCATCCTCAACCTCAACCTCACTCACACTCACCGCCAGGTTCACACACACGCTCACTCTCAAGCTCACTTTCTTCCTCACCCTCACCTCACACTCACCCTCACACTAAACTTCATCCTCATGCTCACCCTCACCCTAACACTTACCCTCACCATCTCTCTCATTCTCACACTCGCACTCACAATAACTCTCACCCTGACACTCACCCTCATTCTCAAATTGACACTCACCCTCACACTCATCCTCACCCTCAGGATCATCCTCACACTCACCCTCACACTCACGCTCAACCTCAATCTCATACTCACCTTCAGGCTCTCCCTTATTTTAATCCTCAACCTCACTCTCACGCTAACACTCAACCTGATGCTCACCCTCACCCTCACACTCATATTCAACCTCACGCTCACCCTCACTTTCACCCTCATCCTCACAATCTTTCACATGCTCCCACTGAAACCCTCACCCTAACGCTCACCCTAATTCTCACCCACACACTCACGTTCAGACTCATGCTCATCCTCAAGCTCAACATCATTCTCACCCTCACTGTCATACTCACCCTCACCCTCAACCTCACCATCCCCCTAATTCTCACCCTCACCCTCATGCTAACACTCACCCTGACGCTCACCCTCACACTCACTCTCACAATTACCCTCACCCTCACACTCACCCTCACTCTAATCCTGAACCTCAAACTCACTCTCATCCTCAGCCTCACATTCACATTCACGCTCACACTCACGCTCAACCTCTTCCTTACCCTCATGGTTAACCTCACCCTGCCACTCATCCTTGTGCTCACCCTATCCCTAAACGTTACCCTCACCGTCTCCCTCTTTCTCATAATTACTCTCACGCTAACTCTGAACCTGAAGCTCAACCTCACCTTCACCTTCACACTCACCCTCACACTCACCCTAACCCTGACCCTAACCCTAATAATGACCCTGACCCTGACCCTAACCCTGACCCTGACCCTGACCCTGACCCTAATTCTAAACCTAACCCTAAACCCTACCACTAACCCTAACTCTAATCCCTAACCCTAACATTAACCCTAACCATAACACTAATCCCTAAACACTGACCTGACCCTGACTCTAACACTGACCCTAATGCCTATCCTGACCTTGACCCTAACCCTCATCCAAACACTAGACAGTGAAGCTGACCCTGATTTTTACTCTGACCTTAACACCTGACTTTGATATTGATCCCGACCCCGAACCCGACCCTATACCATTACCTTGACCCCAAATCGGACCCCGAATCCAACCCCAACCCTAACCCTTACACCTGACCCCGACCTTGACACCGACCCTGAAGCTACTGTAAATTCTGTCCCTGACCCATACCCAGACACGGACTCTGACCCTAACCCTAAACACTTACCCTCATCCTGCCCCTAACACTGACCATAACGCCTACCCTGACCCTAACACTAGACCCTGAACCTGACAGTGACCATGACCCTAAACCTGAACCGGACGCTGAACATGACCTTGACCACAAACCAGACCCCTAAATCTTGACCTTGACCCCCACGCCAAATCCGAACCTACACTAACTCAAAACCCAGACCCCGACACCGACCCCAAAATGACACTAACCCTAAACCCTGACCCTACTTTCATCCCGACCCCGACCCTATCCCTAAACCCTGACCATGGCTCTGACCCTCACCCTGACACTCACCTTAAACCCTGAATGACCCTGACCTTCACCCTTACTCTGAACCTAAATCCTCACCCTCACACTCACTCTCACACTCACCCTCACCTTAAACCCTAACCCTGACATTCAACCTCATTCTCACCTAACCCTGAACCCTGACCCTTATACTGACTCTGACCCTCACTCTCACCCTCACCCTAAAGATAATCTTAACCCTGACCCGACATTGACCCTATTCTAATCCTACTTGGATACTGACGCAGAACCTCGACCCTAAACCCTCACCCTTGTCTGAACCATACCATAACCCTATTCAAACCTAACTCTGACCCTTACAATTCTAACCCTAACACTGACACCGAACCTGACCCTAACCCTAAACATTGACCCTGACCTTGACCACGACCCCGACCCTAACCTTGAACCTGAACTTAACCCTCACTCTGACCCTGAATCCTGAACCTTACCCTCAACCTCACCCTCACAATCACCCTAAACCCTGACCCTGATTCTCACCCTCACCCTGACCCTGACCCTAAACCCTGAACCTTACCCTTACCCTGAGCCTCACCTTCACCCTCACGCTCACCCTGACAATCACCCTGACCTTCATGCTCATCCTCACACCGACTCTCTCCGTGACCCTCACCGTCTCCCTCATTCTCAACGTCACCCTCATGCTAACAATCACAATCACCCTCTTTCTCACACTCAGCCTCCTGCTAACCCTCACATTAACTCTCACCCTCACCGACACCCTGATTCTTTTCCGCACCCTCATGCTAACGCTCATCCTGACGCTCACCCTCACACTCAATCTCACATTTACCCTCACCATCACACTCACACTCACTCTCATCCTAAACCTCACCCTCACTCTCAACCTAACCCTCACGTTAACAATCATGCTCACCCTCATGCTCACCCTCTTCCTCACCCTCACCATCAACCTCACCCTACCCCTCATCCTCATGCTCACCCTCAACACTAACCCTTACACTCACCGTCACCCTCACGTTCACCTTCAACCTGACATTCACTCTCAGGCTCACCCTGATCTCACACTCACATTCACCCTCACGCTCATCCTCACTCTCACCCTCACCCTCACACTCACGCTCACGCTGACACTCACGCTCACTGTCACACTCACCCTCACACTCACCCTCATTCTCATCCTCAACCTCACCCTCATGCTACCTCTCACCCTGATGCTCACACTCATGCTCACGCTCACACTCACCTACATGCTCACCCTCATTCTCATGTTCATCCTCTCCCTCACCGACGTTCTAATTCTCACACTCACTCTCACGCTAACTCTCACCCTGACGCTAAACCTAACCCTCAATTTCACACTCAACCTCAAACTTACCCTGACCCTCGTCCTCATGCTCACCCTCACCCTAACTCTTACCCTCACCATTACCTTCACCCTCATGCTCACCTAACCCTAACATTCACACTCACCCTCATTATCACCCTATCCTCACACTCACACTCACACTCACGCTTGCCCTCACAATCACGCTCACTTTCATGATATCCCTCATTCTCATCCTCAACCTCACACTCACGCTAACTCTCACCCTGATGCTCACCCTCACCCTCACACTTTTACTCACCCTCACGCTCACCCTCACTTACACCCTCACCCTCACAATCATCCTCACGCTCCCCCTGACAAACTCATCCTCACGCTTATCCTCATTCTCACCCACACAATCATGTTCACACTCACGCTCACCCTCATTCTCACCCTCACCCTCATACTCACCCTGAACCTCACGCTCACCCTCACCTTCTCCCTCATTCTCATCCTCAGTCTCACGGTAACTCTCACACTGACGCTAACCCTCATACTCACCCTCACACTCACCCTCACTCAAATCCTAAACCTCACCCTCACTCTCACTCTCAGCTTCACGTTCACACTGACGCTCACACTCATGCTCTAACTCTTCCTCACCCTCACCCTTAACCTCACCCTACAACTCATCCTCATGCTCACCCTCACACTAACCTTTACCCTCACTGTCACCCTCAACCTCACACACAGCATCAGCCTCAAATTCACGCTCACACTCACTCTCACCCTCACCCTCACCTTCACACTAAACCCTCATTCTTACTCTCACCCTCTCGTTCACCCTCATCTTCACAGTCTTTGTCATTCTCAACCTCATTCTCATGCTAACTCTCACCTTGATGCTCAACCTCACCCTCATCTTCACACTCACCCTCACACTCACATTAATCCTGACCCTAAACCTGACCCTGACCCTGACACTGACTCTGATCCTGACCCTAATTCTGACCCTAAACCTGACACTATCCCTGACCCTGACATTGACCATTTTCCTAACCATGACCCTGACCCTGACCCTAACACTAACTCAAAACCGTAATGCTAAAACTAACCCAAACACTAACCGCAACCCCAAAACCTAACCCTAACCCTAACACTAAACCCAACTCTTAACCCTAACCCTAACACTGAAGCTAACCCTAAACCCTAACCCTGACCCTTACTCTAACTCTGACCCCAAACCCCAACCTTGACCCTGAACCTTACACTGACCCTAATCCTAGACCCTGACCCTGACCCTAAACCCTGACCCTGACCCTGACCCAGACCCAGACACCCACCTCGAATTCGACCCTTAAACCCTGTACCTGAATCCGACCGCGACCCAGAACCTGACCCTAACCCGAAATCTGTACCCCGAACTTGACCCCGACCTTGAACCTGACCCTAACTCTAAACCATGACCCTGACCTTTACCCTGACTTTGACTCTAACCCTAAACCCTGACCCTCACCCTGACCCTCACACTAAACCCTGACTCTGACCCTGACACTCAACTCACCCTGACCCTAATCCTGAAACTCACCCACACACTCACCCTCACCCTAAACCCTGACCCTGACCCTCACCGTCACCCTGTCCCTGACCCTAAACCCTGACCCTTACACTGACCCTGACCAAAAACCCTTACCCTAACAGTAACCCTAACCGCAAACACTAACCCTCACACTAATGCTAACCCCAAAACCTAACCCTAATATTAACCCGAACCCTAAACCCTAACCCTAACACTATCTTTGACCCTAACCCTAAAAACTGACTCTGACCCTGACCCTAACCCTGACCCTAATGCCTACTGTGACGCTGACACTGACCCTATCCCTAAACTGTGAACCTGACCCAGACCCTGATCCTGACGCTAACCCTGCCCCAGAACCTGACCCTGACCCCGGCACCAACCCGACCCCTAAACCGTGACCTTGACCTTGACCCCAACACCAAATCAAACCCGAACCTAAACCTAAACCCTGACCCTGACACCGATCCAAACCTGACCCTAACCTTAAACCCTGACCCCGACATCTAACTCGACACGGGCTCTGACCCTAAACATAAATCTTGACCCTACCTTGTCCCTGATGCCGAGTCTAACCCTAAACCCTGACCATGGCTCTGACCCTCATCCTGACCCTCACCCTAAAGCCTGCTTGTGACCCTGACCCTCACCAACACCCTGACCCTAAATCCTGACCCTCACTCTATTGCTCACACTAAAGCTAAACCTAACCCTGACCCGAAATTGACCTGACTCTGACTCTACCTGAATTCTGACCCAGACACTTCACCCTAAACCCTCACCCTGTTCTGCCTCGACCCTAATTCTATTCTAAACCAGACCCTGACCGTGACCCTTCTAAACCTGTCCCTGTCCTGAACCTTACCCTAACCCTGACCCTGACCCTGAAACTAACCTTAAACCTAACCTTGACCCTGAACCTAAACCTAAATCTCACTCTCACTCTCTTCATTACCCTCACCCTCAAACTCACCCTACCACTCATCCTCATGTTCGCCCTCAGCCTAACCTTTCCCCTCACCGTCACTCTAACCCTCACACTCACCCTCACTCTCACATTAATGAACACACTTATTCTCACCGTCATCTTTATGCTCATCCTCAACCTCACGCTCACACTCACCATCTCCCTCATTCTCAATCTCACACTCATACTAACTCTCACCTGACTCTCAACCTCAGCCTCACCCTCACACTCATCTTCACACTCACCCTGACACTCACCATGACCCTCACGCTCATCCTCACTCCTACCCTCACCCACACCCTCACCGTCTCTCTCATTCTCACCCTCACCCTAATGATAACTCTCACCCTGACGCTCACCATCATTTTCACTATCACACTCACCCTCACAAACAACCTCATCCTCACCCTCACCCTCACACTCATGCTCACCCTCCCATTCACACTCACCTTCATGCTCTATCTCATTCTAATCATCAACCTCAACCTCATACTAAATCACATCCTGATGCTCACCCTAACCCTCACACTCATACTCAACCTCATGCTCACCCTCCTTCTCCCACACACCTTCATGATTATCCTCATGCTCACCCTCATGCTCACCCTTATTCTCACCCTCACCCTATGCTCACCCTCACCCTCATGCTCACCCTCACTGTCTCCCTCATTCTCACAAACACACTCACGCTAACTCTCATCCTGATGCTCAACCTCACACTCAAAGTCACAATTACTCACAATTACTCTCACCATCACACTCCACTTCACTCTCATCCTAAACGTCACCCACACTCTCAGCCTCACCCTTACATTCACTATCACGCTTACTCTCACGCTCACCCTCTTCCTCACCCTACCCCTCATCCTCATGCTCACCCTCACATTAAACCTTACACTCACCGTCACCCTCACTCTCACACTCACTGTCACACATTCACACTCACGATGACCCTCATGATCACCCTTATTCTAACCCTCACCCTCAAGCTCACACTCACCCTCTACCTTATTTTCACACTCACCCTCATCTAACTCTTATCCTGACGCTCATTCTCACCCTCACCATCACCCTCACACTCATACTCACACTCAACTTCATCCTCACACTCACTCTCACACTCAAGCTCACCCTAATATTCATCCTCAAACTCACCCTCACGCTAATTCTCACCCTGATGCTCACCCTCAGCCTCACACTCTCACTCACCCTCTAGCTCACCCTAACTTTCACCGTCACCCTCACAGTCACGCTCACGCTCACCCTGACACTCACCATCTCCCTTACGCTCACCCTCACTCTCACCCTCACACTCATCCTCACACTAACCCTCATTCTCACCTGCACCCTCACGTTCAAACTCATGCTCATATTCATTCTCACCCTCACCCTCATGCTCACCCTCACGTTCATGTTCAAACTCACCATCTCCCTCATTTTCACCCTCACGCTAATTCTCACCCTGAACTCACCCTCACCCTCACCCTCACGCTCACCCTCACCGTTTACCTCATTCTCACCCTCACAATCACGCTAACACTCACCCTGATGCTCACTGTCACCATCACCATCACATTCACCCTCAAACTCACACTCACACTCAACCTCACCCTCACGCTCACCCTCACTCTTATCCTCAACCAAACACTCACGCTCACCCTCACCCTCATATTCACCCTCACGAACACCCTCACTCTCATCTGACCTTAAACCTGACACTGACCCTGACCCAGACCCTGACCCCTACCCTAACCCTAACCCTAAACCTTAACATTAACCTTAACCCTAACCCAAAAGCCTAACGCTAACACAAACCCTAACCCTAAACCCAAACACTAACCCTATCACTGACCCTAACCCTAAACCCTAACCCTAACACTAACCCTAACCTTGACCCTAACCCTAAACACTGACCCTAACACTGACCCTAACACTGACCCTAACGCCTTTCCTGACCCTGACCATAACCCTCGACCATGAACCAGAACCTGACACTGACTCTGACATTAATCCCTGACCATGACCATGACCATGAACACAACCCCTAAACCCTTACCATGAACCAACCCTGACACCGAATCCAACCCCGACCCTAATCCTAAACCCCGACCTTGACCCCGACCCGACACTGACTTTAACCATAAAGCTTAACCCTGAACTTGATCCTAATCCAGACCCGAGCCCTAAACCCTGACCTTGATTCTCACCCTGACACTCGCCCTAAACCCTGACTCTGACCCTTACACTCACCCTCACCCTGATACTAAATCCTGATTCTCACACTCACCCTAAACCTCACCCTCAGCCTACACCTTGACCCTGACACTACCCTCACCCTCACCCTGACCCTAAACCCTGACCTTACCCTGACCCTGACTCTCAACCTCACTATGACCCTCACCCTTACCCTCATCCTCACTCTCACCCTTATTCTCACACTCACCCTCATGCTCACGCTCACCATCATTCTCACCCTCACCCTCACATTCACACCCATGCTCACCCTCACGCTCACCTTCATGCTAACACTCACGCTTATGCTCACCCTCACCCTCATGCTCACCCTGATCATTTCCCTGATTCTCACCCTCACCCTCATGCTAACTCTCACCCTGATGCTCACTCTCATCCTCACACTCATACTCAAACTCACACTCATCCTCACTTTAAACCTCACCCTCACAATCCCCCTCATGCTCACCCTGACACCCTCACCCTCACGCTCACCCTAATTCTCTCCCACACACTCAGTTCACACACACGCTCATTCTACGCTCAACCTCATACTCACCCTCACACTCACCCTCGCCATCCCCCTCATTCTCACCCTAACCCTCATCCTAACACTCACCCTGACTCTCACCCTCACTCTCACCCTCAAACTCATCCTCACAATTACTCTCAACCTCAAACTCACACTCACTCTAATCCTAAACCTCAAACTCACTCTCACCCTCAGCCTCACCCTCACACACACACTCACACTCACCCTCACCATCACACTAACACTGACACTCACACTCACCTTCAACCTCATCCTCACACTCACCCTCACACTCACGCTCACCCTAGTTCTCAGCCTCAAACTCACCCTCATGCTAATAATCACCCGGATGCTCACCCTCACCTCACACACACGCTTACCCTCACATTCACCATCTCTTTTACTTTCCCCTCACACTCACTCTCACGCTCACCCTAAAACTCACCATCACCCTTACGATCATCCTCACTCTCACACTCACCCTCATTCTCACCCTTAACATAACGTTCAATTCATGCTCAGCCTCATGCTCAATTTCATTCTGACACTTACTTTTATGCTCACCCTCACCCTCATGCTCACCCTCACCCTCACACTGACCCTCACCTTCTCCCTCATTCACACAAACACACTCATGCTAACTCTCATTGTGACACTGACGCTCAAACTCAACGTCACACTCACACTCCCTATTACCCTCACCACCACACTACCCTTCACTCTCATCCTAAACCTCACCCTCACACTCATTCTCAGTTCACAATCACGCTCACCCTCACGCTCACCCTCTTCCTACCCTCACACTCAACCTCATCCTACACCTCATCCTCATGCTCACACTTACCCTAAATTTTACCCTCACAGTCACCTTCACCATCACTCACTCTCACACTCAACATCATCTTCACAATCACTCTCACACTCACGTTCACCCTCATTATCATCCTCAACTTCACACTCATGCTAATTCTCATCTTGATGCTCACCCTCAGCCTTACACTCACACTCACCCTCAAGCTCATCCTAAATTTCACCCTCACCCTCACACTCAACCTCACGCTCATCCTGACACTCACCCTCTTCCTTACGCTCACCCTCACTTTCACCCTTACCCTCATCCTCATGCTCACACTAATTCTCACCCTCACCCTCACGTTCAAACTCACAATCACCCTCATGCTCACCCTAATTCTCACACTCACACTCCCGCTCAACATCACCCTCACGCTCAACCTCACCATCTCCCTCATTCTCAACCTCACACTCACGCTAATAATCACCCTGACGCTCAACGTCACCATCACCATTACACTCACCCTCACCCTCACCCTCACATTCAACCTCTTCCTCAAACGCACTCTCACACTCACGCTCATGTTCAAGTTCACACTCACTCTCGAACTCACACTCACACTCATTCTCAACCTCACACTCACTGTCACTTTCACCCTCACGTTCACACTCAACCTCACCCTCACGCTCACCCTCACTCTCATCCTCAACCTCACACTCACTCTCACCCTCACCCTCACGTTCACACTCACGCTCACCCTCAGGCTCACCCTCTTCCTCACCATCACCCTCAACCTCACCCTACCCCTCATCCTAATACTCACCCTCATTCTAACACTTAACCTCACCGTCACTCTAAACTTCACACTGACCATCAGACAAATATTCACACCTACCCTAAATCTCACCCTCACCCTCATGCTCACCCTTACCCTCACGGTCACCCTCACTGTCTCCCTTATTCTCACCCTCAAACTCACGCTAACTCTCAAACTGAAGCTCACCCTCATCCACACACGCATGCTCACCCTCACGTTCAACCTCACCCTCACACTCACCCTCACGCTCATCATGACACTCACCCTCACCTCACGCTCACCCTCACCGTCTCCCTCATTGTCACACTCACTCTCACGCTAACTCTCACCCTGACGCTCAACGTGCCATCAACTTTGTCCTCACCCTCACACTCACACTAATTCTGACCCTAACCCTAACCCTGACCCTGACACTGATCCTGACCCTGAACATAACCATGAACCTAAACCTAACCCTGTCTTTGACCTTGATCCAGACTGTGACCCTATCCCTGACTCTGACCCTGACCCTGACAATAACCCTAAAACTAACCCTAATTTTAACATTAAACCCTAAACATAACCCTAAACCTAAACCTAACCCAAAACCCTAACCCTAACCCTAAAATCTAACCCTAGCTCTAACATTGACCCTAACCCTAAACTCTGACCCTGACCCTGACCCTAACCCTTACCACGAACTTTACCCTGATGTTGAACCTGACCCTGATCCTAACCCTAAACCCTGACGCTGACCCTGACCCTGACACTAACCACTACTCAGACCTTGACCCTGACCCTGACCCTGAACCTGACCCAAAACCCTGACCCTGACCCTGACACTGATTTTGACACCTACCCAGAACCATAAACACTGACCCTGACCCCGACCCCAACCCCAACCCCAACTTTGACCCTAAACCTAAACCCCGACGCCGACCCAAGACCCAGAACCTGACCCTAAACCTAAACCTAGTTCCCAACACCAAACTTGACCCTTTCCCTATCCCTAAACCCTGACCCTGACATTGACCCCAAACCCGACCCTAACCCTAAAACCTGACCCTGACCCTCATCCTCACCCTGACTCTCACCCTAAACCCTGACCATCACACTCACCCTCACACTCACCCTGACCCTAAACCCTTACCCACACCCTCACCCTCACCATCACCATAATCCCTGACCATTACCCTCACCCTCACCCTGCTCTTACCCCTGACTTTTACCCTGACCCTGACCCTCACCCTCACCCTCACCCTCAAGCAAATTCTAACCCAGAGCCGACATTGACCCTACTTTGACCCTACCTGGATTCTGACCCAGGCAATCGAACCTAAACCCTCACCCTAGTCTGACCCGTTCCCTAACCCTATACTAACCCTGACAGTGACCTGACCCTTCTAACCCTATCCCTGACCCTGATCTTGACTCTAAACCTAACCCACTCCCTGACGCTGAACCTAAACCTAAACCTCACTCTCACTCTCTTCCTTACTTTCAACCTCAGCCTCATTCTACCCCTCACCCTCATGCTCAACCTCACCCTAATCCTACCCTCACAGTCAACTTCACTCTCACACTCACCCTCACCCTCACCCTCACATTCACGCTCACCCTCATTCTCACCCTCACAATCCAGAACAACCTCACCCTCATGCTCACACTCACCATCTCCCTCATTCTGACCCTCACTCTCATGCTAACACTCACCCTGACGCTCACTCTCACCCTCACCATCACACTCACCCTTACCCTCATCCTCATTCTCACACTCACCCTCACACTCACCCTCACCCTCACCCTCATGCTCACACTCCCCTCAACGTCTCCCTCATTCTCACACTCACTCTCACACTAACTCTCACCCAGACGCTCACCCTCACACTCACCTTCACAGTCACCCTCACCCTCACCCTAAACCTGACCCTAACCCTGATGCTGTCCCTAAACCTGTCCCTGAAGCTGACCCTAAACCTAACCCTAACCATAACAAAAACCCCTAACCCTAACAATAAACCTAACCCCAAACCCTGACCCTGAACCTAAATCTTAACTTTACCCTTACCCTGACACCAACCCAGATCTCTAAATCTTGATTTTGACCCCGACCTCGACCCTGATGCCAACTCCGACCCTAACCTTAAACCCCACACCCGACTCCTACCTCGAAACTGACCCTAACCCTAAACTCTGACCCTGACCTTGACCCCGGCACCGACCCTAAACCTATACCCTGACCATAGCTCTGACCCTCATCATGACAATCATCCTATATGCTGACTGTGACCCTGACCCTCACTCTCACAATGACCCTAAATCCTGACCCTCACCCTCACACTCACACTCACCCTCACCCTCACCATAAACCCTGACCCTGACCTCACCATCACTCTGACCTGACCTTAAACCCTGACCCTTACCCTGATCCTGACCCTCACCCTGACCCTCACCCTAAAGCTAATCCTAACCCTGACCCGACATTGACTCTGCTCTTACCCTACTTGGATACTGACCCAGAACCTCCAGCCTAAAACCTTACCCTTGACTGACCTAGACACTAACCCTATTCTATACCTAACCCTGACCCTGACTCTTCTAACCCTGATCCTGACACCAAAACTGACCCTAAACCTAATCCTTGATCCTGACGTTGACCCTGTACCCGACGCTAATCTTAGACCCTGACCCTGACCTGACTCTCACCCAAACTCTCAAACTAAACCCTGACTCTGCCCTTGACCCTCACCCTCACCCTGAACCTAAATTCTGATCCTCACCCTCAACCTCACCCTCAATATTACCCTAAACGCAGACCGAGACCCTGACACTCACCCTGACACTGATTATAAACCCTGAAGCTTACCCTGACCCTGACCTTCACCCTCACCCTCACACTCACCCTGATGCTCATGCTCATCTTCACTTTTACTCTCACCCTTACCCTCACCGTCTTCCTCATTCTCAACCTCACACTCATGCTAACTCTCACCCTGACGCTCACTCTCATCCTCAGCATCACACTCATTTTCACACTCACGCTCACACTCACCCTGACACTCATTCTCACTTTCACCCTCACCTTCACACATACGCTCACACTCACCCTCACAATCACCCTCACACTCACACAATTACCCTCACCTTCACGCTCTACCTCATTCTCACCCACAACCTCAAGTTCACACTCACACTCACACTCACGCTCACCCTCATTCTCACCCTCACCCTCCTGCTAACCCTCACTATCACTTACACCCTCACCAATTCCCTGATTCTTTCGCTAACACTCACAATCACGCTCAGCCTCATTCTCATCCTCAAACTCACCCTCACGCTAATTCTCACCCTCACCCTCACACACATTCACCCTCACACTCACGATCACCCTCACTCTCAAACTCACCCTCATTGTCACCGTCAACTTAACGTACAAACTCATGCTAACCCACAAGATCACCCTCATTCTGACACTTACTTTCATGCTCACCCTCACCCTCATGCTCACCCTCACCCTCACACTGACCCTCAACGTCTCCCTTATTTTCATAAACACACTCATGATAACTCTCATCCTGATGCTGACCATCACACTCACTAACACTCACCCTCCCAATTACCCTCACCACCACACTCCCCTTCACTCTCATCCTAAACCTCACCCTCACTCTCACACTCACGTTCACAATCATGCTCACCCTCACGCTCACCCTCTTCCTCACCCTCACCTTCAACCTCACCCTACCCCTCATCCTCATACTAACACTTACCCTAACCCTTACCCTCACCGTCACCCTCACCATCACTCACACTCACACTCAACCACATCCTCACCATCACTCTCACATTCACTTTCACCCTCATTATCATTCTCAACCTCACACTCACGATAATTCTCACCTTGATGCTCAACCTCAGCCTTACACTCACACTCACCCTCAAGCTCATCCTAAATTTCACCCTCACCCTCACACTCAACCTCAAGCTCATCCGGACAATCACCCTCTCCCTTACGCTCACCCTCAACCTCACCCTACCCCTCATCTTCATAGTCACCCTCATTCTAACCCTAACCCTCACCGTCACTCTAACCTTCACACTGACCATCAGACTCACATTCATGCCTACCCTCAATATCAACCTCACCCTCATGCTCACCCTCACCCTCACGCTCACCCTCACTGTCTCCCTCATTCTCACCCTCAAACTCACGCTAGCTCTCAAACTGAAGCTCACCCTCACCCACAAACGCACGCTCACCCTCACACTCAACCTCACCCTTACCCTCACCCTCACACTCAACCTCACGCTCACCATGACACACACCCTCACCTCATGCTCACACTCACTGTCTCCCTCATTGTCACACTCACATTCATGCTAACTCTCACCCTGACACTCAATGTCCCATCACCTTTGCCCTCACCCGCACACTCAAACTAACCCTGACCCAAACCATAACCCTGACCCTGACACTGATCCTGACCCTGAATATAACCATGACCCTATCCCTGACTCTGACCCTGACCCTGACACTAACCCTAACCCTAACACTAACCTTAACATTAAACCCTAAGCTTAACCCTAATCCTAAACCTGACCCAAAACCCTACCCCTAACCCTAAAACTAACCTTAACCCTAAACCCTAACCCTAACTCTAACATTGACACTACCCTAAACTCTGACTCTGATCCTGACCCTAACCCTTTCCCCAAACTTTACCCTGACGTTGAACCTGACCCTGACCCTAACCCTAAACCCTGACGCTGACCCTGACCCTGACACTTACCACTACTCAGACTTTGACCCTGACCCTGAACCTGAACCTAACCCAAAACCCTGACCCTCACCCTGACCCTGACCTTGACACCTACCCAGACCCATAAATAATGACCATGACGCCGACCCCGACCCTGACACCAAGTCTGACCCTAACCCTAAACGCCAACCTTGACCCAAGACCCAGAACCTGACCCTAAACCTAAACCTAGTTCCCGACCCCGACCCGACCCTTTACCTATCCCTAAACCCTGACCCTAAACTTGCACCCGAACCCAACCCTAACCCTAAAACCTGACTCTCACCCTCACCCTCACCCTGTCTTTCACCCTGAACCCTGACCATCACACTCACCCTCACACTCACCCTGACCCTAAACACTTACCCTCACCCTCATTCTCACCCTCACCATAATCCCTGACCGTGACCCTCAACCTCACCCTCACCCTGACACTTACCCCTGACTTTTACCCTGACCCTCACAATGACCCTCACCCTCACCCTCAAGCAAATCCTAACACTGACCCGACATTGATCCTACTGTGACCCTACTTGAATTCTGATCCAGGCAATGAAACCTAAACCCTCACCCTAGTCTGACCCATTCCCTAAGCCTATACTAAACCTGACAATGACCTGACCCTTCTAACCCTATAACTGACCCTGATCTTGACTCTAAACCTAACCCACACCCTGACCCTGAACCTAAACCTAAACCTCACACTCACTCTCTTCCTTACCCTCAACCTAACCCTAACCCTAACCCTAACCCTAATCCTGCTCAAACTCACCCTCTTGCTCACACTCACCATCTACCTCATACCCTCACCCTCATGCTAACACTCACCCTGAGGCTCACTCTCACCCTCACCATCACACTACCCTCACACTCACCCTTTCACTCAACCTCATTCTCACACTCACCCTCACCCTCATGCTCACACTCCCCTCACCATCTCCCTCATTCTCAAACTTACTCTCACGCTAACTCTCACCCAGATGCTCACCCTCACACTCACTTTCACAGTCTCATTCACACTCACCCTAAACCTGACCCTAACCCTGATGCTGTCCGTAATCCTGACCCTGAACCTGACCCTAAACCTAACCCTAACCCTAACAAAAAACCCTAACCCTAACACTAAACCTAACCCCAAACCTTGATCCTGACCCTGACCCTAAACCTGACCCTTACACTTACCTGACACCGACCCCGATCCCTAAACCTTGATTTTGACCCCGACCTCAACCCCGATGCCAACACCGACCCTAACCTTAAACCCCACACCCGATTCCTACCTCGAACTGACCCTAACACTAAACCCTGACCATGACCTTGACCCTGACACCGACCCTAAACCTAAACCCTGACCATAGCTCTGACCCTCATTATGACAATCATCCTAAATTCTGACTGTGACCCTGACCCTCACCCTCACACTGACCCTTAATCCTGACCCTCACCCTCACACTCACACTCACCCTCACCATAAACCCTGACCCTGACACTCACCATCACTCTGACCTGACCCTAAACCCTGACCATTACCCTCACCCTGACCCTCACCCTGACCCTGTCTAAAGCTAAACCTAACCCTGTCCTGACATTGACTCTACTCTTACCCTACTTAGATACTGACCCAGAACCTCCACCCTAAAACCTTACCCTTGTCTGACCTAGACACTAACCCTATTTTAAACCTCACGCTAACCCTGACTCTTCTAACCCTGATCCTGACACTGAACCTGACCCTAACCTTAATCCTTGATCCTGACCTTGACCCCGACCCCGACACTAACCCTAGACCCTGACCCTGACCTGACCCTCATTCTGACTCTCAAACTAAACCCTGACTCTGACCCTGACCCTCACCCTCACGCTGAACCTAAATCCTGATCCTCACCCTCACCCTCACCCTCAAAATTACCCTAAACCCTGAGCCAGACCCTGATCCTCACCCTGACACTGACTATAAACCCTGACCCTTACCCTATCCCTTACCTTCACCCTCACCCTCACACTCACCTGGCACTCACCCTGACCATCACGCTCATCTTCACTTTTACTCTCACCCTTACCCTCACCGTCTTCCTCATTCTCAACCTCACACTCACGCTAACTCTCACCCTGACGCTCACTCTCAACCTCAGCATCACACTCATTTTCACACTCACGCTCACACTCACACTCATCCTCACGCTCATTCTCACTTTCACCCTCACCTTCACACACACACTCACACTCACTCTCACACTCACCTTCACACTCACCCTCACAATTACCCTCACCCTCACGCTCTCCCTCATTCTCACCCTCAACCTCACGTTCACACTCATGCGCACACTCATTCTCACTTTCACACTTCTGCTAACCCTCACCCTCACTTAGGCCCTCACCGTCGTCCTGATTCTTTTGCTCACACAAACGCTAACGCTTATCCTGATGCTCACCCTGAAACCCAAACTCACAATTACCCTCATTATCACACTCACCCTCACTCTCATTTTAAACCTCACCCTCACCCTCACCCTCACCTTCACGTTCACAATCACGCTCACACTCATGCTCACCTTCTTCCTCACCCTCACACTCAACCTCACCCTACGCCTTATCCTCATGCTCACCCTCAACCTAACCCTTACCATCACCGTCACCCTCACCCTCACGCTCACGCGACACTCACAATCACACTCACAATCACCCTTACGCTCACCTTTATGTTCACCCGCACCCTCACGGTTACACTCATCGTACCCCTCATTTTCACTCTCTCCCTTATGCTAACTCTCATTCTGACGTTCACCCTCACCCTCACAATCACACACACACTAACACTCACACTCACCTTCAACCTCATCCTCATACTCACCCTCACACTCACGTTCAAACTCACACTCACACTAATGCTCACCCTCATTCTCATCCTCAAACTCACCCTCATGCTAATTCTCACCCGGATGCTCACCCTCACCCTCACACACAAACTGACCCTCACACTCACCATGTCTTTCACTCTCACCCTCACGCTCACTCTCACGCTCACCCTCATTCTCACCCTCAACATAACGTTCAAACTCATTCTCACCCTCATGCTCACTCTCATTCTGACACTTACTTTTATGCTCACTCTCACCTTCATGCTCACCCTCACCCTCACACTGACCCTTACCTTCTCCCTCATTCTCACAAACACACTCATGCTAACTCTCATCCTGATGCTGACCCTCACTCTCACCCTCACACTCACCCTCCCAATTACCCTCACCACCACACTCCCCTTCACTCTCATCCTAAACCTCACCCTCACTCTCATTCTCATGTTCACAATCACGGTCATCCTCACGCTCACCCTGACATTCACCCTCACCTCACACTCACCCTCATCGTCTCCCTCATTCTCACACACACTCTCACGCTTACTCTCACCCTGACGTTCAACCTACCCCTCACCTTCACACTCACCCTCACACTCACCCTAACCCTGGCAATAACCCTAACTCTGAACCTGACACTGACCCTGACCCTAACCCTAACCTTAACCCTACACTTGAAACCTAACCCTAACCCTAACCCTAACACGAACCCTAACCCTAAACCCGAACCCTAACTCTAACATTGCCCCTTACCCTAAAACCTGACCCTCACCCTGACCCTAAAACTTACCTCAAAACCTACCCTAACCCTGACCCTGACCCTGACACTGACCATGACTCTAACCAGTACTCAGACCCTGACCCTGACCATGAATCTTACGCTAAACACTGACCCTGACCCTGATCCTGACCTTGACCCCAATCCAGACTCCTAAACACTGACCCTGACACCGAACCCGACCTTAAACCCAACGCCAACCCTTACCCTCACCCCCGACCTCGAATCAAAACACCAAACCTGACCCTCAACTTAAACCTAGACCCTGAGTCCGACCCCAAACCTAACCGTAAACCCTGACCATGACCCTCACCCACACCCTGACACTCACCCTAAACCCTGATCATCACACTTACCCTCACACTCATCCTGACCCTAAACCCTGATCCTCACCTTCACACACACTCTCACCCTAAACCTAAACCCTCACCCTGACCCTCACCCTCACCATCACCCTCAAACTAAACCTAACCCTGACCCGACATTGACCCTACACTTACCCTACCTGGATTCTGACCCAGAGAGTCGAACCTTAACCCTCATCCTAGTCTGACCTATTCCCTAACCTATTGTAACTTTGACACTGACCCTGACACTTCTAACCCTATCACTGACCCTGACCTTGACTCTATCCCTAACCCTGACCCTGACCCTGAAATCAACTCTAAACCTCACCCGGACCCTAAACCTAACGCTAAATTTCACGCTCACTCTCTTCCTTATCCTCAAACTCAATCTCATTCTACCCCTCACCCTTATGCTCACACTCACCCTAACCCTTAGCCTCACCGTCACCTTCACCCTCACGCTCACCCTCACACTCACCCTCACACTCATGCTCACCCTCACACTAACTGTCACGCTCATCCTCACTTTCACCCTCACCCTCACACTTACCCTCACGCTCACCCTGACACCCTCACCCTAACACTCAAACTCACTCTCATTCTCACCGTAACCCTCACCCTCATGCTCACCCTCTTTCTCAACTACAACCTCATGTTCACACTCATACTCACATGCATGCTCGCTTTTATTCTCACCCTCAGCCTTTTGCTAAACCTCACCCTCACTCTCACCATCACCATCTTTCTGATTCTTTCCCTCACCCTCACGTTAACACTCATCCTGATGCTCACCATCACACTCAAACTCACAATTACCCTCACCATCACTCTCACCCTCACTCTCATCCTAAACCTCACCCTCATCTTCACGTTCACAATCACGCTCACCCTCTTCCTCACCCTCACCCTCAACCTCAACCTACCCCTCATCCTCATGCTCACCCTCACCCTAACCCTTATGCTCACCGTCACCCTCACCCTCACGCTCACCCTCACAGTCACATTCACACTCACGATCACTCTCACGTTCACCCTCATGCTCACCCTAACACTCACACTTAAACTCACTGTCCCCCTCATTTTCACCCTCACCCTCACGCTAATCTCACCCTGATGCTCATCCTCACTCTCAACATCACACTCACACAGACACTCACACTCACCTTTAACTCATCATCACACTAACCCTCACACTCACGCTCACCCTCACACTCACATTCACGCTCACCCTCATTCTCATTCTCAACCTCTCCCTCATGCTATTTCTTACCCGGATGCTCACCCTCACCCTTCCACACACACTCACCCTCATGCTCACCGTCACTTTCATCCTCACCCTCACACTAACGCTCAAACTCACCCTGACGCTCACTTCACCCTTATGATCACCCTCACTCTCTGACCCTAAACCCTGACCCTTATCCTGACCATGACCCTTACCCTCACTCTCACGCTAATGCTAAAGCTATTCCTGACCCGACATTAACCCTATTCTGACCCTACATGGATTCTGACCCAGACCTTCGAACCTAAGCCCTCACCCTGGTCTGATTCTAACCCTAAAACTTTTCTAAACCTGAACCTGACCCTGACCCTGACCATAACCCTAAACCTGACCCTGACCCTGAATCTAAACCTAAACTTAACCTTGACCATAAAACCTAACCCTAAAACTCACACAAACCCTCTTCCTCACCCTCACCATCAACCTCACCCTACCCCTCATCCTCATGCTCACCCTCACCTTAACCCTTACCTTCACCGTCACCCTCACCCTCACGCTCACCATCACCCTCACATTCATGCTCATCTTCATTCTCACCCTCATCCTCATGCTCATCCTCAACCTCACGCTCACCCTCACCATCTCCCTCATTCTCAACCTCACACTCACATTAACTCTCACCCTGATGCTCACACTCACACTCACGCTCACCCTAACCTTCACTGTCACTCTCAATATCACCCTAACCATCACGCTAACTCTCACCGTGACGCTCACCCTCACCCTCACACTCAACCTCATGCTCACGCTCACCGACTCCCTCATTCTCACCCTCAACCTCATGCTAACACTCACCCTGATGCACACCGTCAGCCTCACCATCACACTCACCCTCACCCTCAATCTCATTCTCACACTCACCCTCACACTCACGCTCACCCTCACACTCACACTCACCATCACGCTCAACCTAATTCTCATCATCAACCTCACCCTCACGCTAACTCTCACCCTGATGCTCACCGTCACACTCAACTAAAACTCAACCTCATGCTCACCCTCACTTTCACCCTCACTCTCACAATCACACTCACGCTGACCCTACTCTCGCCATCACCCTCACTCTGACCCTCTATCTCATGCTCACCCTCATTTTCACCCTCACCCTAATGCTCACACCCACCCTCACCGTCTCCCTCATTCTCACACTCACTCTCATGCTAACTTCATTCTCACCTCACACTCACCCTCACACTCACCCTTAAGCTGATCCTAACCTGACCTTGACCTTGACCCTGTCCTTAATCCGGACCCTGACCCTGACCCAGACTCTAGCCCTGACCCTAACCCTAACCCTAACCCTAAACCCTAACCCTAACTGTAACCCACAACCCTATCCCTAACACTAACCCTAAACCCAAACCTAACTCTAACACTAACCCTAACCCTAAACCATACCCTAACCCTATTATATCTTTGACCCTAACCCTAAACACTGACTCTGACCATGACCCTAAACCTGACCCTAACGCCTACTGTGACCCTGACCCTGACACTATCCCTAGACTGTGCAACTGACCCTGACCCTGATCCTGACCCTAAACCCTGACCCAAACCCTGACAATGACCCCGACCCTGAACCCGACCCCTTAACCCAGTATTGACACCGACCCCGACCCCAAATCAAACGCTGACCCTAACCCTAAACCCCAACCCTGACACCGACCTCGAATCTAACCCTAACCCTAGACCCTGACCCCGATATCGAACCCGACACGGCCTCTGACACTAAACCTAAACCTTGACCCTGACCTTTTTCTTGACCCCAACTCTTACCTTTAACCCAGACGATAGCTCTGACCCTCACCCTAACTCTCATCTTAAATACTGACTGAGACCTTAACCTCACCAACACCCTGACCCTAAATCCTGACCCTCACCTTCACCCTCACCCTAAACCCTGACGCTGACCCTCACCCTCACTCTGACCCTGACCCTAAACCCTGACCCTTACCCTGATCCTGATCCTCATCCTCACCCTCACCCTAAAGCTAAGCCTAACCATGACCCGACATTGACCCTACTCTGACCCTACATGGATTCTGACCCAGACCTCGAACCTAAACCCTCACCCTGGTCTGACCCTGACCGTAACCATATTGTAAACCTGACCCTGACCCTGACCCTTCTAACCCTGACCCTGAACCTGACACTGACCCTAACCATAACCCTGACCCTGACCCTGAACCTAACCCTAAACTTAACCTTGACAATAAAACCTAACCCTAAACCTAATGCTCACCCTCTTCCTCACCCTCAACCTTAACCTCACCATACCCCTCAATCTCATGCTCACCCTCATCTTAACCCTTACACTCACCCTCATGCTCACGCGCACTCTCACATTCATGCTCACCCTCATTCTCACCCTCATCCTCATTCTCATCCTCAAGCTCAGGCTCACCCTCACCATCTATCTCTCTCACCCTCACACTCACATTAATTGTCACACTGATGCACACCCTCAAACTCACCTTCACACTCATTCTCAAGCTCAAACTCATCCTCAACGACTCCCTCATACTCACACTCACTCTCACGCAAACTATCACCCTGACGCTCAGCCTCAACCTAATCTTCACACTCACCCTCACACTCACCCTAAACCTCACCCTAACCCTGACCCTGTCCCTAAAAATGACCCTGACCCTAACACTAACTCTAACCCTAATTCAAAACCCTAACCCTAACACTAACCCTAACCCCAATCTCCAACATTAACCCTAACACTAACTCTTAACCTAAACACTAACCCTAACACTAACCTTGACCATAACCTTCCACAGTGACCCTGACCCTGACCGTAACCCTGACCCTAAAGCCTACCCTGATTCTGACCTTGACCCTGACCCTTACCCTAGAACATGAACCTAACCCTACCCTGAACCTGACCTTAAAACCTGACCCTGACACTGATCGTTACCCCGACCTTGACCCGATTTTTAATCCCTGACTAAGGACCTAAACCCGAACCCGTATCCATCCCCTAAACTAACCCTAAACCCGGACCCTGACCTTGACCCTCGCCATGACTCTCACCCTAAAACCTGACTCTTACACTGACTCTCATTCTCACCCTGTCCCTAAATCCTGATCCTCACCCTCACCCTCCCCTTACCCTCACCCTGAATCCTGAACTTGAACCTCACCCTCACCCTGACCCTGACCCTAAACACTAACTCTTATCCTGACCCTCACCCTCACCCTCACCCTAAAGCTAAACCTAACCCTGACACGACATTGACCCTACTCTGACCCTACCTGGATTCTGACCCAAACCCTTGACCCTAAACCCTCACCCTGTTCTGCCCCTGACCCTAACCCTACTCTAAACCAGACCCTGACCCTGACCCTTCTAACTGTGTTCCTGACACTGACTCTGACCCTGACCCTGACCCTAACCCTAACCCTGACCCTGACCCTGAATCTAACCCTAAACCTAAACTTGACCCTAAACGAAACCCTAAAACTCACACTCACCCTCTTCCTCAACCTCATCGTCAAACTCACCCTACCCCTCATCCTCATGTTCAACCTCAACCTAACCCTTACCCTCACCATCACCCTCACCCTCACGAGCACCCTCATTCTCACCGTCATATTCATTCTCATACTCAACTTCACACTCACCCTCACCATCTATCTTATTCTCACCCTCACACTCATACTAACTCTGACCCTGACACTCAAACTGACCATCACGCTCATCCTCACTCCAAGCCTCACCCTCACCCTCACTGTCATTTTCATTCTCACCCTCACCCTTATGCTAACTCTCAACCTGACGCTGACCCTCATTTTCACCATCACACTTACCCTCACACTCACCCTCACCCTCAAACTCATCCTCATCCTCAAACTCACTAACGCTCACCCTCCCACTCACACTCACCTTCATGCTCTCCCTCATTCTCATCATCAACCTCACCCTCACGCTAATCTCATCGTGATGCTCACCCTCACCCTCACACTCACACTCACCCTCACGCTCACCCTAAACTGCTCTACCTCATGCTCACCGTCATTCTCTTCCACACCGTCATGTTCATTCTTACGCTGACCCTCACGCTTACCCTCATTCTCATTCTCACCCTAATTGCTCACCCTCACCCTCATGCTCACCCTCACTGTCTTCCTCATTCTTACAAACACACTCACGCCAACTCTCTTCATGACACTCAAACTCACACACATCGTCACACTCACAGTCACAATTACCCTCATCATCACTATCACTTTCACTCTCATCCTAAACCTCACGCTCAAAACTTCACCCTCACGTTCACAATCATGCTCACCCTCACGCTCACCCTCTTTTTCAACCTCATCTTTAACCTCACCATACCCTCATCCTCATGCTCACACTCGCACTCACATTCACACTCACGAACACCCTCATGATCACCCTCACGCTCACACTCACACTCACTGTATACCTCATTTTCACCCTCATCCTCACCCTAACTCTCATCCTGACGCTCATCCTCAACCTCACAAATCACAACCACACTCACACACTCAACTTCATCCTCACACTAACTCTCACACTCATGATCACCCTTATTATCATTCTCATACTCACCCTCATGCTAATTCTCACCCTAATGCTCACCCTCAGCCTCTCACTCACACTTACCCTCATGCTCACTTTAACTTTCATCATCACCCTCACTCTCAGGTTCACGCACACCCTGACACTCATCCTCTCCCTTACGCTCGAACTCACTCTCACCCTCACTCTCATCCTCACGCTCACCCTCATTCTCACCCTCATCCTCACGTTCAACTCACGCTCACCCTCATTCTCACGCTAACCCTAATGCTCCTATCTAAGCGGTACTTCCGGTATTGCGGTGCTTCCCATTATTTGAGTTTCTCAGGTGTATTGTATCTAAGCAGTTCTTCAGGTATTTGCGGTGCTTCCTGTCTTTCGAGTCTCTCAGGTGTATTCTATCTAAGTGGTGCTTCTGGTATTTGCCGGGCTTTCCCCTTTCGAGTCTCTCAGGTGTATCTATCTAAGCGGTACTTCTGGTATTTGCGCTGCTTCACGTCTTTCGAGTCTCTCAGGTGTATACTATCTAGGCGGTACTTCCGGTATTTGCGATGCTTTCCGTATGTGACTCTCTCAGTTGTATCCTATATAAGTGGTACCTCTGGTATTTGCGGTGCTTCCCGTCTTTTGAGTCTCTCAGTTGTATCATATCTAAGCGGGATGTCCGGTATTTGTGATGCATCCCGTCTTTCGAGTCTCTCAGTTTTATCCTATCTAAGTGGTACTTCCAGTATTTGTGATTCTTCCCGTCATTTGAGTCTCTCAGGTGTATCCGATCTTAGCGGAACTTCCGGAATTTGCGGTGCTTCCCGTCCTTTGAGTCTCTCAGGTCAATTCTCTCTAAGCGGTATTTCCAGTATTTGTGATGATTCATGTCTTTCGAGTCTCTCATGTGTATCCTATCTAACCGGTACTTCTGCTATTTGCGATGCTTTCCATCTTTGTATCCCTCAGGTGTATTCTATCTAAGTGGTGCTTCTGTTATTTGAGGTGCTTCCCGTCTTTGGAGTCTCTCAGGTATATCCTATTTAAACTGTATTTCCGGTATTTCTGGTGCTTCCTATCTTTCGAGGCTCTCAGGTGTATCCTATCTAAGCGGTACTTCTAGTATTTGCGGTCCTTCCATGTTTCGCATCTCTCAGGTGTATCCTATCTAAGCAGTACTTCGGTATCTGCCATGCTTCCCATCTATCGGGTCTCTCAGTTGTATGCTATCTAAGCGATATTTCCGGTATTTGTGATGCTTCCCATCATTCGAGTCACTCAGGTGTATCATATCTAAGAGGTACTTCTGGTATTTGCGGTGCTTCCCATCTTTTGAGTCTCTCCGGTGTATCCGATCTAAGCGGTACATCCGGTATTTACGGTGCTTCTCGTCTTTGAGTCTCTCAGGTGTGTACTATCTAAGCGGTACTTCTGGTATTTGGGGTGCATCCCGTCTTTCGAGTCTCTTAGGTGTATACTATATAAGCGGTACTTCCGGTATTTGCAGTGCTTCCCATCTTTCGAATCTCTCAGGTGTATCCTATTTAACTGGTACTTCCGGTATTTTCGGTACTTCCTGTCTTACGAGTCTCTCAGCTGTATCATATCTAAGTGGTACTTCCAGAATTTGTGGTGCTTCCCATCTTTCGAATCTCTCAGTTGTAGCCTATCTAAGCAAACCTTCCGGTATTTGTGATGCTTACCGTCTTTCAATTTTCTCAAGTGCATCATATCTAAGTTGAACTTCCAGTATTTTTGGTTCATCCAGTCTTTCGAGTCTTTCAGGGGTATCCTATCTATGCGGTACTTTTGGTATTTGCTGTGCTTCCCATCTTGCAAGGCTCTAATTTGTATCCTAATTATGCGGTACTTCTGGTACTTTGGTGCTTCCCGTCTTTCGAGTCTGTCATGTGTAACCTATCTAAGTGGTACTTTTTTTGTTTGCTGTGCTTCCCGTCTTTCGAGTCTCTCAAGTGTATCCTATCTAACGGTACCTCCAGTATTTGAGGTGTTTCCTGTTTTTCGAGTCTCTCAGGAGTTTCCATTTCAAGTGGTACTTCCGGTATTTGTGGTGCTTCCGTGTTTCGAGTCTCTCAGGTGTATCATATCTAAGGGGTACTTCTGGTATTTGTGGTGCTTCCCATCTTTTAGTCTCTCAGGTGTATCCTATCTAAGTGGTACTTCCTGAAATTTCAGAGCTTCCTTCTTTCGAGTCTCTCAGGTGTATCCTATCTAAGCGGTACTTTCGGTATTTGCAGTGATTCCTGTCTTTTGAGTCTCTCAGGTATATCTGATGTAAGTGTTACTTCAGGTATTTGCGGTGCTTCCCATCTTTCGAGTCTCTAATGTTTCCTATCTGAGCAGCACTTCCGCTTTTGCGGTGCTTTCCGTCTTTCGAGTCTCTCCACTAAATCCTATCTAAGCCATACTGCCGGGATTTGCGGTGCTTCCGGTCTTTCGAGCCGCTCAGGTGTATCCCATCGAAGCGGTACTTCCAGTATATTCGGGGCTTCCCGTCTTTCGCGTCTCTCAGGTTTAACCTATGAAAGCGGTCATTTGGGTCCTTTTGGTCGTTCCGGTCTTTCGAGCCTCTCAGGTGGATCCTGCCAAAGCGGTTCTTCCGGTTCTTCTGCTACTAAAGGTATTTCGAGACTCCCAGGTATATAATGTCTAAGCAGTCCTACAACTCTTTCTGATGCTTCCAGTATTTCTAGTCCCTCAAGTGTGTTCTGTCCAAGCGGACTTTCCAGTCTTTCCAGTTTTTCTGAACTTTAGGTCTCCCAGTTGTATTTTTTTAAAATGGTTCTTCCTGTCTTTTTGGTTTTTCTGGTCTTTCGAGTCTAAGGTGTATCTTATCTAACCGGTTCTTCAGAGATTTGCGGTGCTTCTCGTCTTTCGAGTCTCTCAGGTGTATCCTATCTAACTGGTACTTCTGGTATTTGCGGTGCTTCCCGTCTTATGAGTTTCTCAGTTATGTCATATCTAAGCGTTACTTCCGGTATTTGCGGTGCTTCGTGTCTTTCAAGTCTCTCAGGTGTATCCAACCTAACCGATACTTTTGGTATTTTCGGTACTTTCCGTTTTTCGAGTCTCTCAGCTGTATTATATCTAAGTGGTACTTCAAGAATTTGTGGTGCTTCCCGTTTTTCGAGTCACTCAGGTGTATCCTATCTAAGCGGAACTTCCGGTATTTGTGGTGCTTTCCGTCTTTCAATTTTCTCAAGTGTATCCTATCTAAGCTGTCTTCCGGTATTTTCGGTTCTTCCAGTCTTTCGAGTTTCTCAGGTGTATCCTAGCTGTGTGGCACTTCCGGTATTTGCGGTGCTTCTCGTTTTTCGAGTCTCTCAGTTGTATCCTATCTATGCGGTACTTCCGATATTTGCGGTGTTTCCCGTCTTTCGAGTCTTTCAAGTGTATCCTATCTAACGGTACTTCTGGTGTTTGCGGTGATTCCCATTTTTCGAGCCTCTAAGTTGTATCCTACATAAGCAGTACTTCCAGTATCTGCGGTGCTTCTCATCATTTGAGTCTCTCAGGTGCATTCTATCTAAGCCATTATTCCGGTGTTTGCAGTGCTTCCCGTCTTTCTAGCCTCTCAGGTGTATCCTATCTAAGCCATACTTCTGGTATTTGCTGTGCTTCCCATCTTTCGAGTCTCTCAGGTGTATCATATCTAAGCGGTACTTCCAGTATTTGCGGTATTTCTCTTATTTTGATTTTCTCAGGTGTATCATATCTAAGCGGTATTTCTGGTATTTGCGGTGCTTTCCATCTTTCGAGTCTCTCAGGTGTATCCGATCTAAGTGGTACTTCCGGATTTTGTGGTGCTTCCCGTCTTTCGAGACTCTCTGGTGTATCCGATCTAAGCGGTACTTTTGGTATTTGCGGTGCTTCCGTCTTTCGAGTGTCTCAGGTGTATTCTATCTAAGATGTTGCCGGTATTTGCAGTGCTTTCCATCTTTCGAGTCTTTCACGTGTATCCTATCTAATCCATACTGCCGGGATTTGCGGTGCTTCCCGTCTTTCGAGTCTCTCAGGTTTAACCTATGAAAGCGGTCCTTGGGTCCTTTTGGTACTTCCGGTCTTTCGAGCCTCTCAGTTGTATCCTGCCTAATCGGTTCTTCTGATTTTTCTCGTACTCTCGGTATTTCGAGTCTCCCAGGTATATAATGTCTAAGCAATTCTACCAATCTTTCTGATCATTTTGGTATTTCGAGTCTCTCATGTGTGTTCTTTCCAAGCGGACCTTCCGGTGTTTCTCGTTTTTCTATCTCTCGGTCTTTCAGTTGTATCATTTCTAAGCGATCCTTCCTGTCTTTTGGATCCCTCTGGTCTCTTGAGTCTCTCAGGTGTATCTTATCTAACCGGTTCTTCTGGGATTTGCAGTGCTTCCCGTCTTTTGAGTCTCTCAGGTGTATTCTATTAAAGCAGTACTCCCGGTATTTGCGGTGCTTCTCGTCTTTCGAGTCCTTCAGCTGTATCTTATCTAAGACGTACTTCCTCGATTGATGGCGCTTCCCGTCTTTCGAGTCTCTCTTTTGTATCCTTTCTAAGCGGTACTTCCTGTATTTACAGATCTTTCCGTCTTTAAGTTTCTCAGGTGTACCTTATGTAAGCGGTACTTCCATATTTGCGGTGCTTCCCATCTTTCGAGTCATTCAGGTGTGTCCTTCTAAGCAGTACTTCCGGTATTCACGATGCTTCCCGTCTTTTGAGTCTCTCAGGTGTATTCTATTTAAGCAGTACTCCCCGTATTTGCGGTGCTTCTCGTCTTTCGAGTCTCTCACGAGTATCGTATCTGAGCCATATTGCCAGTATTAGCGGTGCTTCCCAACTTTTCAGTCTCTCAGGTGTATCATATCTAAGCGGTATTTCCGGTATTTGCAGTGATTCCCGTCTCTCGAGTTACTCAGCTGTATCCTATCTAAGTATTACTTTTGGTATTTTCGGTGCATCCCGTCTTTCGCGTCTCTCAGGTTTAACCTATGAAAGCGGTCCTTGGGTCCTTTGGTCCTTCCAGTCTTTCGAGCCTCTCCGGTGTATCCTGCTAAGCGGTTCTTCCTGTTTTTCTGGTACTCTCGGTATTTCGAGTATCCCAGGTATATAATGTCTAAGCCGTCCTACCGATCTTTCTGATCCTTTTGGTATTTCGAGTCTCTCATATATGTTCTGTCCAAGCGGACCTTCCAATCTTTCTCGTTTTTCTGGACTCTCGGTCTCCCAGTTGTATATTTTCTAAGCGATTTTTCCTGTCTTTTGGGTCCTCCTGGTCTCTCGAGTCTCTCAGGTGTATCTTATCTAACCGGTTCTTCTGGGATTTGCGGTGCTTCCCGTCTTTCGAGTCTCTAAGATGTATCCTATCAAAGTGGTACTTCTGGTATATGCGATGCTTCACGTCTTTCGAGTCTCTCAGGTGTATCCTATCTAAGTGGTACTTCTGGTATTTGCGGTGCTTTCTGTCCATCGAGCCTTTCAGGTGTATACTAACTAAGCTTTACTTCCGGTATTTGCGGTGCTACCCTTCTCTCGAGTCTCTCAGCTATCCTATATATGTGGTACTTTTGGTATTTGCGGTGCTTCTCGTCTTTCGGGTCCCTCGGGTGTATCTTATCTAAGCCGTACCTCCTCGATTGACGGTGCTTCCCGTCTTTAGAGTCTCTCAGTTGTATCCTATCTAAGCGGTACTTCCTGTATTTACAGTTCTTTCTGTCTTTAAGTTTCTCAGGTGTATCCTATCTAAGCAGTACTTTCGGTATTTGCGGTTCTTCCTGTCCTTAAAGTCTCGCAGGTGTATTCTATATAAGCAGTACATCCGGGATTTACAGTGCTTCTCGTCTTTTGAGTCTCTCAGGTGTATCCTATCTAACCGGTACTTTGGTATTTGAAGTGCTTCCCGTCTTTTGAGTCTCTCAGCTGTATCATATCTAAGTGTTACTTCCGGATTTGCGGTGCTTCGCGTCTTTCGAGTCTCTCATGTGTATCCTATCTAACTGGTACTTTCGGTATTTGTGGTGCTTCCCATCTGTCGAGTCGCTCTGCTGTATGCTATCTAAGTGGTATTCCTGGAATTTGTGGTGCTTCCCATCTTTCGAGTCTCTCAGGTATATCCTATCTAAGCGAAACTTCCGGTATTTGCGGTGCTTTCAGTCATTCATTCAAATTTCTCAAGTGTATCCTACCTAAGCTGTACTTCTGGTATTTTCGATGCTTCCAGTCTTTCGAGTCTCTCAGTGGTATCCTATATATGCGGTACTTTCAGTATTGGATGTGATTCCGGTTTTTTGAGTCTCTCAGGTGTATTCTATCTAAGCGGTACTTCTGGTATTTGCTGTGCTTCCCGTCTTTCAAGTCTCTCTGGTATATGCTATATAAGCGGTACTGGTCTCTGGAGTCATTCAGGTGTATCCTATATAACCGGTTCTTCAGGTGGTTCCGTGTTTCGAGTCTCTCAGGTGTATTTTATCTAAGTGGTGCAGCCAGTATTTGCAGTGTTTCCAGTCTTTTGAGTCTCTTAGGTGTATCCTATATAAGCAGTACTCCGGTATTTGCTGTGCTTACTGTCTTTCGAGTCTCTCATGTGTGTCCTAACTAAGCCATGCTTCCGGTATTTGCGGTGCTTTCCATCTTTGGATTATCTCCGGTGGATCCTTTCTAAGTGGATCTTCTGGTATTTGCAGTGGTTCCTGTCGTTCGAGTCTTTTAGATGTAATTTATTTAAGTGGTACTTCTGGTATTTGCGGTGTTTTCCGTCTATTTAACCTCTCAGGTGTATTCTATCTAAGCGGTAATTTTGGTGTTTGCGGTGTTTCCGTGTTTCGAGTCTCTCAGGTGTTTTCTGTCTAAAAAGTACTTCCGGTTTTCGATGCTTCCCGTCTTTCGAGTTTCTCTGGTGTATCCTATCTAAGCAGTACTTTTGGTATTTGCGGTGCTTCCCGTCTTTCAAGTCTCTCAGGTGTATTCTATCGAAGCGGTACTCCCGTTATTTGCAGTGCTACCCATCTTTCGAGTATCTCAAGTGTATCGTAACTAAATGGTACTTCCGGTATTGCGGTGCTTCCCGTCTTTCGCGTCTCATAGTTGTAACGTATCTAAGCTGTACTTGCGGTATTTGCTATGTTTCCCGTTTTTCGAGTCTCTCAGGTGTATCCTATTTAACAGGTATTTCTGGTATTTGCGGTGCTTCTTGTCTTTCGAGTCTCTCAGGTAATTTTTATCTAAGCGATACTTCCCGGAATTTGTGGTACTTATTGTCTTTAGAGTCTCTCAGGTGTATGCTATCTAAGCGACACTTCCGGTATTTGCGGTGGTTCCCGTCATTTTAGGCTTTCAGGTGTATTATATTTAACCAGTAATTCCGTTATTTGCAGTGCTTCCCGTTTTTCAGGTCTCTCAGGTGTATCTTATCTAAGCGGTACTTCCATTATTTGCAGTGCTTTTCGTCTTTTGTCTCTCAGGTGCATCCTATTTAAGCCAGACTTCCTGTTTTGCAGTCCTTCCCGTCTTTCCAGTCTCTCAGGTGTATACTATCTAAGCGGTACTTCCGGTATTTGCGATGCTTCCCGTCCTTGGAGTCTCTCAGTTGTATTCTATATAAGCGGTACATCCGGTATTTACAGTGCTTTCAGTCTTTCGAGTCTCTCAGCTGTATGATATCTAAGCGTTACTTCCGGATTTGCGGTGCATCGCGTCTTTTGAGTCTCTCAGGTGTATCCCATCTAACTGGTAATTTTGGTTATTGTGGTGCTTTCCGTCTGTCGAGTCTCTCAGCTGTATCATACTAAGTAGTACTTCGAAAATTTGTGGTGCTTCCCGTCTGTCGAGTCTCTCAGCTCTATCATACTAAGTGGTACTTCGGAAATTTGTGTTGCTTTTTCTCTTTTGAGTCTCTCAGTTGTATTATATCTAAACGTTACTTTAGGTATTCTCGGTGCTTCCCATCTTTCCAGTCTCTCAGCTGTACCCTGTCTAGGTGGTACTTCCTGAATTTGAGGTACTTCCCGTCTTTTGAGTCTTTGAGGTGTATCCTAAATAAGCGGAACTTCCGGTATTTGCGGTGCTTTCCATCTTTCAATTTTTTCAAGCGTATCCTATCTAAGTTGTACATCCGGTATTTCTGTTGCTTCCTGTTTTTCGAGTCTCTCAGTGGTTTCCTATATATGCGATACTTCCGGTATTTGCTGTGCTTTCAGTCTTTCGAGTCTCTCAGGTGTATCATATCTATGCGGTACTTCCGGTATTTGCGGTGCTTCCCGTCTTTGAGTCTGTCATGCGTAACCTATCTAAGTCGTACTTCTAGTGTTTATGTGTTTCCCATCATTCAAGTCTCTCAAGTGTAACCTATCTAACGGTAATTCCGATATTTGCGCTGGTTCCGTGTTTTGAGTCTCTCAGTTGTATCATATCTAATCGGTACTTCGGGGATTTGCGGTGCTTTCCATCTTTTAGTCTCTCAGGTGTCTCCTATCTAAGCGGTACTTCCAGTATTTTCAGAGCTTCCATGTTTCGAGTCTCTCAGGTGTATCCTATCTAAGCGGTATTTCCGGTTTTGCGGTGCTTCCCGTCTTTTAGTCTCTCAAGTGTATTCTATTAAAGTGGTTTTTCCGGTATTTGCGGTGTTTCCCATCTTTCAAGTCTTTCAGGTGTATTCAATCTAATTAGGACTTCCAGTATATGCGGTGCTTCCCGTCTTTTAGTCTCTCTGGTGTATCCTATCTAAGCATTACTTCCTGTATTTTCAGAACTTTCGTGTTTCGAATCTCTCAGGTGTATGCTATCTAAGCGGCACTTCCGGTATTTGTGGTGCTTCCCATCTTTTACCTTCTCAGGTATATCCTATTTAACTGCTTCTTCCGGTATTTACGTAGCCTCCCGTCTTTCGAGTCTCTAAGTTGTATCCTATATAAGCATTACTTCTGGTATTTGCGGTGTTTCTCATCTTTCGAGTCTCTCATGTGCATCCTATTTAAGCCATACTTCCGGTTTTTGCAGTGCTTCCCATCTTCCGAGTCTCTCAGGTGTATCCGATTTAAGCGTTGCTTCCGGTTTTGCGATGCTTGTTGTCTTTTGAGTCTTTCTGGTGTATCCTATCTAAGCGGTGCTTCTGGTATTTTCGGTGCTTTCCATCTTTTGAGTCTCTCATTGTATCCTATTTAAGCGGTACTTCCGGTATTTACCATGCTTCCCGTGTTTAGAGTCTATCAGGTGTATCCTATCTAAGTGGTGCTTCCGGTATTTGTGGTGCCTCCTGTCTTTCGAGTCTCTCAGGTGTATTCTATTTAAATGGTATTTCTTGTATTTGCGGTACTTCCCGTCATTTGAGTCTCTCTGTTGTATCCTATCTAAGCGGTACTTCCGGTATTTGCTGTGCTTCTCATCTTTCGAGTCTCTCACGTGTATCCTAAGTAAGCCATATTTCTGATATTTGCGGTGCTTCCCATCTTTGGACTATCTCAGGTGGATCCATTCTCAGTGAATCTTCCGGTATTTGCGATGCTTCCTATTTCTCGAGTCTTTTTGGTGTATCCTATGTAAGCGGTTCTTCCGGATTTTTCGGTGTTTTCTGTCTTTCTAGACTCTCAGGTGTTTTCTTTCTAAGCGGTACTTCCGGTATTTGCGGTGGTTCCTGTCTTTTGATTTCGTCAGGTGTATCCTATCTAAGTGGTACTTTCGGTATTTGCGGTGCTTTCTGTCCATCTAGACTTTCAGGTGTGTCCCGTCCTGCGGGACATAGTTATTTGCGTGGCCCGAGGGGGACTTCACCTGAAAGTGAAATATGGGCAAGAGAAAGGAGTGGAAGCTAGACAGTATTTTGATCAAGCCTCAAATTTTTATTTTTCACAACCGCTTATATACAGAAAAACAAAGGGGGGCAGGACTGCTGACCTAGGGAGGTGCGTGGCACGATGTCATTTGTCGCACCAATGGCGTGATGCATGTGGGGGTGGGTAGGGTTGGTGCCCTGAGTTGTCGCGCGCGGGCTTCTCGCAGCACCCCCCATTCTTCAGGAAGTGGAGTGTGCGCGGGCTTTTCGCGGCGCATCCCATTCATCAAGAAGTGGAGTGCGCGCGGGCTTTTCACGGCGCACCCCATTCATCAAGAAGTGGAGTGCGCGTGGGCTTTTCCCGGCACGCCCCATTCATCAGGAAGTGGGGCGCCCGGCGGGCGCTGGCAGGCACTTCGCCTTGGCTCTCAACATCTCTTTCCTTTCTGTTTTAGAAAAGGTGGGCCTTAACTGAGTGAGGGAGTAGTGGCCTGATTCCTCCCGTGAGCAGTCGTGGCCCACTAGTTATGGCTCTTGGTATCTTTTGGGGAGGAGAGGCAGAGCCGTTTTGAAGTAGTAATTTTTGGATACCAACCTCTGTGCAAGTCAGGCATACTCACAGGAAAATCTAGAGTAGGTCATATAGGACCTTCCCTTGCGATGCTCTGCTTCGCACTCAGCTCGGTACCCATACCCTTCTTCTCCTTTTAGAGGAGGTGGTAGGCATGCCTCTAGTTATCATGCCGTTCCCGTAGGGAGGGAGCTAGGCTCAGTGTACATCCCACTTTTTTATAGACGTTGTCATAGACACTCTGTAAACACTTAATCCAGTTTAGTCATTCTTTAGGCCTAAATCTCCAGCACAAATGTACATTCTCTGCATTGTTTTAAAAGAAACCTATGATTACCACAGATGAAACCTCACAGCTCAAAGGCTGTTTGCAGGTTTAGGGCCCCTCTGATGGATACTCTGTTCCAAACGTGGGCTGATTTAGCTGGCAAAACCTTTGAAGGTTGAACCGATTGACGCTCTAATTCCGTAGGCTTGGGCTTGTTTCCTGAAATCCTTAAAATGGTTAAAGAAGTATTGAAAATGGGGGAGAACATAGGACAATTTGAGAAGGAAGCCTGACCCATGTTAGTGAAAACAGGTAAGAAAAGAGAAAGTCCCCACAAGAGCCAACTAGGCCTGGGCTAGGATCAGCTTTTCACCTAGCATCCAGTCGGGTGGGGCCACGGAGGCCAGACCTAAGAAAAGAATCAAAACAAGCATAGGAGGGTAACAGTACATTTGGCCAGCCCAAACAGACAGACACAAGACAGACAAGACAAACTACAGATAACACAAAACGCTAGTGCATCAGAAACCAGAACCAGAACATGTACAGGGTCAGAGTCTGACGTCTCAGACCGACCGAACTAGAAAAGTATTGCTGCGTCCAGCCTTCCGCTAGTTAACCAAGGGCCCAATCAGACAGGAACAGAACTGATGCATCTAGATAGATGCTAACGCAGTCTTATTCACCGGTGAAGCAGTTTCAGGTGGCTCATGCCCAATTACAGTTAAAATGAGACTTCTTTTCCTCCTGTCCTCATGAGCAAGGCTGCTTGGCATCTGGGGCTGAGAAACACCTGTCAGTGGCCACCTTCTAGACGAAGCAAGTCCTTACTCAAGGTGGCTGGGGGTTTCAGGTTTTAGGAGATCCGGAACAGAATTTAAAAAGAGAACAGAAGTTAATCTTTTACAAAGCTAGCAGAAACTGGTCATTACAAAGATAAATGTAGCCAGGGAATTTGTTAGTTTTAAACATGGCCTTGCAGATGTTCTCCTTATCTGTGCCCTGGAATGTTGCGCTCTTAGCATATGAGAGAGCTCTTTGTCACAAGTTTCATAGCAGACATTAAGCAGTTCAAAGTTCTAAGAACTAGGCATTCTTGTCCCAATTAAAAATTGCTAAGGTAAAGATTTCTTTTGTATAGTTTTGGGACTTTTAATTAACTTTTACCCTTTCCACATTTTAGTGGGCTGTCACATTCCCCACTGGTTTTTAGGTACATATCAAATCTTTAATGTCCTATAAATTGCGGAAACTGAGATACCCCTGTTACTTGAGTAGAAAATACTATTAATTTAACAGCCTGGACTCTCTGTTAATGTACTTTATATAGCAATTTACTATATATGGGCCAAATAGCAGTCCTAGAAAAGCTAATATTAAAGGTCTTTGTTTTACTAAGGCTAGACTATCTCAAAATACGCCAGAGTGGTTGGTATAAAAACAGCAGTCTTTACTTAAAGTTATACAATCAAAGTAAGATCTATGCTTTATAAACACATTTGTCTTATATGCATGAATTAGTACTCAAGATTCTTAGTTCATTTTACAGATTTTGAAACTAAGCTGTTTAAAAGGTAAAATTTGAGACTATGGTTGATGCAGTAAATGAATAATTTAACAAACAAAAACTTTATCTAAATATTTACATTTGAAATAATGTTCTCAACTATTCAATATACTGGTTTTCTAAGTATAATAAGTACAATTACCTATTTATAATTGGCTTTTAACAATATGGTACACTAGTAAACAACATTTTACAGCAATTATCTTATGTGAAATTACAAGTGAAAAACAAATTTCTCAATAACAGTGAGTTATTAAAACCAAGGCCATACTTCATCAACAAATAGGAAAAACTTTATAAGATCCTTCTTTTTAACTCTAACTCCTCTTTCCCTGAGGGAGGCTTTTAGTTCCTGAATAAAAGCCGCTTCTTGAGACCATTTTTGGCCCATTTATATTGAACCAAGGACATACATTATCAACAAACATAAAAAATTTTATCAATAATTGTCTCTTGTTTTTATCTGTCTTGGCCCCTTCAATAATATCTCTGATGAGCCCCCAATAATTAAAACAGCTGACTGGAACAGCATTTGGCCCTTTGGTTTCCAAACATTTATTAAGATCTCGACCCACCTTTTGCCAACTAAGGGGGTGACTATCTGGACCATTAAGAATAAACCATGGACATTTTTCATCAATAAAACAAAAGAAATTAACTAAATCTGTCTTTTTAACCTGAACTCCTCACTCCCTGATCGACCTTTTTATCTCCTTAATGAAGGTTTCTTCTCTTGACAATGAATGGCCCATGTTTAATAAATAATGGGACGACACTCACCAACCTGATAGGTCCGCCGTGCTCGGACGTCTGTGGGTGGCAGCTGGCGAGAGGCACTTCTTTTTTCTCCGTGTGCACACTGAAAATGCCGTCCGATGAAGATCCGTACCTCGAGCCCCATGTTGGACGCCACTTGTCCCGTTTCGCGGGACCTAGTTATTCACGTGGCCCGAATGAGAGTTCACCTGAAAGTGAAACATGGGCGAGAGTAAGAAGTGGAGGCAAGACAGTATTCTGATCAAGCCTCAAATTTTTATTTTTCACAAACGATTATATACAGAAAGAACAAAAGGGGGCAGGAATGCTGACATAGGGAGGTCCGTGGCACGATGTCATTTGTCGCAACAATGGCGTGATGCAAGTGAGGGTGGGTAGGGTTGGTGCCCTGAGTTGGCGCGTGCGGGCTTTTCGCGGCGCACCCCATTCATCAGAAAGTGGAGTGCGCGCGGGCTTTTCGCGGCGCACCCCATTCATCAAGAAGTGGAGTGCGCGCGGGCTTTTTGTGGCGTGCCCGATTCATCAGGAAGTGGGACGCCCGGTGGGCGCTGGCGCGCACTTCGCCTTTGCTCACAACACAGGTGTATACTAACTAAGTGTTACTTCCTGTATTTGTGGTGCTTTGAATCTTTCCAGTCTCTCAGGTGTATCCTATTTAAGCCATAATTCCGGTATTTAAGGTGCTTACCATCTTTCGAGTCTCTCAGCTGAATCATATCTAAGTGGTACTTCTGCAATTTCTGGTGCTTCCCGTTATTCGAGTCTCTCAGGTGTAACATATTTAAACATTACTTCCGGTATTTGTGATGCTTCCCATCTTTCGAGTTTCTCAGCAGTATCCTATCTAAGTGGTACTTCCGGAATTTGTGGTGCTTTCCGTATTTCGAGTCTCTCAGGTGTATCTTATCTAAGCGGAACTTCCAGTATTTGCGGTGCTTTCCATCATTCAATTTTCTCTACTGATTCCTATCTAAGCTTTACTTCCTGTATTTTCGGTGCTTCCAGTCTTTCGAGTCTCTCATGGGTATCCTATCTATGCGGTATTTATGGTATTTGCGGTGCTTCCCATCTTTCGGGTTTCTCAGGTGTATCCTATCTAAGCCGTACTTCCGGTATTTGCGGTGTTTCCCGTCTTTCGAGTCTCTCAGGTGTATACTCTCTGAGAAATACTTCCGGTATTTGCGGTACTTCCAGACTTTCGAGTTTCTTAGGTGTATCTTATCTGAGTGACACTTCCGGTATTTGCAGTGCTTATAGTCTTTCGAGTCTCTCAGATGTATCGTAGCTAAGCGGTATTTGTGGTCTTTGCGGTGCTTCTCATCTTTCAATTCTCTCAGCTGTAATCCTTCGAAGCGGTATTTCTGGTATTTGCGGTGCTTCCCGTCTTGCGAGTCTCTCCCGTGTATCCTATCTAAGTGGTACTTCCGATATTAGCGCTGCTTCCCGTCTTTCCTATTTCTCAGGTGTATCCTATCTAAGCGGTTCTTCCGGTATTTGTGGTGCTTTCCGTCTTTCAAGTTTCTCCGGTGTATCCTATCTAAGCCTCCAGTATTTGCGGTGTTTTCCATCTTTTGAGTATCTCAGGTGTTTCCTATCTGAGAAATACTTCCGGTATTTGCGGTGCTTCCCGTCGTCCGAGTATCTCAGGAGTATCCTATTCAAGCGGTACGTCCGGTATTTGTGGAGCTTCTGTGTTTCGAGTCTCTCAGGTGTATCATATCTAAGCGTACTTCCGGTATTAGCAGTGCTTCCCGTCTTTTAGTCTCTCAGGTATATCCTATATAAGCGGTACATCCGGTAATATTGGAGCTTCTGTGTTTCAAGTCTCTCACGTGTATGCTATCTAAGCGGTACTAACGGTATTTGCGGTGCTTCCAGTCTTTTAGTCTCTTAGGTGTATCTTATTTTAATGTTTCTTCTGGTATTTGTGGTGCTTCCCGTTTTCGATTCTCTAAGTTGTATTCTATATAAGCATTACTTCCGGTATATCGGTGCCTCTCAACTTTCGAGTCTGTCAGGTGCATCCTATCTAAGCCATACTTTCGGTGTTTGCAGTGCTTTCCATCTTTCGAATCTCTCAGGTGTATCCAATTTAAGCGGTACTTCCGGTATTAGAAATGCTTCCCGACTTCGAGTTTTTTAGGTTTATCCTATAAGCGGTATTTCCGGTATTTGCGGTGCTTCCCATCTTTCGAGTCTCTCAGGTGTATCTTATCTAAGCCACACTTCCGGTATTTGCGGTGCTTCCCGTCGTTGGAGTCTCTCAGGTGTAAAACATGTAAATGATACTCCAGTATTTTGGGTGATTCCCTTCTTTCAAGTCTCTCAGCTGTATCCTATCTAAGCGGTACTTTTGGTATTTTCTGTGCTTCTCGTCTTTCAAGTCTCTCAGGTATATATTTTCTAAGTGGTACTTCTGGTATTTTCGAACTTCCTGACTTTTGAATCTCTCAGGTGTATTCTACCTTAGTGCTACTTTCAGTATTTGGGGTGCTTATCATCTTCAGAGTCTCTTAGGTGTATCCTATCTAAGTGGAACTTCCGGTATTTGCGGTGGTTTGCGTCTTTTGCGTCTTTCTGGAGTATTCTATTTAACCGGTATTATCGGTATTTGCGGTGCTTCCCGTTTTTCTAATCTCTCAGGTGTACCATATCTAAGCGATAATTTCAGTATTTGCGGTGCTTCCCGTCTTTCGAGTCTCTCAAGTGTATCCTATCTAAGCGGAAACTTTGGTATATGGGGATATTCCCGTTTTTCGAGTTTCTCAGGTGTATCATTTCTAAGCAATACTTCTGGTATTTGTGGTGCTTCCCATCATTCAAGTCTCTCAGAAGTATACTATTCAATCGGTACTTCTGATATTTGCGGTGCTTCATGTTTCGAGTCTCTCAGGTGTATCGTATCTAAGCGGTACTTCTGGTATTAGTGGTGCTTCCCGTCTTTTAGTCTCTCAGGTGTATTCTATATAAGCGGTACTCCGGTATTTTCGGAGCTTCCGTGTTTCGAGTATCTTAGGTGTATGCTATCTAAGCGGTTCTTCCAGTATTTGCGGTGCTTCCCATCTTTCGAGTCTCTCAGGTGTATTCTCTATAAGCAGTACTTCCGGTATTTGCTCTGCTTCTCATCATTCGTGTCTCCAAGGTGCATCTTATGTAAATCATCTTTAGATGTTTGCAGTGCTTGCCGTTTTTCGAGTCTCTCAGGTGTATCCGATCTAAGCGGTACCTCCGGTATTTTCGGTGCTTCCCATCTTTGAGTCTCTAAGGTGTATTCTATTGAAGCTGTACCTCCGGTATTTGTGGTGCTTCCCATATTTCGAGTTGCTCATGTGCATCCTATCTAAGCCATACTTCCGATGCTTGCAGTGCTTTCCATCTTGCGAGTCTCTCATGTGTATCTGATCCTAGCGGTACTTCCAGTATTTTCGGTGCTTCCCGTCTTTCGAGTCTCTCAGGTTTATTAGATCTATGTGGTACTTCTGGTATTTGCGGTGCTTCTCTTAATTCGAGGCTCTCATGTGTATATTAACTAAGAATTATTTCTGGTATTTGCGGTGCTTACCGTCTTTCGAGTCTCTCAGGTGAACCTTATCTAAGCGACACTTCCAGTATTTGCGGTGCTTTCTGTCTTTCGAATCTCTCAGCTGTATCATAACTAAGCGGTACTTCTGGTCTTTGCGGTGCTTCGCGTCTTTCGAGTCTCTCCGGTGTATCCTATGTAAGGGCTACTTCTGGTATTAGCGGTGCTTATCGTCTTTACAATCTCTCAGGTGTATCTTATTTAATCGGTGATTCCGGTATTTTTGGTGCTTCCTGTGTTTAGATTCTATCTGTGTATCCTATCTAATTGGTGCATTCGGTATTTGCGGTGCTTCCTTTCTTCCGAATTTCTCAGGTGTATTCTATTTAAATGGTATTTCTGGTTTTTGCAGTACTTCCCGTCATTTGAGACTCCCAGTTTTATCCTATCTAAGAGGTACTTCTTGTATTTGTGTTGCTGTCGTGTTTCGAGTCTCTCAGGTGTATTTTATCTAAGTGGTGCAGCCGGTATTTGCAGGACTTCCCGTCTTTCGAGCCTCTCAGGTGTATTCTAACTAAGCCATACTTCCGGTATTTGTGGTGCTTTTTGTCTTTGGAGTCTCTCAGGTGTATCCTGTCTAAGCGGTACTTCCGGTTTTCTGATGCTTCCCTTCTTTCGAGTTTCTCAGGTTTATCTGATATAAGCAGTACTTTTGGAATTTGCGGTGCTTCCCGTATTTTATGTCTCTGGTGTATCCTATCGAAGCGGTACTTCCTTTATTTGCAGTGCTACCCATCTTTCGAGTATCTCAAGTGTATTGTAACTAAATGGTACTTCGATATTGCGCTGATTCCCGTCTTTCGAGTCTCTTAGATGTAACCTATCTAAGCGGTACTTGTGGTATTTCCTGTGCTTCCCGTCCTTCGAGTTTCTCAGGTGTATTCTATCTAACAGTTATATCCGGTATATGCGGTGCTTTCCGTCTTTCGAGTCTCTACGATGGATCCTATCTAATCAATACTTCCGGGAATTTGCGGTACTTGTCATCTTTAGAGTCTCTCAGGAGTATTCTATCTAAGCGATACTTCCATTATTAGCGGTGGTTCCAGTCTTTAGACTTTCAGGTGTATCCTACTTAACCAGTATTTCTGGTGATTGCTGTGCTTCCCGTCTTTCGAGTCACTCATGTGTATCCGATCTACATAATACTTCCAGTATTTTCGGTGCTTCCCGTCTTTGAGACTCTCAGGTTTATTAGATCTAAGCGGTATTTCCGGTATTTGCGGGGCTTCCCGTTTTTTGAGTCTCTCAGCTGTATCGTTACTAAGCGGCAGTTCTGATGTTTGCGGTTCTTCTTGTCTTTCAAGTCTCTCAGCTGTATCCTATGGAAGCAGTGCTTCCAGTATTTGCGGTGCTACCCATCCTTCGAGTATCTCAAGTGTATCTTAACTAAATGGTACTTCCGGTATTTGCGGTACTTCCTGTCTTTCGAGTCTCTCAGTTGTACCTTATCTAAGCGGTACGTTTGGTAATTTCTGTGCTTCCCATCTTTCGAGTCTCACAGGTGTATTTTTTTAAGCGGTACTTTTGGTATTTTCGGAATTCCTGTCTTTCGAATCTCTCACGTGTATCCTATTTAAGCGATACTTCCGGTATTTGTCGTGTTTATCATCTTTACAGTCTCTCAGGTGTATCTTATCTAAACGGTACCTAAGGTATATTTGGTGCTTCCCGTATTTCGAGTTTCTCAGGTGTATTTTATCTAACCCATACTTTCGGTATTTGCGGTGCTTCCCTTCTTTCGAGCCTCTTAAGTGTATCGTATTTAAGCAGTACCTCTGGTATTAGCGGTGCTTCTCGTCTTTCGAGTCTCTCACGTGTATCCTATCTAAGAAGGACTTCTGGTATTTCCGGTGCCTCCTGTCTTTCGAGACTCTCAGTTGTATTCTATTTAAATGGTTTTTCTGGAATTTGCGGTACTTCTCATCATTTTAGTCTCTCTGTTTTATCCTATCTAAGCGGTACTTCCTGTATTTGCGGTTCTTCCATGTTTTAGTCTTTCAGGTGTATTTTATCTAAGTGATGCAGCTGGTATTTTCAGTGCTTCCTGTATTTTGAGTCTCTCAGGTGTATCCTATATAAGCAGTACTTCTGGTATTTGAGGTGGTTCTTGTCTTTTGAGACTCTCAGGTGTATGCTAACTAAGCCATACTTCCGGTATTTGCGGTGCTTCCAGTTTTTGGAGTCTCTCAGGTGGATCCTATCTAAGTGGATCTTTTGGGATATGTGGTGGTTCCCATCTTTCGAGTCTTTCAGGTGTATTTTATTTAAGCTATACTTCCAATATTTGCGGTGTTTTCCGTCTTTCTAGCCTCTCAGGTGTATTCTATCTGAGCTGTATTTCCGGTATTTTCGGTGGTTCCGTTTTTCTAGTCTCTCAGGTGTACCCTGTCTAAGCAGTACTTTTGGTTTTACAATGCCTCTCTTCTTTCGAGTTTCTCAGGTGTTTCCTCTGGAACCGGTACTTTTGGTATTTGCGGGACTACCCATCTTTTGAGTATCTCAAGTGTATCATAACTAAATGGTACTTCCGGTATTGCGGTGATTCCGGTCTTTCGATTCTC
Organism: Cynopterus sphinx; assembly: GCA_030015415.1. Taxonomy (NCBI): domain Eukaryota; kingdom Metazoa; phylum Chordata; class Mammalia; order Chiroptera; family Pteropodidae; genus Cynopterus; species Cynopterus sphinx. Next base: position 26,345,850 of record CM057393.1, on the reverse strand, counting down.
TTAGTTTAACCTATCTAAGCAGATCTTGTGGTATTTGCTGTGCTTGCCGTCCATTGAGTCTCACAGTGGTATCCTATCTTACAGGTATTTCCGGTATTTGCAGTTCTTCTCATCTTTCGAGTGTCTAAGGTGTATCCTATCTAAGCGATACTTTCGGGAAATTGCGGTACTAATCGTCCTTAGAGTCTCTCAGGTGTATTGTATCTAAGCGATACTTCCGGTATTTGCGTTGCTTTCCGTATTTCGAACCTCTCAGGTGTATCCTATCTAAGCCATACTTCCTGTATTTGCGGTTCTTCCCGTCTTTCGAGTCTCTCAGGTGTATCCTATTTAAGCGGTATTTCTGGTATTTACAGTGTTTTTCGTGTTTCGAGTCTCTCAGGTGTATCCTTTTGAAGCGGTACTTCCGGTATTTGCGGTGCTACCCATTTTTCGAGTATCTCAAGTGTATCGTAATTTAATGGTACTTCCGGTATTGTGGTGATTCCTGTCTTTCGAGTCTATTAGTTGTAACCTATCTAAGCAGTACTTAGGGTATTTGCTGTGATTTCCGTCTTTTGAGTCTCTCAGGTTTATTATATCTAAGCGGTACTTCCAGTATTTGCGGTCCTTCCCATCTATCGAGTCTCTCAGCTGTATCGTAACTAAGCGGTACTTCTGGTCTTTGCGGTGCTTCCTATCTTTCGAGTCTCTCAGGTGTATACTACTAAGCAATACTTCTGGTATTTGTGATGTTTCCCTTCTTTCGAGTCTCTCAGGTGGATTCTATCTAAGCAGTATTTCCGGTATTTGCGGTGCTTCCCGTCTTTCGAGTCTCTCAGGTTTAATCTATCTAAGCCATATAGCCAGAATGTGCTATGTTTTCCGTCTTTCGAGTCTCTATGGTGTATTTTATCTAAGCGGTAGTTTTGGTATTTTTGGTGGTTCCCGTCTTTTGCGTCTCTCATGTTTTACCTATGAAAGCGGTTATTTGTGTCCTTTTGGTTCTTCCGGTCTTTCGAGACTCTCAAGTGTATCCTGCCTAAGCGATTCTTCCAGTTCTTCTGGTACTCTTGGTATTTCGAATCTCTCAGTATATCCTGTCTAAGCTGTTTTTCCGGTATTTCTGATCCTTCCGGTATTTCGAGTCACTCAGGTGTGTTCTGTCCAAGCAAATTTTCCGGTTTTTCCAGTTTTTCTGTAATTTAGGTTTCCCTGTTGTACCTTTTCTAAGCGGTCCTTCCTGTCTTTTTGGTCCTTCTGGTCTTTCGAGTCTCTCCAGTGTATCTTATCTAACCGGTACTTCAGGGATTTGTGGATCTTCACGTCTTTCGAGTCTCTGAGGTGTATCCCATTGAAGCGGTACTTGGGTATTTTCAGTGCTTCCCGTCTTTCGCGTCTCTCAGGTTTAACTTATGAAAGCTGTCCTTTGGGTCCATTTAGTTTTTCCGGTCATTCGAGCCTCTCTGGTGTCTTCTGCCTAAGCGGTCTTCCGGTTCTTCTGGTACTTCTGGTATTTCGAGTCTCTCTGTATATCCTGTCTAAGCCGTCCATCCAGTCTTTCCAATCCTTAAGGTATTTCGAGTGTCTCAGGTGTGTTCTGTCCAAGCGGACCTTCGGGTCTTTCCGATTTCTTGGACTTTCGGTCTTACAGTTGTGTTTTTTCTAAGCATTCCTTAATGTCTTTTTGGTCCTTCTGGTCTTTCGAATCTCTCAGTTGTATCTTATCTAAGCAGTACTTCCGGTATTTGCGGTGCTTTCTATCCATCGAGTCTTTCAGCTGTATAATAACTAAGCATTACTTCCGGTATTTGCGGTGCTACCCTTCTCTCGAGTCTCTCACCTATCCATCTAAGTGGTACCTTTGTTCTCTGCGGTGCTTCACGTCTTTCGAGTCTCCCAGGTGTATTCTATCTAAGCGGTAGTTCCGGTATTTGCAGTGCTTCTCGTCTTTCGTGTCCCTCTGGTATATCTGATCTAAGCCGTACTTCCGGTGTTTGCGGTGCTTCCCGTTTTCGAGTCTCTCAGGTGTATTCTTCTAAGCCGTACTTCCGGTTTTTGCGATATTTTCCGTCTTTCAAGTCTCTCAGGTGGATTCTATCTAAGCAGTACTTCCGGTATTTGTGATGCTTGTCGTCTTTCGAGTCTCTCACGTGTATCCTATCTAAGCCATATTGCCGGAATTTGCGCTTCCGTCTCGAGTTTCTCAGGTGTATCCGACCTAAGCGGTACTTCTGGTATTTTCGGTGCTTCTCATCTTTGGTGTCTCTCATGTTTAAACTATGAAGTTGGTCTTTTGGGTCCTTTTGGTTCTTCCGGTCATTCGAGACTCTCAAATGTATCCTGCCTAAGTGGTTCTTCCTGCTCTTCTGGTACTCTTGATATTTAGAATCTCTCAGTATATCTTGTCTATGCCGTCCTTCCGGTCTTACGATCCTTCCGGTATTTTTAGTCTCTCAGTTGTGTTTTGTTCAAGCAAAACTTCCTGTTTTTCCGATTTTTCTGGACTTTCGGTCTCCCTGCTGTATCTTTTCTAAGCAGTCCTTCCTATGTTTTTGGTCCTTTCTGTTCTTTCGAGTCTCTCAGGTGTATCTTATGTAACCGGTACTTCCGGGATTTGCGTTGCTAATCGTCTTTACAGTCTCTCAGGTGTATCCTATCTAACCGGTGCTTCCGGTATTTTCAGTGCCTCCTGTGTTTAGAGTCTATCAGGTGTACCCTATCTAAGTGGTGCATCCGGTATTTGTGGTGCCTCCTGTTTTTCGAGTCTCTCATGTGTATTTTTTCTAAATGGTACTTCCAGTATTTGCAGACTTCCTGTCTTTGGAATCTCTCAGGTGTATCCTATCTAAGCAATACTGCCGGTATTTGCAGTGCCTATCGTCCTTACAGTCTCTCAGGTGTATCCTATCTAAGCGGTACTTCCTGTATTTGCAGTGCTTCCATGTTTCGAGTCTCTCAGGTGTATTTTATCTAAGTGGTGCAGCCGGTATTTGCGGTGCCTCCTTTCTTTTGAGTCTCTCAGGAGTATCCAATATAAGCAGTACTTCTCTTATTTGCAGGGCTTCCTGTCTTTCGAGACTCTCAAGTGTATCCTATCTAATTGGTACTTCTGGTATTGGCAGTGCTACCCATTTTTCGATTATCTCAAGTGAATCATAACTAAATGGTAGTTTTGGTAAATCGGTGCTTCCCGTTTTTCGAGTCTCTCAGTGGTATTATTTCTTAGCTGTGCTTTCAGTATTTGCGATGCTTTCTGTCTTTCGAATCTTTCTGGTGTATTTTATTTAAGTGGTACTTCTGGTATTTACGAAACTTCCCGTGTTTAGAGTCTTTCAGGTGTATTCTATCTACGTGGTGCTTTCGGTATTTGCGCTTCCTCCTGTCTTTCGAGACTCTCAGGTGCATTCTGTTTAAAAGGTATTTTCGGTATTTGCGGTACTTCCCGTCATTTGAGTCTCTCTGTTGTATCCTATCTAAGCAGTACTTTCTTTATTTGCGGTGCTACCCATCTTTCGAGTATTTCAAGTGTATCATAACTAATTAGTACTTCCCGTATTTGCTGTGCTTCCTGTCTTTCATGTCTCTCAGGTGTATCACATCTAAACGATATTTCCGGTATTTGCTGTGCTTCCCTTCTTTTGAGTCCCTCAGGTGTATTCTATTTAAGCTATACGTTTGGTATTTTCTGTGCATCCCGTCTTTCGAGTCTCTCAGATGTATTTTGTCTAAGCGGTACTTCTGGTATTTTTCAAGTTTTTTTCTTTCGAGTCTCTCAGGTTTATCCTATCTAAGCGATACTTCCGGTATTGTGGTGCTTATCATCTTTACAGTCTCTCAGGTGTATCATATCTAAGCGGTTCCTAAGGTATATGCGGTGCTTACTGACTTTCCAGTTTCTCAGTTGTATCCTATTTAAGCCATACTTTCGGAATTTGCGGTGCCTCTTGTCTTTCGAATCTCTCAAGTGTATCATATCTAAGCAGTACCTTCGGTATTTACGGTGCTTCCCATCTTTTGAGTCTCTCAGGTGTATCCTATTTACGCGGTACGTTAGGTATTTTCTGTGCTTCCGGTCTATCGAGTCTCTCAGGTGTATTTTTTCTAAGTGTTACTTCCAGTATTTTTGAACTTTTTGTCTTTCGAGTCTCTCAGGTGTATCATATCTAAGGGAAAATTCCGGTATTTGCGATGCTTATCGTCTTTACATTCTCTCAGGTGTTTAATATTTAAGTGTTGCTTCCGGTATTTCGGTGCTTCCGTTCTTTTGAGTCTCTCAGGTGTCTCCTATTTAAGCGGCACTTCTGGTATTTACGATTCTTTTTGTGTTTAGAAGCTCTCAGGTGTATCCTATCTAAGTGGTGCATCCGGTATTTGCGGTGCCTCCTGTCTTTCCAGTCTCTCAGGTTTATTCTATTTAAATTGTATTTCTTTAAATGCAGTACTTCTCATCATTTGAGTCTCTCTGTTGTATCCTACTAAGCGGTACTTTCTGTATTTGCGGTGCTTTTGTGTTTCGAGCCTTTCAGGTGTATTTTATCTAAGTGAGCAGCCGGTATTTTCGGTGCTTCCTGTCTTTTGAGTCTCTCAGGTATATACAAACTAAGCCATACTTCCGGTATTTGCGGTGCTTCCTGTCTTTGGAGTAGCTCAGGTGGATCCTATCTAAGTGGATCTTCCGGTATTTGTAGTGGTTCCTGTTTTTCGAGTCTTTCAGACGTATATTTTTTAAGCGGTACTTCTGGTATTTGCGATGTTTTTCGTTTTCTAGACTCTAGGGTGTATTCTATCTAAGAGGTACTTCCGGTATTTGAAGTGCTTTCAAATTTTCGAGTCTCTAAGGTGTATACTGTCTAAGCGCTACTTTCGGTTTTCCGATTCTTCCCGTCTTTCGAGTTTCTCAGGTGTATTCTATCGAAGCAATAATTCTGGTATTTGCGGTGCTACCCATCTTTTGAGTATCTCAACTGTATCCGATCTAAGCTGAACTCCAGTGTTTTTGGTGCTTCCTGTCTTCGAGTCTCTCAAGTGTATCCTATCCAAGCGGTACTTCCGGTATTTTTTAAGCTTCCCGTCTTTCGAGTTTCTCAGGTTTATTAGATCTAAGCGGTACTTCTGGTATTTGCGGTTCTTTCTGTCTTTTGAGGCTCTCAGGTGTGTCCTATCTAAGCGGTATTTCCGGTAATTGCGGCGCTTCCCGTCTTTCGAGTCTCTCAGGTATATTCTCTCTAAGTGGATCTTCCGGTATTTGCAGTGGTTTTCGTCTTTCGAGTCTTTTAGGTGTATCCTATTTAAGCGGTACTCCCGGTATTTACAGTGTTTTTTGTGTTTCGAGTCTCTCAGGTGTATCCTATTGAAGCAGTACTTCCGGCATTTGCGGTGCTACCCATTTTTCAAGTATCTCAAGTGTATCGTAACTAAATGGTACTTCCGGTATTTGCAGTTCTTTCTGTCTTTCGAGTATCTCAGGTGTATCACATCTAAACAATACTTCCTGTATTTGCGGTGCTTCCCGTCTTTTGAGTTTCTCAGGTCTATCCTATCTAAGCGGTACTTTTGGTATTTTCTGTGCTTCCCGTCTTTCGAGTCTCTCAGGTGTTTATTTTCTAAGTGGTGATTCCGGTATTTTCAGACTTCCACTTTTTCGAGTCTCTCAGGTGTATTCTATCTAAGCGATACGTCCGGTCTTCGCGGTGCTACCCATATTTGGAGTTTCTCAGTGTATCCTATCTAAGCGGTAGATTTTGTATTTGCTGTGCTTTCCTTTTTGTGAGTCTCTCAGGTTAATACTATCTAAGCGGTACTTCCGGTATTTGCGGTACTACCCATCTTTCGAGTATCTCAAGTGTATCATAACTAAATGGTACTTCCGGTTCTGCGGTGATTCCCGTTTTCGAGTCTCTTAGTTGTAACCTATCTAAGCGGTACTGTGGTATTTGCTGTGCTTCCTGTTTTTCGAGTCTCTCAGGTGTATTTCTTCTAACAGGTATTTCCGGTATTTGTGGTGCTTACCGTCTTTCGAGTTTCTTAGGTGTATTCTATATAAGCGATATTTCTGGGAATTTGCGGTACTTATTGTCTTTAGAGACTCTCAGGTGTATCCTATCTAAGGGATACTTCCGGTATTTGCGGTGGTTCCTGTCTTTTTAGTCTTTCAGGTGTATTCTATTTAACCAGTACTTCCGGTATTTGCGGTGCTTCCCGTCTTTCGTGTCTCTCAGGTGTATCCTGTTTAAGCGGTACTTCCGGTATTATCGGTGGTTTTCGTGTTTCGAGTCTCTCAGGTGTATCCTATCTAAGCCATACTTCCGGTATTTGAGATTCTTCCTGTCTTTCGAATATCTCAAGTGTATTGTAACTAAATGATACTTCCAGTATTTCAGTGCTTCTCGTCTTTCAAGTCTCTTAGTTTTAACCTATCTAAGCTGTACTTGCAGTTTTTACTGTGTTTCCCGTGTTTCGAGTCTCTCAGGTCTATCCTATCTAAGCAATAATTCCAGTATTTGTGGTGGTTCCCATCTTTTTAGTCTTTCTGGTGTATCCTATTTAACCAGTACTTCTGGTGTTTGTGGTGCTTACCGTCTTTCAAGTCTGTCAGGTGTATCCTATCTTAGCGATACTCTCAGTATTTTCAGTGCTTCCTGTCTTTGGAGTCTCTCAGTGGCATACTATCTAAGCCATACTTCCCATGTTTGCAGTACTTCCCGTCTTTCGAGTCTCTCAGGTGTATCTGATCTAAGCGATACTTAAGGTATTTTCACTGCTTCCCATCTTTGAGTCTCTCAGGTGTATCTTATCTAAGCGACACTTCCGGTATTTGCAGTGCTTTCCCTCTTTCAAGTACCGCAGCTGTATCGTAACTGAGCGGTACTTCTGTTCTTTGTGGTGCTTCCCGTATATCGAGTCGCTCATGTGTATACCGGTGTTTGCAGTGCTACCCATCTTTCGAGTATCTCAACTGTATGATAACAAAATGATACTTCCGTTATTTGCAGTGCTTCCTGTCTTTCGAGTCACTCAGGTGTATCACATCTAAATGATACTTCCAGTATTTGCGGTGCTTCCTGTCTTTTGAGTCTCATAGGTCTTTCCGGTGCATCTTATTTAAACGGTATTTCCGGTTTTTGTGGTGCTTCCCGTCTTTCGATTCTTTCAGGTGTATCCAATTTCAGCGGTACTCCCGGTATTATCGGTGCTTCCGTGTTTTGATTCTCTGAGGTGTATCCTGTCTAAGCGGTATCCAGTATTTGCGGTGCTAACCATCTTTTGAGTATCTCAAGTGTATCGTAACTAAACGGTACAACCGGTATTGCGGTGATTCCCGTCTATCGAGTCTCTTAGTTGTTACGTATCTAAGCAATATTTGTGGTATTTGCTGTGCTTCCTGTCCTTCGAGTCTCTCAGGTGTATCGTATCTAACAGGTATTTTTGGTATTTGCGGTGCTTTCCGTCTTTTGAGTCTCAAAGGTGTATCGTATCGCAGGGATAGTTCTGGGAATTTGTGGTACTTATCGTCTTTAGATTCTCTCACGTGTTTCCTATCTAAGGGATGCTTCCGGGATTTGCGGTGGTTTTCGTCTTCTTAGTCTTTCTGGTGTATCCTATTTAACCAGTACTTCCGGTATTTGCGGTGCTTCCCATCTTTCGAGTCTCTCAGGTGTATCCGATCTAAGCGGTACTTCCGGTATTTGCGGTGCTTCCCGTCTTAGAGATTCTCAGGTGTATCCTATCTAAGCGGAACTTCCGGTATTTGCGGTGCTTCACGTCCTTCGAGTCGCTCAGGTTTAATAGATCTTAGCGGTACTTCTGATATTTGCGGTGCTTTTCGTTTTTCGAGGCTCTCAGGTGTATCCTATCTAAGCGGTATTTCCGATATTTGCGGTGCTTCCCGTATATCGTGTCTCTCAGGTGTATCTTATCTAAAAACACTTCCGGTATTTGCGGTGCTTCCCGTCTTAGAGATTCTCAGGTGTATCCTATCTAAGCGGAACTTCCGGTATTTGCGGTGCTTCACGTCCTTCGAGTCGCTCAGGTTTAATAGATCTTAGCGGTACTTCTGATATTTGCGGTGCTTTTCGTTTTTCGAGGCTCTCAGGTGTATCCTATCTAAGCGGTATTTCCGATATTTGCGGTGCTTCCCGTATATCGTGTCTCTCAGGTGTATCTTATCTAAAAACACTTCCGGTATTTGCGGTGCTTCCCGTCTTTCGAGACTCTCAGGTTTATTTTATGTAAGCCATACTTCCGGTATTTGTGGTGCTTACCGTCTTTCGAGTCTCTCAAGTGTATCCTATCTAAGCGATACTTCAGGTATTTGCGATGCTACCCATCTTTTGAGTATCTCAAGTGTATCATAACTAAATGGTACTTCCGCGATTGCGGTGCTTTTCGTCTTTCGAGTCTCTCAGTTGTATTCTTTCTTAGCAGTGCTTCTGGTATTTGCGATGCTTCCTGTCTTTCGAGTCCTTCTGGTTTATCATATCTAAGCGGTGCTTTCAGTATTTTCGGTGGTTCCTGTCTCTTAGTCTCTCTGGTGTATTTGATCTAAGCGGTACTTTTGGTATTTACGAAGATTCCCGTGTATAGAGTCTCTCAGGTGTATCTTATCTAAGTGGTGCTTCCGGCATTTGTGGTGCCAATTGTCTTTAGTCTTTCAGGTATATTCTATTTAAACGATATTTTCGGTAGTTGTGGTGCTTCCCATTTTTCGCGTCTCTCAGGTGTATCCTATCTAAGCCATACTTCCTGTATTTGCGGTGCTTCCCGTTTTTGGAGTCTCTCAGGTAGATCCTATCTAATTGGATCTTCTGGTATTTGTGTGGTTCCCGTCTTTCAATTCTTTCAGGTGTATCTTATTTAAGTTGTACTTCCGGTATTGCGGTGCTTCCTGTCTTTTGAGTATTCAAGTGTATCGTAACCCAATGGTACTTCTGGTATTGCAGTGCTGTCGTCTTTCGAGTCTCTTAGTTGTAACCTATTTAAGCGGTACTTGCAGTATTTGCTGTGTTTCCCGTTTTCCGGTTACTCAGGTGTATCCTCTCTAACAGGTATATCTGGAATTGCGGTGCTTCCCGTCTTCGAGTCTCTCAGGTGTATCCTATCTAAGCAATAATTCCAGTATTTGTGGTGGTTTTCGTCCTTTTAGTCTTTCTGGTGTATCCTATTTAACCAGTACTTCCGGTATTTGTGGTGCTTACCATTTTTGGAGTCTCTCGGTGTATCCTATCTAAGCGGTACTTCCAGTATTTGCGGTGCTTCCCGTCTTTCGAGTCTCTCAGGTGCTTACTATCTAAGCCATACTTCCGGTGTTTGCAATACTTCCCATCTTTCGAGTCTCTCAGGTCTATTTGATCTAAGCGATACTTAAGGTTTTCTCGGTGCTTCCCATCTTCGAGTCTCTCAGGTGTATCTTATCTAAGCGGTACTTCTGGTATTTGCGATGCTTCCCGTTTTTCGAGGCTCTCGGTGTATCCTATTTAAGCGATACTTACGGTATTTGCTGTGCTTTTTGTCTTTCGAGTACCTCAGCTGTATCGTAACTAAGCGGTACTTCTGTTCTTTGCGGTGCTTCCCGTGTATCGAGTCGCTCAGGTGTATACCTTCGAAGCAGTACTTCCGGTATTTGCGATGCTTTCCGTCTTTCGAGTCTCTATGTGTATTCTATATATGCCATAATTCCGGTATTTGCGGTGATTCCCGTCTTACGAGTTTCTCAGGTGTATCCTATCGAAGCAGTACTTCCGGTATTTGCGGTGCTTTCTGTCTTTCCAGTCTCTCAAGTATATCACATCTAAACGATAATTCTTGTATTTGCGGTGCTTCCCGTCTTTTGAGTCTCTCAGGTCTATCCTATCTAAGTGGTACTTTTGGTATTTTCTGTGCTTCCCTTCTTTTGAGTCTCTCAGGTGTATACTATTGAAGCAGTACTTCCAGTATTTGCGGTGCTACCCATCTTTCGCGTATGTCAAGTGTATCGTAAGTAAATGGTACTTCCTGTATTGCAGTGATTCCCGTCTTTCGAGTCTCTTTGTTGTAACCTATTTATGCGGTATTGTGGTATTTGCTCTGCTTCCCGTCCTTCGAGTTTCTCAGGTGTATCCTAACTCACAGGTATTTCCGGTATTTCCGAAGTTTCCCGTATTTCGAGTCTCTTAGGTGTATCCTATCTAAGTGATACTTTCTGGAATTTGTGGTATTTATCGTCTTTAGAGTCTCTCAGGTGTATCCTTTCTAAGGGATACTTCCGGTATTTGCGGTGGTTCCCTTTTTTTTAGTCTTTCAGGTGTATTCTATTTAACCGGTACTTCCAGTATTTGCAGTGCTTCCCGTCTTTCGTGTCTCTCAGGTGTATCCAATTTAAGCGGTACTTCCGGTATTTTCGGTGCTTCCCATCTACAAATCTCTCAGGTTTATCAGATCTAAGCGGTACTTCCGGTATTTGCGGTGCTTCCCGTCTTCAAAACTCTCAGGTGTATTTTATCTAAGTGGTATTTCCGGTATTTGCGGTGCTTCCCGTCTTTCGAGTCTCTCAGGTGAATCTTATCTAAGGAAACTTCCGGTATTACCGGTGCTTTCCGTCTTTCGAGTATCTCAGCATTATCTAACTAAGCAATAATTCTGGTCTTTGCGGTGGTTTCTGTCTTCGAGTCTCTCAGTTGTGTCCTATATAAAAGGTACTTTCGGTATTTACAGTGCTTCCAATCTTTAGAGTCTATCAGGTGTATCCTATCTATGTGGTGCATCCGCTATTTGCGGTGCCTCTTTTCTTTCGAGTTTCTCAGGCGTATTCTATTTAAATGGTATTTCTGGTATTAGCGGTACTTTGCGTCATTTGAGTCTCTCTGTTGTATCCTATCTAAGCGGTACTTCCTTATTTTTGGTGCTTCCGTGTTTGGAGTCTCTCAGGTGTATTTTATCTAAGTGGTGCAGCTGGTATTTGCGGTGCTTTTAGTCTTTTGAGTCTCTCAGGTGTATCCCATATAAGCAGTATTTCTGGTGTTTGCGGTGCTTCCCGTCTTTCGAGTTACTCAAGTGTATCCTATTTAAGCGGTACTTCCGGTATTTGCAGTGTTTTCCATGTTTCGAATCTCTCAGCTGTATCTTATTGAAGCAGTACTTCCGGTATTTGTGGTTCTACACATCTTTCGAATATCTGAAGTGTATCGTAACTAAATGGTACTTCCAGTATTTTCGGTGCTTCCTTACTTTCGAGTTTCTCAGGTGTATTACATCTAAAAGATACTTCCGGTATTTGCGGTGCTTTCCGTCTTTTGAGTCTCTCAGGTGTATATTTTCTAAGCGGTACTTCCGGTATTTTCTGACTTTCTCTTTTTTGAGTCTCTCAGGTGTATTCAATCTAAGCGATATGTCCGGACTTCGCCGTGCTACCCATCTTTGGAGTTTCTCAGTGTATCCTATCTAAGCGGTACTTTTGGTATTTGCTGTGCTTCACTTCTTATGAGTCTCTCAGGTTTATAGTATCGAAGCAATACTTCCGGTATTTGCGGTGCTACCCATCTTTCATATATCTAAAGTGTATCATAACTAAAAGTTACTTCCGGTTTTGCGGTGATTCCTGTATTTCGAGTTTCTCAGCAGTATCCTATCTAAGTGGTACTTCCGGAATTTGTGGTGCTTTTCGTGTTTCGAGTCTCTCAGATGTATCTTATCTAAGCGGAACTTCCGGCATTTACGGTGCTTTCCGTCTTTCAATTTTCTCTAGTGATTCCTATCTAAGCTGTACTTTCTGTATTTTCGGTGCGTCCAGTGTTTCGAGTCTCTCAGGGGTATCCTATCTATGCGGTACTTATGGTATTTGCGGTGCTTCCCGTCTTTCAAGGCTCTCAGGTGTGTCCTATCAAGGCGGTATTTATGGTATTTGCGGTGCTTCCGGTCTATCGGGTTTCTCACGTGTATCCTATCTAAGCCGTACTTCCGGTATTTGCGGTGCTTCCCGTCTTTCAAGTTTCTCAGGTGTATTCTGTCTAGACTCTGGTATTTGCAGTGTTTTCCATCTTTCGAGTATCTCAGGTGTTTCCTATCTGAGAAAACTTCTGGATTTGCGGTGCTTCCTGTCTTCCGAGTATCTCAGGAGTATCCTATAAAGCGGTGCGTCTGGTATATGCGGAGCTTCTGTGTTTCGAGTCTCTCAGGTTTATCATATCTATTGTACTTCCGGTATTAGCGGTGCTCCCCGTCTTTTAGTCTCTCAGGTATATCCTATATAAGCGGTACATCTGGTATTTTCGGAGCTTCTGTGTTTCAAGTCTCTCAGGTGTATGCTATCTAAGCGGTACTAACGGTGTTTGCGGTGCTTCCAGTCTTTTAGTCTCTTAAGTGCATCATATTTTAGCGTTTCTTCTGGTATTTGTGGTGCTTCCCGTTTTCGATTCTCTAAGTTGTATTCTATATAAGCATTACTTCCGGTATATCGGTGCTTCTAACTTTCGAGTCTGTCAGGTGCATCATATCTAAGCCATACTTCCGGTGTTAGCAGTGCTTCCCATCTTTCGAGTCTCTTAGGTGAATCCGATCTAGGCGGTACTTCCGGTATTTGAAGTGCTTCCCGACTTCGAGTTTCTCAGGTTTATCCTATCTAAGCGATATTTCCAGTATTTGCGGTGCTTCCCATCTTTCGAGTCTCTCAGGTGAATCTTATCTAAGCCACACTTCCGGTATTTGTGGTGCTTCCCATCTTTCGAGAGTCTCGTGTGTTTACTATGTAAGCAGTACAACCGGTATTTGCAGTGCTTCCCGTCTTTTGATTCTTTCAAGTGTATCCTTTTTAAACCATTCTTCCGGTATTTTCGGTGCTTACCGACTTTCGAGTCTCTCAGGTGTATCCTCTCTAAGCAGTACTTACAGGATTTGCGGTGCTTCCCGTCTTTAGATTCTCTCAGGTGTATCATATCTAAGTGGCACTTCGAGTGTTTGCAGTGCTTCGCGTCTTTGGTGTCTATCAAGTGTATCCTATCGAAGCGGTACTTCCGTTATTTGTGGTGCTTTTTTTCCGAGTCTTTCAGGTGTATCCTATGTAAATGGTACTTCCGGTATTTGCGATGCTTCCGTGTTTCAAGGCTCTCAGGTGTATCCTATCTAAGCGGTACTTCCAGTATTTGCGATGCTTCACGTCTTTTGAGTCTCTCAGTTGTATTCTACTTAAATGGTATTTCTTGTATTTGCGGTGCTTCCTGTCTTTTAAGTCTCTCATATGTATCCTATCTAATCGGTACTTTCATAATATGCGGTGCTTCCTGTCTTTCGAGAGTCTCAAGTGTATTTATCTAAGCAGTACCACCGGTATTTGTGGTGATTCCCATCTTTCGCATCTCTTATGTTTATCTTTTCTAAGCCATTTTACCGGTATTTTCGGTGCTTTTTCTCTTTCAAGTCTCTCAGGTGTTTTTGATCTAAGCCGTACTTCCAGTATATTCGGGGCTTTCCATCTGTCGAGTCTTTCATGTGTATTCGTTCTAAGCAATACTTCCGGTATTTGCAGTGCTTCCTGTCTTTCGAGTCTCTCATGTGTATCCTATCTTAGCGGTACTTCCAGTATTTGCAGGACTTCCTGTTTTTCGAATCTCTCAAGTGTATCTATCTAAGCGGTACTTCCGGTATTTTTGGTGCTTTTTGTCTTTCGATTCTCTCAGGTGTATCTTATCTAAGCGGTACTCCCTTTATTGTCGGTGTTTTAGTGTTTCGAGTTTCTCAGTTGTATCCTATCAAAGTGGAGCTTCTGGTATTTGCGGTGCTTCCCATCTTTCGAGTCTTTTAGGTGTATCTTATTTAAACGGTACTTCCGGTATTTGCGGTCCTTCCGTGTTTTGAGTCACTCAGGTGTATCCTATCGATGCATTACTTCAGGGATTGTGGTGCTTTCGTCTTTCGAATCTCTCAGGTTTATCACATCTAAGCGATACTTCTGGTATTTGCGGTGATTCCGTGTTTCAAGTCTCTCAGGTGTATTATATGTAAGCGATATGTCCGGGATTGCGGTGCTTCCCGTCTTTCAGGTCTCTTCGGTGGATCCTATCTAAGAGGTAATTCCGGTATTTGCGGTGCTTTTGTCTTTCGAGTCTCTCAGGTGTACCCGATTAAGTGATAATTCCGGTATCTGCGGTGATTTTGGCATTTCGAGTCACTCAAGTGTATCCGATCACAGCGACACATCTGGTATTGGCGTTGCTTCACGGCTTTAGAGTCTCTCAGAAGTATCATAACTAAGCCACACCTCCAAATTTGCGGTGATGCCCATCTTTTGAGTCTCTCATGTGTATCCCTTCGAAGCAGTACTTCTGGTATTTGAAATGGTTCCCATCTCTTGAGTCTCTCACCTATCCTATCTAAGAGGTACTTCCGTTATTTGCGGTCCTTCACGTCTTCCGAGTCACTCAGGTTTATTCTATCTAAGTGGTACTTCTGGTATTTACAGTGCTTCTCGTCTATCGAGTCTCTCAGGTGTATCTGATCTAAGCGGTAATTCCGGTATTTGCGGTGCTTCTCGTAAAACGAGCCCCTCAGGTGTATCCTATCTAAGCGGTAGTTCCGGTATTTGCGGTGCTTTCCGTCTTTCGAGTCTCTCAGCTGTATCATATCTAAGTGGTAATCCCTGAATTTGTGGTGCTTCCGTCTTTCGAATCTCTCAGGTGTATCATATCTAAATGGTACTTCCGGTATTTGCGGTGCTTCTTGTCTTTTGAGGATCTCAGGTGTATTTTTCCTAAGCGGTACTTCTGGTGTTTTCGGTGCTTCTCATCTATCGAGTCTCTCATGTGTATCCTATTTAAGCTATACGTTCGCTATTTAAAAGACTTCTCGTCCTTCGAGTCTCTCAGGTGTATCCTATCTAAACGGTACTTCCGATATTTGCGGTGTTTCTCGTTCATCGAGTGTTTCAGGAGTATCCTATCTAAGCGTTACTTCTGGTATTTGGGGTGCTTCCCGATTTTCGTGTCTCTCAGGTGTATCATATCTAAGCGATACTTCCGGTGTTTGCAGTGCTTCACGTATTTCGAGTCTCTCAAGTGTATTTTTTCTAAGTGGTGTTTTTGGTATTTTTTGAGCTTCCCATCTTTCGAATCTCTCAGGTGTATTTTTTTAAGCAGTACTTCTGGTATTTTCGGTGCTTCCCATCTTTCGAGTCTCTCAGGTGTATCTTATGTAATTGATACTTCTGGTATTTGTGGTGCTTTTTGTTTTTCTAGTCTCTCAGGTGTATCACATCTAAGCGGTACTTCTGGTATTTGTAGTGCTTTTCGTTTTTCGAGTCTCTCAAGTGTATTCTATCTAAGTGGTACTTCCGGTATTTGCGGTGCTTACTGTCTTTGGAGTCTCTCTGGTGCTTCCAATTTAAGGGTTACTTCTGGTAATTGCGGTGCTTTCGTGTTTGAGTCTCACCGGTGTATCCTATCTAAGCGGTACTTGCGGCATTTGCTGTGCTTCCCATCTTTTAGTCTCTCAGGTGTAGACTATTTAAACGTTTCTTCCGGTATTTCCGCTGCTTTCCGTCTTTCAATTCTTTCAGGTTTATACTATATAAGCAGTACATCCGGTATTTTTGGTGCTTCACGTCTACTGAGTCTCTCAGGTGTATCTTATTTAAGCGGTACTTCCAGTATTTACGGTGCTTCCTCTCTTTTGCGTCTCTCAGGTGTATCCTATCTAAGTGTTGCTTCAGGTATTGCGGTGCTTCCCGTCTTATGAGTCACTAAGGTGTTTTCTATGTAAGCAGTACTTCTGATATTTGCGTAGTTTCCCATTTTTCGAGTCTCTCAAATGTATCCTATTTAAGCGTTACTTCCGGTATTTGCGGATCTTCCCGTTTTTAAGTTTTTCAGGTGTAGTTTATTTAGGCGGTACTTCCGAAATTTGCAGTGCTTCCCGTGTTTCAAGTTTCTCAGGTGTATATATCTTAGCGGTACTTCCAGTATTTTTGGTGCTTACCGTCTTTCGCGTCTCTCAGGTTTAACCTATGAAAGTGGTACTTTATGTCCTTTTGGTCCTCCCGGACTTTCGAGCCTCTCAGGTGTATCCTGCCTAAGTGGTTCTTCCGGTTCTGTTGATACTCCTGGTTTTCGAGTCTCTCAGTTCATCCTTTCTAAGCCGTACTGCCGGTATTTTCGATCCTTCCGGTATTTCGAGTCTCTCATGTGTGTTCTGTTTAAGCGGACCTCCCAGTCTTTCCAGTTTTTCTGGACTTTCGGTCTCCCAGTGTATTTTTTCTAAGAGGTCCTTCCTGTCTTTTTGGTCCTTTTGGTCTTTCGAGTCTCTCAGGTGTATCTTATCTAAGCAGTACTTCCGGTATTTGCAGAGCTTCCCGTTTTTCCATTCTCTCAGATGTATCATATCTAAGCGACACTTGCGCTATTTATGGTGCGTATCATATTTACAGTCTCTCAGGTGTATCCTATCATATCGGTACTTCCGGTATTTGCAGTGCTTCCCATCTTTTGAATCTTTCTGGTTTATCCTATTAAATCAGTACTTCTGGTATTTTCGGTGCGTCCCATCTTTCGAGTCTCTCAGGTGTATCCTATCTAAGCGGACTCTTCGGTATTAGCGGTGTTTCCCGTCTTTCGAGTTTCTCAAGTGTATCGTAGTCAAGCTGTAATTCCTTTTTTTGCAGTGCGTTCCATCTTCGAGTCTCTCAGGTGTATTTTATTCATGCAGTACTTCCGGTATTTGTGGTACTTCTTGTCTTTTCTGTCTGTCATGTGTAACCTATCTAAGTGGTATTTCCAGTGTTGGCTGTGCTTCCCATCTTTAGAGTCTCTCAGGTGTATCCTATCTAACGGTACTTCCGGTATTTGCGGAGCTTCCCTGGTTCAAGTCTCTCTGATGTATCTAAACGGTACTTCCAGTATTTGCGGTGCTTCCTGTCTTTTAGTCTCTCAGGTGTATTCTATCTAAGCGGTACTTTCGGTATTTGTGGTGCTTCCCATCTATTAGTCTCTCAGGTGTAGACTATTTAAGCGTTTATTCTTGTATTTGTGGTGCTTCCACTCTTTTGAGTTTTTCTGGTGTATCCTATTTAACCAGTACTTCTGGTATTTGCGATGCGTCCCATCTGTCGAGTCTTTCAGGTGTATCCTATCTAAATGGTAATTTCGGTATTTGCAGTGCTTCCCGCATTTCGAGTCTTACAGGTGCACCCTATTTAATCAATAATTTAGGTATTTGCTGTGCTTCCCGCCTTTCAAGATTGTTAAGTGTATCCTTTCTAAGCGGTACCTCCGGTATATGCGGTGCTTCCTGTCTTTCAACTTTCTCAGGTGTATCCTATCTAAGCAATATCCTCGGTATTTGCGGTGCTTCCCATCTTTCGATTCTCTCAGGTGTATCCTATCTAACGATACTTCCAATATTTGCGGAGCTTCTGTGGTTCAAGTCTCTCTGATGTATCATGTATAAAAGGTACTTCCGGTGTTTGCGTTGCTTCAGTTCTTTAAGTCTCTCAGTTGTATCCTATCTTAGAGGTGCTTTTGGTATTTGTGATGCTTCTTGTCTCTTGATTTTTTCTGGTGTATCCTATCGAAGTGGTGCTTCCGGTAGTTTCGGTGCTTTCCGTCTTTTGAGTCTCTCTGTTGTATCCTATCTAAGCGATACTTCCGGTTTTTTTCGGAGCTTCTCGTCTTTCGAGTCTCTTAGGTGTATTTTATCTAAGCGGTACGTTTGCTATTTAAAAAACTTCCCGTCTTTCGAGTCTCTCAGGTGTATTCTATCTAAACGGTACCTTCTATATTTGCGGTGTTTCCCGTCAATCGAGTCTTTCAGGTGTATCCTATCTAAGCGTTATTTCCAGTATTTGCAGTGCTTCCCGTCATTCAAGACTCTCAAGTGTATAATATCAAAGTGGTACTTCCATTATTGTCGGTGCTTCCCGTCTTTCGCGTCTCTCAGGTTTAACCTATGAATGTGGTGCCTGGGTTTTTTTGGTCCTTCCGGGCTTTCGAGCCTCTCAGGTGTATCCTGCCTAAGCGATTCTTCCGGTTCTTTTGGTAGTCCTGGTATTTCGAGACTCTCAGTTTATCCTGTCTAAGCCGTCCTTGGGTGTTTCTGATTCATCTGGTATTTCGAGTCTCTCAGGTGTGTTCTGTTTAAGCGGACCTCCCAGTCTTTGCAGTTTTCCTGAACTTTCAGTCTCCCTGTGTATCTTTTCTAAGCGATCCTTCCTGTCTTTTTGTTCCTTCTGGTCTTTCGAGTCTCTCAGGTGTATCCTATCTAAGCAGTACTTTCGGTATTTGCGTTGCGTCCCGTAATTTTAGCCTCTCAGGTGTATCTTGCCTAAGCGGTTCCTCTGGTAATTCTGGTATTCTTGGTATTACGATTCTCCCAGGAATATACTGTCTAAGCCGTCCTTCCAATCTTTTCGATCATTCCGGTATTTCGAGTCTCACATATGTGTTCTTTCAAAACGGACCTTCCAGTCTTTCCGGTTTCCTGGACTTCCGGTAGTTGTGGGGCTTCCCGTTTTTAAGTTTCTCACGTGTACCCTATCTAAGTGATACTTTCGGTATTTTCTGTGCTTCCGTGTTTCGAGTCTCTCAGGTGTATCCGATCTAAGCAATACTTCTAGTATTTGCGATGATCCCGTATTTCGAGTCTCCCAGGTATATCCTATCTAAGCGGTTATTCCAGTATTTGCAGTGCTTTCTCTCTTTCGACTCTCTCAAGTGTATCATATCTAAGCTTTACTTCTGGTGCTTTTTCTCTTTCTAGGCTCCTAGGTGTATCTTATCTAAGCGGTACTTCCGGTATTTTCGGTACTTCTGTGTTTTGAGTCTATTGGTGTATACTATCTAAGTGGTTCTTCCACTTCGAATTGGTATTTGCAGTGGTCTTGTCTTTTCAGTCTTGCAGCTGTATCCTATTTAAATGGTACTTCCGGCATTTGAGGTACTTTCGTGTTTCGAGTCTCTCACGTGTATCCTATCTTAGCGGTACTTCCGATATATGCGGTGCTTTCGTGTTCGAGACTTTCAGGTTTATTTTGTTTAAGAGGTACTTCTGGTATTTGCATTCCTTCCCGTCTTTTGAGTTTCTCAGGTGTATCACATCTAAGCGATACTTCCGGGAGTTGCGGTGCTTTTATTTTTTCTGGCTCTTAGGTGTATCATCTCTAAGCCATACTTCGTTACTTGAGGTGCTTATTGTCTCTGCAGTCTATCAGGTGAATCCTATCTAATCGGTACTTTCGGTATTTGCGGTGGTTCACAATTTCGAATATCTCACATGTACCCTATCTAAGCGATAATTCCGGTATTTGCTATGCTTCCCAACTTTCGAGTCTCTCAAGTATATTCTATCTAAGTGAAACCTGCGGTATTTGTGGATCTTCCTGTGTCTCGAGCCTCTCTTGTTTATCCTGCCAAAGCGATTCTTCTGGTTCTTTTGGTACTCTCAGTATTTCGATGCTCCCAGGTATATAGTGTCTTAGCCATCCTTCCGGTCTTTCTGATCATTCCGGTATTTCGAGGCCCACAGGTGTGTTCTGTTCAAGTGGACCTTGTGGTCTTTCCGGTTTTCTGGACTTCCGGTATTTGCGGGGCTTCCCATTTTTAAGTTTCTCAGGTTTACCTTATCGAAGCGGTACTTCCGGAATTTGCAGTGCTTCCCATTTTTCAAGTTTCTCAGGTGTATAAGATCTAAGCGGTACTTCCACTATTTTTGGTGCTACCCCGTCTTTCACGTCTCTCAGGTTTAACCTATGAAAGTGGTCCTTTGGGTCCTTTTGGATTTTTCTGTCTTTTGTGTCTCTCAGGTGTATTCTATTTAAGCGGTGTTTTTCGTATTTGCGAAACTTTCTGTCTTTTGAGTCTCTCTATTGTATCCTATCTTAACGGTTCTTCTGATATTTGCGGTTTTTCCCATCCATCAAGTCTTTCAGGTGTATCCTATCTAAGCGTTACTTCTGGTATTTGTGCTGCTTCACATGTTTCGAGTCTCTTAAGTGTATCTTATCTAAGCGGTACTTCCGGTATTTCGGTGCTCTTTCGAGTCCCTTAGCTGTATCATATCTAAGTGTTACTTCCAAAATTTGTGGTGCTTCCATCTTTCGAGTCTCTCAGGTATATCATATCTAAATGGTACTTTCGGTATTTGTGATGCTTTCCGTATTTCGAGTTTCTCAGCTGTATCCTATCTAAGTGGTACTACCGGAATTTGTGGTGCTTTTCGTCTTTCGAGTATCTCAGGTATATCTTATTTAAACGGTACCTCCAGCATTAGCGGTGTTTTCCGTCTTTCGAGTTTCTCAAGTGTATCCTATTCAAGCTGTAATTCCGGTATTTGCAGTGCTTCTCGTCTTTCGAGTCTCTCAGGGGTATCCTATCTATGCGGTACTTCCGATATGTGCTGTGCTTCCTGTCTTACGAGACTCTCAGGAGTATCCTATTTATGCGATATTCTGGTATTTGCGGTACTCCCTTTCTTTCGAGTCTGTCATGTGTAACCTATCTAAGGGGTACTTACAGTATTTGCAGTGCTTCCCTCCTTTTGAGTCTCTCAAGTGTATCCTATTTAAGCGGTCCATCTGGTTTGTGGTGTATTTTGTCTTTTGAGACTCTCCGGGGTATCTTATCTAAGCGGTACTTCTCAAATTTGCTGTGCTTCCCATCTTTCGAGTCTCTCAGGTGTATTCTATCTAAGCGGTACTTCTGGTATTCGGGGTTCTTCCCGTCTTTCGAGTCTCTAGGTTTATCCTATCCAAGCGGTTATTCTGGTATTTGCGGTGCTACTCGTCTTTCCACGTTATCAGAAGTATCGTAACTATGCGATACTTCTGGTATTTTCAGTGCTTCCCATCTTTCGAGTCTCTCAGGTGTATTTTATCAAAGCAGTACTTCTGGTATTTGCTGTGCTTCCGTGTTTCGAGTTTCAAAGGTGTATCCTATCTAAGCATTACTTTGATATTTGCAGTGCATTCGTGTTTCGAGTCTTTCAGGTATATCCTATCTAAGGCGTACTTCCAGGATTTGCGAGGCTTTCCATCTTTCTAGTCTCTCAGGTGTATCCGATCTAAGCAATACTTCCGGTATTTGCTATGATCCCGTATTTCGAGTCTCCCAGGTGTATCCTATCTAAGCTGTAATTTCAGTATTTGCAGTGCTTTCTCTCTTTCGACTCTCTCAAGTGTATCCTATCTAAGCGGTACTTCTGGTGCTTTTTCTCTTTCGAGGGCCACAGGCGTATGTTTTCTGAGCGGTACTTCTGGTATTTTCGGTGCTTTCGTGTTTCGAGTCTCTCAGGTGTATCCTATCTAAGTGGTTCTATCTGTATTTGCGGTGGTTCCCGTCTTTTCAGTCTTGCAGCTGTATTCTATTTAAACGGTACTTCCGGTATTTGCGGTACTTCCGTGTTTCGAGTCTCTCACGTGTATTTTGTCTAAGCGGTACTTCCAGTATTTGCGGGATTTTCCGACTTTTAGTCTGTCACGTGTATCCTATCTAAGGGGTACTTTTGGTTTTTTCAGTGCTTCCCGTCTTTCGAGTCTCTCAGGTGTATCCTATCTAAGTGGTACTTCCGGTATATGCGGTGCTTCAGTGTTAGAGACTCTCAATTTATTTTTTCTAAGAGGTACTTCAGGTATTTGCGTTCCTTCCTGTCGTTTGAGTTTCTCAGGTGTATCACATCTAAGCGATACTTCCGGTGGTTGCGAGTCTTTTGTGTTTCGAGGCTCTCAGGTGTATCATCTCTAAGCCATACTTTGTTACTTGAGGTGCTTATTGTCTCTGCAGTCTATCAGGTGAATCCTATCTAATAGGTACTTTTGGTATTTGCGGTGGTTCACATTTTCGAGTATCTCACATGTACCCTATCTAAGCAATAATTCTGGTATTTGCTATGCTTCCCGACTTTCGAGTCTCTCAAGTGTATCCTATCAGAGCGGTATGTGCAGTATTTGCGGATCTTCCTGAGTCTCGAGACTCTCTGGTTTATCCTGCCTAAGCGGTTTTTTTGGTTCTTCTGGTACTCTCAGGATTTCGATGCTCCCAAGTATATACTGTCTTAGCCGTTCTTCCGGTCTTTCGGATCATTCCGGTATTTCGAGGCTCACAGGTGTGTTTTGTCCAAGCAAATCTTCCGGTCTTACCAGTTTTTCTGGACCTTTGGTCTCCCAGTTGTATCTTTTCTAATCGGTCCTTTCGGTCTTTTTGTCCTTCTGGTCTTTAGAGTCTCTCAGGTGTATCTTATCTAAGCGGTACTTCCAGTATTGGTGGTGTTCCCGTCTTTCGAGAGTCTCAGGTGTATCCTTTCTAAACAGTACTTGTGGTATTTGTAGTGCTCCCATCTTTCGAGTCCCTCAGGTGTTTCATATCTAAGCGGTACTTTAGTTATTTGTGGTGCATCTTGTCATACGAGTCTCTTAGGTATATTTTACATAAGCGGGACTTTTGGTATTTGTGGTGCTTCCTGTCTTTTAAGTCTCTCAGGTGTATCCTATCTAAGCAGTACTTCCGGTTTAGATAGGATACACCTGAGAGACTCAAAAAACGGGATATCCTTTAAATAGCGAATATAACGCTAAGATATAATACACCTGAGAGACTCAAAGGACGAGAAGCACTTCAAATACTAAAAATATGGCTTAGATAAGGTACACCTGAGAAACTTAAGAACGGGAAGCACAGCAAATACCGGAAATACCGCTTAGATATTATACACCCGAGTGTCATGAAAGACGGGAAGCACTACAAATACCGGAAGTACCGCATAGATAGGATACACTTGAAAGACTCGAAAACGGCAAGCTCTGCAATACCGAAAGTACTGTTTACATAGGATACACCTGAGAGACTCAAAAAACGGAAAGCCCTGCAAATATTTGAAGTACCGCTTAGATAGGATACACTTGAGAGACTCGTAAAACTGGAAGCTCCACAAATACCGGAAGTACCACTTAGATAGAACAGGTGAGAGACTCGGGAAAAGGGGTGCACCACAAATACCGGAAGTAACGCTTAGTTAGTATACACCTGAACGTCTCGATGGTCAAAAAGTACCGCTAATACCGGAAGAGAGACTCGAAAGACGTGAAGCATTGCAAATACCGGAAGTACTGCTTGGATAAAATAAACCTGAGAGATTCGAAAGACGGGAAGCACCAAAAATCCGGAAGTACCGCTTAGATAAGATACACCTGAGAGACTCGAAAGACCCGAAGGAGCAAAAAGATAGGAAGGAGCGTTTAGTATTTGGGAAACTGAAAGTTCAGAAAAACCAGAAAGATCGAAAGGTCTGCTTTTACAGAACACAACTGAGAGATTCGATATCCCAGAATGATCAGAAAGACCGGAAGGATGGCTTTGACAGGATATATTGAGAGACTCTAAGTAGGAGGAGTACCAGAAGAATCGGAAGAGCCGCGTTGGCATGATACACCTGAAAGGCTCGATGGACGGGAAACATTGCAAATATCGGAAGTACAGCTTAAATAGGATACACCTGAGAAACTCGAAGGACGGGAAGTCCTTCAAATAGCGAACGTACTGCTTAGATAGGATACACCTGAGAGACTCAAAAGACAGGAAGCACTGCAAATACCGGAAGTATCACTTAGTAAGAATACACCTGAGTGACTCCAAAGACGGGAAGCAATTCAAATACCAGAAGTAATGCTTAGCTAAGGTACACCTGATAAACTTAAAGACAAAAAGCACAGCAAATACCGGAAGTACCGCTTAGACAGGATACACCTGACATACTCGAAAGATGGGAAGCACTGTAAATTCCAGAATACTGCTTATATAAGATACACCTGAGAGACCAGAAGGTCCAAAAAACAGAAAGGACCACGTAGAAAAGATACAACAGGGAGAACGAAATCCAGAAAACCAGTAAGACCGGTAGTTTGCTTGGACAGAACACACCTGTGAGACTTGAAAAACGGAAGAATCGGAAAGACCGGTAGAAAGGCTTAGACAGTATATACCTGAAAGTCTCGAAATACCGAGAAACCGAAAAAACTGGAAAAAGCGCTTAGGCAAAATACACCTGAGAGACTCGAAAGACGGGACGCACTGCAAATACCGGAAGTACAGCTTAGATAGTGTACACCTAAGAGACTCTAAAAACGGGAGGCACCACAAATACTGCAAGTACTGATTAGATAGAATACACCT
Organism: Cynopterus sphinx; assembly: GCA_030015415.1. Lineage (NCBI taxonomy): Eukaryota > Metazoa > Chordata > Mammalia > Chiroptera > Pteropodidae > Cynopterus > Cynopterus sphinx. The sequence goes on along the minus strand of CM057393.1, from coordinate 26,321,752 downwards.
GAGAGACTCGAATGATGGGAAGCACCACAAAACCAGCTGAACCACTTATATAAAATATAACTGAAAGAATCGAAACACGGAAGCACCGCAAATACCGCAAATACTGGAATTACTGCTTATACAGGATACACCTGAGAAACTCGAAGGACAGGAAGCACCGCAAATACCGGCTGCACCACTTAGATGAAATAAACATGAGAGACTCGAAACAAGTAAGCACCACAAATACCGGAGTACCGCTTAGATAGAATAGGTGAGAGACTCGAGAGAAGGGTTGCACCTCAAATACCAGAAGGAATGCTTAGTTAGTAAACACCTGAAAGACTCAATGGACAGAAAGCCCTGAAAATACCGGAAGTACCACATAGATATGATACAGCTGAGAGAATCGAAAGACAGGAGGCACCGTAAATATCGCAAGCACTGATTAGATAGAATACACCTGAGAGACTCGAAAGATGGGAAGCAACTGAAAAACAGGCTGCACAACGTAAATAAAATACACCTGAGAAACTCGAAACAAGGAAGCACAGCAAATACCAGAAGTACCGCTTAGATAGGATACAACAGAAAGACTCAAAAGACAGAAAAAACTGCAAATAAGAGAAATACCGCTTAAATAGAATACACCTGAGAGATACAAAGAACGGGAAGCACCGCAAATTTTGAAAGTACCGCTTAGATCGGATACACCTGAAAGACCCTAAAGAAGGAAGCACCGCAAATACTGGAAGTACCGCTTAGATAAAATACACCTGAGAGACTCGAAAGATGTGAACCATCACAAATACTGGTAGTACCGCTTGGATAGAAAACACTTGAGAGACTCAAAAGCCAGGAAGCACCACATATCTCGGAAGTACCTCTTAGATAAGATGCACCTGAGAGACGCGAAAGACGGAAGCATGAGAAACTCCGGAAGTACCACTTAAATATGACACAGCTGAGAGACTCGAAAGACGGGAGGCACCGCAAATACCGCAAGTACTGATTAGATAGAATACACCTGAGAGACTCGAAAGATGGGAAGCACCTGAAATATCGGCTGCACCACTTATAAAATACACCTGAGAGACTCGAAACAAGGAAGCACAGCAAATACCAGAAGTACCGCTTAGATAACGTACACCTAAGAAACATGAAGACAGGATGCCCCGCAAATACCGGAAGTACCGCTTAGATAGGAAAAAAATGAGAGACTTGAAAAATGGAAAGCCCCGCAAAAACTGGAAGTACCGCTTAGATAGGATACACCTGACAGACTCGAGAGAAAAATAGCACCACAATTCCAAAAGTAACGCTTAGATAGGATACAGCTGAAATACTTTTTGGACCGGAAGCACCACAAATACCGGAAATACCACTTAGATAGGATAAGACTGAGAGACACAAAAAACAGGTAGCACTGCAAATCTGGAAGTACCGCTTAGATCGGATACACCTGATAGACTCTAAAGAAGGAAGCATGCAAATACTGGAAGTACCGCTTAGATAAAATACACCTGAGAGACTCGAAAGACGTGATGCATCACAAATAACAGAAGTACCGCTTAGATAGGATATGTGAGAGACTCAAGAGGAGGGTAGCACCGCAAATACTGGAAGTAACGCTTAATTAGTATACACCTGAAAGACTCAATGGACAGAAACACCGAAAATACCGGAAATAACGCTTAGATAGGATACACCTGAGAGACTAAAATACGTGAGGCATGGCAAATACCAAAGGTTCCGCTTAGTTATGATATTTCTGAGAGATTCGAAAGACTAGAAGCAACGCCAATACCAGATGTGCCGCTTTGATTGGATACAGTCGAGAGATTCGAAAGACGAGAAGCACCGCAAATCCCAAAATTACCACTTAGATATGATATACCGGGAAGACTCGAAACACGAAAGGGCCGCAATTACTGGAAGTTACCCTTAAATAGGATACACATGAGAGATCGAAAGACAAAAAGCAAAACAAATACCAGAAGTACCACTTAGATAGAACAGATTGAGAGACTCGAAAAATGGGAAGCACTGAAAATACCAATAATATCGCTTAGGTGTGATACACCTGAAATACTCGAAAAACAGGAAGCACCGCAAATACCAGAAGTATCGCTTAGATAAAATACACCTGAGTGACTCAAAAGATGAAAAGCACCGAAATACTGAGGTACCACTTAGATCAGATACACTTGCGTGACTCAAAGACGGGAAGCACTAAAAATACCAAAAGAACCACTTAGAAAGGATACAACTGACAGACTCAAAAGAGGAAAATCACTGCAAAACCAGAAATACCGTTTAAGAAGAATACACGTGAGAGACTCCAAAGATGGGTAACACTGCAATACTGGAAGTACCGCTTAGATCGGATACACCAGAGAGACCGAAAAATGGGAAACACCGCAAATACCGGAAGTATGGCTTCGAAGGTATACAAATGAGAAACACGAAAGACGGGAATCACCACAAAAAACGGAATTATAGCTTAGTTATAATACTTCTGCGAGACTCGAATGACGAAACGCACCGCAAATACCAGAAGTGCCGTTTAGATTGGATACACTTGAGAATCGAAAGATGAGAAGAGCTGCGAAGCCAGGAAGTAGCGTTTAGATAGGATACACATGGAAGACTCGAAACACGAAAGCACCTTAACTAACAGAAGTCACGCTTAGATAGGATACACTTAGATACTCGAAAGACAGAAAGCACCGCAAATACCGGAAGTACAACATAAATAAAATACACCCGAGAGAATCGAAAGACAGAAAGCACCGCAAATACCGGAAGTACAGCATAAATAGGATACACCTGAGAGACACGAAAAACGGGAGAAACAGAAAATACCGAAAGTAAACCTTAAATAGGATACACTTGAGAAACTCGAAAGACGGGAAACACCATGAATACCAGAAGAACCGCTTAGATAGGATACACTTGAAAAACTCGAAAGACAGGAAACACTGCGAATACCAGAAATACCGCTTACATAAGATACACCTGAGAAACTCAAAAGAAGGAAGCATCACAAATTCCGGAAGGACCACTTGCATATGATACAGCTGAGAGGCTCGAAAGTCGGGAAGCACCGCAAATACAGGAAGTACCGCTAAGATAGGATGCACCTGAGAGAATCAATGAACGAGAAACATTGCAAAGACCAGAAGTACCGCTTAAATAGAATACCCCTGAGAGACTCGAAAGACAGGAAGCACAGCAAATACCAAAAGTACAGCTTGAAAAAAGTACACTTAAGTAACTCGAAATACGGGAAGCACAGCAAATACCGCAGGTACCGCTTCAATAGGTTACAACTAAGAGACTCGAAACGCGGGAAGCACCGCAAATACTGGAAGTATCGCTTACATAAGATACACCTTAGAGACTCAGAAAACGGGAAGCACTGCAAACACTGGAAGTATGGGTTAGATAGAATACACATGAGAGACACGAAAGACGAGAAGCACCGCAAATACCGGAAGTACCGCTTATATAGGATACACCTGAGAGACTCGAAACACGGAAGCACTGCAAATACCAGAAGTACCGCTTAGATTGGATACAACATAAAATCTCAAAAAATGGGAGGTATGGCAAATACCGGTAATACAATTTAATAGAATACACCTGAGAGCCTCGAAAGAGAGGAAGCACCACAAATGCCAAAAGCACAACTTAGATAGGATGCACTTGAGAGACTTAAATACAGGAAGCATCGTAAATACCAGAAGTACCGCTTAAATAGATACACCTGAGAGACTCAAAAGACGGGAAGCATCGAAAATACCGGAAGCACCGCTTAAATAGGATACACCAGAAAGACTCGAAAGACGGGAAGCATCGCAAATACCACAGCACTCTAAGATAGGATACAACTGAGAGACACAAAGAACTGAAGCACCGCAAATACCGGAAGTATTGCTTAGATAAGATACACCTGAGAAATTCAAAAGAAGGGAAGCAGCGTATATATCGGAGCTACCGCTTAGATAGAATACACCTAGGGAGACCCAATAGACGTGAAGATATGCAAATACCGGAAGTACCTGTTAAATAGAATACACCAGAAAGACTCAAAAGAAGGGAACCACCGCAAATAGTGGAAGTACCACTTAGATAGGATACACATGAGAGACTGTAAAGACGATAAGCACTGCAAATACCGAAAGTATCGCTTAGATAAAATAAACCTGAGCATCTGAAAGACGGAAAGCATCGCAAAACTGGAAGTACCGCTTAAACAGGATACACCTGAGAGACTCGAAATACGGTAAGGACCGCAGATACCGGAAGTACGGCATAATTAAAATACACCTGAATGACTCGAAAGACGGGAAGTTTCGCAAATTTCGGAAGCACCCCATAGATCGGATACACCTTAAAGACTCGAAAGATGGGACACTGCAAACACCGGAAGTATGGGTTACATGGAATACACCTGAGAGACTCGAAAGACGGAAGCACCGCACATACCGGAAGTAATGCTTATATAGGATATACCTGAGAGACTCGAAAGACAGAAAGCACCGCAAATACTGGCTGCAACACTTAGATAAAATACACCTGGAAGACTCGAAACATGCACGCACCGCAAATACCAGAAGAACTGGTTAGATAGGATACAGCAGAAAGATTCAAAAAATGGGAATCACCGCAAATACTGGAGATACGTATTATAAAGGATACACCTGAGAGACTCAAAACACGAGAAGCACCACAAATACCGGAAATACCTCTTAGAAAGGATACACCTGAGAGACTCATGAGACGGGAAGCATAGCAAATACCGGAAGTACCACTTAGATAGGATACACTTGCATAACTCAAAATACGGGAAACTTCGATAATACCGGAAGTACTGCTTAGAAAAAATACACCTGAGAGAATTGAAAAACGGGAAGCCTGGCAAATACCAGAAGTACCGCTTAGATTGGATACACTTGAGAGACTCGAAAAATGAGAAGCTCCAGAAATACCAGAAGTATCGCTTGGATAGAATAGGGGAGAGATGCAAGAGAAGGGTTGCACCGCAAATACCGGAAGTACCGCATAGATAGATACACCTGAGGGACTCGAAAGACGTGAAAAATCACAAATACCGCAAGTACCGCATAGATAGAATACACCTGAAAGATTCTAAAGATGGGAAGCATCGAAAATACCGGAAGTACCGCTTAGATCAGATACACCTGAGAGATTCAAAAGACCAGAAGGACCAAAAAGATAAAAAGGACCGCTTAGTAAAGATACTCAAAGGACCAAAATCCTGATAAACCGGAATGATCGGAATGTCCGCTAGGACAGAACGCAACTAGAGACTCGAAATACTGAAAGGATCAAAAATACCAAATGTACTGCTTAGATAGGATACACCAGAGACTCTCGAAAGACGGGAAACACCGCAAATTCTGGAAGTACTGCTTAGACAAGGTACACTTGAGTAACTTAAAGACAAGAAACCCCGCAAATATCGGAAAAACTGCTCAGATAAAATACACTTCATAGACTCGAAAAACAAGAAGTTCCGCAAATACGGGTTGTACTCCTTAGATAGAATACACCTGAGAGACTCAAAAGACGGGAAGCTTCGCAAATACCAGAAGTACTGCTTAGATAAAATACACATGACAGATTCGAAAGAACGGAAGCACCGCAAATACCGGAAGTATCGCTTAGATCGGATACACCTGAGACTTGAAAGATGGGAAGCACCCAAATATCGGCTGCACCACGTAGATAAAATACACCTGAAAGACTCAAAACAAGGAAGCACCCAAATACCGGAAGCACCACTTAGATAGAATACACCTGAGAGACGCGAAAAAGGGAAGCATCGTAAATACCGGAAGTACCTCTTAAATAGAATACACCTGAGCGACTGACAAGACAGGAAGCACTGAAAATACCGGAAGCACTGCTTACATAGGATACACTAAAAATACTTGAAAGACCGGTTGCATCGCAAATACTGAAAGCACTGCTAGAATAGGATACAACTGAGAGACTCGAAGGACGTGAAGCAGCGAAAATACCGGAATTACTGCTTAAATAGAATACAGCTGAGACACTCAAAAGATGGAAAGCACCGCAAATACCAAAAGTACTGGTTAAATAGGATACACAGAAAGACTCAAAAGACTGGGACCACTGCAACTACTGGAAGTACCGCTTAGATATGATACACCTGAGAGACTGTAAAGACGATAAGCACCGTAAATACCAGAAGTATCACTTAGAGAGCATACACCTGAGAGACTCGAAAAACTAGAAGTCAGAAAATACCGGTAATACTGCTTAGAAAAAATACAACTGAGAGACTCGAAAGACGGGAAGGAAAGAAAATAAGAAACGTACCGCTAATATAGGATAAACCTGAAAGATTCGAAAAATGGGAAGCACCGCAAATACTAGAAGTATCCTTTATATGTGATACACCTGGGAGACTGGAAAGATGGGAAGCACCGTAAATACCGGAAATACCTCTTAGATAGGATACACCTGAGAGCCTAGAAAGACGGGAAGCACAGCAAATACCACAAGTACCGCTTTAATAATTTACAACGAAGAGACTCGAATGACGGGAAGCACCGCACACCGGAAGTACCATTTATTTACAATACACTTGAGATACTCGAAACATGGTTAGCACCGCAAATACCGCAAGTACTGCTTAGATTGGATGCACCTGATAGATTCAAAGGAGGGTAATTCCTTCAAATGGCGAACATACCGCTTTGATAATATACACTTGAGAGATTCAAAATACGGAAAGTACTGCAAATCCCGGAAGTACCCCTTAGATAGAATACACCTGAAAAACTCCAAAGACGGGAGTCATTTCAAATACCGGAAGTTCCGCTTAGATAAGGTACACCTGAGAAACTTAAGGATGGGAAGCACAGCAAATACCGGAAATACCGCTAAGATAAAATACACCTGAGATAATCGAAAGACGGGAAGCACCGTAATTCCCGGCAGTACCGCGTAGATAGGATACACTTGAGAGACTCGAAATACGGGAGGCACTGCAAATCTCGGAAGTACCGCTTATATAGAATACAGCTGAGAGTCTAGAAAGACTGGAAGCACCGCAAATATGGGAGGTACTGCTTAGATTGGATACACTAGAGACTCGAAGTACGTGAAGCACCGCAAATACCGGAGGTACCGCTTATAGAGGATACACCTGAGAGGTTGTAAAGACGATAAGCACCGCAAATACCAGAAGTATGGCTTAGATAAGATACACCTAAGAAACTCGAAGATGGGAAGCACCAAAAATACCGGAACTACTGCTTAGATCGTATACATCTGAGAAACTCGAAAGATGGGAAGAACTGAAAATACCGAAAATATGGCTTAGATAGGATGTACCTGAGAAAGTCAAAAAATGAGAAACACCACAAATACCAGAAGTACTGCTTATATAGAATACACCTGAGAGACTCGAAAGATGGGAAGCACCGCAAAACTGAAAAAAACCACTTAAATAGGATACACTTGAAGGACTAAAAGACGGGAAGCACCACAAACACTGTAACTACCTCTTAGATAGAATACACCTGAGAGACTCGAAACACGGAAGCTCCAAAATTACCAGAAGTACTGCTTAGATAGGATACACTTGAAAGAATTAAAACACAAAATCACCGCAAATACTAGAATTACCGCTAAGATAGGATACAACAGACAGACTCAAAAGACGGGAAGTACCACAAATACCGAAAATACCGTTTAAATAGAATACACCTGAGAGACTCGAAAGAGAAAAAGTACCACAAATACCGGAAGTACCGCTTAGATAGCATACACCTGAGAGAATCGAAAGACAGAAAGCAGCGGAAAAATCAGAAGTGCCACATAGATAGGATACCCCTGAGAGACTCGTAAGACAAGAAGCAACGCAAATACCGGCTGACAACTTAGATAAAATACCCCTGAGCAACTCGAAACACGGAAGCACCGCAAATACCGGAAGTACCGCTATGATAAGATACAACAGAGAGACTCTAAAGACGGGAAGTACCACAAATACCGAAAATAACATTTAAATAGAATACACCTGAGAGACTAGAAAGACAAAAAGCACCACAAATATCGGAACTACCGCATAGATAGAATACACCTGAGAGAATCAAAAGACGGGAAGAACCGCAATCCCTGAAGTACCGCTTAGATAGGATAAACCTGAAAACCTCGAAACATGGAAGCACCGCAAATACCGGAAGTACCGTTTAAATAGTTACACCTAAACGACTCAAAAGATGGGAACCACTGCAAATACCGGAAGTACCACTTAGAGAGGATACATCTGAGTGACTCAAAACACGGAAACACCGAACATACAGGAAATACCACTTAGATAAGATACAGCTGAGAGAATCGAAAGACAAGAAGCACCAAAATACCGAAAGTACCACTGAGGTATGATACACATGAGAGACTGTAAATACAACAAGCATCGTATATACCAAAAGTACCCCTTAAATAGGATACACAAGAAAGACTCGAAAGATGGAAAGCATCACAAATACCGGAAGCACCGCTAAGATAGGATACAAGTTAGAGACTCAAAGAACTGAATCACCGCAATTACCGGAAGTACAGCTTAGATAGAAGAAATCTGAGAGGCGCAAAAGACGGAAAGCACCGCAAATACCAGAGGTATTGCTAAGATAGAATACACGTGAGAGACTCGAAAGACGGAAAACACCGCAAATACCGAAAGTATTTCTTGGATAAAATACACCTGAAACACTCGAAAACGGGAAGCATCACAAAACCGGAAGTACCACTTAGACAAGATACACCTGAGAGACTCGAAATACTGGAAGGACCGCAAATACCCAAAGTATAGAATAAATGGGATACACCTTAGAGACTCGAAAAACAGGAAGCACCGCAAAAACCGGAAGTACTGCTTATATCGGTTACACTTGAGAGACTCAAAATACCGTAAGCACTGCAAATACCGGAAAAACCGGTTAAATATGATACAAGAAAAAGACTGGAAAGACGGGATGCACCGCAAACCAGAAGTACCTCTTAGATAGAATACACCTGAGAGACTCAAATGACAAGAAGCACTGCAAATAACGGAAGTACTTCTTAGATAGGATACACCTGGGTAACTCAAAACACGAAAGCACCACAAATACTGGAAGTACCGCTTAGATGTGATACACCTGAGAGACTCTAAAAACAGGAAGCACTGCAAATACCGGAAGTATCTCTTAGATAGGACACACCGGAAAGACTCGAAAGATGGGAAGCACGGAAATTACCTGAAGCACCGCTTAAGTAGGATACACCAAAAAAACTCAAAGGACGGGAGGCATCGCAAATGCTGGAAGCACCGCTAAGATAGTATACAACTGAGAGACTCAAAGAAGTGAAGCATCGCATATACCGGAAGTACTGCTTAGATAGAATACAGCTGAGAGCCTCGAAAGATGGGAAGCAGCACAAATACCAGAGGTATTACTAAGATAGGATACACTTGAGAGACTCGAAAGACAGGATGCACCGCAAATACCGGAAGTATTGCTTAGATAATATACACCTGAGAAACTTGAAAGACGGGATGCATCACAAATTGGAAGTATCGCTTAGACAGGATACACCTAAGAGATGCGAAAGACGGGAATCACCGCAAATACCGTAAAACCAGTTAAATAGGATACACCAGAAAGCCTTGAAAGACCCGAACCACCGCAAATACTAAAATTACCGCTTAGATAGGATACACCTGAGAGCCTCTAAAAATGGGAAGCACCTTAAATCTTGAAGTACCACTAAAATAAGATACGCCTGTGATACTCGAAAAACCAGGAGGACCAAAAAGACAGGAAGGACCTCTTAGAAAAGACAACTGGGAGACCGAAAGTCCAGAAAAATTGGAATGACCGGGAGGTCTGCTTAAACAGATGACACCTGAGAGACTCGAAATACCGGAAGGATCGGAAATACCAGAAGGACTGCTTAGACAGGATAAAAAGAGAGACTCGAAATACCAGGAGTACCAAAAGAAACAGGAGAACTGCTTAGGCAGGATACAACTGAGAGGCTCGAAATACCAGAAGGACCAAAAGGCCAAAAGGACCGCTTTCATAGGTTAAAACTGAGAGAAGCAAAAGACGGGAAGTACCAAAAATACTGGAAGTACTACTTAGATATGATACACCTGATAGATTTGAAAGACGGGAAGCACTGCAAATACCGGAAGTACTGCTTATATAAGGTACACCTGAGAAATAAAGACGGGAAGCCCCACAAATACCAAAAGTACTGCTTAGATAGGACACACCTGAGAGACTTGAAAGATGGGAAGCACCGAAAATACCGAAAATACCGCTTAGATCAGATACACTTGCAAGACAAGAAAGACGGGAAGCTACGCAAATACCGGAAGCACCACTTAGATAGGATACACCTGAGAGACTCAAAAGACGGGAAGCATAGCAAAAACCGGAAATACCGTTTGAAAAGAATACACGTGAGGGACTCCAAAGAACAGTAACACTGCAATACCGGAAGTACCACTTAGATCAAATACAACTGAGAGACTCGAAAGACGGGAAACACCGCAAATATACAGAAGTACAGCTTCAAAGGTATACACATGAGACACACGAAAAACGGAAATCACCGCAAAAAAACGAAAGTACAGCTAAATTATAATACTCTGAGAGACTCGAAGTACGAGAAGCACCGCAACTACTAGAAGCGCCGCTTAGATGGAATACACTTGAGAGACTTGAAAGATGGGAAGAGCCGCAAATACCAGAAATACCTCTTAGTGAAAATACACCTGAGAGACTCGAAACACGGAAACACCGAAAATACAGGAAGTAATGCTTAAATTAGATACACCTAAGAAACTCAAAAGACAAAAAGCACCAAAAATACCGAAAGTACTGATTAGATAGGATTCACTTGAGAGACTCGAAAAATGGGAAGCACTCCAAATATGAAATTACCAATTTGATAGGATATACCTGAGAGTCAAGAGACGAAAAGAAACGAAAATACCGGAACTATCACTTAGATCGGATACACCTGAGAGACTCGAAAGACGGGAAGCACCGCAAATATTGTACGTACTTCTTAGATAGGATCACCTGATAGATTCGAAAGACGAGAAGCACAGCAAATACCGCAAGTACAGCTTAGATAGGTTACAACTAAGCGACTAAAAGACGGAAAGCACCGCAATACCGGAAATACCATTTAGTTTTGATACACTTGAGATAATCGAAAAAGGGTAGTACCGCAAATACAGGAAGCACCACTTGGATAGGATGCACCTGAGAGATACAAAATATGGAAGCACCACAAATACCGGTAGAATCGCTTAGATAGGATAAACCTCAGAGACTCGAAAGACAGGAAGCACCGCAACTACAGAAAGTACCTCTTAGATAGTATACATCTGAATGACTCTAAACACGGAAGCACCACAAATAATGAAAGTACCGTTTAGATAGGATACACCTGAGAACTTAATAGACACTAAGCACTGCAAATGCCAGAAATACCTTTTAAATAGAATACACCATGGAGAATCAAAAGACGTGAAGCACCGCAAATACCAGAAGAACAGCTTAGATAGGATACACCTGAGAGACTCGAAAGATGGAAAGCACCTCAAATACCGGAAGTACGGCTTAGATAGGATACACCTTAGAGACTCGAAACACAAAAGAACCGCAAATACTGAAAGTACTGCTTAGATAGTATACACCGGAGAGTCTCGAAACACGGAAGCACCACAAATTATGGAAATACTGCTTAGATAGGTTACACCTGAGAAACTCGAAAGACGGGAAGCACCGCAAATACTGCAAGTACCGCGTAGATAGGATTCACCGGGGATACTCGAAACACGAAAGCACTGCAATTACCGGAAGTAACGTTTAATATGATACACCTGAGAGAAAACAAAGACTAAAACCACCACAAACTTCGGAAGTACCGCTTAGATAGGATACAACAGAAAGACTCAAAAGACGGGATGTACCGCAAATACCGTTTAAATAAAATACACCTGAGAGACTCGAAAGACAGGAAGCACTGCAAATACCAGAAGTATTGCTTAGATATGATACAACTGAGTGACTCGAAACACAGAAGGACCGCAAATACCCGATGTACCGATGAAATAGGATACACCTTAAGTTCTCAAAGAAGGGAACCAACGCAAATACCGGAAACACAACTTAAATAGGATACACCTGAGAGACTTCGAACTCGAAAACTCCGAACATACATGAAGTACCGCATAAATAAGATTAACCTGAGAGAATACATAGACAAAAAGCACCAAAATAAAGGAGTTACCGCTCAGATAGGATACACTTGAGAGACTCGAAAGATGGAAACCACCGCAAATACCGGAAGTAACGATTAGATAGGATTCACCTGATAGAATGTAAAGATGATAAGCACGTCAAATACCGGAAGTACCGCTTAGAATGGTTACAACTAAGAAACTCAAAGACGGGAAGCACCGAAAACACAGAAAATACCGCTTAGATAATATGCACCTGAGAGACTAGAAAGACGGGAAGCACCGAAAATACTGGAAGTACCGCTTAGATAGGATACACCAGAGAGACTCGAAATATGGGAAGCACCGCAAATACTGGAAGTACCGCTTAGATAAAATACACTGGAAAAACTCAAAAGACGAAAAACACCGCAACACCAGAAGTACCGCTTAGATAGAATACAGCTGAAAGGCTCGAAAGACGGAAAGCACGGCAAATACCAGAGGTACTGCTTAGACATGATACACTTGAGTGACTCGGAAGACGGGAAATACAGCGAATACCGGAAGTATTGCTTAAATGGGTTACATCTGAGAAATTCAAAGGCGGGAAGCACCACATATACCAGAGGTACCGCTTATATAGAATACACATAGAGAGACTCGAAAGACGAGAAGCACCGCAAATACCGAAAGTACCGGTTAAATAGAATAAACCAGAAAGACACTATAGAAGGGAAGCACCACAAATACCGGAAGTTCCGCTTAGATAGGATACACCTGAGAGACTGTAAAGACAATAAGCACTGACAATACAGAAGGTATCGCTCAGATAAAATAAAACTGAGAAACTCGAAAGACGGGAAGCATCGCAAAACCGGAAGTACCGCTTAGACAGGATACACCTGAGAGATTCGAAATACAATAAAAACCGCAAATATCAGAAGTATATATTAAATAGGATACACCTTAGGTACTCGAAAGACGGGAAGCACCGCAAATACAGGAAGTACCTCTTATATAGGATACACCTGAGAGACTCGAAAGACGGGAAGCACCGCAAATACCGGACGTACCGCTTAGATAGGATACATCTGAGAGACTCGTAATACAAGAAGCACCGCAAATACCGGAAAACCGGCTAAATAGGATACACCAGAAAGACTCGAAAGACGGGAACCACCGAAAATACTGGAAGAACCTCTTAGATAGAATATACCTGAAAGACTCCAAAGACAGGAAACGGAGCAAATAACGGAAGTACCGTTTAGATAGGTTACAACTAAGAAACTCGAAAGATGAGAAGCACCGCAAATACCGGAAGTACCGGTTAAATAGAATAAACCGGAAAGAGTCTATAGAAGAGAAGCACCGAAAATACCGGAAGTACCGCTTAGATAAGATAAACCTGAGAGACTGTAAAGACAAAAAGCACCGCAAATACAGAAAGTATCGCTCTGATAAAAAACAACTGAGAAACTCGAAAAACGAGAAGCATCGCAAAACCGGAAGTACCGCTTCGAAAGGATACACCTGAGATATTCGAAATATAAGAATTACTGCAAAAAACGGAAGTATAGATTAGGTAGGATACACCTTAGGGAGTCGAAAAACGGGAAGCACCACAAATACCAGAAGTACCTCTTATATAGGATACACCTGAGAGACTCGAAAGACAGGGAACCCCAAAAATATCGGAAGTACCGCTTAGATAGGATACATCTGAGAAACTCGAAATATGGGAAGAACTGCAAACCCCGGGAGTACAGCTTAGATAGAAAACACCAGAGAGACTCGAAAGACAGGAAACACCGCAAAGTCTGGAAGTACCGCTTAAATAAGATACACATGAGAGACTCTAAAGACGGGAAGCACCGCAACTATCGAAAATACCTCAAAGATCAGATACACCTGAGAGACTAGAAAGACGTGAAGCACTGCAAATACCGGAAATACCGCTTACATAGAATACACCTGAGAAACTCGAAAGATGGGTAGATCCACATATACCGAAGATACTGCTTAGATAGGATACACTTGAGAAACTCGAAATGCGGGAAGCACCGCAAATACGGGAATTATCGCTTAGATAGGTTTCACCTGAAATACTCTAAAAACTGGAACCAACGCAAATACCGGAAGTACCGCTTAGATAGGATGCACCTGATAGAATGTAAAGATTAAAAGCACCTCAAATCTGGAAGTACCGCTTAGAATGGTTACAGCCAAGAAAATTAAGGACGGGAAGCACTGCAAATCTGGGAAATACCGCTTAGATAATATGCACCTGAGAGACTAGAAAGACGAAAAGCACCGAAAATACCGGAAGTACCGCTTAAATAGGATACACCTGAGAGACTCAATATATCGGTAGCACCCCAAATACCGGAAGTACCATTTAGATAAAATACACTGGAGAGACTCAAAAGACGATAAGCACCGCAATACCAGAAGTACCGCTTAGATAGATTACAGCTGAGAGACACGTAAGACGGAAAGCACGGCAAATACCGAAGGTACTGCTTAGATAGCATAGACATGAGAGACTCGAAAGACGGAAAACAGGGCCAATACCGGAAGTATTGCTTAGATAGGTTACACCTGAGAAATTCAAAAGGTGGGAAGCACCACATGTACCAGATGTACCGCTTAGATAGAATACAGCTAGAGAGACTCGAAAGACGAGAAGCACCGCAAATACCGGAAGTACCTCTTATATAGGATACACCTGAGAGACTAGAATGACAAAAAGCACCACAAATACCGGAAGTACCGCTTAGATAAGATACATCTCAGAGACTCGAAATACGGAAAGCACCGCAAATACTGGACGAACCGGCTAAATATAATACACCAGAAAGACTCAAAATACGGGAACCACTGAAAATACTGGAAGAACCTCTTATATAAGAAACACCTGAGAGACTCGAAATACGGAAAGCATCGCAAATACCGAAAAAACCGGTTAAATAGGGAGGAGGAGAAAGACTCGAAAGACGAGAACCACCGCATATACCGGAAGTGCCCCTTAGATAGAATACACCTGAGAGTCTGAAAATACAAGTAGTAAAGCAACTACCGGAAATAATGCTTAAATTCTGATTCACCTGAGAGCCTCGAAATGCGGGAAGCACAAAAATACCGGAAGGACAGCTTAGATAGGATACAACTGAGAGACTCGAAATACGAAAAGCACTGCAAATCCCAGACGAACTGGCTAAATAGGATACACCAGGAACACCGAAAGACGGGAACCACCGATAATACTGGAAAAACCTCTTAGATAGAATATACCTGAGAGACTCCAAAGACGGGAAACACAGCAAATACCCTAGTACTTTTTAGATAGGTTACAACTAAGAAACTCGAAAGAGGGGAGCACCGCGAATACCAGAAGTACTACTTAGATAGGATACACCTGAAAGACTGTAAAGAGAATAAGCACCGCAAATACAGAAAGTATAGCTCAGATAAAATACAACTGAGAAACTCAAAAGACGGGAAGCATCGCAAAACCGGAAGCACTGCTTAGACAGGATACACCTGAGATATTTGAAATAAAAGAATGACTGCAAATACCGGAGGTATAGATTAGATAGGATACACCTTAGGGACTCAAAAGACGGGAAGCACCGCAAAGACCGATAGTACAGTTAGATAGGATACAACTGAGAGACTCGAAATACGGGAAGCACCACAAATAACGGACGAACCGGCTAAATAGGATACATCAGAAAGACTCGAAAGAAGGGAACCGCCGAAAATACTGGAAGAACCTCTTAGATAGGATATACCTGAGAGACTCAAAACATGGAAAGCACAGCAAATACCGGAAGTATCCTTTAGATAGGTTACAAGTAAGAAACTCGAAAGACACGAAGCACTGCAAATACCGGAAAAACCACTTAGGTAGGATACATGTGAGAAACTCGAAATATAAAGCACATCAAATACCGGAAGAACCGCTTAGTTAGAATACACCAGAGAGACTGAAAATATGGGAAGCACCGCAAATACCAGAAGTATCTTTTAGATCAGATAAACTTGAGAAAATCGAAAGATGGGAAGCTATGCAAATAACGGAAATACCGAATAGATCGGATAAACTGAGAGACTCGAAAGACGAGAAGCACCGCAAATACGGGAAGTACCGCTTAGATAAAATACACATTAGAGACTCGATATACGGGAAGATACGCATAATCCATAAGTACCGCTTAGATAGGATACTCTTCTGAGACTGGAAAAAGGGAAAGCACCGCAAATATCGGAATTATCTCTTAGATAGGGTATACCTGAATAACTCAAAATATGTGACGCACTGCAAATACCGGAAGTACCGCCTAGATAAAATATACCTTAATTTCTCGAAATTTGGGAAGCACCGCAAATACCGGAGGTACCACTTGGACAGTATATACCTGAGAGACTCGAAGTACGGAAAACATCGCAAATATCGAAAGAACTGGTTAAATAGGATAGAGCAGAAAGACTCGAAAAACGGAAACCACCACAAATACTGGAAGTACCTCTTAGATAGGATACACATGAGAGACTCGAAAGACGGGAAGCACCGCAAATACCGGAAGTGCCTCTTAGATAGTTACAACTGAGAGTCTGAAAATACGGGAAGCACAGCAACTACCGGAAGTACTGCTTAAATTTTGATACACCTGAGAGACTCAAAAGACGGGAAGCACCGAAAATACCAGAAGCACTGCTTAAATAGTATACACCAGAAAGACTCGAAAGCCGAAAACCATCGCAAATTTCAAAATCACCACTAAGATAGGATACAACTGAGAGACTTAAAGAACTGAAGCACCGCAAATACCGGAACTACTGCACAGATAGAATACCGCTGAGAGACTCGAAAGAAGGGAAGCACCGCAAATACCGGAAGTACCTCTTAGATAGGATACACCGGAGAGACTCGAAAAACAAGAAGAACCGAAAAACCGGAAGCACCGCTTAGATAGGATACACCAGAAAGACACGAAAGACGAGAAACACCACAAATACCAGAAGTACGGGTTTAATAGAATACACCAGAAAAACTCAAAAGAAGAAAACCACCGCAAAGACCTGAACTACCTCTTAGATGTGATACACCAGAGACTCTAATTACAGAAAGCACCGCAAATACCGGAATTACCGCTTAGATAGGATACAACTGGGAGACTCGACATACGAAATTACCGCAGATAACGGAAATACTGTTTAAATAGGATACCTGAAAGACTCGAAAAAGGGAACCACCGCAAATCCCGGAAGCACCACTTAGATAGGATACACCAGAAAGACTCAAAAGACAGGAAGCACTGCAAATACTGGAAATACCATTTAAAAAGTATACACCTGAGAGACTCCAAAGATGAGTAACCCTGCAAACTAAAAGAACCACTTATATTGGATACACCTCAGAGACTCGAAAGACGGGAAACACCACAAATACCGGAAGTACGGCTTCAAAGGGATACAAATGAGATGCACGAAATACGGGTATCACCGCAAAAATTGGAAGTACAGCTTAGTTATGATACTTCTGTGAGACTCGAAAGACGAGAAGCACCACAATTACCAGAAGTGCCACTTAGATCAGATACACTTGAGAGAATCGAAAGACGGGAAGCACCACAAATCCCACAAGTAGCGCTTAGACAGGATACACGTGGGAGACTTGAAACACAAAAGCACATGAATTAACGGAAGTAATGCTTAGATATTATAAACCCGAGAGACTCGAAAGACATGAAGCACCGGAAATGCCGGAAGTACCGCTTAGATAATATACACCTGAGAGACTAGAAAGACGGCAATAATCGCAAAAACCGGAAGTACCACTTTGATACAATACACCTGAGAGACTCGAAATACGAATAGAACCGCAAATACCGGAAGTATAGATTAGATAGGATACACCTTAGAGACTCGAAAGAGGGGAAACACCACAAATACCGGAAGTACCGCTTTAATAGGATACACCTGAGACACTCGAAATACGAGAAGCAACGTAAATACCATTAGAACCGTTTAAATAGGATACACCTCAAAGACTCAAAAGATGGGAAACACCGCAAATACTGGAAGTACCTTTTAGATAGGATACTCCTAAGAGACTCAAAATACAGAAAGCACTGCAAATACCGGAAGTACCGCTGAGAGGTTACAACTAAGACTCGAAAGATAAGAAGCACCGAAAATGCAGGAAGTACCGCTCAGATCATATACACCTGAGAGACTCAAAAGACGGAAAGCACCAAAAATACCGGAAGTACCTCTTAGATAGGATACACCTGAAAGATTCGAAATATAAGAAGCACCGCAAACACCGGGAGTACAGCTTAGATAGAAAACACCCGAGAGACTCAAAACAAAGGGAAGCACCACAAATACCGGAAGTACCGCTTAGATAAAATACACATGAGTGACTCGAAAGATGGGAAGCACTGCAACTATTGGAAATACCGCATAGATCGGACACACCTGAGAGACTAGAAAGACGTGAAACACTGCAAATATTGGAAGTACCGCTTACATAGAATACACCTGAGAGACTCGAAAGACGGAAAGATCCGCATATACCGGAGATGCTGCTTAAATAGGATACACTTGAAGACTCGAAAGACGGGAAGAACCGCTAATACCGGAATTATCGCTTAAATAGGGTTCACCTGAAATACTCGAAATACGGTAAACACCGCAAATACCGAAAGTACCGCTTAGATATGATTCACGTGATAGAATGTAAAGACGATAAGCACCTCTAATACCGGAAGTACCACTTAGAATGGTTACAACTGAGAAACTCAAAGACGGAAAGCACCGCAAATCCGAAAAATACTGCTTAGATAATATGCACCTGAGAGAATAGAAAGACGGCAAGCACCGAAAATACCGGAAGTACCACTTAGATAGGATACACCTGAGAGAGTCGAAATATGGAAAAACCACAAATATCAGAAGTACTGCTTAGAAAAAATACACTGAAGAGACTCAAAATACAGAAAGCACCCCAATACCTGAAGTACCGCTTAGATAGAATAAAGCTGAGAGAATCGAAAGATGGAAAGCACGGCAAATACCGGAGGTACTTCTTAGATAGGATGCACTTGAGAGACTCGAAAGACGGGAAACACCGCCAATACCGGAAGTATGGCTTAGATTGGTTACACCTGAGAAATTCAAAATACGGGAAGCACCACATATACCAGATGTACCGCTTAAATAGAATACACCTAGAGAGACTCGAAAGATGAGAAGCACCGCAAATACCGGACGAACCGGCTAAATAGGATACACCAGAAAGAATCGAAAGACGGGAACCACTGAAAATACTGAAAGAACTTCTTAGATAGGATACATCTGAGAGACTCAAAAGACGGGAAGCACAGAAAATACTGGAAGTATCGTTTAGATAGGTTAAAACTAAGAAACTCGAAAGACAGAAAGCACTGCAAATATCGGAAGTACCGCTTAGATCATATACAACTGAGAGACTAGAAAGACGGGAAGCACGAAAAATACCGGAAGTACCGCTTACATAGGATACACCTGAGAGACTCGAAATATAAAGCACATCAAGTACCAGACGTACTGCTTAGATAGAATACACTGGGGAGTCTCGAAAGACGGGAAGGACCACAAATACCGGAAGTACCGCTTAGATCAGATACACTTGAGAAATTTGAAAAATGGGAAGCACCGCAAATATCGAAAATACCGAATAGATCGGATACACTGGAGAAACTCAAATGACGAGAAGCACCGCAAATACCGGACGTACCACTTAGATAGAATACACCTGAGAGACTCGAAATACGGGAAAATCTGCATAACCCAGTGGTACTGCTTAGATAGGATACACCTGAGAAATTAAAAAGACGGAAAGCACCGCATATACCAAAGGTACCACTTAGACAGGATACACCTGAGAGACTTGAAATACGGAAAGCATCGCAAATACTGAAAGAACTGGTTAAATAGGATAGAGCAGAAAGACTCGAAGTCAGGAACCACCGCAAATACTGGAAGTACCTCTTAGTTAGTATACACCTGAATGACTCGAAAGAAAAGGAGGTCCACATATACCGAAGGTACCGCTTAGATGGGATACACTTGAGAGATTCGAAGGCGAGCAGTACAGAATACCGGAATTATCACTCAGATTGGGTACAACTGAGAGACTCGAAAGACGGGAACCACCGCAAATACCAGAAGTACTGCTTAGATAGGATTCACCTGATAGACTGGAAAGACGATAAGCACCTCAAATCTCGAAGTATCTCTTAGATAGGATACACCTGAGAGACTCGAAAAATGGGAAGCATTGCAAATACCAGAAGTATTGCTTAGATATCATACACCTGAGAGACTCGAAAGACGGGAAGCACCGCAAATACCGGAAGTACCTCTTAGATAGGATACACCTGAGAGATTCAAAACACGGAAGCACCGCGAATACTGGTAGCACCGCTTAGATCAGATAAAACTCAGAGACTCGAAATACGGGAAGCAATGCAAATACAGGAAGTACTGCTTAGATAGCATAAGCTAAGAGACTCAAAAGATGTGAAGCACCGGAAATACCGGAAGTACCCGTTAGATAGGTTACAACTAAGAAACTCGAAAAACGGGAAGCACCGCAAATACCGGAAGTATTGTTTAGATAGGATACGCCTGAGAGACTCAAAAGACAGGAGGCACCGCAAATACCGGAAGTACCGCTTAGAGAGGATATACCTGAGAGATTCAAAACATGAACGCACCGCCAATACCGGTAGCACCGCTTAGATCAGATAAACCTCAGAGACTAGAAATACGAAAAGCAACGCACATACCGGAAGTACTACTTAGATAGCATACAGCTATTTATTCAAAAAATATGTGAAGAACCGAAAATACCGGAAGTACCATTTAGATAGGATACACATGAGAGCCCTGAAAGATGGAAAGCACTGGAAATACCGGAAGTACCGCTTATATAAAATACACCTGAGAGACTCGAAAAACGAAAAGCACCGCAAATACGGAAATTACCGCTTAGATAGGATACACCTGAGAGACTCGAAATACGGGAAGCACCGCAAATACTTGAAAAACCGGTTTAATAGGATACAGCAGAAAGATCGAAAAATAAAAACCACCACAAATACTGGAAGTACCGCTTAGAGAGGATTCACCTGATGGACTGTAAAGACGATAAGCACCTCAAATACCGAAGTATATCTTAGATAGAATACACCTGAGAGACTCGAAAGACGGGAAGCATCGCAAATACTGGTAGCACCGCTTAGATCGGATAAACCTCAGAGACTCGAAATACGGGAAGCACCGCAACTAAAGGAGGTAACACTTACATAGGATACGTCTGAAATACTCTATACATGAAAGTACCGCAAATACCGGAGGTAACCTTTAGAAAGAATACACATGATACTTAATAGATGGGAAGCATCACAAATGCCAGAAATACCGATTAAATAGAATAAACCTGAGAGAATCAAAAGATGTGAAGCATTGCAAATACCAAAAGTACCGCTTAGATAGGATACACATGTCAGACTCGAAAGATGGATAGCACCGCAAATACCGGAAGTATGGCTTAGATAAGATACACCTAATTGACTCGAAAGACGGGAAGCTCCGGAAATACCGGAAGTTCTGCTTAAATAAAATACACCCGAGAGAGTCAAAAGACAAAAAGAACCACAAATACAGGAACTACCACTTACATATGATACAACTGAAATACACAAAAGACGGAAGCACCGCAAAACCGGATGTACCATTTAAATAGGATACACCTAAAAGTCTCGAAAGACGGGAACCTCCACAAATAATGAAAGCACCACTTAGATAGGCTACACCTGAGAGACTCGAAACACGGTAACAGGGAACATACAGGAAGTACGATTTGATAAGATACACCTGAAAGAATAGAAAGAGAAAAAGCACCAATAATACCGGAACTACCGCTTAAATAGAATATACTTAAGCGACTCGAAAAATAGGAAGCACAGCAAATACTTGAAGTACCGCTTAGATAAGATACACCTGAAAGACTCGAAAGAAGGGAAGCACTGCAAATACCGAAAGTATCGATTAGATTGGATACACCTGAGAGACTCGAAAAATTAGAAGCACAGCAAATATTGCAAGTTCCGCGTAGAGATGATACAGCGGGGACACTTGAAAAACGAAAGCACCTCAATTACCGGAAGCAACACTTAAATAGGATACACCGGAGAGACTCGAAAGACTAAAAACACCAAAAATAGCGGAAGTAACACTTAGATAGAATGCACTTGAGAGACTCGAAAGACAAAAAGTAATGCAATATCAGAAGTACAGCTTAAATGTTTTACACATGAGAGACTCGAAAAACAGGAAGCACCGCAAATACCGAAATTATTGCTTAGATAGCATACACCTGAGAGCCTCGAAAGACGGGAAGCACCGCATATATCAGAAGTACCGCTTAGATCAAATACACCTGAGAAACTTGAAAAACGGGAAACACCGCAAATACCGGAAGTACCGCTTAGATACGATACACCTGAGAGACTCTAAAGACAGGAAGCACCGCAAACACCTGAAGTTTGTGTTAGAAGGAATACAACTGAGAGACTCGAAAGATAGGAAGCATCGCAAATCTCGGCTGCACCACTTAGATAAAATACACCTGAGAGACTCGAAACATGGAAGCACCGCAAATACCAGAAGTACCGCTTAGATAGTATACAAAAGAAAGACTCAAAAGACGAGAGGTACCTCAAATAACAAAAATAGCGTTTAAATAGAATACACCAGAAGACTCGAAAAACAGGAAGCACCGCAAATACCGGAAGCACCACTTAGATAGGATAAACCTGAGAGATTTGATTACAAAAGCACCAAAAATACCGGTAGCACAGCTTAGATTAGATAAACCTCAGAGACTCGAAATACGGGAAGCAACGCAAGTAAAGGAAGTTCTGCTTAGATAGCATACAGCTGAAAGGCTCAAAAGATCTAAAGCACCGAAAATACCGGAAGTACCACTTAGATAGGATACACGTGAGAGACTAAAAGACGGGAAGTACTGCAAATACCGAAAGTTCCGCTTAGATTGGATACACCTGATAGATTCGAAACAAGGAAGCACCGCAAATACCGAAAGTACCGCTTAGATAGGATACACCTGAGAATCTTAAAGACGAGAAGCACCGCGAATACCAGAAATACCGTTTAAATAGAATCCACCTGAGAGAATCGAAAGAAGTGAAGCATCGCAAATACCAGAAATACCGCTTAGAGAGGATACACCTGAGAGACTAAAAAAATGGAAAGCACCGCAAATACCGGTATTTCGTGTTAGATAGGATACACCTGAGGGGCTCGGAAGACGGGGATCACCACATATCAAAAAGGTACCGCTTATTTATGATACTTCTTAGAACTTCGAAAGACAAGAAGCACCGCAAATACCAGAAGTACCGCTTTGATCAGATGAACTTAAAAGACTCGATTGACAGGTAGCACTGCAAATACCAGAAGTACCGCTTAGATAGGATACAACAGAAAGAATCAAAAGATGGGAGGTACTGCAGATACTGGAAATACCGTTTAACTAGAATACAACTGAGAGACTCTAAATACGGGAAGCAATGTAAATACCAAAAGTACCGCTTAAATAGGATACACCTGAAAGACTCAAAAGACAAGAAGCACCGAAAATAACGGAAGCACCACTAAGATAGGATACAAGTAAGAAATTCAAATAACTGAAGCACCAAAAATACCGGAAGTACCGCTTAGATGGAATACAGCTGAGAGACTCGAAAGACGGAAAGCACCGTAAATATAGGAGGTACTGCTTAGATAGGATACACCTGAGAAATTCAAATGACTATAGCACCAGATACACCGGAGGTACCGCTTAGATAGAATACACCTAGAGATACTCGAAAGACGGGAAGCACCATAAATACCAGAAGTACCGGTTAAATAGAATACACCAGAAAGACTGAAAAAATGGGAACCACCAAGAAAGCCGGAAATACTGCTTAGATAGGATACACCTGAGAGACTGTAAAGACGATAAGCACTGCAAATACCGAAAGTATCGCTTAGATAAAATACACGTGAGAAACTCAAAAGATGGGAATCATCAAGAAACTGGAAGTACCGCTTAGAAAGGATACACCTGAGAGACTCGAAATACGGGAAGCATCGCAAATACCGGAAGATCCGGTTAAATAAAATATAGCAGAAAGCCTCGAAGTACGGGAACCACCGCCAATACTGGAAGTACCTCTTAGATAGGATACACCTGAGATACTCGAAAGACGGGAAGCACCGCAAATACCGGCAATACCTTTTAGATAAGATACACCTGAAAGTCTCAAAAGACGGGAAGCAAAGGAACTACCGGAAGTACTGCTTAAATAGGATACACCTGAGAGATTCAAAAAAAGGGAAGCACCGAAATTACCGGAATCACCGCTTAGATATTATACACCTAAGAGCCTAGAAAGACGGGAAGCACAGAAAATACCAAACATACTGCTTAGATAGGATACACCTGCGAGACTCGAAAGACGAGAAGCATCACAAATACCGGAGGTATTACTTAGATGTGATAGACCTGAGAGACTCGAAAGACGGGAAGCACCGCAAATACCGGAATTACCTCTTTGATATGATACACATGAGAGACTTGAAAGACGGGAAGCATAGAAAGCACAGAAGTACCGCTTAGATAGAATACACCTAAGAAACTCGAAACTCAGACAGACCGCAAATACCTGAAGTACCGTTTAAAGAGGATACAACTAAAAGCCTCGAAAAAATAGAAGCACCGCTAATACCGGAAGCACCACTTAGATATGATAGAACTGAAAAACTCGAAACACGGAAACAGCGAACATACCAAAAGTACCGCTTAGATAAGATACACCT
This sequence comes from Cynopterus sphinx, assembly GCA_030015415.1. Lineage (NCBI taxonomy): Eukaryota > Metazoa > Chordata > Mammalia > Chiroptera > Pteropodidae > Cynopterus > Cynopterus sphinx. The sequence continues at coordinate 26,296,545 of CM057393.1, read as the reverse complement.
GAGAGAATCAAAAGACAAAAAGCACAAAAATACTGGAAAAACCGCTTAGATAGGATATAATTGAGAGACTCGAAAGACGGGAAGTACCGCAAATTCCGGAAGTACTTCTTAAATAGGATATACCTGGGAAACTCGAAACATGAAAGCACCGCAAATACCAGAAGTAACCCTTAAATAGGATAACCTGAGAAACTGGAAAGACTGGAAGAACCTCAAAAACCGGAAGTATCGCATAGATAGGATACAGCTGATAGACTTGAAACACGGAATCACCACAAATACTGGAAGTACCATTTAAAAAGTATACACCTGAGAGACACGAAAGACGGGAAGAACCGCAAATATCGAAACTACTGCTTCGAACAAATACACCTGAGAAACTCCAAGCACGGGAAGCACTGCAATTACCACAAGATCCACTTAGATAGGATACACCTGAGAGATTCGAAACACGAAAGCACCCACAATACCAGAAGTTCCGCTTATCTGGGATTCAACAGAAAGACTCATAAAACTGGTGGTACCGCAAATACCGGAAATACCATTTTAGTAGAATACACCTGAGAGACTCGAAAGACAGGAAGCACAGCAAATACCGGAAGCACCACTTAGATATGATACACCTGAGAGACTCGAAAGGTGGAAGCACCGCAAATACTGGAAGTAAAGTTTAGATAAAATACACCAGTGAAACTCAAAAGACGGGAAGCACCACAAATACCGGAAGTACTTCTTAGATAGGATACAGATGAGATACTAGAAAGACGGGAATCACTGCAAATACCAGAGCTATCGCTTCGTTATGATATATCTGAGAGACTCGAAAGAACAGAAGCACCGCCAATAACAGAAGTGCCACTTTCATCGGATACACTTGGAAGACTTGAAAATCGAGAAGCACCGCAATCCCGGAAGTAGCGCTTAGATAGGATACACCTGGGAAACTCAAAACATAAAAGCCCCGCTACTACCGGAAGTAATGCCTAGAAAGGACTCACGTGAGAGACTTGAAAGACAAGAAGCACCTCAAATACTGGAAGTACCACTTAGATAAAATACACTTGAGAGACTCGAAATACGGGAAGCACTGCAAATAGCAAAAATGCCTCTTAGATGCGATATAGCTGAGAGTCTCGAAAGATCAGAAGGACCAAAAAGACAGGAAGGACCACTTAGAAAAGATACAACTGGAAGACCGAAAGTCCAGAAAAACTGGTGAGACAGGAAGGTCAGCTTGAACAGAACACACCTGTGAAACTCGAAATATTGGAAGAATCGGAAAATACGAAAGGACGACTTAGACAGTATATACCTGGGAGATTCGAAATGCCGAGAGTATAAAAGAACCGGAAGAACCGCTTAGGCAGAATACACCTGAGAGGCTTTAAAGATGGTAAGCACCGCAAATACCGGATGTACCGCTTAGATAGGATACACCTGAGATACTCAAAAGAAGGGAGCACCGCAAATATCGGAAGAATGGCTTAGAAAGGACACACCTGAAAGACTTGAAAAACGAGAAGCTCCACAAATACCAGAAGTACCTCTTGAATAAAATACACCTGAGAGACTCGAAAAACGAGTAGCACCACAAATACCGGAAGTACCGCTTAAATAGGTTACAAAACAGAGACTTGAACAATGGATAGCACAACAAATACCGGAAATACCGCTTAGATCGGATACACCTGAGAGACTGGAAAGACGGGAAGCATCGAAAACACCGGAATTTCTGCTTAGATCGGATTCACCTGAGAAACTCGAAAGACGGGAAGCACCGCAAATTCCGGAAGTACTGCTTATATAGGATACACCTGGGACAATCGAAACACGAAACTACAGCAAATACCAGAAGTAACACTTAGGTAGAATACACCTGAGAGACATGAAACACGGAAGCACCGCAAAACCGGAAGTACTATTTAAACAGGATACACCTGAGAGACTCGAAAGATGAGAAGCACTGCAAATACCAGAAGTACCGCTTAGATGTGATACACCTGAGAGACTGGAAACACGGGATGCACTGCAAAAACCAGAAGTATCGCTTAGATATGATACACCTGAGAGACTTGAAAGACGGGAAGCACCACAAATACCGAAAGTACCGCTTAGATAGGATACACCTGAGAGACTCGTAAGATGGGAAGCACAGCCTATACAAAAGTACCGATAAGATAGGATAAAATTAAGAGACTCGAAAGATAGAAAGCACCAAAAAAACTGGTATTACCGCTTAGATAATATAAGGCTGAGAGACTAAAAAGACGGGAAGCACCGAAAATACCAGAAGTACTGCTTAGATAGGTTGCACCTGAGAGACTCGATATCTGTGGAAGCACCACAAATAACGGAAGTACCGGTTAGATAGGATACACCTTAGAAACACAAAAGATGGTAAGCACCGCAAATAATGGAAGTACCACTTATAAAGCATACACCTTAGAGATTCAAAAGACGGGAATCACCGCAAATACCTGAAGTACCGCATAGATAGGATACACCTGAGAGATTCGAAAGAGAAGAAGCACTGCAAATACCGGATGTACCGCTTAGATAGAATACACCTGAGATACTCAAAAGAAGGGAGCACCGCAAATATCGGAAGAATGGCTTAGAAAGGACACACTTGAAAGACTTGAAAAACGAGAAGCTCCACAAATACCAGAAGTACCTCTTGAATAAAATACACCTGAGAGACTCGAAAAACGAGTAGCACCGCAAATACCGGAAGTACCGCTTAAATAGGTTACAAAACAGAGACTTGAACAATGGATAGCACAACAAATACCGGAAATACCGCTTAGATCGGATACACCTGAGAGACTGGAAAGACGGGAAGCATCGAAAACACCGGAATTTCTGCTTAGATCGGATTCACCTGAGAAACTCGAAAGACGGGAAGCACCGCAAATTCCGGAAGTACTGCTTATATAGGATACACCTGGGACAATCGAAAATCGAAACTACAGCAAATACCAGAAGTAACACTTAGGTAGAATACACCTGAGAGACACGAAACACGGAAGCACCGCAAAACCGGAAGTACTATTTAAACAGGATACACCTGAGAGACTCGAAAGATGAGAAGCCCTGCAAATACCAGAAGTACCGCTTAGATGTGATACACCTGAGAGACTGGAAACACGGGATGCACTGCAAAAACCAGAAGTATCGCTTAGATATGATACACCTGAGAGACTTGAAAGACGGGAAGCACCACAAATACCGAAAGTACCGCTTAGATAGGATACACCTGAGAGACTCGTAAGATGGGAAGCACAGCCTATACAAAAGTACCGATAAGATAGGATAAAATTAAGAGACTCGAAAGATAGAAAGCACCAAAAAAACTGGTATTACCGCTTAGATAATATAAGGCTGAGAGACTAAAAAGACGGGAAGCACCGAAAATACCAGAAGTACTGCTTAGATAGGTTGCACCTGAGAGACTCGATATACGGGAAGCACCACAAATAACGGAAGTACCGGTTAGATAGGATACACCTTAGAAACACAAAAGATGGTAAGCACCGCAAATAATGGAAGTACCACTTATAAAGCATACACCTTAGAGATTCAAAAGACGGGAATCACCGCAAATACCTGAAGTACCGCATAGATAGGATACACCTGAGAGATTCGAAAGAGAAGAAGCACTGCAAATACCGGAAGTATCGCTTAGATCGGATACACCTGAGAAACTCGAAAGATGGGAAGAAACAAAATTACCGAAAGTACCAATTAGATCTGATACTCTTGAGAAACTCGAAATATTGGAAGCACCGCAAATTCCGGAAGTATTGCTTAGATAAAATACACCTGGGAATCTAGGAACACGAAAGCACCGCAAAACTGACAGTAACGTTTAGATAGAATAAAACGGAGAGAATGGAATAACCGGAAGCAGCTCAAATACTTGTAGTACCACTTAGATTGGATACACCTGAGAGACTCGAACACGGAAGTACTGCAAATACCGGAAGCACCATTTAAACAGGATACCTGAAAAACTCAAAATACGAGAACCACCGCAAATACCGGAAGCACTACTTAGATAAGATACACTTGAAAGACTCAAAGGACGGGAAGCACTGGAAATACCAGAAAAACCTTTTAAATAGAATACACCTGAGAGACTGGAAACATGAAAAGCACTGCAAATACTGGAAGTACCGTTTAGATAGGATAAACATGAGAAACTCGAAAGACGAGAATCACCGCAATTACGGGAGGTATCGCTTCGTATTGATACCTCTGAGAGACTCTAAACCAGAAGCACCACAAATACCAGAAGTGCACCTTTGATCGGATATAGTAGAGAGACTTGAAAGACGGAAAGCACCGCTAATCCTGCAAGTAGCGCTTAGATAAAATACAGCGGGGAGAGTTGAAGCACGAAAGCTCAGCAACAACCGAAGGTAACGCTTAGATTGGATACACCTGAGAGACTCGAAAGACAAAAAACACCACAATTACCGAAAGTACCATTAGATAGAATACACCTGAAAGACTCAAAAGACAGGAAGCAATGCAAATACTAGAAAAACTGCTTAGATGCGATACACCTGAGAGACTCATAAAACAGGAAGCACCACAAATGTCAGAAGTATCGCTTAGATATGATACACCTGAGAGAATCGAAAGAAGGGAAGCACTGAAATCACGGAAGTACCGCTTACATAGATTACACATGTGAGACTTGGAACATGAAAGCATTGCAAAACTGGAAGTAATGTTTAGACAGGATACAAATGAGAAAACTGAAAAACCAGAAGCACCTCAAATGCCGGAAGTACCACTTAGATTGGATACACCTGAGAGCCTTGAACACAGAAGTACCGCAAATACCAAAAGTAACACTAGATAGGATACACCTGAGAGACTCAAAAGACGGGACGCACTGCAAAAACCAGAAATACCGTTTAAATAGAATACAACTGAAAGTCTCGAAATACGAAAAAAACTGCAAATACCTAAAGTACCGCTTAGATCAGAAACACCTGGGAGACTCGAAGGACGAAAAGCACCATAAACCAAAAATTACTGCTTAGATAGGATACACATGAGAGACTCGAAAGACTGGAGGCACCACAAATACCGGAAGTACCGCAGAGATAGGATACACCTGACAGACTGTAATAGACAATTAGCACCACGAATACCAGAAGTACCGCATAGATAGGATACACATGGGAGACTTGAAAGACATATGTTCGAAAACACCGGAAGTACCGCTTACATAGGATACACCTAATGTACTCGTTAGACCGGAATTACAGCATATACCAAAATTAACGCTTAGATAGGTTACAACTAAGAGATTCGAAAGACAGAAATCACCAAAAATACCGGAAATACCGGTTAGATAATAACAGCTGTGAGAATAATAAGACGGGAAGCACCAAAAATACCGTAAATACCGCTTAGATAGGATACACCTGAGAGACTCGAAACACGGAAGCACCGCAAACCTGGAAGTACCATTTAAATAGGATACAACTGAGAGACCCGAAAGACGGGAATCACAGCAAATACCAGAAGTACCGCTAAGTTACGATGCACTTAGAGACTCAAAAGATGGGAAGCACCGTTAATACCGGAAGTATGGCATTGATAGGATAAACCTGAGAGATTCGAAAGACAGGAAGCACCGCAAATATGAGAAATACGCTTAGATAAGATACACCTGAGGGACTCGAAAGAAAAAAAAAACACACATACGGGGAGTACCACTTAGATAGTATACCCTTGAGAGATTTGTAAGACGGAAAGCAGTGCAAATACCAGAAGTATCGTATAGATGCAATAAAACTGAGAGACTCGAAAAACAGGAAGCACCGCAAATACCGGAAGTATTGCTTTGATAGGAAACACCTGTTGAACTCAAAATACGGAAAGCACCGAAAATACTGGAAAAACGACTTAGATCAGATACAATTTCGAGACTCAAAATACGGGAAGCACCGAAAATACTGGAAGTACTGCTTTAATAGGATACACCTTGGAAACTCGAAACACGAAAACACCGCAAATACTACAAGTATCATTTAGACAAATACACCTGTGAGACTCGGATGACAGGAAGCACCGCAAATACCGGAAGTACTGCTTAGATAGGATAAACATGAGACACTCGAAAGACGGGAATCACTGGAATAACACAAGGTACCGCTTCGTTATGATACTTCTGAGAGACTCGAAGTACGAGAAACACCGCAAATACCAGAAATGCAGCTTTGATCGGATTCATGAGACAGACATGAAAGACGAAAAGCACCACAAATCCCTGAAGTAGCGCTTGGATAGGATACATTGGGGATACTCTAAACATGAAAGTACCGCTACTACCGGAAGTAACGCTTAGATAGGATACACCTGAGAGACTCGAAAGACAAAAAGCACCAAAAATACCGGAATCACCACTTAGATAGGATACACTTGAGAGACTCGAAAGACAGGAAGCACTGCAAATACCAGAAGTACCGCTTAGATGCGATACACCTGAAAGACTCAGAAAAGGAAACGCCGCAAATACTAGAAGTATCGCATAGATATGATACTACTGAGATACTCGAAAGACGGGAAGCACTGAAAATACCGGAAGCACCGCTTAGATCAGATAAACTTACGAGACTCGAAAAACAGGAAGCACCGCAATCTCGGAAGAACCACTTAGATAGGAAAAACATGGGAGCCTCGGAACACGAAAGCACTGCAAACCTGGAAGTACCGTTATGTAAGGATACAACTGAGAGAATCGAAGTACTGTACGCACCTCAAATACCAGAGAACCGCTTACATAGGATACACCAGAGAGCCTCGAAAGATGGAAAGTATGGCACATACCAGTAGAATCGCTTAGATTGAATATACCTGAGATACCGGAAAAATGGGAAGCAACGAAAGTAACACCGTAAGTACCGCTTAGATCGTATACACATAAGAGACTCGAAAGACGGGAAACACGGCAAATACCGGAAGTACTGCTTATATAGAATACGCCTGGGAGACTCGAAACACGAAAGCACTGCAAATACCAAAAGTAACACTTAGGTAGGATATACCTGAAAGACTGGAAAGACTAGAAGAACCACAAATATCGGTCCTACCGCTTAGAAAAAATACACCTGGGAGACTCAAAACACAAAAGTATCGTAAAAACCAGAAGTACCATTAAACAGAAAACCTGAGAGACTTGAAAGATGGGAATCACAGCAAAATACCAGAAGTACCACTTAGATAGTTTACAACTAAGAGACTCGAAATACGGGAAGCACCACAAATACCGGATGTACCGCTTAGTTAATATAAACCTGAGAGACTCAAAAGCCAGAAAGCTAGGAAAATACCGGAAGTACCACTTAAATCAGATAAACTTGCGAGACTCGAAAGATGGGAAGCACCGCAATCCCGGAAGTACTGCTTAGATAGGATACACCTGGGAGACTCGAAACACGAAAGCACTGCAAATACTGGAAGTAACGTGTAGATAGAATACACCTGTAACACTTGAAAGACAAAGCACCGAAAATACCGGAAGTACTAATTAGATAAAATAAACATGAGATACTCGAAAGACGGGTTTCACCACAAACACCAGAGGTACCACTTCATTATGATATGTCTGAAAGACTCGATAGAAGAAAGCACTGCCAATAGCAGAAGTGTCACTTTGATCAGATATAATGAGAGACTCAAAAGATGGGAAGAACCGCAAATCCTGGAAGTAGCGCTTAGATAGGATACACCTGGGAATCTCAAAACATGAAAGCACCGCAACTACCGGAAGTAACGTGTAAAAATGACTCATTGAGAGACTCGAAATTCAAGAAGCACCACATATACTGTATGTACCAATTAGATAAAATACACTTTAGAGACTCGAAATACGGGAAGCACCGCAAATACAGGAATTACCGTTTAGATAGGATACATCTTAGTGACTCAAAAGACGGGAAGCACAGCAAATACCAAAAGTACCGCTTATATAAGAATCACCTGAGAGACTCGAAAGATGGGTGGAACTGCATATACCGGAAGAACCGCATAGATAGGATACACCAGAGAGACTGGAAACAAGGGAAGAACCGAAAATACTGGAATCACTGCTTAGATAGGATACACCTGAGAGACTCAAAAGACAGGAAGCACTGCAAATATCGGAAGTACCGCTTAGATAAGGTACACTTGAGAAATGTAAAGACGAGATGCACAGCAAATACCAGAAATACCGCTTAGATAGGATACACCTCAGAGACTCAAAAGACAAAATCACTGAAAATACCACAAGTACCACTTAAAATGATACACCTGAGTTATTCGAAAGACGGAAGCACCATAAATCCCGGAAGTACTGCTTAGATAAGATTCACCTCATAGACTCGATAGACCAGAGGGACCAAAAAGAAAGAAAGGACCGCTTAGAAAAGAAACAACTGGGAAATGGAAAGTCCAGAAAAACCGGTAACAGCGGAAGGTTCGTTTGGACAGAACAAGGCTGTGAGACTCAAAACACCAGAATGATCGGAAAGACTGGAAGGACGGCTTAGATAGTATATACCTGTGAGAATCGAAATACACAGAGTACCAGAAGATCCGGAAGAACCGCTTTGGCAGGATACACCTGAGATGCTCGAAAAACGGGACGCACCGCAATATCGGTAATACCGCTTTGAAAGGATACACCTGAGATACTCGAAATACGGGATAGCACCACAAGTACCGGAAGTATGGCTTAGATAGGATACACCTGAAAGACTCGAAAACAGGAAGCTTTGCAAATACCGGAAGTACCGGTTAGATAGGATACACTTGCGGGACTCGAAAGACAGGAATCAAAGCAAATACCAGAAGTACCGCTTAAATACGATACATGGAGAGACTCAAAAGACGAGAAGCACTGCAAATACCAGAAGTACCACTTAGGTGCGATGCACCTGAGAGACTGGAAACACGGGATGCACTGCAAATACCGGAAGTATCGCTTAGATATAATACACCTGAGAGACTTGAAAGACGGTAAGCACCACAAATACCAGAAGTACCGCTTAGATAGGATACACTGAGAGACTCGTAAGATGGGAAGCACAGCATATACAAAGTACGGCTTAGATAGGTTACAATTAAGAGACTCGAAAGATGGAAAGCACCATAAATACTGGAATTACCGCTTAGATAATATACAACTGACAGACTAAAAAGACGGGAGCACCTCAAATACTGAAAGTACCGCTTATAAAGGATACACCTTAGAGATTCGAAAGACGGGAATCACTGCAAATACCTAAGTACCGCATAGATAGGATACACCTGAGAGACTCGAAAGATGGGAAGCACGGCAGATACTGAAAGTATCGATTAGATCGGATACACCTGAGAGACTCGAACGATGGGAAGAAACAAAAATACTGAAAATACCATTTAGATCTGATACACTTGAGAGACTCGAAATACGGGAAGCAACGCAAATCCCGGAAGTACTGCTTAGATAAAATACACCTGAAAAATTAGGAACACGAAAGCACCGCAAAGCTGAAAGTAACGTTTAGATAGGATACAACTGAGAGAATCGAATAACCGGAAGCACCTCAAATACTGGTAGTACCACTTAGATTGGATACACCTGAGAGACTCGAACACGGAAGTACCGCAAATACTGGAAGCACCATTTAAATAGGATACCTGAAAGACTCAAAATACGAGAACCACCGCAAATACCGGAAGCACTACTTAGATAAGGTACACTTGAAAGACTCAAAGGATGGGAAGCACTGGAAATACCAGAAAAACCTTTTAAATAGAATACACCTGAGAGACTGGAAACATGAAAAACACTGCAAATACCGGAAGTACCGTTTAGATAGGATAAACATGAGAAACTCGAAAGACAAGAATCACCGCAAATACGGGAGGTATTGCTTTGTATTGATACCTCTGAGAGACTCTAAACCAGAAGCACCACAAATACCAGAAGTGCACCTTTGATCGGATATACTAGAGAGACTTGAAAGACGGAAAGCACTGCTAATCCTGCAAGTAGCGCTTAGATAAAATACAGCGGGGAGAGTCGAAGCACGAAAGCTCAGCAACAACCGAAGGTAACGCTTAGATTGGATACACCTGAGAGACTCAAAAGACAAAAATCACCACAGTTACTGAAAGTACCAATTAGATAGAACACAACTGAGAGACTCAAAAGAAGGAATCAATGTAAATACCAGAAAAACCGCTTAGATGCGATACACCTGAGAGACTTGGAAAACAGGAAGCACCACAAATATCAGAAGTATCGCTTAGATATGATACACCTGAGAGACTCGAAAGAAGGGAAGCACCGAAATCACAGAAGTACCGCTTACATAGATTACACATGCGAGACTCGGAACACGAAAGCACTGCAAAACTGGAAGTAACGTTTAGATAGGATACAAATGAGAGAATCAAAAAACCGGAAGCACCTCAAATGCCGGAAGTACCACTTAGATTGGATACACCTGAGAGACTCAAAAGACGGGAAGCACTGCAAAAACCAGAAATACCGTTTAAATAGAATACAACTGAGAGTCTCGAAATATGGAGAAAACTACAAATACCTAAAGTACCGCTTAGATCAGAAACAGCTGGGAGACGCGAGGAACGAAAAGCACCGTAAACCCGGAAGTACACTTAGATAGGATACACATGAGAGACTCGAAAGACGGGAAGCACCACAAATACCGGAAGTACCGCAGAGATAGGATACACCTGAAGGACTGTAAAGACAATAAGCACCACGAATACCAGAAGTACCGCTTAGATAGGATACACATAAGATATTCGAAAGACAGGATGTTCAATAATACTGGAAGTACCGCTTACATAGGATACACCTGATAGACTCGTAGGACGGGAATTACAGCATATACCGAAATTACCACTTAGACAGGTTACAACTAAGAGATTCAAAAGATGGAAATCACCGGAAATACCGGAAGAACCGCTTAGATAATGTACAGCTGAGAAACTAATAAGACGGGAAGCACCAAAAGTACCGTAAATACCGCTTAGATAGGATACACCTGAGAGACTCGAAACACAGAAGCACCGCAAACCTGGAAGTACCATTTAAATAGGATACACCTGAGAGACCCGAAAGACGAGAATCACAGCAAATACCAAAAGTACCGCTTAGTTACGATACACTGAGAGACTCGAAAGATGGGAAGCACCACAAATACTGGAAGTATGGCATAGATACGATAAACCTAAGAGATTCGAAAGACAGGAAGCACCGCCAATATGGGAAGTACGCTTAGGTAAGATACACCTGAGAGACTCGAAAGAAAAAAAGGACCACAAATACAGGGAGTATCACTTAGATAGTATACACTTGAGAGAGTTGAATGACGGGAAGCAGTGCAAATAACAGAAGTACCGCTTAGATGCGATACAACTGAGAGACTCGAAAAACAGGAACACAGCAAATACCGGAAGTATTGCTTAGATAGGAAACACCTGTTACACTCGAAATACGGGAAGCACCGAAAATACTGGAAGTACCGCTTTGATAGGATACACCTTGGAGACTCGAAACACGAAAACACCGCAAATACTAGAAGTAACATTTAGATAGGATACACCTGTGAGACTCGGATGACGGGAAGCACCACAAATACCGGAAGTACCGCTTAGATAGGATAAGCATGAGACACTTGAAAGATGAGAATCACTGAAAATATGCGAGGTACTGCTTCGTTATGATACTTCTGAGAGACTCAAAATACAGGAAGCACCACAAATACCAGAAGTGCAGGTTTGATCGGATTCACGAGACAGACATGAAAGACAAAAAGCACCGCAAATCCCTGAAGTAGCGCTTGGATAGGATACATCGGGGATACTCTAAACATGAAAGTTCCGCTACTACCAGAAGTAATGCTTATAGGATACACCTGAGAGACTCAAAAGACAAAAAGCACCAAAAATACCTGAAGTACCACTTAGATAGGATACACTTGAGAGACTCGAAAGACAGGAAGCTCTGCAAATACCAGAAGTACCGCTTAGATGCGATACACCTGAGAGACTCAGAACAAAGGAAACGTCGCAAATACCAGAAGTATCGCTTATATATGATACACCTGAGATACTCGAAAGACTGGAAGCACCGAAAATACCGAAAGCACCGCTTAGATTAGATAAACTTACGAGACTCGAAAAACAGGAAGCACCACAATCTCGGAAGAACCACTTAAATAGGAAAAACATGGGAGACTCGGCACACGAAAGCACCGCAAAACTGAAAGTAACGTTTAGATAGGATACAACTGAGCGAATCGAAGTACTGTACGCACCTCAAATACCAGAGAACCGCTTACATAGGATACACCAGAGAGCCTCGAAAGATGAAAAGTATGGCACATACCAGTAGAATCGCTTAGATCGAATACACCTGAGATACAGGAAAAACGGGAAGCAACGAAAGTAACATCGTAAGTACCGCTTAGATTGTACACACATAAGAGACTCGAAAGACGGGAAGCATGGCAAATACCGGAAGTACTGCTTAGATAGAATACACCTGGGAGACTCGAAACACGAAAGCACCGCAAATATCGGAAGTAACACTTTGGTAGGATACACCTGAAAGACTGGAAAGACTAGAAGAACCACAAATACCGGTCCTACCGCTTAGAAAGAATTCACCTGAGAGACTCAAAACACAGAAGCACCGGAAAACCGCAAGTACCATTAAACAGGAAACCTGAGAGAATTGAAAGACAGGAATCACAGCAAATACCAGAAGTACCGCTTAGATAGTTTACAACTAAGAGACTCGAAATACGGGAAGCACCGCAAATACCAGATGTACCGCTTAGATAATATAAACATGAGAGACTCAAAAGACGGAAAGCTAGGTAAATACCGGAAGTACCGCTTAGATCAGATACACTTGCGAGACTCGAAAGATGGGAAGTACCAAAATCCCAGAAGTACTGCTCAGATAGGATACACATGGGAGACTCGAAACACAAAAGCACCGCAAATACTGGAAGTAACGTGTAGATAGAATACACCTGTGACACTAGAAAGACGGGAAGCAGGGAAAATACCGGAAGTACTGCTTAGATAGATAAACATGAGATACTCGAAAGACGGGTATCACCGCAAATACCAGAGGTACCACTTCGTTATGATATGACTGAAAGACTCAATAGAAGAAAGCACTGCCAATAGAAGAAGTGTCACTTTGATCGGATACAATGAGAGACTCAAAATATGGGAAGCACTGCAAATCAGGGAAGTAGCGCTTAGATGGGACACACCTGGGAAACTCAAAACATGAAAGCACCGCACCTACCGGAAGTAACGTCTAGAAATGACTCATTGAGAGACTCGAAAGTCAAAAGGCTCCACATATACTGGAAGTATCACTTATGTAAAATACACTTGAGAGACTCGAAAGACGAAAAGCCCTGCAAATCCCAAAAGTGCCGCTAAAATGCGATACAGCTGAGAGACTCGAAAAACAGGAAGCACCGCAAATACCAAAAGTATCGCTTACATAGGATACACCTGAGAGACCAGAAAGACGGGAAGCACCGAAAATCTAGGAAGTACCGCTTAGATAGAATACACCTGAGAGACTCGAAATATGGGAAGCACCGCAAATACCGGAATTACCGCTTAGATGGATACATCTTAGTGACTCAAAAGACGGGAAGAACAGCAAATACCAAAAGTACCGCTTATGTAAGATACACCTGAGAGACTCGAAAGATGGGAGGAACTGCAAATATTGGAAGAACCGCATAGATAGGATACACCAGAGAGACTGGAAAGACGGGAAGAACCAAAAATACCGGAATCACTGCTTAGATAGGATACAACTGAGATACTCGAAAGAAAAGAAGCACCGGAAATGCCGGAAGTACCAGTTAGAAAATATGCCCCAAGAGTCTAGAAAAATGAGAAGCACTGCAAATACTGGAAGTACCACTTAGATAGAATACACCTGAGAGACTCGAAATATGGGAAGCACCACAAATGCTGGAGGTACCACTTAGATAGAATACACCTGAGAGATTCGAAAGCCGGAAAGCACCGCAAATACCGGAAGTATCGCTTAAATCGTATGCACCTGAGAGACTGAAAAGACGGGAAGCAACGAAAACACTGGAAGTACGGCTTAGATCGAATACATTTGAGAGACTCGAAAGAAGGGAAGCACTGCAATTCCGGAGGTACCGCTTAATTAGGTTACAAATAAGAGACTTGAAAAACGGGACGCACCACAAATCCCGGAAGTACCACTTAGATCGAATACACCTGAGAGTCTGGAAAGACGGGAAGCAACGAAAACACCAGAAGCTTCGCTTAGATCGGATACACTTGAAGACTCGAAAGACGAAAAGCACCACAAATCCCAGAAGTAGTGCTTAGATAGTACACAACTAAAACACTCAAAACATGAAAAAACTGCAAATAACGGAACTACCGTTTAGATCGGATACATTTGGAGACTCGAAACGCGGAAGCACCGCAAATACCGGAAGTACCATTTAAATAGAATACACCTGAGAAACTCGAAATATGGGAAGCACTGTAAATACCGAAAGTACCGCTAAGATGAGATACACCGGAGAGACTAGAAAGACGGGAAACACCGCAAATACCGGAAGTACCGCGTGAAAAGAATACACCTGAGAAACCCCAAAGATGGGTATCACTGGAATACCGGAAGTACCGCTTAGATCAGATACACCTAGAAAGACTCGAAATACGAGAACACCACAAATACCGGAAGTACGACTTCAAAGGGGTACACATGAGATACACAAAAGACGAGAATCACCGCAAATACCAGAAGTAGAGCTTAGTTATGATACTTCTGCGAGACTCGAAAGACGAGTGGCACCGCAAATACTAGAAGTGCCGCTGAGATCGGATACCCTTGAAAAACTCGAAGACGGGAAGCACCGCAAATACCGGAAGTACTGATTAGATAAGATACACTTGAGAGACTCGAAAGACGGGAAGCACCACTAATACCGGAAGTACCAGTTAAATAGAATAACCAGAAAGACTCAAAAGACGAAAACCACCGTAAATACCGGAAGTACCGCTTAGATAGATACAAGTGAGGGACTCAAAAGATAGGAAGTCCGAAAATACCAGAAGTACTGCTTAAAAAAATACACCTAAAAGATTCGAAAGACGGGACGAACAAAATAACCAAACTTACCGCTTAGATAAAGTACTCCTCAGAGACTCGAAATACCAGAAGCACAGAAGAATCGCTTAGATATGATACACCTGAGAGACTTGAAAATCGGAAAGCACCACAATACCAGGATTACCTCTTAGAGAGGATACACCTGAGAGACTCGTTTGATGAGAAGCACGGTAAATACCGGAAGTTCCACTTAGATAGCTTACAAATAAAAAACTCGAGAAACGAAAAGCAACGCAAATTCCAAAAGTACCGCTTAGATAATATACACCTGAAAGTCTAGAAAGAGGGGAAGCGATGAAAATACCAAAAGTACCGCTTAGATAGGATACTCCTGAAAAACTCGAAATATGGGAAGCACTGCAAATACTGAAAGTACTGCTTAGATAGAATACATCGTAGAAAATCCAATGACGGGAAGCATCACAAATACCAAAGTACCGCTTAGATCGGATACACCTGTGAGACTAGAAAGATGAGAAGCACCGCAAATACCGGATGTACCAATTAAATAGGATTCACCTGATAGACTGCAGAGACGATAAGCACCTCAAATACCAAAGTATGGCTTAGAGATGATACACCTGACGGCCTCGAAACACAAGAGCACCGCAAATATCGGAAGTTTTGGTTAGATGTGATAGACCTGAAAAACTCGAAAGATGGGAAGGAACGCAAATACTGGAAGTACCTCTTAGACAAAATAGACCTGAGAAACTTGTAAGACGGAAAGATCCGCATATACTGGAAATACTGTTTAAAT
Source organism: Cynopterus sphinx (assembly GCA_030015415.1). Lineage (NCBI taxonomy): Eukaryota > Metazoa > Chordata > Mammalia > Chiroptera > Pteropodidae > Cynopterus > Cynopterus sphinx. The sequence goes on along the minus strand of CM057393.1, from coordinate 26,280,568 downwards.
AGGATACACATAAAAGACTCGAAAGATGGGACCCACCACAAATACCGGAAGCACCACTTAGATAGGATACACCTGTAAGACTCGAAACACGGAAACACCGAATATACAGGAAGTACCGCTTAGATAAGATACACCTGGGAGACTCGAAAGACAAAAAGCAATACGAATACCAGAAGTGCCAGTAAGATAAGATACACTTGAGATATTCGAAAGATGGGAAGCCGTGCAAATACCAGAAGTACCACTTAGATAGGTTACAACTAAGAGACTTGAAAGATGGAAAGCACCGCAAATATCGGAAGTATCGCTTAAATGTGATACAGCTGAGAGACTCGAAAGAAGGGAAGCACCTCAAATACTGAAAGTACTGGTTAAATATGTTACACCAGAAAGACTCAAAAGATGGAAACCACCGCAAATACCGGAAGTACCGCTTAGATAGGATACATGTAAGAGACTCTAATGACGATAAGCACCGTAAATACAGAAAGTGTCGCTTAGATAGAATATACCTGAGAGACTCGTAAGACGGGAATCACTGCAAATATCGGAAGTACCGCATAGATAGGATACACCTGAGAGTCTCGAAAGATGGGAAGCACCGCAATCTCGGATGTACCCCTTAGATAGGATATACCTGAGAGACTCGAAGCAAGAAAAAACCGCAAATACCAGAAGTATCGCTTACATGTGAAACACCTGAAAGACTAAAAAACGAGAAGCATCGCAAAACCAAAGGACCGCTTTGATAGGATACACCTCAGAGAGTCGAAAGACGATAAACACCGCAAATACCGAAAGTACTGCTTAGATAGAATACACCTGAGAGACTCGAAAGACGGGGAAAACCGCTAAAACAGAAAGTACCGGTTAAATAGGATACACCAGAAAGACCAGAAAGACGAAAATCACCACAAATACCTGAAGAACAGCTTAGATAGGGTACCCCTGAGATACTCGAAATAGTGGAACCACCGCAAATACCGAAAGTTTCACTTAGATAGGTTACAACTAAGAAATTCGAAAAAGGGGAAGCACCACAAACCCCGGATATACCGCTTATATCGGATACACCTCAGATCCTCGAAAGACGGGAAACATCGCAAATATCGGAAGTACCGCATGAATCGAATACACCTGAGAGATTCGAAAGATAAGAAGCACCACATATACTGGAAGTACCGCTTAGATAGAATACATCAGAGAGACTCGAAAGACAGGAAGCAACGCAAATACCAGAAGTACCTTTTAGACAAAATACACCTGAGAGACTCGAAAGATGGGAAGCACCGCAGTCCTGGAAGTACCGCTTAAATAGAATACAACTGAGAGACACGAAAGATAAAAAGCACCATGTATACCGGAAGTCTGCTGAGAATGGATACACTTGAGAGACTCAAAAAACAAAAAGCACTGCAAATACTGGAAGTACCGCTTAGATAGGATAAACCTGGGAGACTTGAAATCGAAGCACCACAAATATCAGAGGTAATGCTTACATAGGATACACCTGAGAGACTCGAAAGACGGGATTCACAGCCAGTACCAGAAGTATAGCTTAGATCAAATAAACCTCAGAGACTCCAAATACGAGAAGCAACAAAACTACTGGAAGTACCTCTTAGATAGCATACACCTGAGATACTCGAAAGACGGGAACCACCGCAATACCGGAAGTACTGCTTAGATAGCATACAACTGACAGACTCAAAAGATGGGAAGCACCGAAAATACCGGATGTACCACTTAGATAGTGTACACGTGAGAGACTAAAAGACGGGAAGCACGTCAAATACTCGAAGTACCGGTAAAATAAAGTATAACTGAAAGACTCAAAAGACAGAAGCACAACAAATACCGGAAGTTCCACTTAGATAGGATACACCTGAGAGCCTCGAAACACAGAATCAAAAGAAATACCGAAAGTACCTCTTAGATAGGACACACCTGAGAAACTTAATAGTCTTGAAGCACCTGAAATACCATAAATACCGTTTAAATGGAATACACCTGAGAGACTCGAAAGACCTGATGAACTGCAAATACCAAAAGTACTGCTTAATTAGAATACACATGAGAGACTCGAAAGTCGGAAGCACTGCAAATATCGGAAGAATGGCTTAGAAAGGACACACCTGAAAGACTCGAAAAATGAGAAGCTCCACAAATACCAGCAGTACCTCTTGAATAATATACACCTCAGATATTCGAAAAACGGGAAGCTTCGCAAATACCGGAAGTACCGCTTTGATAGGATACACATGAGAAATGCAAAATAGGGAAGCACCGCAAATACCGCAAGTACCGCTTAGATCGTATACACCTGAGGGACTCGAAAGACAAGAAGCACCGCAAGTACAGGAGGTACCGCTTAATTAGAATACACCTGAGAAACTCGAAATACATGAAATACCGCATATAGCAGAATTACTGCTTAGAAAGGATAGGTGAGAGACTCGAAAGAAGGGTAGCACCGCAAATACCGCAAGTACCGCTTCGATTGAATACACCTGAGAGACTCGAAAGACCGGAAAGATTAAAAGAACCCAAAGTACCTATTTCATAGGTTAAACCTGAGAAACACGAAAAACAAAATGCACCGAAAATACTGGAAATACCCTTTAGATTAGATACACCAGAGAGACTCGAAAACGGGGAAGCACCTCAAATACTGGTAGTATGGCTTAGTTAGAATACAAGTGAGAGTCTCGAAAGATGGGAAGCACTGCAAATACCAGCTGAACCACTTAGAAAAATACACCTGAGAGCCTCGAAACTAAAAAGCACCGCAAATACCAGAAATACCGCTTAGATAGGATACAATAGAGAGACTCAAAAGACTAAAAGTACCGCAAATATGAGAAATACCGCTTAAATAGAATACTCCTGAGATACTCGAAAGACAGGAAGAACCGCAACTACCAAAGCACCAGTTACATTGGATAACATGAGAGATGCGAAAGACAGGAAGCATCGTAAATACCGGAAGTACCGCTTAAATAAGATACACCTGAGACTCAAAAGACGGGAAGCATCGCCAATTTCGAAGCACCGGTAAGATAGGATACAACTGAGAGACTCAAAATACGTGCTGCACCACAAATACTGTAAGTACCGCTTAGATAAAATACAGCTGAGAGACTCGAAAGAAAGGAAGCACCGCATATATGGAGGTATCGCTTAGATAGGATACACTTTAGAAACTCGAAAGGCGGAAAGCAATGCAAATACCAGAACTTTTGCTTAAATAGGGTACACCTGAGAGCCTCAAAGACAGAAAGCACCACAAATACCAAAAGTACTGGTTGAATAAAATACACCAGAATGACTCAAGAGACGGGAACCACCGCAAGAACCAGAAGTACTGCTAAGATAGGATACACCTGAGAGACTGTAAAGACGATAAGCACTGCAAATACTGGAAGTACTGCTCAGATTGGATATAACTGAGAGATTCGAAAGACGGGAAGCACTGCAAACACCGTAAGTATGGCTTAGATAGGATGCACCTGAGAGACTTGAAAGATGGGAAGCACCGCAAGTACAGGAAAAAACGCTTAAATAGATTATACCTGAGAAAGTAAAAGACGAGAAGCACCGCAAATACCGGAAGCACCACTTAGATAGAATACACCTGAGACATTCGAAACACAAAAGATCCCAAAGTACCGGAAGTGCCGTTTTCATAGGATACACCTGAGAGACTAAAAAATGGAAAGCACCGCAAATATCAGAAGTACCGCTTAGATATGATACATCTGAGAGACTAGAAAGACGGAAACACCACAAATACTCGAAGTACCGCTTGAATAGGATACTCCTGAGAAACTCGAAAGATAGGAAGCACCCCAAATACTGGAAGTACCGTTAGATAAAATACACCTGAAAAACTCTAAAGACAAGAAGCACAGCAAACACTGGAAGTACCACTTAGATAGGTTACACATAACAGACTCAAAAGACAGGAAGCACCGCAAATATTCAAAGCACCACATAGATAGGACACCCCTGAGAGTCTCGAATGACAGGAAGCACTGAAAATACCGGAAGTACAGCTTGAATAAGATACACTTGAGAAACTCGTAAGACAAGAAGAACCGCAAATACCATAACTACCACTTAAATACGATACACCTGATAGACTCGAAAGACGGAATCACAACTAAAATTTCAGAAGTACCAGTTTGATAAGATACAGCTAAGAGACTCGAAGAACGAGATGTTTTTCAAATAGCGAACGTACCACTTAAATAGGATACATGTGAGAGACTCGAAAGACGGGACGCAGAGCAAATACCAGAAGTACCGCTTAGATAGGATACGCCTGAGAGATTTGAAAGATGGGAAGCACCGAAAATATCAGAAGTATCACTTAAAAAGGATACACCAAAGATATTCGAAAGATGGGAAGCACCATAAATCCCGGAAGTACCTCTTAGATGAGATACACCTGAGATATTCGAAAGACCAGAAGGACCAAGCTGACATGAAGGACCGCTTAGAAAAGATACAACTGGGAGACCTAAAGTCCAGAAAAACCTGTAAGACAGGAAGGTCCGCTTGAACAGAACACACCTGTGAGACTCGAAATACCAGAATGATCAGAAAGTCCGGAAGGACGTCTTAGACAGTATATAACTGGGAGAATCGAAATACCGAGAATACCAGAAGACCCAGAAGAACCGCTTTGGCAGAATACACCTGAGAGGCTCAAAAGACAAGACACACCGCAATACGGGAAGTACCCCTTTGATTGGATACACCTTACAAACTCGAAAAACTGGGTAGCACTGCAAGTACCGGAAGTATGGCTTAGATAGGATACACCTGAAAGACTAGAAAACAGGAAGCTTTGCAAATATCAGAAATTTTGATTAGATAGGATACACCTCAGAGACTCAAAAAACGGTAAGCACTGCAAATACCGAAAATACCCCTTAGATCGAACACACCTGATGGACTCGAAAGACAAGAGGCACCGCAAATACCGGAAGAACTGCTTAGATATAATACACCTGAGAGACTCGAAAAATGGGAAGCCCCGCATATAACGGCACTACCGCTTCGAAGGAATAAACCTGAGAGATTCGAAACATGGGAAGCACCAAAAAACTGGAAGCACCACTTAGATAGAATACACTTGAGAGATACGAAACACGAAAGCACCGCAAATGCCGGTAGTACCGCTTAGATCGGATAAACCTCAGATACCCGAAATACTGGAAGCACAGCAACTACCGGAATTACCTCTTAGATAGAATACATGTGAAATACTCGAAAGACAGGAAGCAACGCAAATACCGGAAGTACTGCTTAGATAGCATACAGCTGAGACACTCAAAAGATAAGAAGCACCGAAAATACCGGAAGTACCACTTAGATAGGTTACACGTGAGAGACAAAAAGAAGGGAAGAATGGCAAATACTGTAAGTACCGGTAAAATAGTATACAACTGAGAGACTCGAAGACGGAATCACAACAAACCCAGAATTTCTGCTTAGATAGGATACACCAGAGAGCCTCAAAATACAGAAGCACCAGAATACCGGAAGTACCCCTTAGATAGGATACACCTGAAAAACTTAATACAAGTGAAGCACCGCAATTACCAGAAATACCATTTAAATGGAATACAGTTGAGAGACTCAGAAGACGGGAGAAACTGCAAATAGTGGAAGTACCGCTTAGATAAGATACACCTGAGAGACTAAAAGACAGGTGCACCGCAGATATTGGAAGTATCGCTTAGAAAAAATACACCTGTGAGACGCGAAAGAGAGGAAGCACCGCAAATCCCGGCAGAAGCGCTTAGATCAGATACACTTGCGAGACTCAAAAGACGGAAAGCACCGCAATACCGGAAGTACCGAATAATAGAATACACCTGGGAGACTCGAAACACAAAAGCACCCAAAATAGTGAAAGTATTCTATAGATAAGATAGAGCTGAGAGCCTCGAAATACCAGAAGCACCGCAAATACCGGAAGTACCGCTTAGATCGGATACACCTGAGAGACTTTAAAAACACGAAAAACCGCAAAAACAGGAAGTAAAGCTTAGATAGAATACACCTGAGAGACTCGAAACACGGAAGCTCCGAAAATACCATAAGTACCACTTAGATAGGATACAACTGAGAGACTCGAAACACAAAAAGCACCGCAAATACGGGAAATACCATTTAGATAGAATACACCTGAGAGACTCAAAAACAGGAAGCACCGAAAATACCGGAAGTACCGTTTAGATCGGATACACCTGATGGACTCGAAAGACGAGAAGCACCGCAAATACTGGAATTACCACTTAGGTATAATACACCTGAGAGACTCGAAAAATGAGAAGACACGCAAATACGGGAAGTACCGCTTAGATCAGACATACTGATGGACTCGAAAGACGAGAAGCACTGCAAATACCGGAAGTACCGCTTAGACAGGATACACCTGAGAGACTCGAAACATGGAAGCACCGCAAATAGTGGAAGGACCGCTTAGATAGAATACACTGAGAGACTCGAAAGACAAAAAACACTGCAAATACCGGAAGTAACGCTTAGATCAAATACAATTGAGAGAATCGAAAGACAAGAAACACAGCAAATACTGGAAGTACCTTTTAGATCGGATACACCTGAGAGACTCGAAGACGGAAAGCACCGAAAATACCGGAAGTACCGCTTAGATAAAATACACCTGAGAAATTCAAAAGACGCAAAGCACCGCAAATACCGGAAGTAACGCTTACATAGGATACACATGAAAGCCTCGATGGATGGGAAATATCACAAATATTGGAAATACCGTGTAGATAGGATAAACATGAGAGTCTCGAAGAACGGGAAGTTCTTTAAATAGCGAACGTACCGCTTAGATAGGATACAGCTGAGAGACTTGAAAGATGGGAAACACTGAAAATACCGGAAGTACCGCTTAGATAAGGTACACCTGAGAGACTCTAAAAACAGGAAGCAGCACAAATCCCGGAAGTACCGCTTAGATAAGATACAACAGAGAGACTCGAAAGAGCAGAAGTACCAAAAAGAGATGAAGGACCACTTAGAAAAGATAGACTAGGAGACCAAAAGTCCAGAAAAACTGGAAAGACCAGGAGGTCCGTTTAAATAGAACACACCTGAGAGACTTAAAATATCGGAAGGATCAAAAACCGGAAGGATGACTTAGACAGGATAAACTGAGACTCAAAATACCGGAAGTACCGCTTTGATCGGATACACCTGAGAGACTCGAAAGATGAAAAGCACCGCAAATACTGGCTGCACAACTTAGATATAATACACCTGAGAGACTCAAAACAAAAAGCACCGCAAAAACCGGAAGTACCGCTTAGATTGAATACAACAGAGAGACTCAAAAGACGGAAAGTACTGCCAATACATGAAATACCGCTTAAATGGAATACAACTGAGAGACTCTAAAGACAGGAAGCACCGCAAATACCGGAAGCACCACTCAGATAGGATACATGTGAGAGACGCGAAAGACAGGTAGCATCGTATATACCGATAGTACTGCTTAAATAGGATACACCAGAAAGACTCGAATGACGGAAAGCTCCGCAAATTCTGGAAGCACCGCTAAGATAAAATACAAGTGAGGGACTCGAAAGAAGTGAAGCACCGCAAATCCCGGAAGTACCGCTTAGATAGAATACAGGTGAGAAACTCGAAACGGGAAGCACCGCATATACTGGAGGTACTGCTTAGATTAGATACACTGGAGTGATTTGTAAGACAGAAAGCACCGCATATATGGAGGGTATTGCTTAGATAGGATGCACCTGAGAAACTTGAAAGACGAGAAGCACCGCATATGCCAGAGGTACTGCTTAGATAGGATACACTTGACAAATTTGAAAGGAGGGAAGCACAGCAAATATCGGCATTATCGCTTAAATAGGGTACAGCTGAAAGACTCAAACGACGGGAAGCACCGCAAATACCAGAAGTACTCTTTAAATAAGATACACCAGAAAGACTCAAAAGATGGGAACCACGGCAAATACCAGAAGTACCGCTTAGATAGAATACACCTGAGAGACTAAAAGATGGGCAGAACTGGAAATATCGGAAGTACTTTATAGATAGGATACCCCTGAGAGACTCGAAAGACGGGAAGCACTACAAATCCTGGGAGTACCGCTTGAATAGGATACACTTTAGAAACACGAAAGACAAGAAACACCGCTAATACTGGAGGTACCGCTTAGATAGAATAAACCTGAGAGACTCGAAAGACAAGAAGCACCACAATTTCCAAAAGTACCACTTAGATATGATATAGCTGAGATACTCGAAAAACTTGAAGCACCACAAATACCGGAAGTAAGGCTTAGATAGGTTACACCTGAAATACTTGATGGACAAAAAACACCATAAATATCGGAAGTACCGTTTAGATAGAATACACCTGAGAGCCTCGAAAGACAGAAAGTTCGAAAATACCGGAAATACCGCTTAGAAAAAATACACCTGAGAGTCTCGGGGGGCTGGAAACACAGAAAATACCAAACGTACCGCTTAGATAAAATACACCCGAGAGACTCTTAAGACAGGAAGCCCCGCAAAATCCGGAAATATCTTTTAGATAGTATACACCTGTGAGACTCCGAAGACGAGAACCACAGCAAATACCGCAAGTCCGCTTTAATAGGTTACAACTAAGAGACTCGAATGACGGGAAGCACTGCTATACCGGAAGTGCCGTTTAGTTACGATACACTTGAATATCGAAACATGGGTAGCACCGAAAATACCGGAAGTACCGCTTAGACAGGATACACCTGAGAGACTTGAAAAACGAAAGCACCGCAAATATTGGATGTACCGCTTAGATAGGATATACTGAGAAACTCGAAAAACAAAAAACACCGCATATACCGGAAGTACTGCTTAGATCAGATTCAACTGAGAGAATCGAAAGATAGGAAGCACCGCAAATACCGGAAGTAACGTTTAGATCGGATACACCTGAGATAATCGAAGATGGGAAGCACTGAAAATACCGGAAGTACCGCTTAGATCGGAAATACCTCAGAGAATCAAAAGAGGGGAAGAACTGCAAACACCGGAAATATGACTTAGGTAGGATGCACCTGTGAGACTCGAAAAATGAGAAGCACCGCAAATACTGGAAGTACTGCTTATATAGGATACACCTGAGAGACTAAAAGACAAAAAGCACTGCAATTACTGGAAGTACCATTTAGATTGATACATCTGAGAGACTGGAAACATGGAAGCACCACAAATACCGGAAGTACCGTTCAAATAGGATACACCTAAAAGACTCGCAAGACCAGAAAAACTAAAAAGATATGAAGGACAGGTTAGTAAATATACTCGGTAGACCTAAAGTCCAGAAACCCGGAAGATTGGAAGGTCCCCTTGGACAGAACACAAGTGAGAGACTCGAAATTACGGAAGGATCAGTAAGACCGGAAGGGCGGCTTAGACAGGATATACTGAGAGACTCTAAGTACGAGGAGTACCAGAAGAACCGGAAGAACTGCTTAGGCAGGATACACCTGAGAGGCTCGAAATACAGGAAGGACCAAAATGACCCAAAAAATTGCTTTCATAGGTTAAACCTGAGACGCGAAAGGCGGGAAGCACCGAAATTACGGAAGTACCTCTTATATATGGTACACCTGAGAAACTCGAAAGATGAAAAGCATAGCAAATACCAGAAGTACTGCTTAGATAGGATACTCCTGAGAGACTCGAAATACCGGGAAGCACCAAAAATACCAGAAGTACCGCTTAGAAAAAATACACCTGAGATACTCGAAAGACAAGAAGCACCATAAATCCGGAACTACCGCTTAGATAAGATACACCTGAGAGACTCTAAAGACAGGAAGGACCAAAAAGACAGAAAGGACCGCTTAGAAAATACACAACTGGGAGACCAAACGTCCAGAAAAACCGGTAAAATCGGAAGGTCTGCTTGGACAGACAACACCTGTAAGACTCGAAATACCGAAATGATCAGAAAGACCGGAAGGACGCCCAAGACAGTATATACATGAAGAATCGAAATACCGAGAGTACCTGAAGAACCAGAAGAATCGCTTAGGCAGGATACACCAAAGAGGCTCGAAATACAAGAAGCACCGCAAATTCAGGAAGTTCCGCTTAGATAGGATACACATGAGGGAAACGAAAGAGGAGAAGTACCGAAAATACTGGAAGTACCGCTTAGATAGGATACACCTGAGAGACTTGAAAGATGGGAAGCACCGGAAATACCAGCTGAACCACTTAGATAAAATAAACCTGAGAGAATCGAAACACGGAAGTACCGCAAAAAGTCGAATTACTGCTTATATAGGATACACCTGAGAAACTCGAAAGACAGGAAACACCGCAAAGTCTGGGTGCATCACTTAAATAAAATACACTTGAGAGACTCGAAACAAGGAAGCACTGCAAAATCTGGAAGTACCGCTTAGATAGGATACATCAGGTGGGACTCAAAAGACGAAAAGTAAAGCAAATACGGGAAATACCACTTAAATAGAATACACATGAGAGACTCGAAAGACAGGAAGCACCGCAAATACCGGAAGCACCACTAAATTGGATACACCTGGGAGAAGCGAAAGACAGGAAGCATCGTAAATACAGGAAGTACAGCTTAAATAGAAGACACCTGAGAGACTCAAAAGACAGAAAGCACCGAAAATACCGGAGGCACCACTTAGATATGAGACATCAAAAAGACTAGAAAGATGGGAAGCATCACAAATACTGGAAGTACCGCTAAGTTAGGATACAACTGAGAGACTCGAAAGACATGAAGCACCGCAAATACCGGAGGTAATGCTTAGATAGAATACAGCTGAGAGACTCACAGGCCGGGAGGCACCTCAAATACCAGAGGTACTGCTTAGATATGATACACTTGAGAGTCCTGAAAGACGGGAAGCACTGCAAGTACTGAGGGTATTGCTTAGATAGGATACACCTGAGTAACTTGAAAGACGGGAAGCACCGCATATTCCGGAGGTACCGCTTAGATAGGATACACTTGACAGACTCGAAGGGCAGGAAGCACCGCAAATACAGGAATTATCGCTTAAATAGGGTACACCTGAAACACTCGAATGACGGTAAGCACCACAAATACCGAAAGTACCACTTAAATAGGATACACTTGAAAGAATCGAAAGGCGGGAAGCACCGCAAAAACCGAAAGTACCGCTTAGACATGATACACCTGAAACACTCGAAAGACGATAAGCACCGTAAATCCCGGAAGTATTGCTTAGAAAGCATACACCTGAGATACTCGAAAGAGAGGAAATCCGAAAATACTGGTAATACCACTTAGAAAAAATACACCTGAGAGACTCGAAAGATGGGAAGCACCGCAAATACCAGAAGTACCATTTAGTTACAATACACCTGAGATACTCGTAACATGGGTAGCACGGCAAATACCGGAAATACCGCTTCAATAGGATACACCTGAGAGACTCGAAAGACGGGAACCACCACAAATATTAAAACTACCGCTTAGATAGGATACACCTGAGACACTCGAAAGACTGGAAGCATCACAAAACCTGAAGTACCACTTAGACAGGATACACCTGAGAGACTCAAAAAATGGAAGCACCGCAAATACTGTAAGTACCGCTAAGATAGGATACACTGAGAGACTCGAAGAAGGAAAACACCACAAATACCGGAAGTACCGCTTACATCAGATACAATTGAGAAAATCGAAAGACAGGAAGCACCGCAATTACCGGAAGAACCGTTTAGATCGAATACACCTGAGAGACTGGAAGATGAGAAGTAACGCAAATACCGGAAGTATCGTTTGGATATGATACACCTGAGAGAATGGAAAGACAGAAGCACCATAAATTTCGGAAATACCACTTACATATGATACAGCTGAGAGACTCGAAATCAGGAGACACCGCAAATACCGCAAATACTGATTAGATAGAATACACCTGAGAAACTTGAAAGATGGGAAGCACCGCACATACCGGCTGCACCACTTAGATAAAATACACCTAGAGATCGAAAGACGGAAGCACCGCAAACACTGGAAGTACCCCTCTGTTAGGATACATTAGAGAGACTCAAAAAACGGGGAGCACCACAAGTACCGGAAGCACCGCTTAAATAGGATACACCAGAAAGTCTCAAAAGACAGGAAGCATCGCAAATACCGGAAGTACCGCTTATATTGGATGCAACTGAGAGACTGAAAAGACGTGAAGCACTGCAAATACTGGAAGTACCCCTTAGACAGAATAGAGCTGGGAGACTCGACAGTGGGAAGCACGGCATTTACCGGAGGTACTGCTTATATATACTTTCGGTATATGCGGTAATTTTTTGTTTCGAGTCTTTCAGTTATATCGTATATAAGCGTTACTTCCCGTATTTGCGGTGATTCCGGTCTTTCGAGTCCTAAGTTGTACCATATCTAAATTTTTTTTTCAGTATTTGCGTGGCTTTCGTGTTTCGAGTCTTCCTGGTCTATCCTATCTAAGCGGTACTTTTGGTATTTTCGGTGCTTCCCGTCTTTCGTGTCTCTCAGGTGTATCCTATGTAAGCGATACTTCTGGTGTTTGTGGTGCTACCTGTTTTTCGAGTCTCTCAGGTGTATCACATCTAAGCGGTACTTTTGGTATTTGCAGTGCTTTTTGTTTTTTCAGTCTCTCAAGTGCATTCTATCTAAGTGGTACTTCCGGAATTTTTGGTGCTTCCGTCTTTCGAATATCTCAGTAGTATCATATCTAAACGGTACTTCCGGTATTTGTTGTGCTTCCCTTCTGTCGTGTCTCTCAGGTGTATTCTATCTAAGCCATACTGCTGGTATTTGCGGTGCTTCCCGTCTTTCGGGTCTCTCACGTGTATTCTATCTAAGCCATACTGCTGGTATTTGCGGTGCTTCCCATCTTTCGAGTCTCTAAGGTGTATCCGATCTCAGCTCTACTTTTGTTATTTTCAGTGCTACTTGTCTTTTGCATCTCTCAGTTGTAACCTATGAAAGCGGTCCACAGGGTCCTTTTGGTTTTTTTGGTCTTTCGACATACTCAGGTGTAACCTGCCTAAGCTGTTCTTCCAGTTCTTCTGGTACTCCTGGTATTTCGAGTCTCTCATTATATCCTGTCTAAGCCTTCTTTTTGGCTTTCCAATCCTTCTGGTATTTCGACTCTCTCAGGTGTGTTCTGTCCAAACGACCCTTCCGGTCTTTCCGGTTTTCGGGACTTGAGATCTCTCAGTTGTATCTTTTCTATGCGGTCCTTCCTTTCTTTTTGGTCTTTCTGGTCTTTCGAGAATCTCAGGTCTATCTTATATAAGCGGTACTTCCGGGATTTCCGGTGCTTCCCGTTCAACGAGACTTTCAGGTGTATTCTATCTAAGCGTTACTTCTGGAATTGCGGTGCTATCCTTCTCTCGAGTATATCTGGTGTATCCTATCTAAGCGGTACTTTCAGTATTTGCGGTGCTTCCCATCTTTTGAGTCTCTCATGTTTATCTTCTCTAAATGGCAATTCCGGTATTTGCGGTGCTTCCCTTTTTTCGTGTCTTTCAGGTGTATCTGATCTAAGCGGTACTTTTGGTATTTGTGTGCTTCCCGTCTTTCGAGCATCTCAGGTATATCCTATCTAAGCGGTACTTCCGGTTCTTCTGGTACTCTTGGTAATTCGAGTTTCCCAGGTATATAATGTCTAAGGCGTCTTTCCGGTCTTTCCGTTTTTTTCGGTTTTTTAAGTCTCACAGGTGTGTCTGTCCAAGTGGACCTTTCGGTCTTACCGGTTTTTCTGAACTTTTGGTTGCCCAGTTGTATATTTTGTAAGCGCTCCTTCCTGTCTATTTTGTCATTCTTGTATTTCGAGGCTCTCAGGTGTATCTTATCTAAAGGGTATTTCTGGGGTTTACGGTGCTTCTCGTCTTTCGAGTATCTCAGGTGTATCCTATTTTAGCGGTACTTCCAGTATTTGCGGTGCTTCCCATCTTTAAGTTTCTAAGGTATACCTTATCTAAGCGGTTATTTAGTATTTGAAGTGCTTTCCGTCTTTAAAGTCTCTCAGGTGTATTTTATCTAAGCGGTACTTTTGGTATTTGCGATGATTCACATCATTCATGTTTCTCAGGTGTATCTTTCTAAGCGTTACTTCCGGTATTTGCGGTGCTCTCTGTCCATCGAGTCTTTCAGGTATATACTAATTAAGCGTTACTTTCGATATTTTCGGTGCTACCCTTCTCTTGAGTCTCTCACCTATCCTATCTAAGCGGTACTTCTGTTATTTGTGGTGCTTCACGTCACTCGAGGCTCTCCGGTGTATTCTATTTAAGCGGTACTTCCGGTATTTGCAGTGCTTCTTGTCGTTCGAGTCTCTCAGGTGTATCATATCCAAGCGGTACGTTCACTATTAAAAAACTTCCCGTTCTTCGATCTCTCAGGTGTATCCTATCTACTGGGTACTTTCAAGATTTGCGGTGTTTCCCGTCCATTGAGTATTTCAGGTGTATTTTATTTAAGCGTTATTTCCGGTATTTGCGGTGCTTCCCATCTTTCGAGTTTCTCCGCTTTATCCTATCTAAGTGGTACTTCCGGAATTTGTTTTGCTTCCCGTCTTTCGAGTATCTCAGGTTTATTTTATCTAAGCGGTACGTCCAGTATTAGTGGTGTTTCCCGTCTTTCAAGTTTCTCAAGTGTATCCTATTCAAGCTGTACTTTCGGTATTTTCGGTGATTCTGTCTTTCGAGTCTCTCAAGGGTATCCGATCTATGCGGTGCTCTGATATTTGCGGTGCTTCCCATCTTTCGAATCTGTCATGTGTAAACTATCTAAGTGGTACTTCCAGGGTTTGCTGTGCTTACCGTCTTTAAAGACTCTCAGGTGTACCCTATTTAACAGTACTTCTGGTATTTGGGGTGCTGTTCGTCTTTTGAGTCTCTCAGTAGTATCCAATTCAAGCTGAGGTTCTGTTATTTGCGGTGCTTCCGTGTTTCAAGTCTCTCAGATGTGTCATATCTAAATGGTACTTCCGATATTTGCAATGCTTCCCGTCTTTTAATCTCTCAGGTATATCCGATCTAAGCAGTATTTCCGGTATTTTCGGTGGTTTCCGTCTTCGAGTCTCTCAGGTGTATTTGATCTAAACGGTACTTCCGGTATTTGCTGTGCTTCCTGTCTTTCGATTTTCTCAGTTGTATCTGATCTAAGGGGTACTTCCGGTTTTGTAGTATTTTCTGTCTTTTGAGTATCTCAGTGTATCCTATCTAAACACTACTTCCAGTATTTGCGGTGCTTCTGTGTTTCGAGTCTTTCAGGTGTATCCTGTCTTAGCGGTACTTCCGGTATTTGCGGGGCAACTTATGTTTAGAGTATCTCAAGTGTATCGTAACTACATGGTACTTCCGGTATTGAGGTGCTTCTCATCATTCGAGTCTCTTAGTTGTAACATATTAAAGTGGTACTTCCGGGATTTACTGTGATTCCCGTCTTTCGAGTTTCTCAGGTGTATCCTATCTAAGAGGTATTTCCGGTATCTGCGGTGCTTCCCGTCTTTCGAATCTCTCAAGGGTATCACATCTCAGCGACAATTCCGGTATTTGCGTTGCTTTTCGTTTTAGAGTCTCTCAGGTGTATCCAATCCAAGCCATACGTTTGGTATTTTCTATGCTTCCCGTCTTTCGAGTCTCTCAGGTGTAATTTTTCTAAGCGGTATTCCCATTTATTCTGAACTTCCTGTTTTTCGAGTCTCTCAGGTGTATCCTATCTAACCGAAACTTCCGGTATTTTCAGTGCTTATCGTTTTACAATCTCTCTGGTGTATCCTATCTAAGAGGTACTTCCGGTATTTGCGTTGGTTCCCGTATTTGAGTCTTTCTGGTGTATCTAATTTAACCAGTACTTCTGGTATTTGCAATGCTCCTGTTTATCGAGTCTCTCAGGTGTATCCTATCAAAGCGGTACTTTCAGTGTTTGCGGTGCTTCCCGTCGTTCGAGTATTTCAGGTGTACCCTATTTAAGCGATAATTTTGTTTTTGCCGGTGCTTCCCGCCTTTTAGTCTTTCAAGCGTATCCTATCTAAGCGGTACCTCCGGTATATGCGGTGGTTCCCGTATTTTAAGTTTCTCAGGTGCATCCTATCTAAGCAATAACCTCGGTATTTATGGTGCTTTTCATCTTTCAAGTCTCAAGTTTATCCCATCTAAGCGGTACCTCCGGTATATGTGGTCCTTCCCGTCATTCGAGTCTTTCAGCTGTATTCTATTTAAGCGATACTACCGGTATTTGCGATGTTTCCCGTCATTTGTGTCTCTCAGGTGTATCCTATCTAAGCAGTACTTCCGGTATTTGCGATGCTTCCCGTCTTTCGCGTCTCTCAGGTGTATTCTATCTAAGCAGTACTTTCGGTATTTGCGGTGCTTCAGTATTTCAAGTGTCTCAGGTGTATTCTATCTAAGCAGTATTTCCGGGATTTGCGGTGCTTCCTATATTTTTAGTCTCTCACTTGTATACTATCTAAGCCATACTGCCAGTACTTGCGATGCTTCCCATCTTTCGAGTCTCTAAGGTGTATCATATCTAAGCGGTACTTCCGGTATTTGCGGAGCTTCTTGTTTTTCGAGTCTCTCAGTTGTATTCTATCTAAGCGGTACTTCCGGTATTTGCGGTGCTTCTCGTCTTTTGAGTCCATCAGTGTGTCTGATCTAAGCGGTACTTCCGGTATTTGCGGTGCTTACCGTATTTTGAGTTTCTCAGGTGTATTCTATCTAAGCGGTATTTCAGGTATTTATAAAGATTCTTGATTTCGAGTCTTTCAGGTGTATCCTATCTAAGCCATACTTCCGGTAATTGCGGTGCTCCCAGTCTTTTGAGTAACTCAGGTGTATCCTAACAAAGCGGAACTTCCGGTATTGCGGTGTGTCTTCTCTTTCGAGCCTGTCCGGTGTATCTTGCCAAGGCGTTTCTTTCAGTTTTTCTGGTACTCTCGGTATTTTGATTCCCAGGTATATACTGTCTAAGCCGCCCTTCCGGTTTTTTCGATCATTCTGGTATTTCGAGTCTCACAGGTGTGTTCTTTCCAAGCAGACCTTCCAGTCTTACCGGTTTTTCTAGACTTTCAGTCTCCCAGTTGTATCTTTTATAAGTGGTCCTTCCTGCCTTTTCTGTCCTTCTGGTCTTTCGAGTCTCTCAGGTGTTTCTTATCTAAGCGGTACTTCCGGGATTAATGGTGTTTCCCGTCTTTAATTTTCACAAGTGTACCTTATCTAAGTGGTACTTCCGGTATTTGCATTGCTTCCCGTCTTTTGAGTCTGTCAGGTGTATCCTATCTAAGTGGTACGTTCGCTATTTGAAGGACTTCTTGTTCTTCGAGTCTCTAAACTGTATCTTATCAAATTGGTACTTCCAAAATTTTTGTTGTGCTTCCATCTTTCGAGTCTCTCAGGTGTATCCTATCTAAGCGATAATTCCAGTAATTGTGGTGCTTATCGTCTTTACAGTCTCTCAGGAGTATCTTATCTTAGCGGTACTTCCATTTTTGTGGTGGTTCTCATCTTTTGAGTGTTTCTGGTGTATCTTATTTAACTAGTACTTTTGGTATTTGCGGTGCTTCCCTCTTTTGAGTCTCTCAGGTGTATCCTATCTAAGCAGTACTTTTGGTATTTGGGGTTGACTGTCGTTCGAGTCTTTCAGGTGTATTCTATTTAAGCGAAAGTTCCGGTATTTGCTGTGCTTCACGCCTTTCGAGTTTGTAAAGTGAATCCTATCTAAGCGGTACCTCCGGTATATGTGGTGCTTCCTGTCTTTCAAGATTTTCAGATGTATCCTATCTAAGCAATACCCTCTGTATTTGTGGTGCTTCCCGTCTTTCGAGTCTCTCCGGTGTATCCTATCTAAGTGGTACTTTCGGTATTTTCGGCGCTTTTTGTTTTTCTATTCTTTCAGGTGTATATAATCTAAGTGGAAATTCCGGTATTTTCGGTGCTTCCTTTTTTTCGAGTTTCTTAGTTGTAACCTATCTAAGCGAAACTTCCGGTATTTGCTGTGCTTCTTGACAAACGAGTCTCTCAGGTGTATCCTATCTAAGTGGTAATTCTGGTATTTGTGGTGCTTCCCGTCTTTTGAGTTTCTCCGGTGTATTATATCTAAGCGATACTTCTGGTGTTTGCGGTGCTTCCCGTATTCGAGTCTTTCAGGTGTATTCTATCTAAGAGGTACTTCTGGTATCGTGGCGCTTTTTGTCTTTCGAATCTCAGGTGTATCTTAATTAAAAGGTACTTCCTGTATTTCGGTGTTTCCCGTCTTTCGAGTCTCTCAGAGTGCTCTATCTAAGAGGTACTATGGTATTTGCGGTGGTTCCCGTTCTTCGAGACTCTCAGGAATATCCTATCTAAGCGGTCTTTACAATATGTGGTGCTTCCATGTTTCGAGTCTCTGAGGTGTATCCTATCTAAGCGGTACTTCCGGTATTGGCTGTGCTTCCATCTTTCGATTCTCTCAGTTGTTTCCTATCTAAGCATTACTTCCGGCATTTGCGGTGCTTCCCGTTCTTTAGTCTTCACGTGTAACATATCTAAGCGGTTATTCTGGTATTTGCCGTGCTTCCCATCTTTCTAGGCTCTCAGGTGTATTTTTCTAAGCTGTACTTTTGGTATTTGCAGTGCTTCACCACTTCGAGTCTCTCAGGAGAATCCTATCTAAACGGTACTTCAGGTATTTGCGGTGCTTCACGTATTTCGAGTCTCTCATGTGTATCCTATTTAAACGGTAATTCCGGTATTCGTGGTGCTTTTTGTATTTCGAGTCTCTGAGGTGTATCTTATCTAAGTGATACTTCCGGTATGTTTGGTGCTTCCTTGTTTCGAGTCTCTCAGGTGAATCCTATCTAAGTGGTACTTCCGATATTTGCTTTTTTCGAGTCTCTCAGGTTTATCCTATCTAAGCCGTACTTATGGTATTTTCAATGCTTCATGTCTTTCGATTACCTTCGGTGTATTTTATTTAAACGGTATTTCTGGTATTTGCAGTGCTTCCCGTCTATTAGTGTCTCTGGAGTATCCTATCTAAGCGGTACTTTCGGTATTTGCTGTGCTTCGTTTTCGAGTCTCTCACTTTTATCCTATCTAACCAATAATTCCGGTATTTGCCGTGCTTTCTGTCTTTTAACTCTAACGTGTATCTTATCTAAGTGGTACTTCTGGTATTTGTGGTGCTTCCTGTCTTTCGAGTTTCTCAGCTGTATTTTATCTAAGCGGTATTTCCGGTATTTGCTGTGCTTCTCATCTTTTGAGTATCTCAGGTGTATTTTATTTAAGCAGTACTTCCAGTATTTGCGGTGCTCTCCTGTTTCAAATTTCTCAGGTGTATCCTATATATGTGGTGCTTTCGGTATTTCAGTGCTTTTAGTCTTTCGAGTCTCTCAGATCTATTTATTAAAGCGATAGTTCTGGTATTTGCAGTGCTTCCCGTCTTTCGAGTGTCTCTAGTGTATCCTATTTTACTGGTACTTCCGGTATTTGCTGCGTGTTTCAAGTATCTCAGGTGTATTCTATCAAAGCAGTACTTCTGAGATTGCGGTGCTTCCTGTATTTGAGTTCCTCAAGTGTATTCTATCTAAGCGGTATTTTTGATTTTGTGGTGCTTTTTGTCTTTCAAGTCGCTCAGGTGCATACTCTCTAAGCGGTAATTCCTGTATTTGCGGTGCTTTTTGTATTTTGAATCTCTCAGGTGTATCCTATCTAAGAGGTGCTGCTGGTATTTGTGGTGGATCCCATCCATTGAGTCTTTCAGGTGTATCCTATTTGAACGGTACTTCCGGTACTTGCAATGCTTCCCTCTTTTAGAGAATCTCAGGTGTATTCTATCTAGGCAGTACCAAAGGTATTTGTGGTGCTTTCCCTCTTTCGAGTCTCTCAGGTGTAACCTATCTAAGCGTTACTTCTGGTATTTGCAGTGCTTTTGTGTTTCGAGTCTTTAAGGTGTTTCCTATCCAGCGGTACTTCCGGTATTTACGATACGTCTCATCTTTTGAGTCTCTCAGGTGTATTTTATCTAAACAGTAGTTCCAGTATTTGAGGTGTTTCCCATTTTTCGAGTCTCTCAGAAGTTCCTATTTAAGCGGTACTTCTGGTATTTGCGGTGCTCCCGTGTATCATGTTTTTCAGGTGTATCATATCAAAGCAGTACTTCCGGTATTTGCGGGGCTTTTCACTTTTTACTCTCTCATGTGTATCTTATATAAAAGGTACTTCTGGTATTTTCGGAGCTTTTGTACTTTGAGTCTTTTAGGTGTATTCTATCTAAGCGGTACTTACTATATTTGCAGTGCTTCCCGTCTTCGAGTTTCTAAGGTGTATCTTATCTAAGCGGTACTTCCGGTATTTGCTGTGATTCCCGACTTTCGAGTCTCTTAGGTGTATCCTATTTAAGTGGTACTACTGGTATTTGCGGTGCTTCCGTGTTTCAAGTCTCTCAGTTGTATTCTATCTAAGCGGTATTTTGAATATTTGTGGTTCCTTCCGTCTTTCGAGTCTCTCAAGTGTATCCTATCTAGTGGTTACTTCTGGTATTTGCGGTGCTTTCGTATTTCAAGTATTTCAAGTGTATCCTATCTAAGAACTACTTCCGGGATTTGCAGTGCTTTTCATCTTATGAGTCTCTCTGGTATATCCTATCTAAGAGGTACTTCCAGTATTTGAAGTGCTTCCCGTTGTTCGAGTTTCTCAAGTGTATACTATCTAAGCGGTACTTCTGCTATTTTTGGTGCTTCTTGTCTTTCAATTCTCTCAGGTGTATCTTACCTAAGCGGTATTTTCTGTATGTTTGGTGTTTCTGTGATTCGAGTCACTCAGGTGTATCCTATCTAAGTGGTGCTTCCGGTATATGCGGTGGTTCTCGTCTTTCGAGTCTTTTAGGTGTATCCTATTTAAACGATACTTCCAGTATTTGCGGTGCTTCCATGTTTCGAGACTCTCAGGTTTATCTTATCAAAGCGGTATTCAGGTTTTGCGGTGCTTCCCGTCTTTCGAGTCTCTGAGGTGTATTTTGTCTAAGATGTACTTTCGGTATTTGCGGTGCTTTTCATCTTTCGAGTTTCTCAGGTGTATCCTATCTAAGCGGTACATCTGGTATTTGCGATGCTTCATGTCTTTCGATTCTCTCAGGTGTATTCTATTTAAAAGGTATTTCTGGTGTTTGCGATGCTTCTCGTCAATTATTTCTCAGGTGTATACTATCTAAGCGACATTTTCGGTATTTGCAGTGCTTAAATGTTTCGAGTCTCTCAGGTGTATCCTATCTAACCGGTATTTTCAGTATTTGCCGTGCTTCCCATCTTTTAGTCTCTCACGTGTATCCTATCTAAGAGACACTTCCGGTATTTCAGTGCTTCTCATTTTCGTGTCTCTCAGGTCTATCCTATCTTAAAGGTATTTCGGTATTTGCCATGCTTTCGTGTTTCGAGTCTCTAAGGTGTATCTTATTTTAAAGGTTTTTCTGTCATTTCCGGTGCTTCCCGTCATTTAAGTCTCTCATGTGTATACTATCTAAACGATATTTCCGGTATTTGTGGTGCTTTTTTTTTTCGAGTCTCTAAGGTGTATCCTATCTAAGTGGTACTTCTGGTATTGTCGGTGCGTCACATCATTTGAGTCTCTCAGTTGTATTGTATTTAAAAGGTACTTCCGGTAGTTGCGGTTCTTCCCAATTTTGAATCTCTGAGGTTTATACGATCTAAGCGGTCCTACCGGTATTTGTGTTGCTTCCGTGTTTGTAATCTCTCAGGTATATTCTATCTAAGTAGTGATTCCGGTAGTTGCGGTGCTTCCGGTCTTTCGAGTCTCTCAGGTGATTCGTTACTGAGCGGTATTTCTGGTATTTGCTGTGATTCCCATCTTTCGATTTCCTCAGGTGTATTCTATTTAAACGATACTTCCGGTGTTTGCCTTGCTTCCGTGTTTCAGGTCTCTTAGTTGCATTATATCTAAGAGGTACTTCCGGTATTTGTAGTTCTTTTAGTCTTTTCAGTCTCTCAAATGAATCCTATATAAGGGTTACTACCGGTATTGGCGATGCTTTCGTGTTTCGAGTTTCCCAGGTGTATTCTATCTAACAAGTACTTCTGGTATTTGCAGTGCTTCCTGTACTTCGAGTCTCTCAGGTGTATCCTATTTAAACAAAACTTCCGGTATTTGCGGTGCTTCCCGTCTTTCGAGTCTCTCAAGTGTGTCTTATCTAAGCAGTACTTCCTTTATTTTTGGTGCTTTATGTCTTTTGAGTCTCTCAGTTGTATCTTATCTAAGCAGTACTTCCTGTATGTTCGGTGTTTCCATCTTTCCAGTCTCTCAGGTGTATTTTGTCTAAGAGGTATTTCCGGTATTTGCGGTGCTTCCCGCCATTCGAGTCTCTCAGAGGTATCAATCTAAGCGATACTTTCGGTATTTGCGGTGCTTTTGTGTTTCGAGTCTCTCAGGTGTATCCTATCAAAGCGGTACTTTCGGTATTCACCGTGCTTGGTGTTTTTTGAGTCTCTCAGGTGTATGACACCTAAGCGGTATTTCTGGTATTTGCAGTGCTTCCCGTCTTTCAAGTCATTCAAGTGTGTTCTACCTAAGTGATATTTCTGGTATTTGTGGTGCTGCTCGGCTTTCGAGTATCTCAGGTGTATTTTATTTAAGCGTAACTTCCGATAATTGCGGTGCTTTCGTGTTTCAATTCTTCCCGGTGTATCTTATATAAGCGCTAATTTCGGGATTTGCGGTGCTTCTCGTCTTTCGAGTCTTTCAAGTGTATCCGATCAAAACAGCTCATCTGGTTCTGGCATTACTTCTCGTCTTTCGAGTCTCTCAGAAGTATCATAACTAAGTGGTACCTCTGGTATTTTCGGTTCTTTCCGTCCATCGAGTCTTTCAGGTGTATACTAATTAAGCATTACTTCCAGTATTTGCGGTGCAAACCATTTCTCGAGTCTCTCACTTATCCCACCGAAGCGGTACTTCTATTATTTGCAGTGCTTCACGTCTTTCCAATCTCTCAGGTGTATTCTATCTAAGCGGTACTTCCGGTATGTGCGGGGCTTCTCTTCTTTCGAGTCCCTCAGGTGTATCCGATCCAAGCGGTACTTCCGGTATTTGCGGTGCTTCTTGTTTTTCGAGTCTCTCAGGTGTATCCAATCTAAGTGGTTGTTCCGGTATTCACGGAGCTTCTCGTTTTATGAGTCTTTCAGGTGTATCCTATCAAAGACATACTTCCGGTATTTGTAATGCTCCCCGTTTTTGAATATCTCTGGTGTAACCTAACTAAGAGGTACTTCTAGTATTTGCGAAGTTTCCTGTTCTTCGAGTATTTCTGGTGTATCCTATTTAACCGGTTCTTCCAGTATTTGCGGTGCTTCCTGTATTTCGAGTCTTTCCGGTGTATTTTATCTAAGAGGTACTTTTGTTATTTTCATTGGTTCTCGTCTTTGAGTCTCTCAGGTGTATCACATGTAAACGATAGTTCCGTTATTTGCTGTCCTTCCCGTATTTCGAGTCTCTCCAGTGTATCCTAACTTCGCGGTACTTCTGGTAATTTACGTGCTTCCTGTCTTTCTAGTCTCCCAGGTGTATATTATTTAAGGGGTACATCTGGTATTTGCTATAATTCTCATCAAACGAGTCTCTATATGTATCTTATCTAAGCGGTACATCCGGGATTTGCGGTGCTTCCTGTCTTTCGAGTCTTTCAGGTGTATTATATCTAAGCGATACTTCAGGTGTTTTTGGTGCTTCCCGTTTTTCGAGTTTCTCAGGTGTATCCTATCTAAGCGGTAAGTTTGGTATTTTCTGTGGTTCCTGTCTTTCGATATTCTCAGTTGTATTATTTCAAGCGGTACTTCTGGTATTATTGGACTTCCTGTCTTTCGATTCTCTCTAGTGTATCCTATCTAAGCGGTACTTCTGGTATTTGCGGTGCTTATCATCTTTACATTCTCTCACGTGTATTTTATCTAAGCGGTACTTCCTTTATTTGCGTTGGTTTTCGTCTTTCGAGTCTCTCTGATGTATGCTATTTAACTGGTACTTCCGGTATTAGCAGTGCCTCCCGTCTTTCGAGTCTCTCAGGTGTATCTTATCTAAGAGGTACTTCCAAAATTGCGGTGGGCTCGTCTTTTCAGTCTTCCTCCTCTATCCTATTTAACCTGTACTTCCGGTATTTGCGATGCTTCCCGTATTTCGTGACTTTCTGGTGTATACTAACTAAGCGGTGCTTCTGGTTTTTTAGTGCTTCCCGTCATTTGAGTCTCTCAGGTGTATCAAAGTTTAAGCAGTACTTCCAGTAGCTGCTGTGCTTCCCATCTTTTGAGTCTCTCAGGTGTATCCTATTTAAGAGGTAATTCCGGTATTTGCGGTGCTTCTTGTATTTCGAGTCTCTCAGGTGTATTCTATCTAAGAGTTATTTCCAGTATTTGCGGTGGTTCCCGTCTTTTGAGTATTTTGTTTTATCCGATATAAGCAAAACTTCCAGTATTTGCGTTGCTTTTTGTATTTCGAGTATTTCAGTTCTATCTTATCTAAGCGGTACTTCCGGTATTTTTGGTGCTTCCCGTCTTTCTAGTCTCTCAGGTGTATATGATCTAAATGGTACTTCTGATATTTGCGGGGCTTCTCGTCTTTTGAGTTTCTTAGTTGTTACCTATCTAAGCGGTACTTCAGGTATTTTCTGTGCTTCCCGTCGTTTGACTCTCAGGTGTAACCTATCTAAGAGGTACTTCCGGTATTTGCGGTGCTTCTTGTCTTTCGAGTCTCTTAGGTGTATCCTTTCTAAGAGATACTTCCAGTATTTGTAGTGTTTCCGGTCTTTCGAGTCTTTCTGGTGTATCCTATTAAAGCGGTACTTCTGGTATTTACTATGCTTCCCGTATTTCGAGTCTCTCAGCTGTATTTTATCTAAGCGGTGCTTCCGGTGTTTGCGATGCTTCCCGTCTTTCGAATCTTTCTGGTGTATCATATCTAAGCGGTGTTCCGTTATTTTCAGTGTTTCCAGTCTTTTGATTCTCTCAGCTGTATCCTATTTAAGCGATACTTCCGGTATTTACGATGCTTCCCATATTTAGAGTCTCTAGGTGTATTCTATTTAAATGGTATTTCCGGTATTTGCGGTACCTCCCGTCTTTTGAGTATTTTGGTTTATCCGATCTAAGCGGTTATTCCGGTATTTGTGCTGCTTTCCGTATTTTGAGTCTCTCAGGTGCATCCTATATAAGTGGTACGTTTGGTATTTTCTTTGGTTCCCGTCTTTATTCCCTCAGGAGTATTTTTTTAAGCGGTACTTTTGGTATTTTCGCACATTCTGTCTTTTAAGTCTCGCAACTGTATCTGATCTAAGCGGTACTTCCGGTATTTTCGGTGCATTCCATTTTTCGATGCTCTCAAATGTATCCTATCTAAGCGATACTTCTAATATTTGTGGTGCTTTCTGTTTTTCGAGTCTCTCAGGTGTATCGCATCTAAGCGGTACTTCTGATATTTGCAGTGCTTCCCGTCATTAGAGTCTTTCAAGTGTATCCTATCTAAGTGGTACTTCTGGTATTTGTTGTGCTATTTGTCTTTCGAATCTTTGAGGTGTAACCTATCTAAGCGTTACTTTCCGTAGTTGTGGTGTTTCTCGTCTTTCGAGTCTCTAAGAAATATCATAACTAAGCGGTACCTCCTGTATATTCGGTGATTCCCGTCTTTCGAGTCTCTCATGTGTATCTTATCTAAGCAATATTTCGGTATTTTATGTGGTTCCCATCTTTCGAATCTCTTAGGTGAACCCTATCGAAGTGGTAATTCCGGTATTTGCGGTGCTTCCAGCCTTTCGAGTCTCTCAAGTTTATCCTATCTAAGACGTACATCCGATATATGGGGATCTACTCGTCTTTCGTGTCATTCAGGTATATTCTATCTAAGCGGTACTTCCGGTATTTGTGGTGCGTCACGTATTTCGAATCTTTTAGGTGTACCCTATGTAAGAGATATTTCCGTTATTGGCCGTCTTTCCACTCTTTCGAGTCTCTCAAGTGTATCCTATCTAAGCAGGTCCTCTGGTATATTCGGATCTTCCCGTATTTCAAGTCACTCAGGTTTATTCTATCTAAGCGATACTTCCGGTATTTGTGTTGCTTCAAGTCTTTAGAATTTTTCAGGTTTATTTGATCTATTCGGTATTTCTGATATTTGCGATGCTTCCCGTTTTTCGAGTCTCTCCGGTGTATTCTATCTAAGCTCTACTTTGGTATTTGATGTGCTTTATATTTTGACTCTCTCAGGTGTATCCTATCTAAGAGATACTTCCGGTATTTGCGATGCTTCCTGTCTTTCGAGACTCTCAGGTGTATTCTACTTAAACGGTATTTGTGGTACCTCCCATCTTTGAGTCTTTCTGTTGTTTTTTATCTAAGCAGTACTTCTGAAATTTGTGGTACTTTAGTCTTTTGAGTCTCTCAGGTGTATACTACTTAAGCGTTATTTCCAGTAAATGCAGTGCTTCCGTGTTACTTGCCTCTCAGGTGTATACTATCTAAGCGGTACTTTCAGCATTTGCGGTTTTTTTGTGTTTCGAGTCTGTAAGGTGTATTCTATTTAAGCGTTACTTCTGTTATTTCCCGTGCTTCCCGTCTTTCAAGTCTCTCAAGTGTATCTTCTCTAAGCGGTACTTCCAGTATTTGTGGTGCTTTTTGTCTTTCGAGTCTCTCAGGTGTATCCTATCGAAGCCGTACTTCCAGTATTTGAGGTGCTTCCAAAATTTAAAGTCTCTCAGGTGTATCCTATTTAATTATTGCTTCCGGTATTTGCGGTGCTTTTGTGTTTCGAGTCTCTCAGGTGTATTTTATCTAAGTGGTACAGCCAGTATTTGCACTGCATTTGTTCTTTCAAGTCTCTCTGGTGTATCCTATATAATCAGTACTTCTGGTATTTGCGTGTCTTCCTGTCTTTCGAGTCTCTGAGGGGTATCCTCTCTATGTGGTACTTCAGGTATTTGCGGAGCTTTTCGTTTTATGAGATTCTCAGGAGTATTCTATCTAAGCAGTATTTCCGGTATTTGCGGTGCGTCCCGTATTTCGAGCCTCTCAAGTGTATCCTGCCTAAGCGGTTCTTCTTGTTCTTCTGGTACTCTCGGTATTTCGATTCTCCTAGGTATATACGGTCTAAGCCGTCCTCCAGTCTTTCAGATCATTCCGGTATTTTGAGTCTCACAGGTGGTTCTGTCCAGGGGACCTTCCGGTCTCAACGGTTTTTCTGGACTTTCTGTCGCTCAATTGCACCTTTTATAAGAGCTCCTTTCTGTCTTTTTGGGCCTTCTGGTCTTTCGAGTCCCTCAGGTGTATCTTATCTAAGCGGTACTTCCGGGATTTATGATGCTTCCCGTCTTTCGAGGTTCTCAGGTGTATCCTATCTAAGAGGTACGTTTGCTATTTAAAAAATTTCCCGTCCTTCAAGTCTCTCAGCTGTATTCTATCTAAAGGTACTTCCGATATTTGCGGTGTTTTCCGTCCATTGAGT
Organism: Cynopterus sphinx; assembly: GCA_030015415.1. NCBI lineage: Eukaryota > Metazoa > Chordata > Mammalia > Chiroptera > Pteropodidae > Cynopterus > Cynopterus sphinx. Next base: position 26,253,031 of record CM057393.1, on the reverse strand, counting down.
CTTTCAGGTGTATCCTATCTATGCGTTACTTTTGGTATTTGCGGTGCTTCGCGTCTTTGAGTCTCTCAGGTGCACCCTTTCTAAGCCATACTTCCGGTGTTTGCAGTGCTTCATGTCTTTCCAGTCTCTCAGGTGTATCCAATCTAAACAGTACTTCTGGTATTTGCGGTGCTTCCTGTCTTATGATTCTCACAGTTTTATATGATCTAAGCGGTACTTTAAGTATTTGCGGTGCTTATGTGTTTCGACTATCTCAAGTGTATTGTCTCTTAGTTGTAACTTATTAAAGCGGTACTTGTAGTATTTGCTATGCTTCCCGTCTTTTGATTCTCTCAGGTGTATCTTATCTAAGCGGTACTTTTGGTATGTTCGGTGTTTCCGTGTTTCGATTTTCTCAGGTGTATCCTATTTAAGTGGTGCTTCCAGTATTAGCGGTGCTTCTCGTGTTTCGAGACTTTTAGGTGTATCCTATTTAAACGGTACTTCTGTTATTTGCGGACCTTCATTGTTTTAGTCTCTCAGGTGTATCCTATGTAAGCGGTACATCAGAAATCGCGGTGCTTCTCGTCTTTCGACACTCTCAGGTTTATTTTGTCTAAGAGATACATCTGGTATTTGCGGTGCTTTCCGTTTTCAACAGTCTCCCAGTTGTCTCACATCTAAGCGAAATTCCTGTATTTGCAGTTCTTTCATGTTGCGAGTCTCTAAGGTGTATCCTATCTAAGCAGTACTTCTGGTATTATGGTGATTCTCGTCTTTTGTGGCTCTCAGCTGTATCCTATCAAAGAGGTACTTCTGGTATTTGCGGTGCTTCCTGTCTTTTGAGTCTCTCAAGTCTATCACATCTAAGTAATACTTCCGTTATTTGCGATGCTTTCTGTCTTTCGACTCTCTCAGATGTATATTTTCTAAGAGGTCATTCCAGTATTTTCGGACTATCTGTCTTTCGAGACTGTCAGGTGTATCTTAACTATGTGATACATCCGGCATTTGAGGTTCTTATCGTCTTTACATTCTATCAGGTGAATCATATCTCAGTGGTACTTTCGGTATTTTCGGTGGTCCCGTCTTTCGAGTCTCTCAGGTGTATCCTATCTAAGCGGTACTTCTGGTATTACGGTGCTTCTCGTCTTTTGAGGCTCTCAGGTGTATCCTATCAAAAAGGTACTTTCGGTATTTGCGGTGCTTCCTGTCTTTCGAGTCTCTCAGGTCTATCACATCTAAGTAATACTTCCGTTATTTGCGATGCTTTTTGTCTTTCGACTCTCTCAGCTGTATATTTTCTAAGAGGTACTTCCGGTATTTTCGGACTATCTGTCTTTCTAGACTCTCAGGTGTATCCTAACTAAACAAATCTTCCGGAATTTGAGGTTCTTATCGTCTTTACATTCTATCAGGTGAATCCTATCTCAGTGGTACTTTCGGTATTTTTGGTGGTCATGTCTTTCGAGTCTTTCAGGTGTACCATATATAAGCGATAATTTCAGTATTTGCAGTGCTTTACGCCTTTCGAGTTCTCATGTTTATCCTATCTAAGCTGTACCTCCGGTATATGCGTACCTTCCCGTCTTTCGAGTCTCTCAGGTGTATTCTATCTTAGCGGTACTTCCAGTACTTGTGGTGGTTCACGTCTTTCGAGTCTCTCATGTGTATATGATCTATGCGGTATTTCCGATATATGCGGTGCTTCCCGTCTTTTGAGTCTCTCAAGTGTATCTGATCTAAGCGGTACTTCTGATATTTGTGGTGTTTATCGTCTTTCGAGGCTCTCCGGTGTTTTCTAACTAAGCGGTGCTTCTGGGGTTTGCCGTACTTTTCGTCTTTCGAGTCTCTCAGGTGTATCCGATTAATGGGGTACTTCCGGAATTAGTGGTGCTTTTTATCCTTCTAGTCTCTCAGGTGTATATGATTTAAGCGGTATTTCCGATATTTTCGGTGCTTCCTGTCTTTCGAATTTCTTAGTTGTAACCTATCTAAGGAGTACCTCTGGTATTTCCCGTGCTTCCCGTCTTTTGAGTCTCTCAGGTATATCCAATCTAAGAGGTACTTCCGGTATTTGCGGTGCTTCCCGTATTTCGAGTCTCTCTGGTGTATCCTATCTAATAGGTACTTCCAATATTTGTGGAGGTTCCCGTTTTTCGAGTCTTTCTGGTGTATCCTATTTAACCAGTTCTTCTGGTATTTACGGTGCTTTTATATTTCGAGTCTCTCAGGTGTATTTTATCTAAGTGGTGCAGCCATATTTGCGGTGCTTCCTGTCCTTCGAGTCTCTCAGGTCTATTTCATCTAACCTATATTTCCGTTGCTTGCAGTGCTTCCCGTTTTTCGAGTCTCTCAGGTGTATCTGATCTATTGGTACTTCCAGTATTTGCGGTGCTTCCCGTCTTTTGAGAGTCTCAGGTGTATTCCATCTAACCCATACTTCTGGTTTTTGCAGTGCTTCCTGTCTTTCGAGTCTCTCAGGTGTATCTGATCTATGGGGTACTTCCGGAATTTGCGGTGCTTCCCGTCTTCGAGTCTCTCAGGTGTATCGTATCTAAGCGGTACTTCTGATATTTGCGGTGCTTCCCATCTTACGAGTCTCTCAGGTGTATCCGATTTAAGCGGTACTTTCGGTATTTGCGGTACTTCTTGTCGTTCGAGTCTTTCAGGTGTACCCTATTTAATCGATAATTCTGTTATTAGCTGTGCTTCCCGCTTTTGGAGTCTCTCAAGTGTATCCTATATAAGCGGTACCTCCGGTATATACAGATCTTCTCATCTTTTGAGTCTCTCAGGTGTATTCTATCTAAGCGGTACTTCTGGTATTTGCGGTGGTTCGCATCTTTTGAATCTCTCCGGTGTTTTTTATCTAAGCGGTACTTTCGATATTTGTGGTGCTTCCCGTCTTTCGAGTCTGTCAAGTGTATCCTATTTAATCTATATTTCCGGTATTTGTGGTCCTTTCCGTATTACAGTCTCTCAGGCGTATTCTGTCTAAGCGGTACTTCCGGTTTTGCAATGCTTCCCATCTTTCGAGTGTCTCAGGTGTATTTTACGTAAGCGATACTTTCAGTATTTGCAGAGCTTATCGTCTTTACAGTCTCTCAGGTGCATCCTATCTAAGCAGTACTTCCGGTTTTTGTGGTGGTTCCTTTCTTTTGATTCTTCCGGTTTATTCTATTTAACCGGTACTTCCGGTATTTGCTGTGCTTTCCGTATTTCGAGTCTCTCTATGTGTATTCTATCTAAGCGGTACCTCCGGTATATGCGGTGCTTCCCGTATTTTGAATATCTCAGGTGCATCGAATCTAAGCAATACTTCCATATTTGCGGTGCTTCTTGTCTTTCGAATATCTCAAGTGTATCCTTTCTAAGCAGTTCCTACAGTATTTGCGATACTTCCCATCTTTCGAGTCTCTCAGCTGTATATTATCTAAGCAGTAATTCCTGTATTTGCGTGCTTCAGTTCATTTGAGTCTCTCAGTTGTTTCTTATCTTAGCGGCATTTCCGGTATTTGCGATGCTTCCCGTCTTTCGAGTCTTTCCGGTGTATTCTATCTTAGCGGTACTTCCGATATTTTCGGTGCTTTCCGTTTTTCGAGTCTTTCAAGTGTACCCTATCTAATCGATAATTCCGATATTTGCGGTTCTCCCCATTTTTTGAGTCTCTCATGTGTATTCTTTCTAAGCGGTATTTCTGGTTTTTGCGTTGGTTTCCTTCTTTTGAGTCTTTCTGGTTTATTCTATTTAACCGGTACTTCCGGTATTTGCGGTGCTTCCCATTTTTCGAGTTTTTCTACGTGTATTCTATCTAAGCGGTACTTCTGGTATTTATGATGCTTCCCGTATTTAGAGTCTCTCAGGTGTATCCTATCTAAGTGGTGCTTCCGGTATTTGCAGTGCTTCCTGTCTTTGGGGACTCATAGGTGTATTCTATTTAAACAGTATATCCGGTCTTTGCGGTACCCCCCGTCTTTTGAGACTTTCTGTTGTATTCTATCTAAGGTGTACTTCAGGTATCTGCAGTGCTTCTATGTTTCGAGTTTCTCAGGTGTATTTGATCTAAAATGCAGCCGGTATTAGTAGTGCTTCCTATCTTTCGAGTCTCCCATGTGTATCTTATATAAGTAGTACTTCCAGTATTTGCGATGCTTCTCGTATTTCGAGTCTCTCAGCTGTATTCTATATAAGCGCTACTTCCGGTATTTGCGGTGCTTCCCGTCTTTCGAGTCTTTCAGGTGTACCCTATCTAATCAATAATTTCGTTATTTGCTGTACTTCCCGCCTTTCGAGTCTCTCAAGTGTATCCTATCTAGGGGTACCTCCAGTGTATGCAGATCTTCTCGTCTTTTCAGTCTCTCAGGTGTATTCTGTCTAAGCGGTACTTCCGGTATTTGCGATGCTTCTCATCTTTCGAATCTCTCTGGTGTTTTTTATCTAAGCCCTACTTTCGATCATAGCAGCTCTTCCCGTCTTTCGAGTCTCTAAGTTGTATCCTATTTAATTTATACTTTTGGTATTTGCGGTTCTTCCCATATTTCAGTCTCTCAGTCGTATCCAGTCTAAGCGGTACTTCTGGTTTTGCAATGCTTTTCGTCTTTCGAGTGTCTCAGCTGTATTTTATGTAAGCGATACTTTCAGCATTTGCAGAGCTTATCGTCTTTACAGTCTCTCAGGTGTATCCTATTTAAGCGATACTTCCGGTATATGTGCTGCTCCCGTGTTTCGAGTCTCTCTGGTGTAACATATCTAAGCGGTACGTTTGATATTTTCTTTGCTACACGTCTTTCGAGTCTCTCAGGTGAATATTTATTAAGCGATACTTCCGGTCTTTTCGGACTTCCCGTTTTTCGAATCTCGCAATTGTATCTGATCTTTGTGGTACTTCCGTTATTTTCGGTGCTTCCCATCTTTTGAGTCTGTCAGGTATTTAAACGAAAACTCTGGTATTTGTGGTGCTTCTTGTTTTTGAGTCTCTCAGGTATGTCGCATCTAAGAGGTACTTCTGGTATTTGCAGTGCTTCTCCTCATTCGAGTCTTTCAAGAGTACCCTACCTAAGTGGTAATTCTGGTATTTGTTGCGCTTTCGGTCTTTCGAATCTCTCCGGTTTATCCTATCTAAGTGTTACTTTCAGGAGGTGCGGTGCTTTCCTGTTTCGAGTCTCCCAGGTGTATCTTATCTTAACGCTATTACCGGGTTTTGCAGTGCTTCTCGTATTTCGAATATCTCAGGCGTATCCCACTAAGCGGTATTTCCAATATTTGCGGTTTTTACCATATTTTGAGACTCTCAGATTAATTTTGTCTAAACAAGACTTCCAGTATTTGCGGTGCTTCATTTATTTGAGTCTCCCAGTTGTATCCTATCTTAGAGACGGTTCCGGTATTTCTGATGCTTCCCGTCTTTCGAGTTTTTCTGCTGTATCCTATTTAAGCGGTGCTTCTGGTATATGATGCTTCTTGTATTTAGAGTCTCTCAGGTGTATCCTATCTAAGTGGTGCTTCCAGTATTTGTGGTGCTTCCAGTCTTTCGAGTCTCTCAGGTGTATTCTATTTAAACAATATTTTTGGTATGTGTGGTACCTCCCATCTTTTGAGTCTCTCAGGTGTATTATATCTAAGAGGTACTTCCGTTATTTGCAAGGCTTCCCGTCTTTCGAGTCTCTCAGGTGTACCTATCTAAACGTTACTTTGGTATTTCCAGTGCTATCGTGTTTTGAGTCTCCCAGGTGTTACTTCCAAGATTTGCCGTGCTTTTCATCTTTCGAGTCTCTCAAGTGTATCCTATCTAAGCGGTACTTCCATTATTTGTGGTGCTTTTTGTCTTTCGAGTCTCTGAGTTTTATCCTGTCTAAGCGGTACTTCCGAAATTTGCGGTGCTTCCCGTCTTATAGTCTTTGACGTGTATTCTATCTAAACGGTACTTTCAGTATTTTCAGTCGTTCCTGTTTTTCGAGTCTCTCAGGTGTATCCTATCTAAGCGGTACTTCCGGTATTTGCGGTGCTTCCGTATTTCAAGTCTCTCATTTCTATTTTATCTAAGCGGACCTTCCAGAATTTGCCGTGCTTTCTGTCTTTCGAGTCTCTCAGGTGTATTCTATCTAAGCGTTACTTCTTTTTTATGTGCTGCTTCTCGTCTTTCGAGGTTCTCTGAAGTATCGTACCTACGCGGTATTTCCGCTATTTGCAGTGCTTTCTATTTTCGAGTATCTCAGGTGTATCCCTTTGAGCGATACTTCCGGTATTTGCGGTGCTTCCCATCTTTCGTGTTTCTCAGGTGTATCTTATCTAAGCAGTACTTTTAGTATTTGTGGAGTTACCGTCTTTCGAGTCTCTCAAGTGTATAATATCTAAGCAGTACTTCTGTTATTTGCGGTGCTTTCCATTTTTTGAGTCTCTCAGATGTGCCTATTTAACTGTTATTTACGGTATTTCGGTGCTTTCGTGTTTCGAGTCTCACAGGTGTTACTACCGGGATTTGCCGTGCTACCCGTGTTTCGAGTCTCTCAAGTATATCCTATCTATGTAGTACTTCCGGTTTTTGTGGTGCATTCCATCATTCGAGTCTCTCAGTTGTATCTTATCTAAGCGTTACTTCCGGTATTGGTGGTGCTTCTCGTCATTCGAGTCTGTTAAGTGTATTTTATCAAAGCGGTACTTCAGGTATTTGCGATGCTTTTTGTCTTTTAAGTCTCTCAGGTGTATTTTATCTAAGCGGTACTGCAGGGCTTTGGGGTGCTTCCGTGTTTTCAGTCTCTCACGTGTATCCTATCTAAGTGGTGCTTCCAGTATTTGTGGTGGTTCTCGTCTTTCGAGGCTTTCATATGTATTTTTTCTAAACAATACTTCCGATATTTGCGGTGCTTCCGTGCCTCGAGAGTCTCAGTTATATCCTATTTAAGTAGTTTTTATGTATTTCGATGCTTCTATCTTTCAAGTCTCTCAGGTGTATCCTATCTAAGATATACTTTTTAAATTTGCGGTGCTTCATGTCTTTCAAGTTACTCAGGTGTAACCTATCTATGCGGTACTGCAGGGATTTGCGGTTCTTTCTGTCTTTTGAGTCTCTCAGGTGTATCCTATCTAAGCGGTACTTCCAGTATTAGCGCTGCTTCCCATCTTTCGAGAGTCTCATGTGTATTCTATCCAAGCAGTACAACCGTAATTGCGGTGCATTCGTGTTTCGAGTCTCTCAGCTGTATCGTATATAAGCAGTACTTCCGCGGTTTTCATGCTTCCTGCCTTTCGCGTCTCTCAGGTGTATGCTATATAAATGGACCTTCCTGTATTTACAGTGCTGTCTGTCTTTCGAGTCTCTCAGGATTATTTTATTTAAGCGGTACTTCCAGTAATTTTGGGGCTTCCCATTTTTCGAGTCTCTCAGGTGTATCCTATCTAAGCAATACTTCCAGTATTTGCTGTGCTTCCGTCTTTCAAGTCTCTCAGTTTTATCCTGTCTAAGTGTTACTTCTGGTATTTGCCATTTTCCCATCATTTAGTCTCTCTTATCTAAACGGTATTTCCTGTATTTTCGGTGCTTCCAGTTTTTCGAGTCTTCCATGTGTATCCTATCAAATCGGTACTTCCAGTATTTGCGGTGCTTCAAGTCTTTCGAGTATCTCAAGTGTATTTTATCCAATGGGTTCTTCCATTATTTGTGGTGCTTTTTGTCTTTCATGTCTCTCAGGTGTATCCTAGCTACCGGTACTTCCAGTATTTCTAATCCTTTCCTTTTTTTGTCTTTTAGGTGTATTCTATCTAAACAGAATTATGGTATTTGTGGTTCTTCCCGTCTTTCTAGTTCTCAGATGTATCCTCTCTAAGCGGTACTTCTGGTAATTGCGGTGGTAATCGTCTTTCCAGGTTGTGAAAAGTATCGTAACTATGCGGTAATTCTGGTATTTGCGGTGATTCCCGTCTTTCGATTTTCTCAGTTGTATACTATCTAAGCGGTACTGCAAAGTTTGGTGGTGCTACCCGTTTTTTGAGTCTCTCTGGTGTATCCTATCTAAGCGGTACTTCCCGTATTTGTGCTGCTTCCCGTCTTTCAAGAGTCTCATGTGTATTCTATCCAAGCAGTACCACCATATTTGCAGTGCTTCCCGTCTTTCGAGTCTCTCATGTCTATCCTTTCTAAGCCATCCTTCTGGTATTTTGGTGCTTCCCATATTCGAGTCTCTTATTTGTATACTGTCTAAGCTGTACGTCCGGTATTTGTGGTGCTTCCCATCTTTCGAGTCTCTCAGCTGTATCATATCTAAGTGTTACTTCCGATATTTTTGGTGGTTCCAAGCTTTCAAGTTTTTTCAGATGTATCCTATCTAAACGGTACTTCCGATATTTGCGGTGCTTCCGTTTTTTGATTCTCTCATGTGTATCCTATCTAAGGTGTACCTCCGGGATTGCCGTGCTTTTCGCCTTTCGAATCCCTCAGGTATATCCTATTTAAGCGGACCTTCCAGTATTTGTGGTGCTTTCTGTCTTTCATGTCTCTCGGGTATAACTTGTGTAAGCGGTACTCCCGGTATTTGCGGTGCTTCCATTTTTCGAGTCTCTCAGGTATTTCTTGTCTAAGCTGTACTTCAGGTATTAGTGGTGATTTCCATCTTTCGAGTCTCTCAGGCGTATCTGATCTAAGCGGTACTCTGGTATTTCTGGTGCGTTCCTTCTTTCGAGTCTCTCATGTGTAACCAATCTAAGCAAACCTTCCGGTATTTGCCGTGCTTCTCGTCTTTCAAGTCTCTCAGGTGTATCCTATCTAAGGGATACTTCCGGTATTTTCTTTGCTTCTGTATTCAAGTCTCTCAGTTGTATCCTGTCTAAGTGGTACTTCCGGCATTTGATGATTTCCGTGTTCAAGTCTCTAAGGTGTATTCTATCTAAGCGTTACTTCCGGTATTTGCGGTGCATTCATGTTTCGAGTCTTCCAGGTGTATTCTATCTAAAAGGTACTTCCAAAATTTGCGAGGCCTCCAGTCTTTTGAGTCTCTCAGGTCTTCCGATCTAAGCAATACTTCCGGTATTTGCGATGCTTCCCGTATTTTGATTCTTCCATTTATATCCTACCTAGCGGAACTTCCAGTATTTGCAGTGCTTACTGTCTTTCGAGTCTCTCCCGTGTATTCTGTCTAAGCGGTACTTCCGGTATTTGTGGTGCTTTTTGTCTTTCGAGTCTCCCAGGTATATCTTATCTAAGCGGTACTTCCAGTATTTTTGATGCTTCCATGTTTCGAGTCTCTCAGGTGTATTCTATGTATGTGGTGCTTCCGGTATTTGCGGGTGTTCTCGTTATTCGAGTCTTGTGTGTATCCTATTTAAGCGGTACTTCCGGTATTTGTGGTGCTTCTGTGTTTCTATTCTCTCACGTGTATCCTCTCTAAGCAATACTTCTGGTATTTGCAGTGCTTTCCGTCATTTAGTCTCTCACGTGTATGCTATCTAAGCGGTACTTCTGGTATTTTCAGTACTTTCTGTCTTTTGAGTTTCTCAAGTGTATCCTATCTAAGCGGTACTTCTATTATTTGCAGTGCTTTTGTGTCGAGACTCTGAACTATATTGTATGTAAGCAGTACTTCTGGGATTGCCGTGTTTCCCGCCTTTCGAGTGTCTCATGTATATCCTATTCAAGTGGACTCTCCGGTATTTGCGGTGCTTTTGTCTTTCGAGTCTCTTAGTTATATCCTGTCTAAGAGTTACTTCCGGTATTTGCAGTTCCTCCCATCTTTTGTGTCTCTCAGGTGTATTCTATCAAGGCAGAATTCTGGCATTTGCAGTGCTTCTCGTCTTTCGTGTCTCTCAGGAGTATTTTATCTAAGCAGTACTTCTAAATATTTGCGGTGCTACTCCTTTTTCCAGGTAATCAGAAATATCGTAACTAAGCAGTACTTCTGGTATTTGTGGTGCTTCCCATCGTTCGAGTTTCTTAAGTGTATACTATCTAAGTGTTACTTCTGGTATTTGCGGTGCATTCATGTTTCGAATTACCTAGGTGTATCCTATCAAAGAGGTACTTTCTGGATTTGTGAGCTTCCCATCTTTCAAGTCTCTCAGGTGTATTCGATTTAAGCAATACTTCCGGTATGTGCGGTACTTTTCATCTATCAAATCTCCCAGGTGTATCCTATCTAAGCGGTACTTCCATTATTTGTGGTGCTTTTTGTCTTTCGAGTCTCTGAGTTGTATCCTGTCTAAGCGGTACTTCCGGTATTTGCGATGCTTCCTGATTTCGAGTCTTTCTGGTGTATCCTATCTAAGCGGTGCTTCAGGTTTTTTTGGTGCTTCCCGTCTTTTGAGTCTCTCAGGTTTATTTATTTATGTGGTACTTCTGATATTTACGATGCTTCCGGTCTTTCCTGTCTCTCAGGTGTATCCAATCTAAGTGATGCTTCCGGTATTTGCGGTGCTTCCTGTCTTTCGAATCTCTCAGGTGTATTCTATTTAAGCGGTATTTCCCGTATTTGCAGTACTTTTCGTCTTTTGAGTCTCTCTGTTGTATCCTATCTAAGTGGTATATCCGGTATTTGCGGTGCTTTTTTGTTTCGAGGCTCTCATGTATATTTTATCTAAGTGTTTCAGCCGGTATTTTCGGTGCTTCCCATCATTCGAGACTCTTACTTGTATTCTAACTAAGCCATACTGCTGGTATTTGCGGTGCTTATAATCTTTACAGTCTCCCAGGTGTTTCTTATCTAAGCGGTACTTCCGGTATTTGCGGTGGTTCCTGTCTTTTGAGTCTTTCAGGTGTATTTTATTTAACCAGTATTTCCAGTATTTGCGTTGCTTTCCGTCTTTCTAGTCTCTCTGGTGTATCCTATCTAAGCAGTACTTTCGGTATTTGGGGTGCTTCCCATCGTTCAACTCTTTCAGGTGTACCCTATTCACGCAATAATTCCGGTATTTGTGGTGCTTTCCGCCTTTCGAGTCTGTCAAGTGTATCCTATCTAACCGGTACTTTTGGTATATGCGGTTCTTCCCATCTTTCAAGTTTTTCATTTTTATCTTATCTAAACAATACGCTCTGTATTTTCGAAGCGTCCCATTCTTCCAGTCTCTCAGCTGTATTCTATCTAAGCCATACTTTCGGTATTTGTGATGCTTTCTGTCTTTGGACACTTTCTGGTGTATCCTATCTAAGCGGTGCTTCAGGTTTTTTCGGTTTTCCCGTCTTTTGAGTCTCTCAGGTTTAGTTATTTATGCGGTACTTCTGATATTTACGATGCTTCCAGTCTTTCCTGTCTCTCAGGTGTATCCAATCTAAGTGGTGCTTCCGGTATTTGCGGTGCTTCCTGTCTTTCGAGTCTCTCAGGTGTATTCTATTTAAGCGGTATTTCCCGTATTTGCAGTACTTTCCGTCTTTTGAGTCACTCTGTTGTATCCTATCTAAGCGGTATATCCAGTGTTTGCGGTGCTTTTTTGTTTCGAGGCTCTCATGTGTATTTTATCTAAGTGGTTCAGCCGGTATTTTCGGTGCTTCCCGTCTTTCGAGACTCTCACTTGTATTCTAACTAAGCCATACTGCCGGTATTTGCGGTGCTTCCCGTCTTTCGAGTCTCTCTGGTGTATCTAATCTAAAGGGTATTTCTGGTATTTTCGGTGGCTTTCATCTTTTGCGTCTCTCAGGTTTAACCTATGAAATAGGTACTTTGGGTCCTTTCAATCTTTCCGGTCTTTGGAGACTCTCAGGTGTATTTAATCGAAGCGGTACTTGCGGTATTTGCGGTAATACCCTTCTTTCGATTCTCTCACCTACCTTTCTAAACAGAACTTCCGCTATTTGCGGTACTTCATGTATTTCGAGTGTCTCAGGTGTATTCTAATTAAGCGGTACTTCCATTATTTGCGGTGCTTCTCATCTTTCGAGTCCCTGAGGTGTATACGATTTAAGCGATACTTCCGGTATTTGCGGTGCTTCCAATTTTTTGCGGTTCTCAAGTGTATCCTATCTAAGCGGTACTTCCGGTATCTGGAGAGCTTCCCGTTTTTGAGTCTCTGAGGTGTATCCTATTCAAGAGGTATTTTTGGTATTTGTGGAGCTTCTCATTTTTTGAGTTTTTCAGGTGTGTACTTTCTAAACCATCCTTCCGATATTTGCAGTGCTCCCATCTTTCGAGTCTCTCAGGTGTATTCTAATTAAGCGGTATTTACGGTATTTGCGTTTCCTCAGGTCTTTCAAGTCTCCAGGTGTATTTCATTTAAACGGTATTTATGGTAGTTGAGGTGCTTCACGACTATTAAATTTCTCAGGTGTGTCCTATCTAAGCGGTACTTCTGGTATTTCTGTTGCTTCTGTTTTTCAAGGCGCTCAGGTGTATCCTATCTAAACGGAACTTCCGGTATTTGTTTTGCTTCCGTCTTTCGAGTCTCTCAGTTGTATCCTATTTTACCGGTACTTCCAGTATTTTACGTGCTTCCCGTCTTTTAGTCTCTCAGTTGTATGCTATCTAAGCGGTACTTCTGTTATTTGTGGTTCTTCCAGTCTTTCGAGTCTCTCAGGTGTATCCGATCTACGTGATATTTTTGGAATTTTCAGTGCTTCCTGTCTTTGAAAGTCTCTCAGGTGAATCCTATTAAAGTGGTACTTCCAGTATTTGAAGTGCTTCCCGTTTATCGAGTCTCTCAAGTGCATACTATCTATGTGGTACTTTCGGTATTTCTGAGTCTTTTTGTCTTTTGAGTCTCTGAGGTGTAATTTATCTAAGTGGTGCTTCCGGTATTTGCGGTGGTTCCCGTCTTTCGAATCTCTCAGGTGTATCACATTTAAGCGATACTTGTCTTAATTGCGTTGCTTACTGTTTCTGATTCTCTCAGGTATATCCTATCAAAGTGTTACGTTTGGTATTTTCTGTGCTTCAAGTCTTTTGAGTCTCAAGGTGTATTTTATGTAAGCGATACTTTTGATATTTTTGGACTTTCTGTCTTTCGAATCTCTCAAGTGAATCCTATCTAAGCAGTCCTTCGGGTATTTGCAGTGATCCCGCCTTTTGAGTCTCTCAAGTGTATGTTATCTAAGCGGTACCTCCAGTATATGCGGACCTTCCCGTCTCTCGAGTCATTCTGATGTACTGTATTCAGCGGTATTTGCGGTGCTTCACCTCTTTCGAGTGTTTCAGGTGTACATAATCTAAGCGATAATTCCAGTATTTGCGGTGCTCCCCGCCTTTCGAGTCTCTCAATCTATCGTATCTAAGTGGTACCTCCGGTATATGCGGATCTTCCCGTCTTTCGAGTATCTCAGGTGTATTCTATTTAAGCGGTACTTCCGTTATTTGCCGTGCTTCAAATCTTTCGAGTTTCTCAGGTGTATCAGATCTATGAGATATTTCCAGTATTTGCAGTGCTTACCGTCTTTCGAGTCTCTCAGGTGCATATGATCTAAGCGGTACTTCTGGTATTTGCGGTGCTACCCATATTTCGAGTCTCTCAAGAGTATCTTATCTAAGCGGTACTTCCGGTATTTTCGGTACTTCCCGTTTTTAGAGTTTCTTTGTTGTAACCTATCTAAGCAGTACCCCGGTATTGGCTGTGCTTCCCGTCTTTTGAGTTTCTCAGGTGTATCGTATCTAAGAGGTATTTCCGTTATTTGCAGTGGTTCCTGTCTTTCGAGTCTCTAAGGTGTATCCTATCTAAGCGGTACTTCCGGTATTTGCGGTGCTTCTCATCTTTCGAGTCTCCTAGTTGTATACTATCTAAGCGGTACTTCGGTATTTTCAATGAATCCCGTCTTTGTAGTCTCTCAAGTGTATTTTATGAAAGCGGTACTTCCGGTATTTGCCGTGCTTCCCGTCTTTGGAGTCTCTTAGTTGTAAAATATCTAAGCGGTACTTCTGGTATTTGCTGTGCTTCTCGTCAATGAAGTTTCTCAGGTGTATCTTATCTAAATGGTACTTCCGGTATTTGCAGTGCTTCCCGTCTTTCTGATCTCTATAGTGTATCATATATGAGCGATACTTCCGGTGTTTGTGGTGCTTCCCATTTTTCGAGTCTCTCAGGTGTATCCCATGTAAGCGGTAAATTTGGTATTTCTGTGCTTCCCGTCTTTCGAGAATCTCAGGTGTATCCTATCTAATTGTTACACCGGGATTAGCGGTGCTTCCCGTCTTTCAATTCTCTCAAGTGTATTTGATCTAAGCGGAACTTCCGGTATTTGCGGTGCTTCACGTCAATCGCGTTTTGCAGAAGTATCATAAATAAGCTGTACTTCCGGTTTTTGCGGATATTCTCGTATTTCCTCTATCTCATCTGTATCCCTTAGAAGCCGTACTTCCGGTACTTGCGAAATTTCCCATCATTTGAGTCTCTCAGATGTATTCGATTTAAGCGTTACTTCCAGTATTGCAGTGTTACTCATCTTTGAGTCTCTCAGGTGTATTCTTTTTATACGGTATTTCCAGTATTTGCAGTGCTTCCTGTTTTTGGAGTCTTTCAGTTGTATCCTATCTAAGTGGTGCTTCCGGTATTTGCAGTGCCCCATCTTTCAAGTCTCTCAGGTGTACCCGATCTAAGCGATAATTCCGGTATTTGCGGTGCTTTTGGCCTTTCAAGTCACTCAAGTGTATCCGATCACAGCGACACATCTGGTATTGGCGTTGCTTCTTGTCTTTGGAGTCTCTCAGAAGTATCATAACTAAGCTGTACTTCCAGTATTTGCGGTGATTCTCGTCTTTTGAATCTTTCATATGTATCCCTTCGAAGGGGTACTTCTGGTATTTGCGGTGCTTCCCGTCCCTTGAGTCTCTCACCTATTCTATCTAAGAGGTACTTCCGTTATTTGCGGTGCTTTACGTCTTTCGAGTCTCTCAGGTGTATTCTATCTTAGCGGTATTTTCGGTATTTACAGTGCTTCTCGAAATTCGAGTAAACTCAGGTGTATTCGATCTAAGTGTTAATTCCGGTATTTGCTGTGATTCTCATCAAACGAGACTCTCAGGTGTATCCTATCTAAGCAGCAGTTCCGATATTTGCGTTTCTTCCCGTCTTTCGAGTCTCTCAGCTGTATCATATCTAAGTGGTACTTCTGGAATTTGTGGTGCTTCCGTCTTTCAAATTTTTCAGGTGTATCATATCTAAACGACACCTCCCTTATTGTGGTGCTTCCCTTCATTCAAGGCTCTCAGGTGTATTCTATCTAAGCAGTTCTTCTGGAATTTGCATGATTCTTGTCTTTCGAGTCTCTCAGGTGTATTCTATCTATGCAGTACTTCCGGGATTTGTGGTGCTTCCTATCTTTCGAGTCTCTCTGGTGTATCCGATCTAAGCTGTACATCCTGTATATTGGTGCTACCCGTCTTTTGCGTCTCTCAGGTTTAACCTATGAAAGCGGTCCACTGGGTCCTTTCGGTCCTATGGTCTTTCGAGCTTCTCAGGTGTACCCTGCCTATGTGGTTTTTCCGGTTCTTCTGGTACTTCTGGTATTTTGAGTTTCTCAGTATATCCTGTCTAAGCCTTCTTACCGTGCTTTCCATCCTTCCGGTATTTCAGGTGTGTTCTGTCCAAGCGGACCTTCCGGACTTACCGGTTTTTTGGGATTTTCAGTCTCTCAGTTGTATCTTTTGTAAGCGGTCCTTTTTTTCTTTTTGGTTTTTCTGGTCTTTTGAGAATCTCTGGTGTATCTTAATAACTGGTACTTCCGGGATTTGCGGTGATTCCCGTCTTTCGAATCTCTAAGGTGTATTTTATCTAAGCCGTAATTTGGTATTTGCGGTGCTTTCCATTTAATAATCCTTTCAGGTGTATCCTATCTAAGCGTTACTTACGGAATTGCGGTGCTATCCTTCTCTCGATGCTCTCAGGTTTATCCTTTCTAAGCGGTACTTCCAATATTTGCGGTGCTTCCCATCTTTTGATTCTCTCATTTTTTCCCTCTCTAAGCGTTACTTCCGGTATTTGCGATGCTTCCCTTTTTTCATGTCTGTCAGGTGTATCCGATCTAAGCGGTACTGCCGGTATTTTTGGTGCTTTTTGTCTTTTGAGTCTTTCAGGTGTATTTTTTTCTAAGTGGTGCTACCAGTATTTGCGGTGGATCCCGTCTTTTGAGTTTCTCAGGTGTATCACATTTAAGCGATACTTCCGATATTTACGGTGCTTCCTGTCTTCCAAGTCTTTCAGATATATCCTATCAAAGCGTTATATTTGGTATTTTTTGTGCTTCCCGTCTTTCAATTCTCTCAGGTGTATTTGATCTAAGTGGTACTTCCAAAATTTTCGGTGCTTCCCGTCTTTGGGTCTCTCAGGTTTAACCTAAAAAAGCGGTTTTTTGGGTCATTTTGGTCTTTCCGCTGTTTAGAGCGTTTCAGGTTATCGTGCGTAAGCAGTTCTTCCGGGTCTTCTGGTACTCCCGGTATTTCGAATCTCTCAGTATATCCTGTCTGAGCATTCTTTCCGGGCTTTCCGATTTTTCCGGTAATTTGAGTCTCTCAGGTGTGATCTGTCCAAGCGAATCTTCCGGTCTTTCCGGTTTTTTGGGACTTTCAGTCCCCCAGTTGTATCTTTTCTAAGCGGTCATTCCTGTCTTTTTGGTCCTTCTGGTCTTTCGAGTCTCTCAGGTGTATCTTATCTAAGCGGTACAACTGGGATTTACGGTGCTTCTCGTCTTTTGAGTAACTCAGGTGCATCCTATCTAAGTGGTACTTCTGGTATTTGCGGTGCTTTCCATCTTTAAGTTTCTCAGGTGTACCTTATCTCAGCGGCACTTTCAGTATTTGAAGTGCTTCTCGTCTTTAGAGTCTCTCAGGTGTATTTTATCTAAGCGGTACTTCCGGTATTTGCGATGCTTCACATCTTTCGTGTCTCTTAGGTCTATCCTATCTAAGCGTTAATTCCCATATTTGCGGTGCTTTCTGTCCATCGAGTCTTTAAGGTGTATACTAATTAAGCATTACTTCCGGTATTTGCGGTGCTACCCTTCTCTTGAGTTTCTCACCTATTCTATCTAAGCGGTACTTCCATTATTTGCGATGCTTCATGTATTTCGAGTCTCTCAGGTGTATTCTATCTAAGCAGTACTTCCGGATTTGCGGTTCTTCTCATCTTTCGAGTCTCTCACGTGTATCCTATCTAAGCCATACTGCCGGAATTTGCGGTGCTTCCTGTCTTTCGAGTCTCTCAGGTGTATCTGATCTAAGCGGTACTTCCAGTATTTTCAGTGCTTCCCGTCTTTGGTTCTCTCAGGTTTAACCAATGAAAGCGGTCCTTTGGGTCATTTTGGTCTTACCGGTCTTTCGAGCTTCTCAGGTGTTTCCTGCCTAAGCGTTTTTTCCGGTTCATCTGATACTCCAGGTATTTCGAATCTCTCAGTATATCCTTTCCAAACCGTCCTTCCGATATTTCCGATCCTTCCGGTATTTCGAGTCTCTCAGGTGTGTTCTGTTTAAGTGGATCTCCAGGTCTTTCCAGTTTTTCTGGACTTTCGGTCTCCCAGTGTCTTTTTTTTAAGCGGTTCTTCCTGTCTTTTTGGTCCTTCTGGTCTTTCTAGACTCTCAGGTGTATCCTATCTAAGCGGTACTTTCGGTATTTGCGGTGCGTCCCGTCTTTCGAATCTCTCAGGAGTATCCTATTCAAGCGGTACTTCCGGTATTTGTGGTGATTTTGTGTTTCAAGTCTCTCAGGTGTATATTATCAAAGAGGTACTCCCGGTATTAGTGGGGTTTCCCATCTTTTAGTCTCTAAGGTGTATCCTATTTAAGAGGTACTTCTGGTATTTTCGGAGCTTCCTTGTTTCGAGTCTCTCAGGTGTATTCTATCTAAACAGTACTTCCTGTATTTTCGGTGCTTCCCGTCTTTTAGTCTCACAGGTGTATCCCATTTAAACAGTTTTTCCAGTATTTGTGGTGCTTCCCGCCTTTCGAGCCTGTCAAGAGTATCCTATCTAAGCAGTACCTTTGGTATATGAGGTTCTTCCCATCTTTCAAGTTTTTCAGTTGTATCTTATCTAAACAACATGCTCTGTATTTGTGAAGCTTCCCATTTTTCCAGTCTCTCAGCTGTCTTCTATCTAAGCCATACTTCCGGTATTTGCAATGCTTCCTGTCTTTCGAGTCTTTCTGGTGTATCCTATCTAAGCGGTGCTTCAGGTTTTTTCGGTGCTTCCCGTCTTTTGAGTCTCTTAGGTTTATTTATTTTTGTGGTACTTCTGATATTTACGATGCTTCAGGTCTTTCCTGTCTCTCAGGTGTATCCAATCTAAGTGATGCTTCCGGTATTTGCGGTGCTTCCTGTCTTTCGAGTCTCTCAGGTGTATTCTATTTAAGCGGTATTTCCCGTATTTCCAGTAATTTCCGTCTTTTGAGTCTCTCTGTTGTATCCTATCTAAGCGGTATTCCCGGTATTTGCGGTGCTTTTTAGTTTTGAGGCTCTCAGGTGTATTTTATCTAAGTGGTTCAGCCTGTATTTTCGGTGCTTCCCGTCTTTCGAGACTCTCACTTGTATTCTAACTAAGCCATACTGCCGGTATTTGTGGTGCTTCCCGTCTTTCGAGTCTCTCTGTTGTATCTAATCTAAAGGGAATTTCTTGTATTTTCGGTGGTTTTCGTCTTTTGCGTCTCTCAAGTTTAACCTATGAAATAGGTACTTTGGGTCCTTTCAATCTTTCCGGTCTTTCGAGTCTCTCAGGTGTATTTAATCGAAGCGGTACCTGCGGTATTTGCGGTACTACCCTTTTTTCGATTCTCTCACCTATCCTTTCTAAGCAGTACTTCCGCTATTTGCGGTGCTTCATGTATTTCGAGTGTCTCATGTGTATTCTAATTAAGCGGTACTTCCATTATTTGCGGTGCTTCTCGTCTTTCGAGTCCCTAAGGTGTATACGATCTAAGCGATGCTTCCGGTATTTGCTGTGCTTCAATTTTTTGCGGTTCTCAAGTGTATCCTATCTAAGCGGTACTTCCGGTATCTGGAGAGCTTCCCGTTTTCGAGTCTCTGAGGTGTATCCTATTCAAGAGGTACTTCTGGTATTTGTGGAGTTTCTCATTTTTCGAGTTTTTTAGGTGTGTCCTTTCTAAGCCATCCTTCCAATATTTGCAGTGCTCCCGTCTTTCGAGTTTCTCAGGTGTATTCTAATTAAGCAGTACTTCCGGTATTTGCATTTCCTCAGGTCTTTCAAGTCTCCAGGTGTATTTCATTTAAACGGTATTTATGATAGTTGAGGTGCTTCACGACTATTAAGTTTCTCAGTTGTGTCCTATCTAAGCGGTACTTCTGGTATTTCTGTTGCTTCTGTTTTTCAAGGCGCTCAGGTCTATCCTATCTAAACGGAACTTCTGGTATTTGTTTTGCTTCCGTCTTTCGAGTCTCTCAGTTGTATCCTATTTTACCGGTACTTCCAGTATTTTACGTGCTTCCCGTCTTTTAGTCTCTCAAGTGTATACTATCTACGTGGTACTTCTGTTATTTTCGGTACTTCCCAACTTTTGAGTCTCTCAGCTGTATGCTATTTAAGCAGTACATATGATATTTGCGTTGTTTCTCTTCTTTCGACTATCTCAGATGTATCCTACCTAAGAAGTACTTCCGGTAATTGCGTTGCTTTTCGTATTTCGAATCTCTGAGGTTTATTTGATCTAAGCGGTACTTGTGGTACTGGCTGTGAATCCCATCTTTCGAGTCTCTCAGGTGTATCCTATGTAAGCGTTACTTCTGGTATTTGCTGTGCTATTGAGTTTCAAGTTACGCAGGTTTATTCTATCTAAGCGGTACTTACAGTATTTATAGTGCTTCCCGTTTTTCGAGTCTGTCAAGTGTATTCATTCTCAGCAGTACTTCCGGTATACATGGTGCTTTATATCTTTCATGTCTCTCAGTTGTATTCTATTTTAGCGGTACTTCCAGGACTTCGGTGCTTCCCTACTTTCGAGTTTCTCATGTGTATTTTGTCTAGAGGTACTTCCGGTATATGCGCTGCTTCCCATTTTTCGAATCTCTCAGGTGTATTCAATTCATGCGGTACTTCCGATATTTGCGGTGCTTCCCGTCTTTCGAGGCTCTCAAGAGTATACGATCTAATCAGTATATCCGGGATTTGTTGTGCTTCCTTTTTTCGAATTTCTTAGTTGTAACCTATTTAACGGAACTTTCTATATTTGCGGTGGTTCCTGTCTTTCGAGTATGTCAGGTGTACCCTATCTAAGCGGTACTTCCGGTATTTGTGGTGGTTTTCATCTTTCTTGTCTTTCTGGTGTATCCTATTTAACCGGTACTTCCTGTTTTAGCAGTGCTTCCCGTCTTTCAAGTCTCTCAGGTGTATCCTAACTAAGCAGTACTTCCGGGATTGCGGTGCTTCCCGTCTTTAGAGTTTCTCCGGTGTATCCTGTATAAGAGGTACTTCTGGTTTTGCGATGCTTCCCGTCTTTCGAGTCTCTCAGGTGTATCACATGTAAGCGATACATCTGGTATTTGCGGTTCTTTCTAGGTTCGAGTCTCTCAGGTATATCCTATCTAAGCGGTAGTTCCGAGATTGCGGTGCTTCCCGTCTTAAGTCTCTCACGTGTATCCTATCTAACTGGTACTTCCGGTATTAGCGGTGCTTCCCTTCTTTCGAGTCTCTCAGCTGTATCACATCTAAGCGATACTTCCGGTATTTGCGGTGTTTACCGTCATTCGAGTCTCTTAGTTGTAACCTATCTAAGCGGTACTTTCGCAGCTTCTCGTCTTTCGAGTCTCTCAGGTGTATCTTATCTAAGCGGTACTTCCGGTATATGCGGTGCTTCCCGTCTTTCAAGTTTCTCTAGGGTATCCGATCTCAGCGGCACTTCTTGTATTTGTGGTGCCACTCGTCTTTCAAGTCTCGCAGAAATATTATAACGAAGCTCTACTTCCGGTATTTGCGGTGATTCTCGTCTTTCGTGTATCTTATGTGTACCCATTTGAAATCGTACATCCGGTATTTGCGGTGTTTCCCATATTTTGAGTATCTCATCTAAGCAGTACTTCCGGTATTCCAGTGATACCCATCTTTGGGGTTTCTCAGGTGTATTCTTTTTAAACGGTACTTCCGGTATTTGCGGTGCTTTTCATCATTCAAGTCTCTAGGGGTATACAATCTAAGCGGTACTACAGGTATTTGCGGTGCTTCCGGGTTTCGAATCTCTCAGGTGTGTCCTATTTAAGTGTTGCTCCTGGTATTTGTGGTTGCTACCGTCGTTCTAGTCTCTCAGGTGTATTCTTGTTAAACGGTACTTCTGGGATACGCGGTGCTTCCGAGTTTTGAGTATCTCATGTGTATTCTATCTAAGCGGTACTTCCGGTGTTTGTGGTGCTTTTAGTCATTCGAGTCACTTAGGTGTATCCTATCTAAGCGGAACTTCCTGTATTTGCGGTGCTTATTGTCTTATGAGTCTCTATTGTGTATCCTATCTAAGAGGTACTTCTTGTATTTGTGATGCTTCACGTCCTTCGAGTCTCTCAGGAGTATTGCATCTAAATGGTATTTCTGGTATTTGCGGTGCTTCTCGTTTTTAAGACTCACAGGTATATCCTATCTAAGAGGTGCATCCGGTATTTGCGCTTCTTCCGTATTTCGAATCTCTCAGGTATATCGTATCTAAGCGTTACTTCCGGTATTTGCGGTGCTTCCCGCCTTTCGAGTTTCTCTGGTGTATTTTATCTAAGCGGTACTGCAGGTATTTGCGGTTCTTCCAGTCTTTCGAGTTTCTCCTGTGTGTCCTATCTAAGTGCTACTTCCAGTATTTGCGGTGCTTCCCATCTTTCAAGAGTCTCGTGTGTATTCTATGTAAGCAGTTCTACCGGTATTTGCGGTGCTTCCCGTCTTTCGAGACTCTCATGTCTATCTTTTTTTAACGATCCTTCCAGTATTTTTGATGTTTTCTGACTTTCGAGTCTCTCAGGTTTATCCTCTCCTAGCAGTACTTCCAGGATTTGCGGTGCTTTCCGTTTTTAGAGTCTCTCAGGTGTATCCTTTTTAAGCGGTACTTCGAGTGTTTGAAGGGCTTCTGTTCTTTCGAGTTTCTCAAGTGTATATTATCTAAGCGGTACTTAGTTATTTGTGGTGCTTTTTATTTCGAGTCTTTAAGGTGTATCCTATGTAAACAGTACTTCTGATATTTGCGATGCTTCCATGTTTCGAGGCTCTCTGGTCTATTTTATCTAAGTGGTACTTCCGGTATTTGCGGTGCTTCCCGTCTTTATGTCTCTCAGGTGTATTCTATCTAAGCGGTACTTCCATAATTTGCGGTGCTTTCCTTCTTTCGAGAGTCTCACTTGTATTCATCTAATCAGTACCTCTGGTATTTGTGATGATTCCCATTTTCCGTCTCTTATGTTTATCCTTTCTCAGCCATTTTACCGGTATTTTCGTGCTTCCCCTCTTTCGAGTCTCTTAGGTGTTTTTGATCTAAGCCGTACTTCCGGTATATTTCGGGCTTTCCATCTTTTAGTCTTTTATGTGCAGCCGATTTCAGTGACACTTCTGTTATTTGCGGTGCTTTCCGTCTTTTGAGTCTCTTATGTTTATGCAATCTAAGCAGTACGTTCAGTATTTGCGGTTCTTCCCGTCTTTTGCGTCTCTAAGGAGTATCCGATTTAAGCGGTACTTCTGGTATATGCGCTGCTTCTCGGCTGTCGAGGTTCTCAGAAGTATTATAACTAAGCGGTACTTCTGATATTTGCGGTGATTCTCGTCTTTCGAGTATCTCAGGTGTATTCCTTCGAGCGGTACTTCAGGGATTTGCGGTGTTTCCCTTCTTTCTAGTCTCTCCGGTGTATCTTTTTTTAGCGGTACTTTTGGTATTTACAGTGCTTCCCCTATTTCGAGTTACTCAGGTGTATTTTATTTAAATGGTACTTCCAGTATTTGCAGTGTTGCCGCGTTTCGAGTATCTAAATATATTCAATCTAAGCGGTATATTTGGTATTTTGGTGCTTTTTATCTTTCGAGACTCTCAGGTGTATTCTATCTAAGATGTACTTCCATTGATTACGGTCCTAGCCTTCTTTTGATTCTCTCAGTTGTATCTGATCTAAGCGGTACTTCCGGTATTTGCGGTGCTTCCTGTCTTTTGAATCTCTCAGGTGTATTTTATCTAAGTGGTACTTCCAGTAATTGCGGTGCTTCTTGTGTTTTGAGAGTCTCGGGTGTATCCTTTCTAAGCAGTACTTCTGGTATTTGCCTTCCTTATGTCTTTTGAGTCTCTCAGTTGTGTTTTTTCTAAGACAATCATCCGGTATTTGTGGTGCTTCCCATCATTTGAGTTTCTCAGGTGTATCCTATCTAAGCGGTACTCCCAGTATATGCAGTGCTTTCCATCCTTCGAGACTCTCACGTGTATTCATCTAAGAAGTATTACCAGTATTTGTAGTGATTCCCGTCTTTCGAGTCTCTTATGTCTATCCTTTCTAAGCCATTTTTCTGGTATTTTTGGTGCTCCCAGTCTTTCGAGTCTCTCAGGTGTTTTTGATCTAAGCTGTACTTCCGGTATATTCCGGGCTTTCCATTTTTCGAGTCTTTCACGTGTATCCGATCTAAGTGATACTTGTGGTTTTGCGGTGCTTCCCTTCTTTCGAGTCTCTTAGGTTTATCCAATCAAAGCGGTACTTCTGGTATATGCGATGCTTCTCGTTTTTCGAGGTTCTCAGAAGTATTGTAACTAAGCGGTACTTCTGATATTTGCGGTGATTCCCGTCTTTCGAGGATCTCAGGTATATCTCTTCGAGCGGTATTTCCGGTATTTGCGGTGCTTCCCATCTTTCGAGTTTCTCAAGTGTATACTATATAAGCGGTAATTCCGGTATTTGCGATGCTTCTCATCTTTCGAGATTCTCAGGTGTACCTATCTAAGCGTTACTTCCAGTATTTGCGATGCGATCGTTTTTCGAGTCTCCCAGGGGTTACTTCCAAGATTTACCGTGCTTCCTGTCTTTCGAGTCTCTCAAGTGTATCCTATCTAAGCGGTACTTCCATTATTTGTGGTGATTTCTGTCTTTCGAGTCTCTTAGTTGTATCCTGTCTAAGCGGAACTTTCGGTACATATGTTGCTTTCCGTCTTTTAGTCTCTCACGTTTATCCTATCTAAGCGGTACTTTCGGTACATTCAGTGATTCCCGTCTTTCGAGCTTCTCAGGTGTATCCTATCTAAGCGTTACTTCTTTTATATGCGGTGCTTTTCGTCTTTTGAGATTCTCAGAAGTATCGTAACTAAAAGATATTTCTGGTATTTGGGGTGAGTCCTGTCTTTCGAGTATCTCTGGTGTGTCCCTTTAAGCGGTACTTCCGCTATTGGCGGTGCTTCCCGTCGTTCGAGTTTCTCAGGTATATCTTATCTAAGCGGTACTTCCAGTATTTACAATGCTCCCGCCTTATGAGTCTCTCAGGTGTATCTTATCTAAGCGGTACTTCCAGTATTTGCGTTGTTTCGAGAGTCTCAGTTGTTTTCTTTCTAAGCAGTACTTCTGGTATTTGCAGTTCATCCCATCTTTCAAGTCTCTCAAGTGTATACTATTTAATCGGTACTCCCGTTATTTGCGGTGCTTCCCGTCTTTCGAGTCTCTCAGGTGTACCTTTCTAACTGTTATTTATGGTATTTCGGTGCTTTCATGTTTCGAGTATTTCAGGTGTTACTACCGAGATTTGTCGTGCTTCCCGTTTTTCGAGTCTCTCAAGTGTATCCTATCTAAGCGGTACATCCGTTATTTGTGGTGCTTTTTGTCTTTCGAGTCTCTCAGGTGTATCCTATCTAAGAGGTACTTCCGGTATTTGTGTTGCTTCCCCTCATTCGAATCTCTCATGTATATCTTATCAAAGCGGTACCTCCGATATATGCAGTCATTACCGTCTTTCGAGTCTTTCTGGTGTATCCAATCTAAGCGGTGTTTCCGGTATTTTCGGAGCTTCTTGTTTTTCGAGTCTCTATGGTGTATCCTATCTAAGAAATACTTCCGTATTTGCGGTTCTTTTCGTCTTTCTAGTCTTTCAGCTGTACTCTATCTAAGGGTTACTTTCGGTATTTGCGGTCTTCAGTTATTTGAGTCTCTCTGTTGTATTCTTTCTTAGCGGTGCTTCCGGTATTTGCAATGCTTCCCATCTTTCGAGTCTTTCTGGTGTATACTATCTAAGCGTTGCTTCCCGTATTTTCGGTGCTTTTCATCTTTTGAGTCTCTCAGGTGTATAAAAATTTAAGCAGTACTTCTGGGAGTTGCTGTGCTCTTCGTCTTTCGAGTCTCTCATTTGTATCCTATTTAAGTGTTACTTTCGGTAATTGCGGAGCTTTTGTGTTTCAAGTCTTCTCAGTGTAATCTATGTACACGGTACTTGCAGTATTTGCTCTGCTTCCCGTCTTTCGAGTCTCTCAGGCTTATCCTATATATAGATACTTCTGGGAAATGCGGTTCCCGTCTTTTGAGTCTCTCAGGTGTATCCTATATTAGCGGTACTTCCAGTATTTGCAGTGCTTCCTGTTTTTCGAGTCTTTCAAGTGTATCCTATCTTAGCAGTACTTCCGGTATTTTTGGTGCTTTTGTCTTTTGAGTCTCTCAGGTTTATCTTATCTAAGCGGTACTTCATGTATGTTCGGTGTTACCATGATTCGAGTCTCTCAGGTGTATCCTAAGTGGTGCTTCCGGTATTTGCGGTAGTACCCGTCTTTCGATTCTTTTCATGTATCTTATTTAAACGGTACTTCCGGTATATGCGGTGCTTCCGGTTTTCGAGTCCCTCAGGTGTATACTATCTAAGCGGTAATTCAGGGATTGCGGTGTTTCCCGTCTTTTGAGTTTCTGAGTTTTATCCTATCTGAGCCGTACTTTCGGTATCTGCGGTTCTTCACATCTTTCGAATTTCTCAGGTGTATGGTACATAAGCGACACTTTGGTATTTGCTGTGATTCCAGTCCTTCGAGCCTACAAGTGTATCCTATTAAAAGGTCAATTCTGGTATATGCAGTGCTCTTGTGTTTCGAGTCTCCCAGGTGTATCCTATCTAATCGGTTCTTTCGGGATTACGGTGCTTCCCGTCTTTCAAGTCTCTCAAGTGTATTTGATCTAAGCGATACTTCCAGTATTTTGGGTGCTTCCCTTCTTTTGAGTCTCTCAGTTGTGTCCTATCTTAGCGTTACTTCTGGTATTTGCAGTGCTTCCTGTCTTTCGTGACTCTGAAGTGTATCTTATCTAAGCCATACTTCCTCTATGTTAGGTGTATCCTATTTAAGCGTGACTTCCGGTATTGCGGTGCTTTCATGCTTCGAGTCTCCCCGGTGTATCCTATCTACACGGTACTTGTGGTATTTGTGGTGTTTTTCATCTTTCGAGTCCCTCAAGTGCATCCTATCTAAGCCATAATTCCGGTATTTGCAGTTCTTTCCATATTTCGAGTCTCTCAGATGTATCAGATTTAAGCGGTACTTTTGTTTTTGCGATGCATCACGTTCTTCGAGTCTCTCAGTTGTATCCTCTTTTAGCGGTGCTTCCAGTATTTGCGATGCTTCACGTCTTTCGAGTCTTTCTGGTGTATCCTATCTAAGCGGTGCTTCCGGTATTTTTGGTGCTTCCCCTTTTTTGAGTCTCTCAGGTGTATGCTATCTAAGTGGTGCTTCCGGTACTTGTGGTTCTTCCTGTCTTTTGAGTCTCTCAGCTGTATTCTGTCTAAGCGGTACTTCCGGTATTTGCGAAGCCTCTTGTCTTTCGAGGCTTTCTGGTGTATCCTATCTAAGCGGTACTTTTGGTATTTATGGTGCTTTCTTGTTTCGAGTCTCTCAGGTGTATTATATCTAAGGGGTGCTTCTGGTACTTGCAGTGCTTCCTGTCCCTCGAGACTATCATGTGTATTCTATTTAAGCGGTATTTCCCGTATTTGCGGTACTTTCCGTCTTTTCTGTCTCCCTGTTGTATCCTATCATATTGGTACTTCCGGTATTTGTGGTGCTTTTTTTGTTTCGAGTCTCTCAGGTGTATTTTATCTAAGTGGTGCAGCCGGTATAAGCGGTGCTTTCCATCTTTTTAGTCTCTCAGGTTTATCATATCTAAATGGTACTTCCGGTATTTGCGTTACTTCCCATCTTCGAGTCTCTCAGATGTATTTGATCTAAACGGAATTCCGGTATTTGCAGTGTTTTCCATTTTTCGAGTCTCTCAGTGTATCCTATATAAGCGGTACTTCCAGTATTTGCGGTGCTGTCTTGTTTCGAGTCTCTCAGGTGTATTCTGTCTAAGCAGTACTTCCAGTTTCGCGATGCTATTTGTCTTTCGAGTGTCTCAGGTGTATTCTATCGAAGTGGTACTTGCAGTATTTGGTGTGCTTCCTGTCTTTCGAGGCTCTCATGTGGATCCTATCTAAGAGGTATTACCGATATTTGCGATGCTTCCTGTCTTTCGAGTCTCTCAGGTGTATTACATCTAAAGGATACTTTCAGTATTTGCGGTGCTTTCCGTCTTTTGAGTCTCTCAGCTTTATCCTATCAAAGCAGTACGTTTGGTATTTTTTTTTCCTTCCCATATTTCGAGTCTCTCAGGTGTATTTTTTCTAAGCAGTATTACCGGTATTTTCAAACTTCTAGTCTTTCGAGTCTTTCAGGTGTATGCACTCTAAGCTATACTTCCGGTATTTGCGGTGCTTATAGTCTTTAGAGTCTTCAGGGTTTTTTCTATCTAAGCGGTATTTCCGGTATTTGCGGTGTTCACCGTCTTTTGAGTCTTTAATGTGTATTTTATTTAACCAGTACTTCTGGTATTTGCGGTGCTTCACGTCTTTCCAGTCTCTCAGTTCTATCTAAACTTAGCGGTTCTTCCAGTATTTGCGGTGCTTCCCGTCTTTCGAGTCTTTCTGGTGTATTCTATCTAAGCAGTGCTTCTGGTTTTTTCGGTGCTTCCCATCTTTTGATTCTCTCAGGTTTGTTCTTTTTATGCGGTACTTGTGATATTTACGATGCTTCCGGTTTTTCCTGTCTCTCAGGTGTATCCAATCTAAGTGGTGCTTCCGGTATTTGCGGTGCTTCCCATTTTTTGAGTCTCTCCGGTGTATTCTATCTAATAGGTACTTCCGGTATTTGCGGTGCTTTCCGTCTTTCAAGTCTCTGACGTGTATTTTAACTAAGCAGTACTTCCAGTATGTGCGGTGCTTCCTGTCTTTCGAGTCTCTCAGGTGTATTCTATCTAAACAATACTTCCGGTATTTGTGTTGCTTCCCGTTTTTCGAGACTCAAATGTATCCTATCTATGCGATACTACAGGGATTTGGGGTGCTTACATGTTTCGAGTCTCTCAGGTGTATCACATTTAAGCGATACTTCCTGTATTTGCGGTGCTTCCTGTCTTCCGAGTCTTTCAGGTATATCCTATCAAAGCGTTACGTTTGGTATTTACTGTGCTTCCAGTCTTCTGAGTCTCATAGGTGTATTTTTTCTAAGCGGTACTTCATGTATTTTTGGACTTCCTGTTTTTCGAATCTCTCAGGTGAATCTTATCTAAGCGGTCCTTCGGGTATTTGTGGTGCTTACCCTCTTTCGATTCTCTCAGGTGTATCATAAATAAGCGGTAGTTCTGGTATTTGCTGTAATTCTCGTCTTTGAGTCTCTCAGGTGTATCCTATTTAAATGATACTTCCGGTGTTTGCGGTGCTTCCGTTTTACAATTCTCTCAGTTGAATAATATCTAAGCGGTCCTTCCGGTATTTGTGGTTCTTCCAGTCATTCGAGTCTCTCAGGTGTATCCGATCTACGCGATTTTACCAATATTTCAGTGCTTCTTGTTTTTCAAGTCTCTCAGGTGTATCCTATCTAAGTGGTACTTCCAGTTTTTGCAGTGCTTCCCGTTTTTCGAGTCTCTCAAGTGTATCCTATCTAAGCGTACTTATGGTATTATTGGTCCTTTTTGTCTTTTGAGTCTTTTAGGTGTATCCTATCTAAGTGGTGCTTCCGGTATTAGCGGTGGTATTCGTCTTTTGAGTCTCTCAGCTGTATCACATTTAAGCGATACTTCCGGTATTTGCGATGCTTCCTGTCTTCCAAGTCTCTAAGGTATATCCTATCAAAGCTTTACGTTTGGTATTTTTTGTGCTTCCAGTCTTTCGAGTATCTCATGTGTATTTTTTCTAAGCAGTAATTCCGGTATTTTCCAACTTCCTTTCTTTCGAATCTTTCAGGTGAATTCTATCTAAGCAGTCCTTCGGGTGTTTGTGGTGGATCCCGTCTTTGGACTCTCTTAGGTGTACACTTCTAAGTGACAATATCGGTATTTGCAGTGATTCCCGCCTTTTGAGTTTTTCAAGTGTATCCTATCTAAGCGGTACCTCCGGTATATGCGGATCTTCCCATCTTTCGAGATTCTCAGGTGTATTCTATCTAAGCAGTACTTCCGTTATTTGTGGTGCTTCATGTCTTACGAGTCTCTCAAGTGCATCCGATCTTAGCGGTACATCCGGCATTTGTGGTGCTTCCTGTCTTTCAAGTCTCTCCGGTGTATCCTATCTAAGCGGTACTTTTGTTATTTGCAGTGCTTCCCATTTTTCGAGTCTCTCAGGTGTATCCTATTTAAGCGGTACTTTCGGTATTTTCGGTGCTTCCCGTCTTTTAGTCTCTCAGGTGTATATTATCTAATCGGTACTTCAGGTTATTGCGATACTTACCGTTTTTCGAGTTTCTTTGTTGTAACCTATCTAAGCGGTACCCCCGGTATTTGCTGTGCTTCTTGTCTTTCGAGTCTCTTAGGTGTATCATATCTAACAGGTACTTCGTTATTTGCGGTGGTTCTCGTCTTTCGAGTTTTTATGGTGTATTTTATTTAAACGGATCTTCCAGTATTTTGGTTCCTCCTGTCTTTTGAGTCTCTAAGGTTTATCCTATCTAAGAGGTACCTCTGGTATTTTCGGTAATTCCTGTCTTTGTAGGCTCTCAAGTATATATTATGTAAGCAGTACTTTCGGTAGTTACGGTCCTTTCTGTCTATCGAGTCTCTTGGTTGTAACATATCTAAGCGGTACTTCCGGTATTTGCTGTACTTCTCATCAAAGGAGTCTCTCAGGTTTATCCTATTTAAGCGGTACTTCCGGTATTTGCGGTGCTTCCCGTATTTCAACTCTCTCAGGTGTATCCTATCTAAGCGGTAAATTTGGTATTTTCTGTGCTTCCCGTTTTTCGAGTCTCTCAGTTGTATCCGATCTAAGTGGCACTTCCGGTATTTGCGGTACTTCCCGTATTTCTAGTCTCTCATGTGCTTACCTATCTAAGTGGTACTTTTAGTGTTTGCTTTGCTTCTTGTCTTTAGAGTCTCTCAGGTGTATCCTATTTAATGGTATGTCGGGTATTTGCGGAGCTTCCATGGTACAAGTGTCTCTGAAGTATCATATCTAAACGATACTTCTGATATTTGCGGTGCTTCCCATCTTTTAGTCTCTCAGGTGTATCCTATATAAGTAGTACTTCTGATATTTTCGGATCTTCCTGTCTTTTGAGTCTCTCCGGTGTATTATATCTAAGCGTTACTACCGGTATTTGCGGTGCTTTTCATATTTCGAGACTCTCAGTTGTATTCTATTTATGCGGTACTTTCGTTATTTCTGGTGCTTAACGTCTTTTGATTCTCTCAGATGCATCCTAT
Source organism: Cynopterus sphinx (assembly GCA_030015415.1). Classification (NCBI taxonomy): domain Eukaryota; kingdom Metazoa; phylum Chordata; class Mammalia; order Chiroptera; family Pteropodidae; genus Cynopterus; species Cynopterus sphinx. The sequence goes on along the minus strand of CM057393.1, from coordinate 26,222,518 downwards.
CAACGTGGTTTTTCCTGTCTTTCCTATCTTTCCGGTCCTTCAAGTCTCTCAGGTGTATCCTATCTAAGTGGTACTTTCGGTTTTTTCAGTGCTTCCCGTCTTACAAATCTTTCAAGTGTATCCTATCTAAGCCATACTTACGGTATTAGCGGAACTACTAGATTTCGAGACTCTCAGGTGTAGCATAATTAAGCGGTACTTCCGGTATTTGCGGTGCGTCTCGTCATTCGAGTCTCTCAGGTGTATCCAATCTAGGCAGAACTTCCAGTATTTGCGGTGTTTCCCGTGTTTCGAGTCTCTCAGGTGTATCATATCTAAGTGTTACTTCCGATGTTTGCGGTGCTTCTTGTCTTTCGAGGCTATCAGGTGTATCCTATATAAGTGGTACGTTCAGTATTGGCCATGCTTTCCGTATTTCGAGTCTCTCAGGTGTATCCTATGTAAGCGGTACTTTCGGTATTTGCGGATCTTACCGTATTTCGAGGCTCTCAGGTTTATTCTGTCTAAACGATACTTCCGCTTTTGCGATGCTTCCCGTCTTTCAGTTTCTCAGGTGTATTTTATCTAAGCGATACTTTCGATATTTGCAGTGCTTATCATATTTACAGTCTCTCAGGTGTATCCTATATAAGCGGTACCTCCAATATTTGCGGTGGTTTCCTTCTTTTAAGTCTTACTGTTGTATTTTATTTAACCAGTACTTCCGGTATTTGCGGTTCTACCCGTCTTTCGAATCTCTCTAGGTGTATTCTATCTAAGCTGTAACTCTGGTGTATGTGGTGCATCCTGTCTTTTGAATTTATCAGGTGTATTATATCTAAGCAATACTTCCGGTATTTGCAGTGCTTCCCATTTTTCTAGTTTCTCAAGTGTATCCTATCTAAGCAGTACCTCCAGTATTTGCGGTGCTTCCCGTCTTTCGAGTCTCTCAGGTGTATTATTTCTAAGCAGTATTACCAGTATTTTCGGACTTCTAGTCTTGCGAGAATCTCAAGTGTATGCGCTCTAAGTGATACTTCCGGTATTTGTGGTGCTTATCGTCTTTACAGTATCTCAGGTGTATCCTATCTAAGCGGGACTTCCCGTATTTGTGGTGGTCGACGTCTTTTAAGTCTTTCTGGTGTATCCTATCTAAGCGGGGCTCCGGTATTTTTGTTGCTTCCTGTTTTTCGAGTCTCTCCGGTGTATCCTATCTAAGAGGTACTTACGGTACTTGCGGTGCTTCCCGTCTTTCTTGTTTCTCAGCTATATTCTATCTAAGCAGTACTTCCGGTATTTGCGGTGTTTCAGTTCTTTGAGTTTCTCACTTGTATCCTATCTTAGCGGTGCTTCCGGTATTTGCGATACTTGCCGTTTTTCGTGTCTTTCTAGTATATACTATCTAAGCGGTGCTTCCAGTACTTTCAGTGCTTTCCGTCTTTGAGTCTCTCAGGTGTATTCTATTTAAGCGGTACTTTTGATATTTACGATGCTTCCTGTCTTTCGCGTCTCTCAGGTGTATTTAATCTAAGTGGTACCTTCGGTATTTTTGGTGCGTCCCGTCTTTCGAGCCTCTCAGTTGTATCCTGCTTAAGCGGTTCTTCCGGTTCTTCTGGTACTTTCAGTATTTCAAGGCTCTCAGGTCTATACTGTCTAAGCCGTACTTCCGGTCTTTCTGATTTTTTGATTTTTCAAGTCTCACGGGAGTGTTCTGTCAAAGCGGACCTTTTAGTCTTACCGGATTTTTTGGGTCTTCGGTCGCCCAGTTGTATCATTAATAAGGGGTCCTTCCTGTCTTTTTGATCCTTCTGGTCTTTCGAGTCTCTCAGGTGTATCTTATCTAAGCGGTATCTCCGGAATTTACGATTCTTCCCGTCTTTCGAGTCTCTCAGGTGTATTCTATCTAAGCGGTACTTCATGTATTTGCTGTGCTTCCCATCTTTAAGTTTCTCTGGTGTACCTTATCTAAGCGGTACTTCCGGTATTTGAAGTGCATCCCGTTTTGAAATCTCTCAGGTGTATTCTACCTAACTGGTACTTCTGGTATTGGCAGTGCTTCTCGTCTTTTGAGTCTCTCAGGTGTATTCTTTTTAAGTGGTACTTTCGATATTTGCGATGTTTCTTTTAAATTGAGTCTTTCGGTTGTATCTTATCTCAGCGAGTATCTCAGTTGCATTCTATTTAAGCGGTATTTCCCGTATTTGTGGTACTTTCCGTCTTTTGAGTCTCTTTGTTGTAATCTATCTAAGTGGTACTTCCGGTATTTCCTGTGCTTTCCGTTTTTCGAGTGTCAGCTGTATTATATCTAAGTGGTACTTCTGGAATTTGTGGTGCTTCCGTCTTTCGAATCTCTCAGGTGTATCATATCTAAATGGTACTTCTGGTATTTGTGGTGCTTTTCTTCTTTCGAGTCTCTCAGGTGTGTTTTATCTGAGCAGTACTTCTGGTATTTGCGATGCTTTCCATCTTTCGTGTCTCTCAGGTGTAACTTATCTAAGCGGTATCTCTGGTATTGCAGTGCTTCCTGTCTTATATTCTCTCAGGTGTATAGTATCTAAGCGGTATTTTAGGTATTTTCGGTGCTTATCGTCTTTCGCGTCTCTCAGGTTTAACCTATGAAAGCGGTATTTTGGGTCCTTATGGTCCTTCTGGGCTTTTGAGCCTCTCTGGTGTATCCTGCCTAAGCGGTTCTTCCGGTTCCTTTGGTACTCCTGGTATTTCGAGTCTCTCAGTTTATCCTGTCTAATTCATCCTTCCGATATCTCTGATCTTTCTGGTATTTCAATTCTCTCAGGTGTGTTCTGTTTAAGCAGACCACCCAGTCTTTCCAGTTTTTCTGGACTTTCAGTCACCCAGTGTATCTTTTTTGAACGGTCCTTCCAATCTTTTTGTTTTTCTGTTTTTTCGAGTCTCTCAGGAGTATCTTATCTAAGCGGTACTTCCGGTATTTGCGGAGCTTTTCGTTTTTCGAGTCTCTCAGGTGGATTCTATCTAAGCGGTATTTCCAGTATTAGCTGTGCGTCCCGTATTTCGAGCCTCTCAAGTGTATCCTGCCTAAGCTGTTCTTCTCGTTCCTCTGGTACTCTCAGTACTTCGATTCTCTCAGGTATATACTGTCTAAGACGTCCTTCCGGTCTTTCTGAACATTCCAGTATTTCGAGTCTCACAGGTGTGTTCTTTCCAGGGGATCTTCTGGTCTTACCGTTTTTTCTGGTCTTTCACTCTGTTGTATCTTTTCTAAGCTGTCCTTTTTTTCTTTTTGTCCTTCTGGTCTTTCGAGTCTCTCAAGTGTATCTTATCTAAGTGGTACTTCCGGGATTTATGGTGCTTTCCGTCTTTTGAGTATCTAAGGTGTATCCTTTCTAAGCGGACTTCTGGTGTTTTAGGTGCTTTCCGTTCTTCGATTCTCTCAGGTGTATCCTTTCTAAGGGGTACTTCCGGTATTTGCAGTGCTTCCCGTCTTTTGAGGTTCTCTGGTGTATCCTATCTAAGGGGTACCTTCGCTATTTAAAGAACTTCCCGTCCTACACGTTTTTCAGATGTATCCTATATAAAAGGTACTTTCAATATTTGCGGTGTTTCCCGTCCATCGAGTCTTTCAGGTGTATCCTATCTATGCATTACTTTTGCAATTTGCGGTGCTTCGCATCTATTGAGTCTCTCAGGTGCATCCTATAAGCCATACTTCTGGTGTTTGCAGTGCTTCTCGTCCTTCCAAACTCTCAGGTGTATCCGATCTAAACTGTACTTCCAGTATTTGTGGTGCTTCCTGTCTTTCAATTCTCACAGTTGTATATGATCTAAGCTGTACTTCCGGTATTTGCGGTGTTTTCCGTCTTTCGAGTCTCTCAATGTATTCTATCTAAGCTATACTTCCAGTAATTGTGGTGCTTCCATGTTTTGAGTATATCAAGTGTATTGTAACTAGATGGTACTTCCGGTATTCCGGTGCTTCCCGTCTTATGAGTCTCTCAGGTGTATCCTATCTAAGCGGTACGTTTGGTATTTTCTGTGATTCCCGTCATTCGAGTTTCTCAGGTCTATTTTTTATAACCGATATTCCTAGGATTTTCGGACTTCATGTCTTTTGAGTATCTCAGGTGTATCCTATCTAAGTGACACTTCCCGTATTTATGGTTCTTATCATCTTTACAGTTTCTCAGGTGTATCCTATCTAAGCAGTACTTCCGGTATTTGCGGTGCTTCCCGATTTTTAGTCTTTCTGGTGTATCCAATTTATCCAGTACTTTTGGTATTTGCCGTGCTTCCCGTCATTCGAGTCTCTCAGGTTCATCCTATCTTAGCGGTACTTTTCGTATTTGCGGTGCTTCCTGTCATTCGAGTCTTTCAGGTGTACACTATTTAAGCGATAATTTTTGTATTTGCAGTGCTTTCCATCTTTTGAGTCTCTCTGTTGTATTCTATCCAAGCGGTACTTCCGCTATTTGCGGTTACCTTGTTTCGAGACTCTCAGGTGCATTTTATAAAAGGGGTGCAGCCGGTATTTGAGGTGCTTTCCATCTTTCGAGTCTCCGGTGTATCCGATCTAAGCGGTACTTCCGGTATCTGCGGTGCTTCCCGTCTTTCAAGTCTTTCTGATGTATCCAATCTAAGCAGTACTTTCGTTATTTGCGATGCTTCCCGTATTTTGAGTCTCTCAGGTGTATTTTATTCTAGCAGTACTTCCGGTATTTGCGATGCTTCCCGTCTTTTGAGTCTCTCAGGTGTATTCTATCTAAGCAATACTTCCGGTATTTGCAGGGAATCCCGTCGTTCAAGTTGCTCAGGTGTATAATATCAAAGCGGTACTTCCGGTATTTTCGTTGCTTCCCGTCTTTCGCGACTCTCCAGTTTAACCTATGAAAGTGGTCCTTTGGGTCCTTTTGGTTTTTCCGGTGGTTCGAGCCTCTCAGGTGTATCCTGCCTAAGTGGTTCTTCTGGTTATTTTGGTACATCTGGTATCTTGAGGCTCTCATTTTATCCTGTCTAAGCCTTCCTTTCGGTGTTTCCGATCCTTCCGGTATTTCGAGTCTCCCAGGTGTGTTCTGTTTAATTGGACGTCCCTGTCTTTCCAGTTACTCTAGACTTTCGGTCTCACAGTCTATCTTTTCTAAGCGGTTCTCCCTGTCTTATTGGTCCTTCTGGTTTTTCGAGTCCCTCAGGTGTATCCTATCTAAGCGGTTCTTCCATTATTTGCGGTGCTTTTGTGTTTGGAGTCTTTAGGTGTATTTTATCTAAGCAGTACTTCCGGGATTGCCGTGCTTCCTGCCTTTCGAGTGTCTCAGGTATATCCTATCTAAGCGAACCTTACGGTATTTGCGGTGCTTCCTTCTTTCAAGTCTCTTAGTTGTATCCTGTCTAAGAGTTACTTCTGGTATTTGCAGTTCTTTCCGTCTTTTGTGTCTATCAGGTGTATTCTATCAAGGCAGAATTTTGGTATTTGCAGTGCTTCCTGTCTTTCGCGTCTCTCAGATGTATCTTATTTAAGCAAAACTTCTGGAATTTGCTGTGCTTCCCATTTTTGGTTTCTCTCAGATGTATCCTATCTAAGCACTACTTCTGGTATTTGCGGTGCTATTCCTCTTTCCAGGTTAACAGAAGTATCGCAACTAAGTGGTACTTTTGGTATTTGCGGTGCTTCCCATCTTTCGAGTGTCTCAGGTGTTTCCTATCTAAACGTTACTTCTGGTATTTGCAGAGCATTCGTGTTTCGAGTTGCCCAGGTGTATCCTATCTAAGAGGTAATTCCAGGATTTGCAAGGCTTCCCCTTTTTCTACTTTCCAAGTTGTATCCGATCTAAGCAATATTTCCGGTATGTGCGGTGCTTTTCATCTATCGAGTCTCCCAGGTGTATCCTATTTAAGCGGTACTTCCAGTTTTGCAGTGCTTCCTCTCTTTCGAGTCTCTCAAGTGTATCCTATGTAAGCGGTACTTCCAATATTTGCAGTGCTTCCTCTTATTCGAGTCTTTCAGGTGTATCGTATCTAAGCAGCACTTCCACGATTGTCGTGCTTCCCGCCTTTCGAGTCTTTCAGTTGTATCCTATCTAAACGATTTTTCCGGTATCGCGGTGCTTCCGGTCTTTCGAGTCTCTCAGGTGAATCCTATGCAAGCGGTACTTCCAGTATGTGCGGGCTTTTTGTCTATCGAGAGTCTCATGTTTATTCTATCTAAGTAGTACCACCGGTATTTGCGGTGCTTCCTGTCTTTCGAATCTTACATGAGTATTCTTTCTAAGCCATCCTTCCGGAATTTTCGGTGTTTCCAGTCTATCGAGTCTTTCAGGTGTTCCGATCTAAGCGGTAGTTCCGGTATTTCTGTGTTTCCTGTCTTTCGAGTTTCTCAGGTGCATCCAATTTAAGCAGTACTTCCGGTATTTGTAGTGATTCTCTTCTTTCGTGTCTCTCAGGTGTATCCGATTTAAGCGGTACTTCAGGAATTGGTGGTGATTCTCGTCTTTCGAGTCTCCCAAGTTTATCCTATCAAAGAGGACCTTCCGGTATTTGCGGTGCTTCCTGTATTTCGAGTCCCTCAGTTGTATTCTATCTAAGCGGTACTTCTGGTATTTGCAGTGCTTCTCGTCCTTTGATGTTCTCAGAAGTATCGTTCCTAAGTGGTACTTCAGGTTTTTGCGGTGATTCCTGTTTTCGTGAATCTCATGTGTACCCCTTCGATGCGGTACTTCCAGTATTTGCGCTGCTTCTCGTCTTTCGAGAGTCTTATGTTTATTCTATCTAAGCAGTACCACCGGTATTTGCGGGGCTTCCCGTCTTTCGAGTCTCTAATGTGTATCCTTACTAAGCCATACTTCCGGTATTTTGGGCTTCTCTTGTTTTTAGTTTCTCAGCTGTATTCAATCTAAACGATACTTCCAGTATTTGCAGTGCTTCGCGTCTTTTGACTTTCTAAAAAGTATTCGACCTAGCTGTAGTTCCAGTACTTTCGGTGCTTCCTTTCTTTCGAGTCTCTCAGGTGTATCCTATCTAAGCAGTATTTCCAGTATTTGCGGTGCTTCAGTCTTTCGAGTCTCTTGGGTGTATCCTGTCTAAGCCATACTTCCGGTATTTGCGGTCTTTCCTGTCATTCGAGTTTCTTAGGTGTATCCTTTCTAAGCGATACTGCTCGTATTTGCTGTTCTTCCCGTCTTTCGAGTCTCTCATGTGTATACTTTCTAAGCCATCCTTCTGATATTTTCGGTGCTTCCCGTCTTTCGAGTCTCTTAGGTGTTGTGATCTAAGTGGTACTTCCAGTATTTCGGCTTCCCTTCTTTCGAGTGTCTCAGGTATATCCGATCTAAGCGGTACTTTCCGTATTTGCGGTGCTTACTGTCTTTCGTGTCTCTCAAGTGTATCCTATCAAAAAGGACTTTCCGGTATTTGCTGTGCTTCCCGTCTTTTGAGTTTCTCAGATGTATCCTATCTAAGAGGTACTTCCGTTATTTACGGTGTTTCCCGTCTTTCGAGTCTTTATAGTGTATCCTATTTAACCAGTTCTTCCGGTATTTGTGGCGTTTCCATCTTTCAAGTCTCTCAGGTGTATTTTATCTAGCTGTACGTTCAGTATTTTTGGTTCCTCCCATCTTTTGAGTCTCTAAGGTGTCTCTTACCTATGCGGAACTTCCGGTATATGCGGTGCTTCTCGTCTTTCGAGTCTCTCAGTTGTATCCTATATAAGCGGTACTTCGGTATTTTCAATGTATCCCGTCTTTGTAATCTCTCAAGTGTATATTATGTAAGTGGTACTTCCTGTATTTGCGGTGCTTCTCATCTTTCGAGTCTCTCAGGTTTATCCTATCTAAGCCGTACTTTCGGTATTTGCGGTTCTACATGTCTTTCGAGTCTCTCATGTGTATGGTAAATAAGCGGTACTTTGGTATTTGCTGTGATTCCAGTCTTTCAAGTCTATCAAGTGTATCCTATTAAAGGGTTAATTCTGGTATTTGCAGTGCTTTTGTGTTTCGAGTCTCCCAGGTGTATTCTTTCTAAGCTTTACTTCCGGGATTGCGGTGCTTCTCGTCTTTCAAGTGTATCTGATCTAAGCGGTACTTCCAGTATTTTGGGTGCTTTTCTTTGTTCAAGTCTCTCAGGTGTATCCTATCTTAGCGGTACTTCTGGAATTTGCAGTGCTTCCTGTCTTTCGTGTCTCTCAAGTGTATCTTATCTAAGCGGTACTTGCAGTATTTGCCCTGCTTCCCGTCTTTCGAGGCTCTCATTTTTATCCTATCTAAGAGGTATTACCGGTATTTGCGATGCTTCCCATCTTTCGAGTCTCTCAGGTGTATCACATCTAAAGGATACTTTCAGTATTAGCGGTGTTTTTCGTCTTTTGAGTCTCTCAGGTTTATCCTATCAAAGCGGTACGTTTGGTATTTTTTTTCCTTCCCATCTTTCGAGTCTCTCAGGTGTATTTTTTCTAAGCAGTATTACCGGTATTTTCAACCTTCCAGTCTTTCGAGTCTCTCAGGTGTATGCACTCTAAGCGATACTTCCGGTATTTGCGGTGCTTATAGTCTTGCAGTCTCCCAGGTGTTTCTTATCTAAGCCGTACTTCCGGTATTTGAAGTGGGCCCTGTCTTTTGAGTCTTTCAGCTGTATTTTATTTAACCCGTACTTCTGGCATTTGCGTTGCTTCCCGTCTTTCGAGTCTCTCTGGTGTATCCGATCTAAGCAGTACTTTCGGTATTTGGGGTGCTTCCCATCATTCGAGTCTTTCAGGTGTACCCTATTTAAGCGAAAATTCTGGTATTTGTGGTGCTTCCCGCCTTTCGAGTCTGTCAAGTGTATCCTATCTAAGCGGTACCATTGGTATATGTGCTACTTCCCGTCTTTCAAGTTTCTCAGGTGTATCTTATCTAAACAATATGCTCTGTATTTGCGGTGCTTCCTGTCTTTCTAGTCTCTCAGCTGTATTCTATCTAAGCCATAATTCCGGTATTTGCAATGCTTCCAGTCTTTCGAGTCTTTCTGGTGTATCCGATCTAAGTGGTGCTTCAGGTTTTTTCGGTGCTTTCCGTATTTTGAGTCTCTCAGGTTTATTTTATTTATGCGGTACTTCTGATATTTACAATGCTTCCGGTCATTCCTGTCTCTCAGGTGTATCCAATCTAAGTGGTGCTTCCGGTATTTGCGGTGCTTCCTATCTTTCTAGTCTCTCAGGTGTATTCTATTTAAGCGGTATTTCCCGTATTTGCAGTACTTTTTGTCTTTCAAGTCTCTTTGTTGTATCCTATTTAAGCGGTACTTCCGGTATTTGCGGTGCTTTTTTGTTTCGAGGCTCTCAGGTGTATTTTATCTAAGTGGTTCAGCCAGCATTTGCGGTGTTTCTCGTCTTTCGAGACTCTCATTGTATTCTAACTATGCCATACTTCCGATATTTGCAGTGTTTCCTATCTTTCTAGTGTTTCTGGTGTATCTAATCTAAAGGGTATTTCCGGGATTTTCGGTGCTTTTCATCTTTTGCATCTCTCAGGTATAACCTTTGAAATATGTCCTTTGAGTTTTTTCAATCTTTCTGGTCTTTCGAGTTGCTCAGGTGTATTCAATCTAATCGGTACTTGGGTATTTGCGGTGCTACCCTTCTTTTGAGTCTTTCACCTATCCTTTCTAAGCAGTACTTCCGCTATTTGTGGTGCTTCATGAATTTCGAGTGTCTCAGGTGTATTCTAATTAAGCGGTACTTCCATTATTTGTGGTGCTTCTCGTCTTTCGAGTCCCTCAGGTGTATACGATCTAAGCGATACTTCCAGTATTTGAGGTGCTTCTTATTTTTTGCGTTTCTCAAGTGTATGATATTTAAGTGGTAGTTCCGGTATTTGCAGTGCTACCCGTTTTTTGGGTCTCTGAGGTGTATCCTATTCAAGAGGTACATCTGGTATTTGTGGAGCTTCACATTTTTCGAGTTTTTCCAGTGTGTCTTTTCTAAGCCATCCTTCCAATATTTGCGGTGCTCCCGTCTTTCGAGTCACTCAGGTGTATTCTAATTAAGCGGTACTTCCGGTATTTGTGGTTCCTCAGGTCTTTCGAGTCTCCAGGTGTATTCCATTTAAACAGTATTTATGGTATTTGAGGTGCTTCATGACTATTAAGTTTCTCAGGTGTGTCCTATCTAAGCAGTACTTCTGGTATTTCTGTTGCTTCTGTGTTTTGAGGCGCTCAGGTGTATCCTATCTAAGTGGAACTTGCGGTATTTGTTGTGCTTTTGACTTTCGAGTCTCTCAGTTTTATCCTATTTTACCGGTACTTCCAGTTTTTGACGTGCTTCTTGTCTTTATGTCTCTCAAGTGTATACTATCTAAGTGGTACTTCCGGTATTTTCGGTGCTTCCCAACTTTTGAGTCTCTCAGCTGTATGCTATCTATGCAGTACTTCCTGTATTTACGTTGCTTCCCATCTTTCGAGTATCTCAGATGTATCCTATCTAAAAGGTACTTCCGGTAGTTGCGTTGCTTCCCGTATTTCGAGTCTCTGAGGTTTATTTGATCTAAGTGGTACTCTGGTACTGGCTGTAAATCCCGTCTTTCGAGTCTCTCAGGTGTATCCTATGTAAGCGTTACTTCTGGTATTTGCGGTGCTTTCGAGTTTCAAATCTCCCAGGTTTATTCTATCTAAGCGGTACTTCCAGTATTTGTAGTTCTTCCCGTTTTTCGAGTCTCTCAAGTGTATCCATTCTCAGCATTACTTTTGGTAAACATGGTGCTTTATATCTTTCGTGTCTGTCAGTTGTATTCTATTTAAGCGGTACTTCCAAGACTGCAGTGCTTCCCATCTTTCGAGTCTCTCTGGTGTATTCTATCTAAGCAGAACTTCCAGTATATGCGGTGCTTCCATCTTTCGAGTCTCTCAGGTGTATTCGATTCATGCGGTCCTTCCGATATTTGCGGTGCTTCCCGTCTTTCGAGGCTCTCACATGTATCTGATCTAAGCGTTATATCTGAGATTTGCGGTGCTTCCCCTTTTACGAGTTTCTTAGTTGCAACCTATCTAAGCAGAACTTTTGGTATTTGCGGTGGTTCCCGTCTTTGGAGTCTCTCAGGTGTATCCTATGTAAGCGGTACTTCCTGTATTTGTGGTGCTTATCGTCTTTCGACTCTCTGAGTTGTATCCTATCTAAGCGGTACTTCTGGAATTGCGGTGCTTTCTGTCTTTCGAGTCTCTCCGGTGCATCCTGTATAAGAGGTACTTCCAGTTTTCGATGCTTCCCATCTTTCGAGTCTCTCAGGTGTATCACATGTAAGCGATACTTTTGGTATTTGCGGTTCTTCCTAGGTGCGAGTCTCTCAGGTATATCCTATCTAAGCGGTACTTCCGAGATTGCAGTGCTTCCCTTGTTACGAGTCTCTCACGTGTATCCTATTTAACAGGTACTTCCGGTATTTGCGGTGCTTTTCTTCTTTCGAGTCTCTCAGCTGTATCAAATCTAAGCAATACTTCCAGTATTTGCGGTGCATCCCGTCTGTCGAGTCTCTTAGTTGTAACCTACTAAGCGTAACTTTCGCGGCATCCCATCTTTCGAGTCTCTCAGGTGTATCTTATCTAAGCGGTAAGTCCGGTATTTGTGGGACAAAAAGCACCAAATACCAGAGGTACCGATAAGATAGGATACACTTAGGAGACACTAAAGACGGAAAGCACCACAAAACTTCAACTATCGATTCGAAGAAATAGAACTATGAGACTCGAAAACGGGAGGCACCGCAAATACCAGAAATACCGCTTTTTAAGATACAACTGAGAGACTCGAAAGACAAGAAGCACCGCAAATACCGGAAATACCGCTTTGATAGGATACACCTGAAAGTTTAAAAATAGGAAGCACCACAAATACCGGAAGTACCACTTAGATAGGATACACCTGAAAGACTCGAATGACGGTTAGCACCGCAAACCCAGAAATACCATTTTGAAGGGATACAACTGAGAGACTCGAAAGACTGGAATCACCGCAAATACCGGAAGTATTGCTTAGATAGAAAACACCAGAGACACTCGAAAGATGAGAAGCACTGCTAATAATGGAAGTAATGCTTAGATAGAATACACCTAAGAAATTCGAAAGACGAGTACCACTGCAAATACCAGAATCACCACATATATAGGATACACCTCAGCGATTCGAAACACGGCAGCACCGCAAATACCGGTAGTACCGCTTAGATCAGATACACATCAGCAACTCCAAATATGGAAAGCACCACAAATACCGGAATTACCGCTGAGATAGGATACATGTGAGAGACTCGAAGAATGGGAAGAACCGCAAATACCGGTAATACTGATTAGATAGAATACACCATAGAGACTCGAAAGATGAAAAGCATCGTAAATTCCGGAAGTACCGCTTGATAGGATACACCTTGTGGACTCGAAACACAAAAGCACTGCAAATACCGGAAGTAACGCATAGATAGGATACACCTAACAGACTCGAAAGATGGGAAGCACCGCAAATACCGAAAGTACTGATTAAATAGGATACACCAGAAATAGTAAAAAGATGGGAACCACTGAAAATACTGGAAGTATTGCTTAGATACGATACACCTGAGAAAATCTAAAGACGATTAGCACCGCAAATACCGGAAGTATCACTTAGATAGAATACACCTGAAAGACACGAAAGGCGGGAAGCACCGCAAATACCAAAAATACATGTTAGATAGGATAAACCTGAAAGACTCGAAGGACGGGAAGAACAGCTAATAACGCAAGTACCGCTTAGATACGTTACAACTAAGAGACTCGAAGACAGAAAGCACCGCAAATCATGGAAGTACCACTTAGATAGGATAAACATGAGAGACTTGAAAGATGCAAAAACCACAAATACCGGAGGTACCGCTTAGATAGGATACACCTGAGAGACTCGAAAAACGGATGCACAGCAAATTACGAAAGTACCATTAAATAGGATACACCTGAGAAACTCGAAATACGGAAATGACAGCAAATACTAGAAGTACCGCATAGTTACGATATACCTGAGAGACTCGAAAGATGAAAGCACAGCAAATAGCAGAAATTACCCTTAGATAGGATACACCTGAGAGACATAAGAGACAGGAAGCACCGCAAGTACCAAAAATACCATTTAAATAAAATACAACTTAGATGTTCGAAAGACATGAAGCATCACATATACCAGAAGTGCCGCTTTGTTCGGATACACTTGAGAGACTCGAAGACGGGAACCACCGAAAATACTGGAAGTTCCTCTTGGATAGGATACAACTTAGAGATTCGAAAGTGAAGAATCACCGCAAATACCAGATGTACCTCTTAGATAGGATACACCTGAGAAACTTGAAAGACGGGAAGCACAGGAAATACCGAAAGTACCGCTTGGAGAGGTTACTACTAAGAGATTTGTAACGGGAAGAACTGAAAATACTGGAAGTACCAGTAAGATAATATGCACCTGAGAGTCTAGAAAGACGAAAAGCACCACAAATACCGGAAGTACCGCTTAAATAGGATACACCTGAGAGACTCGAAATACAGAAATCACCGCAAATACCAAAAGTACAGCTTAAATATAATACACCTGAGAGATTCGAAAGACAGGAAGCACCGCAAATACCGGAAGCACTGCTTAGATTCGATACACTTGAGAGACTGGTAAAACGGGAACCACCGCAAATATCGGAAGTACCGCATAGATTGGATACACCTGAGAGACTCGAAAGACAAGAAGCACTGCAAATACCGGAAGTACCGCTTAGATAGGTTACACCTGAGAGCCTCGAAACACGTAAGCACCGCAAAACCGGAAGTAACATTTAAATAGGATACACCTGAGAGACTCGAAAGACGGGAATCACAGCAAATATCGGAAGTACCGCTTAGATAGGCTACAACTAAGTGACTCGAAAGACGGAAAGAACTGCAATCCCAGAAGTAGTGATTAGATAGGATACACCTGGGAGAGTTGAAACACGAAAGCACCGCAAATACTGAAAGTAACGTTTAGATAGGATACACCAGTGACACTCGAAAGACGGGAAGCACCGCAAATACTGGGAGTACTGCTTATATAGAATACAGATGAGATACTAGAAAGACGGGAATCACCGCAAATACCAGAGCTACCGCTTCGTTATGAAATGTCTGTAAGACTCGAAAGACGAGAAGCACCGCCAATAACAGAAGTGCCACTTTGATCGGATACACTTGCAAGACTTGAAGTCGGAAAGCACCACAAATCCCGAAAGTAGCGCTTAGATAGGATACACCTGGGAAACTCAAAACATAAAAGCCCAGCTACTACCGGAAGTAACGCCTAAAAAGGACTCACCTGAGAGAATCGAAAGACAAGAAGCACCTCAAATCCTGGAAGTACCACTTAGATAAAATACCCTTGAGAGACTCGAAATACGGGAAGCACTGCAAATACCAAAAATACCGCTTAGATGCGATATAGCTGAGAGACTCGAAAGACCAGAAGGACCAAAAGGACAGAAAGGACCACTTAGAAAAGATACAACTGGAAGACCAAAAGTGCAGAAAAACTGGTAAGACAGGAATGTCAGCTTGAACAGAATACACCTGTGAAACTCGAAATACTGGAAGAATCAGAAAAAATGAAAGGACGACTTAGACAGTATATAACTGGGAGACTCGAAATACCGAGAGTACCAAAAGAACCAGAAAAACCGCTTAGGCAGAATATATCTGAGAGGTTTTAAAGATGGTAAGCACCACAAATACCGGAAGTACCGCTTAGATAGGATACACCTGAGATACTCGTAAGCAGGGAGCACCGCAAATATCAGAAGAATGGCTTAAAAAAAACACACTTGAAAGACTCGAAAAACGAGAAGCTACAAAAAATACCAGAAGTACCTCTTAAATAGGATACAACTGAGAGACTCGCAAATAAAGGAAGTACCGCTTAGATAGGATACACTTGAGAAACTCAAAAAACGCGTAGCACCGCAAATACCAGAAACACCGCTTAAATAGGTTACAAATAAGAGTTTGAAAAATGGAAATCACGGCAAATACCGGAAATACCGCTTAGATCGGATACACCTGAAAGACTGGAAAGCCAAGAAGCATCGAAAACACCGGAAGTTCCGCTTAGATCGGATACACCTGAGAGACTCGAAAGACGGGAAGCACCACAAATTCCGGAAGTACTGCTTAGATACGATACACCTGGGAAAATCGAAACACCAAACCACCGCGAATACCGGAAGTAACGCTTAGGTAGAATACACCTGAGGGACTCGAAACACGGAAGCAACGCAAAACCATTGTACTATTTCAACAGGATACACCTGAGAGACTCAAAAGACAGGAATCACAGCAAATACCAGAAGTACTGCTTAGATACGATACACGGATTGACTCGAAAGACGAGAAGCACTGCAAATACCAGAAGTACCGCTTAGATGCGATACACCTGAAAGACTGAAAACACGAAATGAACTGCAAATACGGGAGTATCGCTTAGATATAATACACCTGAGAGACTTGAAAGACAAGAAGCACCACAATACCGGAAGTACCGCTTAGATAGGATATCCTGAGAGACTTGAAGATGTAAAGAACAGCATATACAAAGTACCACTTAAATAGGTTACAATTAAGAGACTCGAAAGATGGAAAGCACCACAAATACCAGAATTACCGCTTAGATAATATACAGCTGAGAGACTAAAAAACGGGAGACACCGAAAATACCAGAAGTACCGCTTAGATAGGATAAACCTGAGAGACTCGATATACGGGAAGCACCGCAAATACCGGAAGTACCGGTTAGATAGGATACACCTTAGAAACTCGAAAGATGGTAAGCACCACAAATACTGGAAGTACCGTTATAAAGGATACACCTTAGAGATTCGAAAGACGGGAATCACCGCAAATACCTGAAGTACCGCATAGATAGGATACACCTGAGACACTCGAAAGATGGGAAGTAACAAAAATAACGATAATACCACATAGATCTGATACACGTGAGAGACTCAAAATACGGGAAGCACCGCAAATCCCGGAATTACTGCTTAGATAAAATACACCTGGGAAACTAGGAACACGAAAGCACCGCAAAACTGAAAATAACGTTTAGATAGGATACAACTGAGAGAATCGAATAACCGGAAGCACCTCAAATACTGGTAGTACCACTTAGATTGGATACACCTGATAGACTCGAACACGGATTTACCGCAAATACCGGAATCACCATTAAATAGAATACCTGAAAGCCTCAAAATACGAGAACCACCGAAAATACCGGAAGCACTACTTAGATAAGATACACCTGAAAACTCAAAAGACGGGAAGTACTGCAAATACCAGAAATATTTTTTAAATAGAATACACTGAGAGGCTCGAAACATGAAAAACACTGCAATAACCGGAAGTACCGTTTAGATAGGATAAACTTGAGATACTCAAAAAACCAGAATCACCACAAATACCAGAGGTACCGCTTCATTATGATACTTCTGAGAGATTCTAAAGACGAGAAGCACCGCAATTATCAGAAGTGCACCTTTGATCGGATACACTAGAGGGACTTGAAAGATGAAAAGCACCACAAATCCTGCAAGTAGCACTTAGACAAAATACAGCGGGGAGAGTTGAAACATGAAAGCCCGGCAACAACCAAGGTAACGCTAAGATTGAATACAGCTGAGAGACTCGAAAGTCAAAAAGCACCACAATTACCGAAAGTACCAATTAGATAGAATACCACTGAGAGATTCAAAAGTCAGGAAGCAATGCAAATACCAGAAAAACCGCTTAGATGCGATACACCTGAGAGACTCGGAAAACAGGAAGCACCACAAATATCAGAAGTATCGCTTAGATATGATACACCTGAGAGACTCAAAAGAAGGGAAGAACCGAAATCCCGGATATACCGCTTAGATCGGATACACATGTGAGACTCGGAACACGAAAGCACTGCAAAACTGGAAGTAATGTTTAGATAAAATACAAATGAGAGAATCGAAAAACCGGAAGCACCTCAAATACCGGAAGTACCACTTAGATTAAATACACCTGAGAGCCTCGAACACGGAAGTACCGCAAATACCGGAAGTACCACTTAGATAGGATACACCTGAGAGACTCAAAAGACGGAAACCACTGCAAATACCGAAAGTACCGCTTATATAAGATACACCTGAGAGATTCGAAAGATGGGAGGAACTGCAAATACAGGAAGGACCGCAAAAATAGGATACACCAGAGAGACTGGAAAGACGGGAAGAACCGAAAATACCGGAGTCACTGCTTAGATAGGATACACCGGAGATACTCGAAAGAAGGGAAGCACCGCAAATACCGAAAGTACCACGTAGATAATATCCCCCTGAAAGTCTAGAAAAACCAGAAGCACCGCAAATACTAAATGTACCACTTAGATAGGATAGACCTGAGAGACTCGAAATACCGGAAGCACCACAAATGTCGGAGGTACCGCTTAGATAGAATATACCTGAGAGATTCGAAAGATAGAAAGCATCGCAAATACCGGAAGTACCGCTTAGATCGAATACACCCGAGAGACTGGAAGGACGGGAAGCAACGAAAACACCAGAAGTTCCGCTTAGATTGGATACACTTGAGAGACTCGAAAGACGAAAAGCACCACAAATCTCGGAAGTACTGCTTAGATAGTATACACCTGGAACACTAAAACATGAAAAAATCGCAAATCCCGGAAGTAACGCTTAGGTAGGATACACCTGAGAAACTCGAAACACGAAAGCACCGCAAACTGGAAGTACTATTTAAATAGGATACACCAGAGAGACTCAAAAGTTGGGAATCACAGCAAATACCAGAAGTACCAATAATTACGATACACTGAGAAACTCGAAAGACGAGAAGCACTGCAAATACCAGAAGTACAGCTTAGATGCGATACACCTGAGAGACTGGAAACGGGATGCACTGCAAATACCGGAAGTATCCATTAGATATGATACACCTGAGAGACTTGAACGGCGGGAAGCACCACAAATACCGGAAGTACCGCTTAGATAGGATACACCTGAGAGACTCGTAAGACAGGAAGAACAGCATATAAGAAATTACCGCTTAGATATGTTACAATTAAGAGACTCGAAAGATGGAAAGCACTGCATATACCGGAATTACAGCTGAGAGAATATACAGCTGAGACTAAAAGACGGGAAGCACCTAAAGTACCAGAAGTACCGCTTAAATAAGATGCACCTGAGAGACTCGATATACCGGAAGCACCGCTAATACCGGAAGTACCGCTTAGATAGGATACACCTGAGAAACTCTAAAGATGGGAAGCATGGCAGATACCAAAAATATCGCTTAGATTGGACATACCTGAGAGACTCGAAAGATGGGAAGAAACGAAAATACCGAAAGTACCACTTAGATCTCATACCCTTGAGAGACTGGAAAAAGGGAAAGCACTGCAAATCCCGAAAGTACTGCTTAAATAGGATACACCTGGGAAACTCGGAACACGAAAGCACCGCAAAACTGAAAGTAACATTTAGTAGGATACAACTGAGAGAATCGAAAAACCAGAAGCACCTCAAATACTCGTAGTACCACTTATATTGCATACACCTGACAGACTCGAACACGGAAGTACCGGAAATACCGGAAATACCATTTAAATAGGTTACCTGAAAGACTCGAAAGATGAGAACCACCGCAAATACCAAAAGCACTACTTAGATAAGATACACCTGAAAGACTCAAAAGATGGGAAGCACTGCAAATACCAGAAATACCTTTTAAAAGAATACACCTGAGAGACGCGAAAGATGAAAAACACAGCAAATACCGGAAGTACCGCTTAGATAAAATAAACATGAGATTCTCGAAAAATGGGAGTCACCGCAAAAACCAGAGGTACTGCTTCGTTATGATACTTCTGAGAGACTCTAACGATGAGAAGCACCGCAATTACCAGAAGTGCACCTTTGATCAGATACACTAGAGAGACTTGAAAGACGGAAAGCACCGCAAATCCTGCAGTAGTGCTTAAATAAAATACAGCGGGGAGAGTCGGAACACGAAAGCCTGGCAAAACCGAAGGTAACGGTTAGATAGGATACACTTGAGAGACTCAAAAGACAAAAAGCACCACAATTACCGGAAGTACCAATTAGATAAAATACACCTGAGAGACTCGAAAGACAGGAAGCAATGCAAATACCAGAGGGACTGCTTAGATGCGATATACCTAAGAGACTCGGAAAACAGGAAGCACAACAATACCAAAAGTATCGCTTAGATATGATACACCTGAGAGACTAGAAAGACGAGGAGCACCTAGAATACCGGAAGTACGGCTTAGATCAGATAAACTTACGAGACTCGAAAGAAGGGAAGCACCGAAATCTCGGAAGTACCACTTAGATAGGATAAACATGGGAGACTAGGAACACGAAAGCACTGCAAAACTAAAAGTAACGTTTATATAGGATACTACTGAGAGAATCGAAAAACCGGAAGCACTTCAAATACAGGAAGTACCACTTAGATTGGATACACCTGAGAGCCTCGAACACGGAAGTACTGCAAATACCGGAAGTACCACTTAGATACGATACACCAGAGAAACTCAAAAGACGGGAAGCCCTGCAAATACCAGAAATACCATTTAAATAGAATACAACTGAGAGACTCGAAAAATGGAAAAAACTGCAAATACCTAAAGTACCATTTGATCAGCAACACCTGAGAGACTCGAAGAACGAAAAGCACCGTAAAACTAGAAGTACCACTTAGATGCGATACAACTGAGAAACTCGAAAAACAGGAAGCACCGCAAATACCGGAAGTACCGCATAGATATGATACACTTGACACACTGTCAAGACAATAAGCACCACGAATACTGGAAGTACCTCTTATATAGGATACACCTGAGAGACTCGAAGACAGGAATCAAAGCAAATACCAGAAGTACCACTTACTTTCGTTACACTGAGAGACTCGAAAGATGAGAATCACAGCAAATACTGGAAGTATGGCATAGATAGGATAAACCTGAGAGACTTGAAAGACAGAAGAACCACAAATACCGGATGTACGCTTAGATAAGATACACCTGAGACACTCGAAAGACAAAAAGGACCACAAATACAGGGAGTACCGCTTAAATAAAATACACTTGAGAGATTCGAAAGACAGGGAGCACTGCAAATATCGGAGGTACCGCTTAGATCTGATACAACTGAGAGAATCAAAAGAAGGGGAGGACCTCAAATAACGGAAGTACCACTTAGATAGGATACACCTGAGAGACTCGAAAGATGGAAAGCACTGAAATACCGGAACTACCGCTTAGATCGAATACATTTGGAGACTCGAAACGCGGAAGCACCGCAAATACCGGAAGTACCATTTAAATAGGATACACTTGAGAAACTCGAAATACGGGAAGCACTGTAAATACCGAAAGTACTGCTAAGATAAGATACACCGGAGAGACTCGAAAGATGGGAAACACAGCAAATACCGGAAGTACCATGTAAAAAGAATACACCTGAGAAACCGCAAAGATGGGTATCACTGGAATACCGGAGTACCGCTTAGATCAGATACACCTAGAAAGACTCGAAATAAGAGAAACAACAGAAATACCGGAAGTACGACTTCAAAAAGGTACACATGAGATACACAAAAGACAAGAATCACCGCAAATACCAGAAGTAGAGCTTAGTTATTATACTTCTGCATGACTTGAAAGACGAGTGGCACAGCAAATACTAGAAGTGCCGCTGAGATCGGATACCCTTGAGAAACTCGAAGACGGGAAGCACCGCAAATACCGGAAGTACCGATTAGATAAGATACACCTGAGAGACTCGAAAGATGGGAAGCACCGCTAATACCGGAAGTACCAGTTAAATAGAATACACCAGAAATCTCGAAAGATGAAAACCACCGTAAATACTGGAAGTACCGCTTAGATAGAGTACACATGAGAGACTGTAAAGACAATAAGCACCGCAAATACCAGAAGTACCGCTTAGATAGGATACAAGTGAGAGACTCGAAAGACAGGAAGTCCGAAAATACCAGAAGTACTGCTTAAAAAACATACACCTAAAATTTTCGAAAGACGGGATGAACAAAAAATACCAAACTTACTACTTAGATAAAATACACCTCAGAGACTCGAAATATGGGAAGCACCGAAAACACCGGCAGAATCGCTTAGATATGATACACCTAAGAGACTTGAAAATCGAAAAGCACCACAATACCAGAATTAACACTTAGAGAGGATACACCTGAGAGACTCATTTGACGAGAAGCATAGTAAATACCAGAAGTTCCACTTATAGGTTAGAAATAAAAAACTCGAAAAATGAAATGCACCACAAATACCTGAAGTACCACTTAGATAATATACACCTGAAAGTCTAGAAAGAGGAGAAGCGATGAAAATACCAAAAGTACTGCTTAGATAGGATACTCCTGAGAAACTCAAAATATGGGAAGCACCGCAAATACCGGAAGCACTGCTTAGATAGAATACATTGTAGAAAATCCAATGACGGGAAGCATCGCAAATACCAAAAGTACCGCTTAGATCGGATACACCTGTGAGACTCGAAAGACGAGGTGCACCGCAAATATCGAAAGTACCGCATACATCGGGTACACCTGAGAGATTTGAGAGACGGAAAGATCCGCATATACCGGAGGTACAGCATTAATAGGATACACGTGAGATACTCGAAAGACTTCAACCACCGCAAATACTGGAAGTACCTGTTAGATAGGATACACGTGAGTTACCCGAAAGAAGGGAAGCACCACAATCTCGGAATACCGCTTAATAGGATATACCTGAAAGACTCGAACCTAAAAAAAACCGCAAATACCAGAAGTATCGCTTACATGTGATACACCTGAGAGACTCAAAAGACGGGAAGCATCGCAAAACCGGAAGTACCTCTTATACAGGATAAACCGGAAAGACTCGAGAGACGGGAAGCACCACAATCCCGGAAGTACCACTAACATAGGATACAACTGAGAAACACGAAAGAATAAAAGCACCATGTGTACCGGAAGTACTGCTGAAAATGGATACAATTGAGAGACTCAAACAACGAGAAGCACTGCAAATACTGGAAGTACCGCCTTCATAGGATAAACCTGGGAGACTTGAAACTCGAAAGCACCGCAAATACCAGAAGTAATGCTTACATAGGATACACCTGAGAGACTCGAAAGACAGGATTCACAGCCACTATCAGAAGTACCGCTTAGATCAAATAAACCTCAGAGACTCGAAATACGGGAAGCAATGCAACTACCGGAAGTACCTCTTAGATAGGATACATCTGAGATACTCGAAAAACGGGAAGCAACGCAAATACCGGAAGTACTGCTTAGATAGCATAAAGCTGAGTGACTCACGATGGGAAGCACCGGAAATACCAGAGGTAACACTTAGATAGTATACACGTGAGAGACTAAAAGACGAAAAGCACGTCAAATACTGGAAGTACCGGTAAAATAAAATACAACTGAAAGACTCAAAAGAGAGAAGCTCAACAAATACTGCAAGTTCTGCTTAGATAGAATACACCTGAGAGCCTCAAAACACAGAAGCAACAGAAATACCGGAAGTACCGCTTAGATAGGACACACCTGAGAAACTTAATAGTCGTGAAGCACCTAAATACCATAAACAACATTTAAATGGAATACACCAGAGAGACTCGAAATACCTGAATAACTGCAAATACCGGAAGTACCGCTTTAATAGGATACTCCTGAGAGACTCGAAAAACGGGAAGCACCCCAAATACCAGAAGAACCGTTAGATAGGATACACCTGAAAAAGTCTAAAGACGGGAAGCACAGAAAAACTGGAAGTACCACTTAAATAGGTTACACATAACAGACTCAAAAGACAGGAAGTGATGGAAATACCGGAAATATCATTTAAATGGAATACAGCTGAGAGACTCGAAAGACGGGAGAAACTGCAAATACCGGAAGTACCTGTTAGATAAGATACACCAGAGAGACTAAAAGACAGGTGCACCACAAATATTGGAAGTATCGCTTAGAAAAAATACAGCTGTGAGACGCAAAAGACTGGAAGCACCGCAAATCCCAGCAGAAGCGCTTTGATCAGATACACTTGCGAGACTCGAAAGACGGGAAGCACTGCAATACCGGAAGTGCCGCTTAAATAGAATACACCTCGGAGACGCGAAACACAAAAGCACAGCAAATACTGAAAGTATTTTTAGATATGATAGAGCTGAGAGACTGATAAAAGCAGAAGCACCGCAAATACGGGAAATACCT
This sequence comes from Cynopterus sphinx, assembly GCA_030015415.1. Classification (NCBI taxonomy): domain Eukaryota; kingdom Metazoa; phylum Chordata; class Mammalia; order Chiroptera; family Pteropodidae; genus Cynopterus; species Cynopterus sphinx. The sequence continues at coordinate 26,199,244 of CM057393.1, read as the reverse complement.
CTTAGATCGGATACAACTGAGAGTCTTTAAGGACAGGAAAAACAGCAAAACGGAAGTAAAGCTTAGATAGAATACACCTGAGAGACTCGAAACACAAAAGCTCCGAAAACACCATAAGTACCACTTAGATAGGATACACCTGAGAGCCTTGAAACACGGGAAACACCGCAAATACGGGAAGTACCGCTTAGATCGGATACACCTGAGAGACTCGAAAGATGGGTAGCACTGCAAACACCGGAGGTATGGCTTAGATAAGATACACTTGAAAAACTCAAAAAACTGGAAGCACCGCAAATACTGGAAGTATCGCTTAGATCGTATACAACTATGGGACTCGGAAGACAAGAACCACTGCAAATAGCGGAAGTAACGGTTAGAGAGAATACACCTGAGAGACTCGAAAGAAGGGAAGCACCGCAAATACCGGCAGTATGGCTTAGATAGGAAACAAGTAAGAGACTCGAAAGACGGGAAGCACCGCATATACTGGAAGTGCTGCTTAGATAGAATACACCTGAGAAATTCGAAAGACGGGAAGCACTGCAAATACCGGCTGAACCACTTAGATAAAATATACCTGAGAGAATCGGAACACGAAACAACCGCAAATACTGAAATTACTGCTGATTGAGGATACATCTTAGAAACTCTAAAGACAGGAAGCATCGAAAAACCGGATGCACCACTTAGATAAAATACACCTGAGAAACTCGAAACAAAAAAGCACCACAAATACTGGCACTACCGCTTACAGACGATACAACAAAGAGACTCAAAATATGGAAAGTACCGCAAATACGGGAAATAGCGCTTAAATAGTATACACCTGAGAGACTCGAAAGGCAGGAAGCACATCAATTTCGGAAGCACCAGTTAGATTGGATAACCTGAGAGACGCGAAAGACAAGAAGCACTGCAAACACCGGAAGTATGGCTTAGATAGGATGCACCTGAGAGACTTGAAAGATGGAAGCACCAAAAATACCGGAGGAAACGCTTAAATATGATACACCTGATAAAATAAAAGACGGAAATCACCACAAATACAGGAAGTACCACTTAGATAGAATACACCTGAGAGACTCGAAAACAGTAGCTCCGAAAATACCGCAAGTACCGCTTTGATAGGATAAACCTGAAAGACTAAAAGACGGAAGCACCACAAATACCGGAAGTACTGTTAGATAGGATACACCTTAGAAACTCTAAAGATGGGAAGCACAGCAAACCCTGGAAGTACCATTTAGAGAGGTTACACATGACCTAATCGAAAGACAGAAAATACCGAAAGTACAGCTTGAGTAGAATACACTTGAGTAACTTGAAAGACGGGAAACACCGAAAATACCGTAAGTACCGCTTGTAGGATACACCTGAGAGAATCAAAAAAGGGAAGCACAACAAAAATTTTGGAAGTACCACTTTGATAAGATACAGATGAGAGACCCGAAAAATGGGTAGTTCTTCAATAGCGAACGTACCGCTTAGATAGGATACACCTGAGAGACTCAAAAGACAGGAATCACTGCAAATACCGGAAGTACTGCTTCGAAGGTATACACATGAGAAACTCAAAAGACGGAAATCCTCGCAAATCCGGAGGTACCGCTTAATTATGATACTTCCGAGAGACTCCAAAGATGAGAAGCAACGCCTATACCAGATGTGTCGTTGATATCGGATACACTTGAGTGACTCAAAAGGTCAAAAGCACCGCAGATACCGGAAATATCGCTTAGACCGGGTACACCTGAGAAACTCGAAAGACGGGAATCACCGCAAATACCGGAAGTACCTTTTAGACAAAATACACCTGAGAGACTCGAAAGACGGGAAGCACAGCAATCCCTGAATTAGTGCTTCGATAGAATACACCTGTGCGAATCAAAACACGGAAGGACCGCAAATACCGGAAGTACCATTTAAATAAGATACACCTAAAAGACTCGAAACACGGGAAGCACCGCAAATACCGGAAGCTACACTTAGATAGTATACAACTGAGAAACTCGAAACACTAAAACACCGAAAATAAAGGGAGTACCGCTTAGATAAGATACACCTGAGAGATTTGAAAAACAGGAAGCCCTGCAAATACTGGAAGTACCGCTAAAATAGGATACACCTGAGAGACTCGAAAGACGGGAATCACTGCAAATACCGGAAGTATCGCTTAAAACGAAAACATATTAGAGACTCGAAAGACAGGATGCACAGCAAATACCGCAAGTACCGCTTAGATAGGATACACCGGTGAGACTCAAACACGAAAGCACAGCAATTACCAGCAGTAACCCTTAAATTGGAAGCACCAGAGAGATTCCAAAGACAGGAATCACCGCAAATACCGGAAGTACCACTTAGATAGAATATATTTGAGAGATTGGAAAAACGGAAAGCACTGCAGATACCAGAAGTACCGCTTCGATGTGATACACCTGAGAGACTCGAAAAACAGGAAGCATAACAAATACCAGAAGTATCGCTTACATAAGATACACCTGAGAGACTCGAAAGACGGGAAGCAGCGCAGTCACGGAAGTACCGCTTAGATAGGATAGACCTGGAAGACTCGAAACATGAAAGCCACGCAAATACCTGAAAAAAAGTTTAGATATGGTACACCGGAGTACTCGAAAGACCGGAAACACTGCAAATACCAGAAGTACCGCTTAGATACGATACACCTGAAAGACTCGAAAAACGGAAGTACCGCATATACCAGAAGTACCATTTAAATACAACACCTGAAAGACTCGAAAGACGGGGACCACTGCATATACCGGAAGCACCACTTAGATAGGATATACCTGAAAGACTCTAAGGACGGGAAGCCCTGCAAATACCGGAAATACCGTTTAAAAAGAATACACCTTGAGAGACTCCAAATTGAGTAACACTGCAATACAGGAAGTACCGCTTAGATCGGATACACCTAGAGACTCAAAAGACAGGAAACATCGCAAATACTGGAAATACGGCTTCAAAGGGATACAGATGAGATACAGAAAATACGGGAATATCCGCAAAAACCGAAAGTAGAGCTTATTTATGATACTTCTGCGAAACTCGATAGATGAGAAGCATCGCAAATACCAGAAGTGCCGCTTAGATCGGATACACTTGAGAATATTAAAAGACATGAAGCACCGCAAAACCCGGAAGTAGCGCTTAGATAAGATACACCTGAGAGATTCGAAAGACGGAAAACACCGCAAATACCGAAAGTTCTGCTCGTAGAAATACACCTGAGATACTCGAAAGACGGGAATCACCGCAAATATCAGAAGTACCGCTTAGTTACGATACTTCTGAGAACCTCGAAGATGAGAAGCACCGGATATACCAAAATTACCGCTTATATCGGATACTCCTTAGAGACGCGAAAGACGGGAAGCACCGCAAATACTGAAAGTACTGCTTAGAATGGATAAACCTAAGAGACTCGAAAGACAGGAAGCATCGCTAATACCAGGAGTATCACTTAGATCGGATACACATGAAAGACTCGAAAGATGGAAAGGCACAAATATACCAGAAGTACGGCTTAGTTCAAAAACACCTGAGCGACTAGAAAGACAGGAAGCACCGAAAATACCGGAAAAATGGCTTAGAAAAGATAGTCATAAGAGACACGAAAGATGGGAATCACCACAAATACCTGTGGTACTCCTTAGATGAATACACATGAGACTCTCGAAAGACAGGAAGCACCACATATTATGGAAGTATCGATTAGATAGAATACACATGAGAGACTTAAAAGACGGGAAGCACCATAAATACCAGAAATACCATTTAAGTAAAATACAACTGAGAGACTCGAAAGACATGAAGCATTGCAAATACCGGAAGTACCGGTATTTGTTTAAATACCGGAGGAATTTAAATTAATACCGTCCGGTATTGTTTAAATAGGATACACATAAAAGACTCGAAAGACGGGCCCCACCACTAATAACGGAAGCACCACTTAGATAGGATACACCTGAAAGACTCGAAACATGAAAACACCGAATATACAGGAATTACGGCTTAGATAAGATACACCTGAGAGACTCGAAAGACAAAAAGCAATACGAATACGAGAAGTGCCGCTAAGATAGGATATACTTGAGTTACTCGAAAGATGGGAAGCCGCGCAAATACCAGAAGTACCGCTTAGATAGGTTACAACAAAGAGACTCGAAAGACGAAAAGCACCGCAAATACCGGAAGCATCGCTTAAATGTGATACAGCTGAGAGACTCGAAATAAGGGAAGCACCGCAAATACCGGAAGTACTGGTTAAATATGATACACCAGAAAGACTTAAAAGACGGAAACCACCGCAAATACAGGAAGGACCGCTTAGATAGGATACACGTTAGAGACTCTAATGATAATAAGCACCGTAAATGCAAGAAGTGTCGCTTAGATAGAATACACCTGAGAGACTCGTAAGACGGGAATCACCAGAAATATCGAAAGTACCGCATAAATAGGATACACCTGAGAGTCTCAAAAGACGAGAAGCACTGCAATCTCGGATGTACCGCTTAGAAAGGATATTCCGGAAGACTCGAATCTAGAAAGAACTGCAAATAACAGAAGTTTCGCTTACATGTGAAACACCTGAAAGACTCAAAAGACGGGAAGCATCGCAACACCAAAAGTACCGCTTAGATCGGATACACCTCAGAGAGTCGAAAGACGATAAACACCGCAAATACCGGAAGTACTGCTAGATAGGATAAACCTCAATGACTCAAAAGATGGGAAGCAACGCAACTACTGGAAGAACCTCTTAGATAGCATACATCTGAGATACTCGAAAGATGGGAAGCAACGCAAATACCGGAAGTACTGCTTAGATAGCATACAGCTGAGAGCCTCAAAAGATGGGAAGCACCAAAAATACCGGAAGTGCCACTTAGATAGTATACACGTGAGAGACTAAAAGACGGGAAGCACGTCAAATACTCCAAGTACCGGTAAAATAAAGGACAACTAGAGACTCGAAAGACAGAAGCACAAGAAATACCGGAAGTGCCGCTTAGATAGGATACACATGAGAGCCTCAAAACACAGAAGCAACAGAAAGACCGGAAGTACCTCTTACATAGGACACACCGAGAAACTTAATAGTCGTGAAGCACCTCAAATACCATAAATACCGTTTAAATGGAATACACCTGAGAGACTCGAAAGACCTGAGGAACCGCAAATACTAAAAGTACCGCTTAATTAGAATACACATTAGAGACTCGAAAGACGGAAGCACCGTAAATATCGGAAGAATGGCTTAAAAAAAACACAGCTGAAAGACTCGAAAAATGAGAAGCTCCACAAATACCAGCAGTACCTCTTGAATAAGATACACCTCAGATACTCGAAAAACGGGAAGCTCCGCAAATACCGGAAGTACCGCTTAGATCGTATTCACCTGAGGGACTCGAAAGACGAGAAGCACCGTAAGTACTGGAAGTACCGCTTAATTAGAATACACCTGAGACACTCGAAATACATGAAAAACCGCATATAGCGGAATTATCGCTTAGAAAGAATAGGTGAGAGACTCGAAAGAAGGGTAGCACCGCAAATACCGCAACTACCGCTTCAATTGAATACACAGAGAGACTCGAAGGACCGGAAATATTAAAAGATCCCAAAGTACCTATTTCATAGGTTAAACTTGAGAAACGCGAAAGACGAAAAGCACCGAAAATACCGGAAATACCCTTTAGATTAGATACACCAGAGAGACTCGAAAGACGGGAAGCACCTCAAATACCAGCAGTATGGCTTAGTTAGGATACAAGTGAGAAGCACCACAAATAATGGCTGAACCACTTAGATAAAATACACCTGAGAGCCTCGAAACTAAAAAGCACCGCAAATACCGGGAATACCGCTTAGATAGGATACAACAGAGAGACTCAAAAGACAAAAAATACCGCAAATACGAGATATACCGCTTAAATAGAATACACCTAAGATACTCGAAAGAAAGGAAGCACCGCAACTACCAAAGCACCACTTAGATTGGATAACCTGAGAGATGCGAAGGACAGGAAGCATCGTAAATACCGGAAGTACCGCTTAAATAGAATACACCTGAGAGACTCAAAAGACGGGAAGCATCACCAATACCGAAAGCACCGCTAAGATAGGATACAACTGAGAAACTCAAAATACGTGCAGCACCGCAAATACTGGAAGTACCGCTTAGATAAAATACAACTGAGAGACCCGAAAGAAAGGAAGCCCCGCATATACCAGAGGTATCGCTTAGATAGGATACTCTTTAGAAACTCGAAAGGCGGAAAGCAATGAAAATACTGAAACTTTCGCTTAAATAGGGTACACCTGAAAGACTCGAACGACAGGAAGCATCGCAAATACCAAAAGTACCGCTTACTTAGGATACACCTGAGAGACTAAAAGTCGGGAAGCACCACAAATACCAAAAGTACTGGTTAAATAAAATACACCAGAAAGACTCAAGAGACGGGAACCACTGCAAGAACCAGAAGTACTGCTAACATAGGATACACCTGAGAGACTGTAAGGACGATAAGCAACGCAAATACCTGAAGTATCGCTTAGATAAGATTCACCTGAGAGACTCGAAGACGGGAAGCACTGAAAAACCTAGAAGTACCGCTCAGATCGGATATAACTGAGAGACTCGAAAGACGGGAAGCACTGCAAACACCGGAAGTATGGCTTAGATAGGATGCACCTGAGAGACTTGAAAGATGGGAAGCACCGCAAATACCGGAAAAAACGCTTAAATAGAATACACCTGAAAACTAAAAGACGAGAAGCACCGCAAATACCGGAAGCACCACTTAGATAGAATACACCTGAGACACTCAAAACACAGAAGATCCAAAAATACAGAAAGTACCGCTTTGATAGGATACACCTGAGAGACTAAAAGGTATAAAGCACCGCATATGTCAGAAGTACCGCTTAGATATGATACATCTGAGAGACTAGAAAGACGAAAACACCACAAATACCGGAAGTACCGCTGAATAGGATACTCCTGAGAGACTTGAAAGATGGGAAGCACCTTAAATACTGGAAGTACCGTTAGATAGGATACACCTGAAAAACTCTAAAGACGGGAAGCACAGCAAACACTGGAAGTACCACTTAGATAGGTTACACATTACAGACTCAAAAAAGGGAAGCACCGGAAATACAGGAAGTACCGCATAGATAGGATACAACTGAGAAACTCGTAATACGGGAAGGACCACAAATATCGGAAGTACCACATAGATAGGATACCCCTGAGTGTCTCGAAAGACAGGAAGCACCGAAAATACCAGAAGTACAGCTTGAAAAAGATACACTTGAGAAACTCGTAAGACAAGAAGAACCGCAAATACTGTAAGTACCACTTAGATAGGATACACCTGAAAGACTCGAAAGACGATATCACAACAAAAATTCCAGAAGTACCACTTTGATAAAATACAGCTAAGAGACTCGAAGAACGAGATGTTTTTCAAATAGCAAACGTACCGCTTAAATAGGATACATCTGAGAGACTCGAAAGACAGGACGCACAGCAAATACCAGAAGTATTGCTTAGACGGGATACACCTGAGAGACTCGAAAGACGAGAAGCACCGAAAATATCAGAAATACCGCTTAAAAAGGATACACCAAAGATATTCGAAAGACGGAAAGCACCATAAATCTCAGAAGTACCTCTTAGATAAGATACACCTGAGATATTCGAAAGACCAGAAGGACCAAGCTGACATGAAGGACCGCTTAGAAAAGATACAACTGGGAGACCTAAAGTCCAGAAAAACCGGTAAGACAGGAAGGTCCACTTGAACAGAACACACCTGTGAGACTCAAAATACCAGAATGATTGGAAAGACCGGAAGGACGTCTTAGACAGTATATAACTGGGAGAATCGAAATACCGAGAATACCAGAAGAACCAGAAGAACCGCTTTTGCAGGATACACCTGAGAGGCTCGAAAGACAAGACACACCGCAATACGAGAAGTACTGCTTTGATTGGATACACCTGACATACTCAAAAGACTGGGAGCACCGCAATTAACGGAAGAATGGCTTAGTTAGGATACACCTGAAAGACTCGAAAACAGGAAGCTTTGCAAATATCGAAAATTTTGATAAGATAGGATACACCTCAGAGACTCGAAAAACGGTAAGCACTGCAAATACCGAAAATACCGCTTAGATCGAACACACCTGATGGACTCAAAAGACAAAAGGCACCGCAAATACTGGAAGAACCGCTTAGATATAATACACCTAAGAGACTCGAAAAACGGGAAACCCCGCAAATAGCGGCACTACCGCTTCGAAGGAATAAACCTGAGAGATTCGAAAGACGGGAAGCACCACAAAAACTGGAAGTACCACTTAGATAGAATACACTTCAGAGATACGAAATAAGAGAGCACCGCAAATACCGGTAGTACCGCTTAGATTGGATAAACCTCAGATACTCGAAATACTGAAAGCACCTCAACTACCGGAAGTACTTCTTAGTTAGGATAAATGTGAGATACTAGAAAGACAGAAGCAACGCAAATGTCGTAAGTCCTGCTTAGATAGCATAAGTTGAGACACTCAAAAGATGGGAAGCACCGAAAATACCGGAAGTACCACTTAGATAGGATACACGTGAGAGACTAAAAGAAGAAAAGCATGGCAAATACTGTAAGTACCGGTAAGATAGGATACAACTGAGAGACTCGAAAGACAAAATCACAACAAATACCGGAATTTCTGCTTAGATAGGATACACCAGAGAGCCTCGAAATACAGAAGCACCAGAATACCGGAAGTACCCCTTAGATAGTATACACCTGAAAAACTTAATAGAAGTGAAGAACTGCAAATACCAGAAATACCATTTAAATGGAATACAGCTGAGAGACTCAGAAGACGGGAGAAAGTGCAAATAGCGGAATGTACCGCTTAGATAAGATACACCTGAGAGACTATAAGACAGGTGCACCGCAAATATTGGAAGTATCGCTTAGAAAGGATACACCTGTGAGATGCGAAAGACAGGAAGCACCGCAAATCCCGGCAGAAGGGTTTAGATCAGATACACTTGCGAGACTCGAAAGACGGGAAGCACCGCAACACCGGAAGTACCGCTTAAATAGAATAGACCTGGGAGACTTGAAACACAAAAGCACCGCAAATACTGAAAGTATTCTTTAGATAAGATATAGCTGAGAGGCTCGAAACCCCAGAAGCACCGCGAATACCGGAAGTACCGCTGAGATCGGATACACCTGAGAGACTTAAAAAAAAAAAAAAACCCACAAAATCAGGAAGTAAAGCTTAGATTGAATACACCTGAGAGACTCGAAACACAGAAGCTCAGAAAATACCATAAGTACCACTTAGATAGGATACTACTGAGAGACTCGAAACACGGAAAGCACTGCAAATACGGGAAATACCGCTTATATAGTATACACCTGAGAGACTCAAACACAGGAAGCACTGAAAATACTGGAAGTACCGCTTAGATCGGATACACCTGATGGAATCGAAAGACGAGAAGCACCGCAAATACCGGAATTACCACTTAGGTATAATACACCTGAGAGACTCGAAAAACGAGAAGACACAAAATACGGGAAGTACCGCTTATCGGACATACTGATGGACTCGAAAGATGAGAAGCACCGCAAATACCGGAAGTACCACTTAGATAGAATACACCTGAGAGACTCAAAGAATGGGAACCTTTGCAAATACCGAAAGTACCGCCTAGATATGATACACCTGAGAGACTCTTAAAATAGGAAGCACCGCAAATTCCGTAAGCACCGCTTAGAAATGATACACCTGAAAGCCTCGAAAGACCAGAAAAACCAAGAAGACAGGAAGAACCGCTTAGAAAAGAACACTGAGAGATGAAAGTACAGAAAAATTAGAAAGACCGGGAGGTCAGCTTAAACAAAAAACACCTGAGAGACTCAAAATACCGAAAGGATTAGAAACACCAAAACGACGGCTTAGACAGGATAAACTGAGAATCTCGAAATACCAGGCGTACCAAAAGAACGAGAAGATCATCTTAGGCAGGTTATTACCTGAGAGGCTCGAAAGACCGGAAAGCCCAAAAAGACCCAAGGGACAGCTTTCATAGGTTAAACCTGAAAGAGCCAAAAGACGGGAAGCACCGAAAACACCGGAAGGACCGCTTAGATCATATCACCTGAGAGACTCGAAAGACTGGAAGCACCGTAAATTTTGGAAGTACTGCTTAGATAGAATAATCCTGAGAGACTTGAAATACTGGAAGCACCGCAAATACCGGAAGTACTGCTTTGATAGAATACACCTGAGAGACTCGAAAGATGGGAAGCATCGCAAATACCGGAAGTAGTGCTTAAATAGATACACCTGAGAGACTCGAAAGACGGGAAACATTGCAAATACCGGAAGCACAGCTAAGATAGTATACAACTAAGAGACTCGAAAGACGAGGAGCACCGAATATACTAGAGGTACTGCTTGAATAGGATACACTTGAGAGACTAGAAAGACAGGAAGAACCGCAAATACCGAGATTATTGCTTAGATAGGATACACCTGAGAAACTTGAAAGACAGGAACCACGCATATACCGGAGGTACTGCTTAGATAGGATACACTTGATAAACTAAAAGGAGGGATGCACCGCAATAACTGAAATTATCGCTTAAAAAGGGTACACCTGAAATACTCGAACGACGGGCAGCACCGCAAATACCGAAAGTACCGCTTTGATAGGATACACCAGAGAGACTCGAAAAACGGAAAGCATTAAAAATACCAGAAGTACTGGTTAAATAGGATACACCAGAAAGACTCAAAAGACGGGAACCACCGCAAATACTGGAACTCCGCTTAAATAGAATACACCTGAGAGATTGTAAAGACGATAACCACTGAAAATACCGGAAGTTTCGGTTAGATAGGATATACCTGAGAGACTCGAATAACAGGAAGCCCAAAAAATACCGATTAGAAAAGTTACACCTGAAGGACGCGAAAGACGGGAAGCATAGAAAATACCAAACGTACCGCTTAGATAGAATACACATGAGAGACTCTAAGACGAAAAGCACCGCAAATAATGGAATTGTCGCTTAGATGTGATACACCTGAGAGACTCGAAAGATGGGAAGAACAATAAATACCAGAAGTACCACTTCAATAGGTTACAACTAAGAGATTCGAATGACGGAAAGCACCGCAATACCGGAAGTACCATTTAGTTATGATACACTTGAGATACTCAAAACATAAGTAGCACCACAAATACCAGAAGTACCGCTTAGACAGGATAAACCTGAGAGACTCGAAACACGGAAGCACCGCAAATAGTGGAAGGACCCCTTAGATAGAATACACTGAGAGACTCGAAAGACGGAAAACACTGCAAATACCGGAAGTACCGCTTAGATCAAATACAATTGAGAGAATCGAAAGACAAGAAGCACAGCAAATACCGGAAGTATCGCTTAGATAACACCTGAAAAACTTAAGGACAGAAATCACAAAATACCAGAAGTACCGCTTAGATAGGATACACCTGAGAGACTCAAAACATTCGAAGCACTGAAAATACCAGAAGTACCACTTAGAGAAAATACAACTGGAAAACTGAAAGTCCAGAAAAACCGATAAGACCGGAAGGTCCGCTTAAACAGAACACACATGTGAGACTTGAAATATCGGAAGGATCGGAAATACAAGAAGGACGGCTTAGACAGGAAAAAGTGAGAGCCTTGAAATACCAGGACTACCAGAAGAACCGGAAGAACCGCTTAGACAGCATACACCTGAGACGCTCGAAATACGAAATACACTGCAAATACCGGAAGTACCACTTCGATAGGATACACCTGAGAGACTCTAAAAACGGGAAGCAGCGCAAATCTCGGAAGTACCACTTAGATATGATACACCTGAGAGACTCGAAAGAGCAGAAAGACCAAAAAGACAGGAAGGACCGCTTAGAAAAGATAGACAGGGAGACCGAAAGTCTAGAAAAACTGGAAAGACCAGGAGGTCCGTTTAAACAGAACACACCTGAGAGACTTGAAATATCGGAAGGATCAAAAATACCGGAAGGACGGCTTAGACAGGATAAACTGAGAGCCTCGAAATACCGGAAGTACCACTTAGATCGGATAAACCTGAGAGACTCGAAAGATGAAAAGCACCGCAAACCCGGCTGCACTACTTAGATATAATACACCTGAGAGACTCGAAACAAAAAACCACCGCATATACCGGAAGTACCGCTTAGACAGGATACACCTGAGAGACTTGAAAAACGAAAGCACGCAAATATTGGATGTACCGCTTAGATAGGATAAATTGAGAAACTCGAAAGACAGAAAACACCGCATATACCGGAAGTACCGCTTAGATCAGATACAACTGAGAGAATCGAAAGATAGGAAGCACCGCAAATACCGGAAGTACCGTTGAAATAGGATACACCTAAATGACTCGCAAGACCAGAAGGACTAAAAAGATATGAAGGACAGGTTAGTAAATATACTAGGGAGACCTAAAGTCCAGAAACCCGGAAGATTGGAAGGTCCCCTTGGACAGAACACTAGTGAGAGACTCGAAATACCGGAAGAATCAGTAAGACTGGAAGGGTGGCTTAGACAGGATATCCTGAGAGACTCTAAGTACGAGGAGTACCAGAAGAACCGGGAGAACTGCTTAGGCAGGATACACGTGAGAGGCTCGAAAGACAGGAAGGACCAAAATGACCCAAAAAAACGTTTTCATAGGTTAAAACTGAGAGACGCGAAAGACGGGAAGCACCTAAATTTCGGAAGTACCGCTTAGATATGGTACTCCAGAGAAACTCGAAAGACGAAAAGCACAGCAAATACCGGAAGTACTGCTTAGATAGAATACTCCTGAGAGACTCGAAAGACCGAGAAGCACTGAAAATACCAGAAGTACCGCTTAGAAAAAATACAGCTGAGATACTCGAAAGACGGGAAGCACCATAAATCTGGAACTACCTCTTAGATAAGATACACCTGAGAGACTCTAAAGACAGGAAGGACCAAAAAAACAGAAATAAACGCTTAGAAAAGATACAACTGGGAGGCCAAAGGTCCAGAAAAACGGGTAAAACCGAAAGGTCCGCTTGGATAGACAACACCGTTTAGACTCGAAATACCGAAATAATTGGAAAGACCGGAAGGACGGCTAAGACAGTATATACATAAAGAATCGAAATACCGAGAGTACCAGAAGAACCAGAAGAACCGCTTAGGCAGGATACACCAAAGAGGCTCGAAATACAAGAAGCACCGCAAATTCAGGAAGTTCCGCTTAGATAGGATACACATGAGGGAAACAAAAGACGAGAAGCACCGAAAATACCGGAAGTACCGCTTAGATAGGATACACCTGAGAGACTCGAAAGATGGGAAGCACTACAAATACTTGCTGAACCGCTTAGATAAAATACACCTGAGAGAATCGAAACACGGAAGCACCACAAATGTTGAATTACTGCTTATATAGGATACACCTGAGAAATTCGAAAGACAGGAAACACCGCAAAGTCCGGGTGCAGCACTTAGAAAAAATACACTTGAGAGACTCGAAACAAGAAAGCACTGCAAAGCTGGAAGTACCGCTTAGATAGGATACATCAGAGAGACTCAAAAGACGGAAAGTAAAGCAAATACGGGAAATACCGCTTAAATAGAATACACATGAGAGACTCGAAAGACAAGAAGCACCGCAAATACCGGAAGCACCACTAAATTGGATACACCTGAGAGAAGCGAAAGAGAGGAAGCATCGTAAAGACAGGAAGCACTGCTTAAATAGAAGACACCTGAGAGACTCAAAAGACGAAAAGCACCAAACATACCGGAAGCACCACTTAGATATGATACACCAAAAAGACTCGAAAGATGGGAAGCACTGCAAATACCGGAAGGAATGCTTAGATAGAATACAGCTGAGAGACTCGCAGGCTGGAAAGCACCACAAATACCGGAAGCACCGCTTAAATATGATACACCAAAAAGACTCGAAAGACGGGAAGCACCGCAAATTGAGGGTATTGCTTAGATAGGATGTACCTGAGTAACTTGAAAGACGGGAAGCACCGCATATTCCGGATGTAACAATTAGGTAGGATACACTTGACAAACTCGAAAGGTGGGAAGCACCACAAATAACGAAATTATCGCTTAAATAGGGTACACCTGAAACACTCGAATGACGGTAAGCACCGCAAATACCGAAAGTACCGGTTAGACATGATGCAACAGAAACACTCGAAAGACGATAAGCACCGTAAATCCCGGAAGTATCGCTAAGATAGCATACACCTGAGAGACTCAAAAGAGAGGAAGTCCGAAAATACTGGTAATACCGCTTAGAAAAAATACACCTGAGAGACTCGAATGATGGGAAGCACCGCAAATACCAGAAGTACCATTTATTTCAATACACCTGAGATACTAGTAACATGGGTAGCACCACAAATACCGGAAATACCGCTTCAATAGTATACACCTGAGAGACGTGAAAGACGGGGACCACCGCAGATACCAAAACTACCGCTTATTTAGGATACACCTGAGACACTCGAAAGACGGGAAGCATAGCAAAACCTGAAGTACCGCTTAGACAGGATACACCTGAGAGACTCAAAAAAAGAAAGCACCGCAAATACTGTAAGTATCCCTAAGATAGGAGACACTGAGAGACTCAAAGAAAGAAAACACTGCAAATACCGGAAGTACCGCTTACATCAGATACAACTGAGAAAATTGAAAGACAGAAAGCACCGCAAATATCGGAAGTACCGTTTAGATCGAATACACCTGAGAGACTCGAAGTGGGAAGTAACGCAAATACCGGAAGTATCATTTAGATATGATACACCTGAGAGACTGGAAAGACAGAAGCACCATAAATTTCGGAAGTACCACTTAGATATGATACAGATGAGAGACTCGAAAACAGGAGACACCACAATACCGCAAATAATGATTAGATAGAATATACCTGAGAGACTCTAAAGATGGGAAGCACCGCACATACCGGTTGCACCACTTACATAAAATACACCTAGAGATCGAAAGAAGGAAGCACCGCAAATACCGGAAGTACCCCTTAGTTAGGATACAAGAAAGAGACTCAAATACGGAAGGTACTGCAAATACAGAAAATACCGCTTAAATAGAATACATATGAGAGACTCGAAACACAGGAATTATCGTAAATACCGGAAGAACTGCTTAAATAAGATACAGCTGAGAAACTCAAAAAGCGGGCAGCACCGCAAATACCGGAAGCACCGCTTAAATAGGATAAACCAGAAAGTCTCGAAAGACGGAAGCATCGCAAATGCCGGAAGTACCACTTAGATTGGATGCAACTGAGAGACTCGAAAGACGTGAAGCACTGCAAATACTGGAAGTACTTCTTAAACAGAATAGAGCTGAGAGACTCGAAAGTGGGAAGCACGGCATATACCAGAGGTACTGCTTAGATATACTTTTGGTATATGCAGTACTTTTGTGTTTCGAGTCTTTCAGATGTATCGTATATAAGCGGTACTTCCCGTATTTGCAGTGATTCCGGTCTTTTGAGTCCTAAGGTGTACCATATCTAAACTTTTTTTCCAATATTTGCGTGGCTTTCGTGTTTCGAGTCTTCCTGGTCTATCCTATCTAAGCGGTACTTCCGGTATTTTTGGTGCTTCCCGTCTTTTGTGTCTCTCAGGTGTATCCTACGTAAGTGATACTTTTGGTATTTGTGGTGCTACTGTTTTTCGAGTCTCTCAGGTGTATCACATCTAAGCGGTACTTTTGGTATTTGCAGTGCTTTTTGTTTTTTCAGTCTCTCAAGGGCATTCTATCTAAGTGCTACTTCCGGAATTTTTGGTGTTTCCGTCTTTCGAATCTCTCAGTAGTATCATATATAAACGGTACTTTTGGTATTTGCGGTGCTTTTCTTCTGTCGAGTTTCTCAGCTGTATTCTACCTAAGCCATACTGCCGGTATTTGTGGTGCTTCCCGTCTTTCGAGTCTCTCACGTGTATTCTATCTAAGCCATACTGCCGGTATTTGCGGTGATTTCCATCTTTCGATTCTCTAAGGTGTATCCGAGCTCAGCTGTACTTCCGGTATTTTCGGTGCTACCCGTCTTTCACATCTCTCAGTTTTAACCTATGAAAGCGGTCAATTGGGTCCTTTTGGTTTTTACGGTATTTCGAGCTATTCAGGTGTAACCTGCCTAAGCGTTTCTTCCGGTTCTTCTGGTACTCCTGGTATTTCGAGTCTCTCATTTTATCCTGTCTAAGCCTTTTTTCCGGGCTTTCCAATTTTTCCGGTATTTCAACTCTCTCAGGTGTGTTCTGTCCAAATGACCCTTCCGGTCTTTCCAGTTTTTCGGGACTTGTGATCTCTCAGTTGTATCTTTTCTATGTGGTCCTTCCTTTGTTTTTGTTCTTTCTGGTGTTTCGAGAATCTCAAGTGTATCTTATATAAGCGGTACTTCCGGGATTTGCGGTGCTTCCCGTCCAATGAGTCTTTCAGGTGTATCCTATTTAAGCGTTACTTCTGGAATTGCGGTGCTATCCTTCTCTCGAGTCTCTCTGGTGTATCCTATCTAAGCGGTACTTTCAGAATTTGCGGTGCTTCTCGTTTTTTGAATTTCTCATGTTTATCTTCTCTAAACGGTAATTCCGGTATTTGCGTATCTTCTTTTTTTTCGTGTCTATCCGGTGTATATGATCTAAGTGGTATTTTCGGTATTTGTGTGCTTCCCGTCTTTCGAGTATCTCAGGTGTATCCTATATAAGCGGTACTTCCGGTTCTTCTGGTCCTCTTGGTATTTCGAGTTTTTTATTTATATAATATCTAAGCCGTCTTTCCGGTCTTTCCGTTTTTTTCGGTTTTTCAAGATTCACAGGTGTGTCTGTCCAAGTGATCCTTTCAGGCTTACCGGTTTTTCTGGACTTTCAGTCGCCCAGTTGTATATTTTGTAAGCGGTCCTTCCTGTCTATTTGGTCCTACTGGTCTTTCAAGGCTCTCATGTGTATCTTATCTAAGGGGTATTTCTGGGGTTTACGGTGCTTCTCGTCTTTCGAGTATCTCAGGTGTATCCTATTTAAGCAGTACTTCTGGTATTTGCGGTGCTTCCCATCTTTAAGTTTCTAAGGTATACCTTATCTAAGCGGTTATTCCAGTATTTGAAGTGCTTTCCATCTTTGGAGTCTCTCAGGTGTATTTTATCTAAGCGGTAATTTCGGTAATTGCGAAGATTCACATCTTTCATGTTTCTCAGGAATATCTTTCTTAGCGTTACTTCCGGTATTTGCGGTGCTCTCTGGCTATGGAGTCTTTCAGGTATATACTAATTAAGCGTTACTTCGGATATTTGCGGTGCTACCCTTCTCTTGAGTCTCTCATCTATCCTATCTAAGCGGTACTTCTGTTATTTGTGGTGCTTCACGTCTTTCGAGGCTCTCAGATGAATTCTATCTAAGAGGTACTTCTGGTATTTGCAGTGCTTCTCATCGTTCGAGTCTCTCAGGTGTATCATATCCCAGCGGTACGTTCACTATTCAAGGACTTCCCGTTCTTCGATCTCTCAGGTGTATCCTATCTACTGGGTACTTCCGAGATTTGTGGTGTTTCCCGTCCATTGAGTCTTTCAGGTGTATCCTATCTAAGCGTTACTTCCAGTATTTGCGGTGCTTCCCATCTTTCGAGTTTCTCCGCTTTATCCTATCTAAGTGGTACTTCCGGATTTTGTGGTGCTTCCCGTCTTTTGAGTATCTCAGGTTTATCCTATCTAAGCGGTACGTCCAGTATTAGCGGTGTTTCCCCTGTTTTGAGTTTTTCAAGTGTATCCTATTCAAGCTATACTTCCGGTATATTCGGTGATTCCGTCTTTCGAGTCTCACAAGGGTATCCGATCTATGCGGTGCTTCCGATATTTGCAGTGCTTCCCATCTTTCGAGTCTGTCATGTGTAAACTATCTAAGTGGTACTTCCAGTGTTTGCTGTGCTTTCCGTCTTTAGAGACTCTCAGGTGTACCTTATTTAACAGTACTTCCGGTATTTGGGGCGCTGTTCGTCTTTCGAGTCTCTCAGTAGTATCCTATACAAGCGGCAGTTCTGTTATTTGTGGTGCTTCCGTGTTTCAAGTCTCTCAGATGTATCATATCTAAATGGTACTTCCGGTATTTGCAATGCTTCCCGTCTTTTAGTCTCTCAGGTATACCCTATCTAAGCGGTATTTCCAATATTTTCGTTGCTTTCCGTCTTCGAGTCTCTCAGCTGTATTTGATCTAAACGGTACTTCCGGTATTTGCTGTGCTTCCTGTCTTTCGATTTTCTCAGTTGTATCTGATCTAAGTGGTACTTCCGGTTTTGTGGTATTTTCCGTCTTTTGAGTATCTCAGTGTATCCTATTTAAACACTACTTCCAGTATTTGAGGTGCTTCTGTATTTCGAGTCTCTCAGGTGTATCCTGATTAGCGGTACTTCCGGTATTTTCGGGGCTACTTATGTTTCGAGTATCTCAAGTGTATCGTAACTAAATGGTACTTCCGGTATTGCGTAGCTTCCCGTCATTCGAGTCTCTTAGTTGTAACATATTAAAGCGGTACTTCCGGGATTTGCTGTGATTCCAGTCTTTCGAGTTTCTCAGGTGTATCCTATCTAAGAGGTATTTCCAGGATCTGCAGTGCTTTCCGTCTTTTGAATCTCTCTGGGGTATCACATCTCAGCGACAATTCCTTTATTTCCTGTGCTTTTCATTTTAGAGTCTCTCAGGTGTATCCAATCCAAGCCATACGTTTGGTATTTTCTATGCTTCCCATCTTTCGAGTCTCTCAGGTTTATCCTATCTAACCGACACTTCCGGTATTTTCGGTGGTTATCGTTTTACAATCTCTCAGGTGTATCCTATCTAAGAGGTACTTCTGGTATTTGCGTTGGTTTCCATATTTTGAGTCTTTCTGGTGTATCCAATTTAACCAGAACTTCTGGTATTTGCAGTGCTTCCTGTTTTTGGAGTCTCTCAGGTGTATCCTATCTAAGCGGTACTTTCGGTATTTGCGGTGCTTCCTGTCGTTCGAGTATTTCAGGTGTACTGTGTTTAAGCGATAATTTTGTTTTTTGCAGTGCTTCCCGCCATTTCGTCTTTCAAGCGTATACTATCTAAGTGGTACCTCCGGTATATGCGGTGGTTCCCGCCTTTCAAGTTTCTCAGGTGTATACTATCTAAGCAATAACCTCCATATTTATGGTGCTTTTCATCTTTCAAGTCTCAAGTTCATCCTATCTAAGCAGTACTTCTGGGATATGTGGTGCTTCCCGTCATTTGAGTCTTTCAGCTGTATTCTATTTAAGCGGTACTACCGGTATTTGCGGTGCTTCACGTCTTTCGAGTCTCTCAGTTTTATCCTATCTTAGTGGAGATTTCGGTATTTGTGATGTTACCCGTCTTTCGAGTTTCTCAGGTTTATCCTATCTAAGCAGTACTTCCGGTATTTGCGATGCTTCCCATCTTTCGAATCTCTACGGTGTATTCTATCTAAGCGGTACTTCCGGTATTTGCGGTGCTTCCCATATTTCGAGTCTGCCAGGTGTATCCTATCTAAGCGGTACTTCTGGTATTTTCTACGCTTCTTGTTTTTCTAGTCTCTCAGGTGTATATAATCTAAGTGGAAATTCCGGTATTTTCGGTGCTTCCTTTTTTTCGAGTTTCTCAGTTGTAACCTATCTAAGTGAAACTTTCGGTATTTGCTGTGCTTCTCGACAAACGAGTCTCTCAGGTGTATCCTATCTAAGTGGTAATTCTGGTATGTGCGGTGCTTCCCGTCTTTTGAGTTTCTCAGGTGTATCATATCTAAGCGATACTTCTGGTGTTTTCGGTGCTTCCCATATTCGAGTTTCTCAGGTGTATCCTATCTAAGAGGTACTTCCGGTATTCGTGGCGCTTTTTGACTTTCGAATCTCTCAGGTGTATCTTAATTAAAACGTACTTCCTGTATTTCGGGTTTCTGTGTTGCGAGTTTCTTAGGTGTATGCTATCTAAGTGGTGCTTCTGGTATTTGCCATGGATCCCGTCTTCGAGGCTTATAGGTGTATCCTATTAAACGGTATTTCCAGTATATGCTGATTTTCCCGTTTTTCGAGACTCTCAGGTGTATTTTTTCTAAGAGGTACTTCCGGTAATTGCGGTGGTTCACTTCTTTCGAGTATTTCAGGTGTACCCTATCTAAGTGGTACCTCCGATATATGCGGATCTTCTCGTCTCTCTATTCTCTCAGGTGTATTCTATCTAAGCGGTACTTTCAGTATTTGTGGTGCTTCACGTCTTTCAAGTCTTTCAGCTGTCGCCTATCTAAGCCATAATTCCAGTATTTGCGGTGCTTCCCTCCTTTCGAGACTCTCAAGAGTATCCTATATGAGCGGTATCTCCGATATATGCGGATCTTTTTATCTTTCGAGTCTCTCAGGTTGCATTCTATAAAGCAGTACTTTCAGTATTTGTGGTGCTTCCAGTCTTTCGAATCTCTCAGGTGTATCCGATCTAAGCGGGACTTCTAGTATTTGTGGTGCTTCCCATATTTCGAGTCTCTCAGGTGTATTCTATTTAAGCGGTATTTTTGTTATTTCTGGTGCTTAACGTCTTTTGATTCTCTCAGATGTATCCTATCAAAGCGGTTTTTCCAGTCTTTCCTATCCTTCCGGTCTTTCAAGTCTCTCAGGTGTATTCTATCTAAGCGGAACTTTCGGTATTTTCAGTGCTTCCCGTCTTACGAATCTTCAAGTGTATCTTATCTAAACCGCACTTACGGTATTAGCGGTGCTACTAGATTTCGATACTCTCAGGTGTAACATTTCTAAGCGGTACTTCCAGTATTTGCGGTGCATCTCGTCATTCGAGTCTCTCATGTGTATCCTAACTATGCGGTACTTCCGCTATTTGCGGTGCTTTCTGTCTTTCGAGTATCTCAGGAATAATCTGTCTAATTGGCATTTCCGATATATCCGAGTTTTCTGGTCTTTCGAATCTCTCCTGTGTAAACATCTAAGTCGTTTTTCTGGTCTTTCCGGTTTTTCCGGTTTTTGGAGTCTCTCAAGTGTATCCTGTTAGTGGTACTTCCAGAATTAATGGTGCTTCGCATCTTTCGAGTCTCTCAGGTGCATCATATCTGAGCGGTACTTCCTGTTTTTGCGGTTTTTTTTATTTTTCAGTCTCTCAAGAGTAATCTGTCTAAAGGGTATTTACGATATATCCGGTGCTTCCCGTCTTTCAAAACTCTCTTGTGTATCCTATCTAAGCTGTGTTTCCAGTCTTTACCGGCCTTCCAGTGTTTCAAGTTACTCAGGTGTATCCTATCAACGCGGTACTTTCGAAATTTGCGGTGGTCCCCGTCTTTCGAGTCTCTCAGTTGTATCCTATTTAAATGGTACTTCCAGTATTTGTGATGCTTCTGGGTTACGAGTCTCTCAGGTGTATCTTATCTAAGCGGTACTTCCTGTATTTGTGGTTCTTCCCGTCATTCGATTCTCTCAGGTGTATCCAATCTAGGCAGAACTTCCGGTATTTGCGGTGCTTCCCATCTTTCGAGTCTCTCAGGTGTATCATTGTATGCGGTATTGCCGGTATTTGCGGTGCTTTCCGGATTTTGAGTCTCTCAGCTGTTTCAATTCAATGGGGTGTTTTGGTATTAACGATGCTTCACGTCTTTCGAATCTCTCATGTGTATTCTATTTAAACGGTTTCCGGTATTTGCGGTGCTTTTTGTCTTTTGAGTCTCTCAGGTGTATTCTTTCTAAGAGTTATTTCCGGTATTTGCTGTAATTTTCATCTTTCGATTCTCTCAGGTGAATCCTATCTAAACGTTACTTCCGGTAGTTGCCGTGCTTTTGTGTTTCGAGAATCCATGGTGTATTCAATCTAAGTGCTACTACGGGTATTTGCGGTGCTTC
Source organism: Cynopterus sphinx (assembly GCA_030015415.1). Lineage (NCBI taxonomy): Eukaryota > Metazoa > Chordata > Mammalia > Chiroptera > Pteropodidae > Cynopterus > Cynopterus sphinx. The sequence goes on along the minus strand of CM057393.1, from coordinate 26,177,231 downwards.
CCACCTTTTGAGTCTCTCAAGTGTATCCGATCTAAGTGTCACTCTGGTATTAGCGGCGCTTCTTGTCTTTGAGTCTCTCAGAAGTATCATCACTAATCGGTACTTCTGGTATTTGCAGTGTTTCCCATCTTTTGAGTCTCTCAGGATTATTCTATATAAACGGTATTGCCTGATTTGCAGTGTTTCCCATTTTTGAGTTTCTCAGGTGCATCCTATCTAAGTGGTGCTTCCATTTTGTGATACTTCCCTGTTTCCAGTATCTCAGGTGTTTCCTATCTAAGCGGTACTTCCGGTATTTGCGGTGCTTCCCGTCTTTTATTCTCTCAGGTGTATCCAATTTAAACCTTACTTCCAGTATTTACGGTGCTTTCTTGTTTCGGGTTCCCAGGAATATCCTATATAAGCGGTACTCCCTAATTGCAGTACTTCTCATCTTTTGAGTCTCGCAGGTGTATCTGACCTAAGCGGTACATCCGGTATTTGCGGTGCTTTCCATCTTTCGAATCTCTCAGAATATCGCGTCTAAGCGGTACTTCTGGTATTTGCAGCGCATCTCGTCTTTCGAGTCTTTCAAGTGTATCCTATCTAAGCGGTACTTCCGGTATTTGTGGTGCTTCCCGTCATTCGAATCTCTAAAATGTATACTATCTAAGCGGTACTTCCAATAGTTGTGGTGCTTCTCGTCTTTCGCGTCTCTCAGGTGTATCGCTTTGAAGCGGTTGTTCTGGTATTTGTGCTGCTTCCCGTCTTTCGAGTCTCTCAGCTGTATCGTAACTAAGCGGTTCTGCTGGAATTTGCTGTGATTCCCGTCTTTCGAATGTCTCAGGTGTATCCTATTTAAATAAAACTTCCGGTTTTGTGGTGCTTCCATCTTTCGAGTCTCTCAGGTGTATCCTATCTATGCCTTACTTCCGGTATTTGCGGTGCTTTCCTGTTTCGAGTACCCAGGTGCATCCTATATATGCGGTACTTCTGGTATTTTCGGTGCTTCCCACCTTCGAGTCTCACATTTGTATCCTATCTAAGCGTTACTTCCGGTATTTGCAGTTCTTCGTATTTCGAGTCTTTCAGGTGTATCTTATATAAGCGGTACATCCGGTATTGTCAGTGCTTTCTTGTTTCGAGTCTCTCAGGTGTATCCTATCTAAGTGGTGCTTCCAGTATTTGCAGTGCTTCCCGTCGTTCGAGAGTCTCAGTTGTATTCCATCTAACCCATACTTCTGGTGTTTGCAGTGCTTCCCGTCTTTCGAGTCTCTCAGGTGTATCTGATCTAAGCGGTACTTCCGGTATTTGCGGTGCTTCTTGTCGTTCGAGTCTTTCAGGTGTACCCTATTTAATCAATAATTCTGTTATTTGCTGTGCTTCCCACCTTTTGAGTCTCAAGGTATTTGTGGTGCTTCTTGTTTTTCGAGTCTCTCAGGTATATCACATCTAAGCGGTACTTCTGGTATTTACAATGCATCCCGTCATTCAAGTCATTCAAGAGTACTCTATCTAAGTGGTGCTTCTGGTATTTGTTGTGCATTTTGTCTTCCGAATCTCTCAGGTTTATTTTATCTAAGCGTTACTTTCAGTACTGGGGGTGCTTTTCTGTTTCGAGTCTCCTCGGTGTATCTTTATCTAAACTCTATTTCCGGGATTTGCAGTGCTTCCCGTATTTCGAGTCTTTCAGTTGTATCCTACAAAGCGGTACTTCCAGTATTTGCGGTCCTTACCGTATTTTGAGACTGTCAGTTGTATTCTGTCTAAACGGGACTTCCAGTATTTGAAGTGCTTCATTTATTTGAGTCTCCCAGTTGTATTCTATCTTAGAGAAGCTTCCAGTATTTGCGATGCTTCCCATCTTTCGAGTCTTCCTGGTGAATTCTATTTAAACGTTACGTCTGGTATTTACGATGCTTCTTGTATTTAGAGTCTCAGGTATATCCGATCTAAGCAATACTTTCGGTATTTGCGGTGCTTCCCATCATTTGAGTCTCTCAGTTGTATCCAATCTATGCAGTATTTCCGATATTTGCGGTGCTCCCCATCTTTCGAGTCTCTCAGTTGTATCTGATCTAAGCGGTACTATCGGTATTTGCGGTGCTTCCCGTCTTTCGAGTCTTTCAGGTGTACCCTATCTAATCGATAATTTCGTTATTTGCTGTGCTTCCTGCCTTTCGAGTCTCTTAAGTGTATCCTATCTAAGCGGTACCTCTGGTATATGCAGATCTTCTCGTCTTTTGAGTCTCTCAGGTGTATTCTATCTAAGCGGTACTTCCGGTATTTGGGATGCTTCCTGTCATATGAGCCTTTCAGGTGTATCCAATCTAAGCGGTACTTTCAGTATTTGCGGTCCTTCCCGTATTTCGAGTCTCTCAGTTGTATCCGATCTATGTAGTATTTCCGATATTTGTGGTGTTTCCCGTTTTTCGAGGTTCTCAATTGTATCTGATGTAAGCGGTACTTCCGGTATTTGCGGTGCTTCCCGTCTTTCGAGTCTTTCAGGTTTACCCTATCTAAACGATAATTAGGTTAATGCTGTGCTTCCCGCCTTTTGAGTCTCTCAATGTATTCTATCTAAGGGGTACTTCCGGTATTTGCGGGGCTTCCCGTCTTTAAGTTTCTCAGGTGTACCTTATCTAAGCGGTACTTCCGGTATATGCAGTGCTTCCTGTCTTTCAAGTCTCTCAGGTGTATCATATCTAAGCGATACTTCCAGTATTTTCTGTGTTTCCTTCTTTCGCGTCTCTCAGGTTTAACTTATGAAAGCGGTGCTTTAGATCCTTTTGGTGACCGGTCTTTCAAGCCACTCTCGTGTATTTTGCCTAAGCTGTTCTTCCGGTTTTTTGATAATCCTGGTATTTCAATTTTCTCAGTTTATTTTTTCAAAGCCTTCCTTCTGTTATTTCCGATCATTTCAGTATTTCGAGTCTCCCAGGTGTGTTCTGTTTAATGGACCTACCGGTCTTTCCACTATTTCTGGACTTTCAGTCTCCCAATGTATCTTTTCCAAGCGATCCTTCCTGTCTTTTTGGTCCTTTTGTTCTTTTGAGTCTCTATGGTGTATCTTATCTAAGCAGTACTTCCGGAATTTGCGGAGCTTCTTGTTTTTAGAGTCTCTCAGGTGTATCCTATTTAAGTGGTACTTCCGGTATTTGCAGAGCTCCCCGTCTTTCGAGTCTCTAAGGTGTATCCTATCTGATCTATACTTCCGGTATTTGCGGTCCTTCCCGTATTTCAGTCTCTCAGTCATATCCTGTCTAAGCGGTACTTCTGGTTTTGCAATGCTTCCCATTTTTCAAGTCTCTCAGGTGTATCATATCTAAGCGGTACTTCTGGTACTTTCTGTGCTTCCCTTCTTTCGCGTCTCTCTAGTTTAACTTATGGAAGGGGTGCTTTCGGTCCTTTTGGTCCGACCGGTCTTTCGAGCCTCTCCTGTGGATCCTGCCTAAGCTGTTCTTCCAGTTTTTGATACTCCTGGTATTTCAATTTTCTCAGTTTATTCTTTCTAAGCCTTCCTTCTGTTATTTCCAATCCTTTTGGTATTTCGAGTCTCCCAGGTGTGTTCTGTTTAATGGACATCCTGGTCTTTCCACTTTTTCAGGACTTTCAGTCTCCCAATGTATCTTTTCTAAGCGGTCCTTCCTGTCTTTTTGGTCCTTCTGTTCTTTCGAGTCTCTATGGTGAAGTATCTAAGCGGTACTTCCGGTATTTGCGGTGCTTTCCGTTTTTCGAGTCTTTCAAGTGTACCCTATCTAATCGATAATTCTGATATTTGCGGTTCTTCCCATTTTTTGAGTCTTTCATGTGTATTCTATCTAAGCGGTACTTCTGGTATTTGCAATGGTTTCCTTCTTTTGAGTCTTCTGGTTTATTCTATTTAACCGGTTCTTCCGGTATTTGTGGTGCTTCCCATTTTTCGAGTTTCTCTAGGTGTATTCTATCTAAGCGGTACTTGTGGTATTGACGATGCTTCCCGTATTTAGAGTCTCTCAGGTGTATCCTATCTAAGTGGTGCTTCCAGTATTTGCAGTGCTTCCTGTCTTTGGGGTCTCACAGGTGTATTATATTTAAACAGTATTTCTGGTATTTGCGGTACCCCCCATCTTTTGAGCCTTTCTGTTGTATTCTATCTAAGCTGTACTTCTGGTATTTCCAGTGCTTCTATGTTTCGAGTTTCTCAGGTGTATTTGATCTAAAGTGCAGCCGGTATTTGTTGTGCTTCCTGTCTTTCGAGTCTCTCATGTGTATCCTTTATAAGCAGTACTTTTGGTATTTGCGGTGCTTCTCGTCTTTCGAGTCTCTCAGGTGTATTCCATCTAACCCACATTTCAAGTGTTTGCATTGTTTCCCATCTTTCGAGTCTCTCAGGTGTAACTTATCTAAGCGGTATCTCCGGTATTTGCACTACATCCCGTCTTATACTCTCTCAGGTGTATAATATCTAAGCGGTACTTTAGGTATTTTCAGGACTTACCGTCTTTTGCCTCTCTCAGGTTTAACCTATGAAAGAGGTATTTTGGGTCCTTATGGTCCTTCTGGGCTTTCGAGCCTGTCTGGTGTATCCTGCCTAAGCGGTTCTTCTGGTTCTTTTGGTAAATCCTGGTATTTCGAATCTCTCAGTTTATCCTTTCTAAGTCCTTCTGGTATTTCTGATCTTTCCGATATTTCGATTCTCTCCGGTGTGTTCTGTCTAAACAGACCACCCAGTCTTTTCAGTTTTTCTGGACTTTCACGCTCACAGTGTATCTTTTTTAAGCGGTCCTTCCAATTTTTTTTGGTTTTTCTGTTCTTTCGAGTCTCTCAGGAGTATCTTATCTAAGCGGTTCTTCCGGTATTTGCAGAGATTTTCGTTTTTCGAGTCTCTCAACTGGATTCTATCTAAGCGGTATTTCCGGTATTTGCTGTGCGTCCCGTATTTTGAGCCTCTAAGTGTATCCTGCCTAAGCTGTTCTTCTCGTTCCTCTGGTACTCTCAGTACTTCGATTCTCTCAGGTATATACTGTCTAAGCCGTCCTTCCGGTCTTTCTGAATATTCTGGTATTTCGAGTATTACAAGTGTGTTCTTTCCAGGGGATCTTCCGGTCTTACCGGTTTTTCTGGTCTTTCACTCTCTCTGTTGTATCTTTTCTAAGCGGTCGTTTTTTTTCTTTGTGGTCCTTCTGGTCTTTCGAGTCTCTCAAGTGTATCTTTTCTAAGCGGTACTTCCGGGATTTATGGAGATTCCCGTCTTTCGAGTATCTCAGGTGTATCCTTTCTAAGCGGTACTTCTGGTATTTTAGGTGCTTCCCGTTTTTCGAGTCTTTCTGGTGTATCCTTTCTAAGCAGTACTTCCGATATTTGCACTGCTTCCCATCTTTCGAGTCTCTCAGGTGTATCCTATCTAAGCGGTACGTTCGCTATTTAAAGAACTTCCCGTCCTACAAGTTTCTCAGATGTATCCTATCTAAAAGGTACTTTCGATATTTGCGGTGTTTTCCGTCCATCGAGTCTTTCAGGTGTATTCTATCTAAGCGTTACTTTTGTAATTTGCGCTGCTTTGCATCTTTTGAGTCTCTCAGGTGCATCCGATGAGCCATACTTCCGGTGTTTGCAGTGCTTCTCGTCTTTCCAAACTCTCAGGGGTATCCGATCTAAACTGTACTTCCAGTATTTGTGGTGCTTCCTGTCTTTCAATTCTCACAGTTGTATATGATCTAAGCTGTACTTCCAGTATTTGCGGTGTTTTCCGTCTTTCTAGTCTCTCAGTGTATTCTATCTAAGCGATACTTCCAGTATTTGCGGTTGTTCCATGTTTTGAGTATATCAAGTGTATTGTAACTAGATGGTACTTCCGGTATTTTGGTGCTTCCCGACTTATGAGTCTCTCAGGTATATCCTATCTAAGCGGTACGTTTGGTATTTTCTGTGATTCCCGTCTTTCAAGTTTCTCAGGTCTATTTTTTATAACCGATATTCCTAGGATTTTCGGACTTCATGTCTTTTGAGTATCTCAGGTGTATCCTATCTAAGTGACACTTCCCGTATTTACAGTTCTTATTGTCTTTACAGTTTCTCAGGTGTATCCTATCTAAGCAGTACTTCCGGTATTTGCGGTGGTTCCCAATTTTGAGTCTTTCTGGTGTATTCTATTTATCCAGTACTTCTGTTATTTGACGTGCTTCCCGTCATCCTATCTTAGTGGTACTTTTTGTATTTGCGGTGCTTCCTGTCGTTCGAGTCTTTCAGGTGTACACTGTTTAAGCGAAAATTTTTGTATTTGCGGTGCTTCCCATCTTTTAGTCTCTCTGTTGTATTCTATCCAAGCGGTACTTCCGCTATTTGCGGTGTTTCCTTGTTTCGAGACTCTCAGGTTTATTTATATAAGTGTTCTAGCTGGTATTTGCGGTGCTTTCCATCTTTGGAGTCTCAGGTATATCCGATCTAAGCAGTACTTCTGGTATCTGCGGTGCTTCCTGTCTTTCGAGTCTTTCTGGTGTATCCAATCTAAGTAGTACTTCCGGTATTTTCGTTGCTTCCCGTCTTTCGCGACTCTCCGGTTTAACCTATGAAAGCTGTCCTTTGGGTCCTTTTGGTTTTTCCGGTCATTCGAGCCTCTCAGGTGTATCCTGCCTAAGCGGTTCTTCTGGTTCTTTTGCTACATCTGGTATTTCGAGGCTCTCAGTTTATCCTTTCTAAGCTGTCCTTTCGGTGTTTCCGATACTTCTGGTATTTTGAGTCTCCCAGGTGTGTTCTGTTTAATTGGACGTCCCTGTCTTTCCAGTGATTCTGAACTTTCGGTCTCGCAGTCTATCTTTTTTAAGCGGTTCTTCTTGTCTTATTGGTCCTTCTGGTCTCTCGAGTCTCTCATGTGTATCATATCTAAGTGGTACTTCCGGGATTTGCGGTGCTTCTCGTTTTTTGAGTTCCTCAGGTGTATCTTATCTAAGAGGTACTTCTGGTATTTGCGAAGCTTCTCGTCTTTAGAGTTGCTTAGTTGTGTCCTATCGAAGCGGTACTTCCAGTATTTGTGGTGCATCTCGTATTTCGAGCCTCTCAAGTGTATCCTGCCTAAGAGGTTTTTCTGGTTCTATGGTAATGTCGGTATTTCGATTCTCTCAGGTATATACTGTCTAAGCTGTCCTTCCAATCTTTCCGTTAATTCCAGTATTTCGAGTCTCACTTGTGTGTTCTGTTTAAGCGGACCTTTTGGTCTTACCGGTTTTTCTGAACTTTCGGTCTTCCAGTTGTATCTTTTCTAAGCAGTCCTTTCTGTCTTTTTGGTCTTTCTGGTCATTCGAGGCTCTCAGGTGTATCTTATCTAAGCGGTACTTCCAAAATTTATGGTTCTTCCGTCTTTCGAGTATCTCAGGTGTATTATTTCTAAGCGGTACTTCTGGTATTTTCGATGCTTCTCGCCTTTCGAGTGTCTCAGGTGTATCACATCTAAGCAACACTTTCAGTATTTGTGGTGCTTTTTGTCTTAGAGTCTCTCAGATGTATCCTATCTAATCGGTATGTTTGGTATCTTCTGTGCTTCCCGTCTTTCGAGTCCCTCAGGTGTAATTTTTCTAAGCGGTGTTCCCGGTTATTTTGGTCTTCCTCTCTTTCGAGTCTCTCAGGTGTATCCTATATAAACAGTACTTCCAGTTTTTGCGGTGGTTCACGTCTTTTGAGTCTTTCTTCTGTACTTTCGATATTTGCGGTGCTTCCTGTCGTTCGAGTATTTCAGGTGTACCCTATTAAAGCGATAATTTCGGTTTTTGCGGTGCTTCCCACCTTTTAGTCTGTCAAGTGTATCCTATCTAAGCCTTACTTCCAGTATTTGCGGTGGTTCCCGCCTTTCGAGTTTCTCAGGTGTATTCTATCTAAGCAGAACTTCCGGTATTTGCGGTGCTTCCAGTATTTCGAGTCTCTAAGTTGTATTCTATCTATGCAGTACTTCCGTGATTTGCGGTGCTTCCTGTCTTTCGAGTCTCTCAGTTGTATCTGATCTAAGCGGTACTTCCTGTATTTTCGGTGCTTCCCGTCTTTCGGGTCTCTCAGCATTAACCCATGAAAGCTGTCCTTTGGGTCTTTTTGTCCTTCCGGTCATTCGAGCCTCTCAGGTATATCCTGCCTAAGCGGTTATTCCGGTTCTTTGGAACTCTTGTTATTTCGAGTCTCTCAGTTAATCCTGTCTAAGCCGACGTTTTGGTATTTCTGATCCATCCGGTATTTTGAGATCCTCAGGTGTGTTCTGTTTAAGCGGACCTCCTGGTCTTTCCAGTTTTTCTATACTTTCGGTCTCCCAGTGTTCCTTTCTAACCGGTTCTTCCTGTCTTCTGGGTTTTTCTGGTCCTTCGAGTCTTTCAAGTGTACCATTTCTGAGCAGTACTTCTGCCATTTGTGGTGCTTCACGTTTTTCGAGTCTCTCAGGTGTATTCTATCTAAGTGGCACTTCCGGTATTTGTTGTGCTTCTCGTCTTTCAAGTTCATCAGTATTTCAGATCTAATCAATACTTCCGGTATTTGTGGTGCTTACCATTTTTTGAGTATCTCATGTGTAACCTATCTAAGTGGTACTTCCGGTATTTGCAAAGCTTCCTGTTTTCGACTTTCAGGTGTATCCTATCGAAACCATACTTCCGGTAATTGTGGTGCTCACAGTCTTTCGAGTATCTCAGGTGTATACTTTCAAAGCGGTACTTCTGGTATTGCGGTGCGTCCCGTCTTCGAGGCTCTCAGGTGAATCGTGCCAAAGCGGTTCTTCTGGTTCTTCTGGTACTCTCGGTATTACGATTCTTCCCAGTATATACTGTTTAAGCCGTCCTTCTGGTCTTTACGATCATTCTGGTATTTTGAGTCTCTCAGGAGTATCCTATTCAAGCGGTACTTCCGGTATTTGTGGTTCTTCCGTCTTTCAAGTCTCTCAGATGTATCATATCTAAGCGGTACTTCCGATATTTGCAGTGCTTCATGTCTTTTAGACTCTCAGGTGTATCCTATCAAAGCGGTACTTCCAGTATTTTCGAAGCTTCTTTGTTTCGAGTCTCCCAGGTGTATTCTATCTAAGTGGTACTTCCTGTATTTGCGGTGCTTCCAGTCTTTTAGTTTCTCAGGTGTATTTTATTTAAGCATTTCTTCCAGTATTTGCAGTGCTTCCCACCTTTAAGTCTCTCAGGTGTATCATATCTAAGCCATACTTCGGGTGTTTTCACTTCTTCCTGTATTTCGCGTCTCTCAGGTTATCCTATCTAACTGGTGCTTCTGGAACTTGCGGTTCTTCCTGTCTTTTGAGTCTCTCAGGTGTATTGTATTTAAGCGGTATTTCCCGTATTTGTGGTACTTTCCGTCTTTTGAGGCTCTTTGTTGTAACCTATCTAAGCGGTAGTTCCGGTATTTGGGGTGCTTTTTTGTTTCGAGTCTCTCAGGTGTATTTAATCTAAGTGGTGCATCTGGTATTTGCTGTGCTTCCTGTCTTTCGCGTTTCTAAGGCGTATCGTCGATAAGCAGTAATTCCAGTATTTGCGGTTGTTTCGTGTTTCGATTCTCTCAGGTAATTTTATCTATGTTCCTCAGCTGGTATTTGCAGTGCTTCCCATCTTTCGAATGTCTCAGTTGTATTCTATCTAAGCCGTATTTCCAGTATTTGCGGTGCTTTTCGTCTTTCGAGTCTCTCACTTATTTCCTATCTAAGCCATACTGCCGGTATTTGCGGTCCTTCTCGTCTTTCGAGTCTCTCTGGTGTATCCAATCTAATGGGTATTTTCAGTATTATCGGTGCTTTTCGTCTTTTGCATCTCTCAGGTTTAACCTATGAAATAGGTTTTTTGGGTCCTTTTGGTCTTTTCGGTCTTACGAGTCTCTCAGATGTATTCAATCCAAGCGGTACTTCCGGTGTTTGCGGTGCTACCCTTCTTTCGAGTCTCTCACCTATCCTATCTAAGTGGTACTTCCGCTATTTGTGGGGCTTCATGTATTTCGAGTCTCTCAGGTGTATTCTATTTAAGTGGTACTTTCGGTATTTGCGGTGCTTCTAGTTTTTTGAGTTTCTCAAGTGTGTCTTATCTAAGCGGTACTTCCGGTATTTGCGGAGCTTCCCGTTTTTCAAGTCTCTCAGGTGTATCCTATTCAAGAAGTACTACTGTTGTTTGTGGGGCTTCTCGTTATTCGAGTCTTTCAGGTGTGTCCTTTCTAAGCCATTCTTCCGATATTTGCGGTGCTCCCGTCTTTCGCGTATCTCATGTGTATCCTATCTAAGCAGTACTTCAGGTATTTGTGGTGCTTCCCATCTTTAAAGCCTCTCAGGTGTATTCTGCCTAAGCGGTTCTTCCGGTTCTTCTGGTACTCACGGTATTTCGAGTCTCCCAGGTATATACTGTCTAAGTCGTCCTTTCGGTCTTACAGATACTTCCAGTATTTCGAGTTTCACAGCTGTGTTCTGTCTAAGCGGACCTTCCTGTCTTACCGGTTTTTCTGGACTTTCGGTCTTCCAGTTGTATCTTTTCTAAGCGGTCCTTCCTGTCTTTTTGGTCCTTCTGGTCATTCGACTCTCTCAGGTGTATATTATATAAGCGGTACTTCTGGGATTTACGGTGCATCTCGTCTTTCGAGTATCTCAGGTGTATTCTATATTAGCAGTACTTCTGGAATTGTGGTGCTTCCTGTCATTTAGTCTCTCAGGTGTATCCTATTTAAGCGGTTCTTCAGTTATTTGCGTTGCTCCACGTCTTTTGAGTCTCTCAGTTGTGTACTATATAAGGAGTACTTCCGGCATTTGCGGTGCTTCCCGTCTTTTAGTCTCTTACGTGCATACTACCTAAGCAATACTTCCGGTATTTGTGGTGCTTTTGTGTTTCGAGTCTCTAAGTTTTATCCTCTTTAAGCGGTACTTCCGGTATTTGTGGTGCTTCCCGTCTTTTGAGTCTCTCAGGTGTATCTTATCTTAGTGGAACATTCGATATTTACATTGCTTCCCGTCTTTCGAGTCTCTCAGGTTTATTTTATCAAAGCGGTACGTTTGGTATTTTTTTCCCCATCTTTCGAGTCTCTCAGGTTTATTTTTTCTAAGCAGTATTACCGGTATTTTCAAATTCCAGTCTTTCGAGTCTCTCAGGTGTATGCACTCTAAGCGATACTTCCGGTATTTGTGCTGCTTATAGTCTTACAGTCTCCTAGGTGTTTCTTATCTAAGCGGTACTTCCGGTATTTGTGGTGGTCCCTGTCTTTTGAGTCTTTCAGCTGTATTTTATTTAACCAGTACTTCTGGTATTTGCGTTGCTTCCCGTCTTTCGACTCTCTCTGGTGTATCCTATCTAAGCAGTACTTTCGGTATTTGCGGTGCTTCCCGTCGTTCGAGTCTTTCAGGTGTACCCTATTAAGCGATAATTCCGGTATTTGGTGCTTCCCACCTTTCGAGTCTGTCAAAGGTATCCTATCTAAGTGGTACCTTTGGTATATGCGGTGCTTCCCATCTTTCAAGTTTCTCAGGTGTATCAATCTAAACAATATGCTCTGTATTTCCGGTGCTTCCCATCTTTCCAGTCTCTCAGCTGTATACTATCTAAGCTATACTTCGGGTATTTGTGATGCTTCCCGTCTTTCGAGTCTTTCTGTTGTATCCTATCTAAGGGGTGCTTCAGGTTTTTTCGGTGCTTCCCATCATTTGAGTCTCTCAGGTTAATTTTATTTATGCGGTACTTCTGATATTTACGATGCTTCTGGTTATTCCTGTCTCTCAGGTGTATCCAATGTAAGTGGTGCTTCCGGTATTTGCGGTGCTTTCTGTCTTTCGAGTCTCTCAGGTGTATTCTATTTAAGCGGTATTTCTCGTATTTGCAGTACTATCCGTCTTTTGAGTCTCTTTGTTGTATTCTATTTAAGCGGTATTTCTGGTATTTGCGGTGCTTTTTTCTTTCGAGGCTCTCAGGTGTATTTTATCTAAGTGGTTCAGCCGGGATTTGCGGTCCTTCTCGTCTTTCGAGACTCTCACTTGTATTCTAACTAAGCCATACTTCTGATATTTGCGGGGTTTCCCGTCTTTCGAGTCTTTCTGGTGTATCTAATCTAAAGGGTATTTCCGGTATTTTTGGTGCTTTTTGTCTTTTGCATCTCTCAGGTTTAACCTATGAGATAGGTCCTTTGTGTCCTTTCAGTCTTTCTGGTCTTTCAAGTCTCTCAATCGAAGCGGACTTGGGTATTTGCAGTGCTACCCTTCTTTCGAGTCTCTCACCCATTCTTTCTAAGCAGTACTTCCGCTATTTGTGGTGCTTCATGTATTTCGAGTGTCTCAGGTGTATTCTAATTAAGCGGTACTTCCATTATTTGTGGTGCTTCTCGTCTTTCAAGTCCCTCAGGTGTATACGATCTAAGCGATACTTCCGGTATTTGAGGTGCTTCCCATTTTTTGCGTTTCTCAAGTGTATCCTATTTAAGTGGTACTTTCGGTTTTTGCGGTGCTTCCCGTCTTTTGAGTCTCTCTGGTGTATCTAACCTAAAGGGTATTTTTGGTATTTTCGGTGCTTTTCATCTTTTCATTTCTCAGGTTTAACCTATGAAATAGGTTCTTTGGGTCCTTTCAATATTTCTGGTCTTTCTAGTCTCTCAGGTGTATTCGATCAAAGCGGTACTTGGGTATTTGCGGTGCTACCCTTCTTTCGAGTCTCTCACCTATCCTTTCTAAGCAGTACTTTCGCTATTTACGGTGTTTATGTATTTTGAGTGTCTCAGGTGTATTCTAATTAAGCGGTACTTCCATTATTTGTGGTGCTTCTCGTCTTTCGAGTCCCTCAGGTGTATACGATCTAAGCGATACTTCCGGTATTTGAGGTGCTTCCCATTTTTTGCGTTTCTCAAGTGTATCCTATTTAAGTGGTACTTTTGGTATTTGCAGAGCTTCCTGTTTTTTGAGTCTCTGAGGTGTATTCTATTCAAGAGGTACTTCTGGTGATTGTGGAGCTTCACATTTTTTGAGATTTTCAGGTGTGTCTTTCTAAGCCATTCTTTCTATATTTGTTGTGCTCCCGTCCTTCGAGTCTCTCAGGTGTATTCTAATTAAGCGGTACTTCCGGTATTTGCGGTTCCTCAGGTCTTTCGAGTCTCCAGGTGTATTCCATTTAAACAGTATTTATGGTATTTGAGGGTGCTTCACGACTATTAAGTTTCTCAGGTGTGTCCTATCTAAGCAGTACTTCCGGTATTTCGGTTGCTTCTGTGTTTGTGGCGCTCAGGTGTATCCTATCTAAGCGAAACTTCCGGTATTTGTTGTGCTTCCATCTTTCGAGTCTCTTAGTCATATCCTATGTTACCGGTACTTCCAGTATTTGACGTGCTTCCCGTCTTTAAGTCTCTCAAGTGTATACTATCTAAGTGGTACTTCTGGTATTTGCAGTGCTTCCCATCTTTCTGATCTCTATAGTGTATCATATCTGAGCGATACTTTCGGTGTTTGCGGTGCTTCCCATTTTTCGAGTCTCTCAGGTGTATCCTATGTAAGCGGTAAATTTGGTATTTTCTGTGCTTCCCGACTTTCGAGAATCTCAGGTGTATTCTATCTAATTATTACTCCCGGTATTAGCGCTGCTTCCCATCTTTCAATTCTCTCAAGTGTATTTGATCTAAGCGGAACTTCTGGTATTTGCGTTGGTTCACATCAATCGAGTTTCGCAGAAGTTTCATAAAAAAACTGTATTTCCGGTTTTTGCAGATATTCTCGTATTTCCTTTATCTCATCTGTATCCCTTAGAAGCCGTACTTCTGGTACTTGCGAAGTTTCCCGTCATTCGAGTCTCTCAGATGTATCCGATTTAAGCGGTACTTTTAGTATTGCAGTGTTACTCCTCTTTGGAGTCTCTCACGTGTATTCTTTTTATACGGTATTTCAGTAATTAGCAGTGCTTCCCGTTTTTGGAGTCTTTCAGTTGTATCCTATCTAAGTGGTGCTTCCGGTATTTGCAGGGCCTCCCGTCTTTCGAGTCTCTCAGGTGTACCCGATCTAACTGATAATTTTGGTATTTGCGGTGTTTTTGGCTTTTCGAGTCACTCAAGTGTATCCGATCACAGCGACACGTCTGGTACTGGCGTGGCTTCTCGTCTTTGGAGTCTCTCAGAAGTATCATAACTAAGCGGTACTTCTAGTATTTGCGGTGATTCTCGTCTTTTGAATCTTTCATGTGTATTTCTTTGAAGGGGTACTTCTGGTAGTTGCGGTGCTTCCCGTCTCTTGAGTCTCTCACCTATTCTATCTAAGAGGTACTTTTGTTATTTGCGGTGCTTTACGTCTTTCGAGTCTCTCAGGTGTATTCTATCTTAGCGGTACTTTCGGTATTTACAGTGCTTCTCGTCATTCGGGTCACTCAGGTGTATTCGATCTAAGCGGTAATTCCGGTATTTGCTGTGATTCTCGTCAAACGAGACTCTCAGGTGTATCCTATTTAAGCGATACCTTTGCTATTTAAAGGACTTTCCGTCCTTCGAGTCTCTCAGGTGTATCCTATCTATACGGTACTTTCAATATTTGCGGTGTTTCCCGTCCATCGAGTCTTTCAGCACTATCCTATCTAGGCGTTACTTCCGGGATATGCGGTGCTTCATGTCTTTCGAGTCTTTCAGGTGTTACCTTTCTAAGCGGTACTTAAAGTATTTGCGGTGCTTCCTGTCTTTCGAGTCTCTTAGTTGTATCATATCGAAGTGGTACCTCCGAAATTTGTGGTGCTTTCATCTTTCGAGTTTCTCAGGTATATCATATCTAAACGGTACTTCCGGAATTGTGGTGCTTCTTGTCTTTCGAGTTTCTCAGCTGTTTCCTATCTAAGTGGTACTTCCGGAATTTGTGGTGCTTCCCGTCTTTCTAGTCTCTCAGGTGTATCTTATCTAAGCGGTACCTCTGGTATTAGTGGTGTTTTTTGTCTTTTGAGTTTCTCAAGTGTGTTCTATTTAAGCTGTAATTCCGGTATTTGCTGTTCTTCCCATCTTTCGAGTCTATCAGAGGAATCCTATCTATGCGGTACTTCTGAAATATGCGCTGCTTCCCATCTTACGAGTCACTCAGGTTTATTCTCTCTATGCTGTATTTCCGGCATTTGCGGTGCTTCCTGTCTTTCGCGTCTCTCAGGTTTATCCTATCTAAGTTTGCTTCAGTATTTGCGGTGCTTGAAGTCTTTTGAGTCTCTCAGGTGTATTCTATCTAACGGTAATTCCGGTATTTGCGGAGCTTCCGTAGTTCAAGTCTCCCTGATGTATCATATCTAAACGTTACTTCCGATATTTGCGGAGCTTTCAGGCTTTTAGTTTCTCAGGTGTATTCTATCTAAGCGGTACTTTTGGTATTTGCGGTGCTTCCCATCATTTAGTCTCTCAGGTGGAGAATATTTAAGCGTTTCTTCCAGTATTTGCGGTGCTTATCGTCTTTCAAGTCTGTCAGGTGTATTCGATCTTAGAGGTACTTTCGGTATTTGGGTGCTTCCCGTCTTTCGAGTATCTCAGGTGTATCCTATCTAAGCGGTACTTCCGGTATTTGCTGTGCGTCTTGTCTTTCGAGCATCTCCAGTGTATCCTGCCTAAGCGGTTTTTTTGGTTCTTTCATTACTCTTGGTATTTCGAGTCTCCCAGGTATATACACTCTAAGCTTTACTTCCGGTCTTTCTGTTTTTTCTGGTCTTTCAAGTCTCACAGGTGTGTTCTGTCCAAGCGGACCTTCCAGTCTACCACTTTTTCTGGACTTTCGGTCGCCCAGTTGTATCTTTTCTAAGCGGTCCTTCCTGTCTTTTTGGTCCTTCTGGTCTTTTGAGGCTCTCAGGTGTATCTTATCTAAGCGGTACAACTGGGATTTACGGTGCTATTCTTCTTTTGAGTAACTCAGGTGTATCCTATCTAAGCGGTACATCTGGTATTTGTGGTGCTTTCCATCTTTAAGTCTCTCAGATGTACCTTATCTCAGCGGTACTTCCAGTATTTTAAGTTCTTCTCGTCTTTAGAGTCTCTCAGGTGTATCCTATCTAAGCGGTACTTTCGGTATTTTCGGTGCTTCCCGTCTTTGGTTCTCTCAGGTTTAACCAATGAAAGCGTTCCTTTGGGTCATTTTGGTCCTACCGGTCTTTCGAGCTTCTCAGGTGTATCCTGCCTAAGCGTTTTTTCTGGTTCGTCTGATACTCCTGGTATTTCAAATCTCTCAGTATATCCTTTCCAAACCGTCCTTCCGGTATTTCCGATCCTTCTGGTATTTCGATCTCTCAGGTGTGTTCTGTTTAAGCGGACCTCCAGGTCTTTCCAGTTTTTCTGGACTTTCGGTCTCTCAGTGTCTCTTTTTTAAGCGGTTCTTTCTGTCCTTTTGGTCCTTCTGGTCTTCCGAGTTTCTCAGGTGTATCCTATCTAAGTGGTACATCTGGTATTTGCGGTGCGTCCCATCTTTCGAGACTCTCAGGAGTATCCTATTCAAGCGGTACTTCCGGTATTTGCGGTGCTTTTGTGTTTCAAGTCTCTCAGGTGTATAATATCAAAGAGGTACTCCCGGTATTAGCGGGGCTTCTCATCCTTTAGTCTCTAAGGTGTATCCTATCTAAGCGGTACTTCTGGTATTTTCGGAGCTTTCTTGTTTTGAGTCTCTAAGGTGTATTCTATCTAAACAGTACTTCCTGTATTTTCGGTGCTTCCCATCTTTTAGTCTCACAGGTGTATCCTATTTAAACATTTTTTCCAGTATTTGTGGTGCTTCCCGTCTTTCGAGTCTCTCAGGTGTATCCTATATAAGCAGTACTTCCAGTATTAGCGGTGCTTCTCTTTTTTCGAGTTTCTCAGGTGCATCCTATCTAAGCCATACTTCCAGTATTTGCAGTTCTTCCCGTCTTTCGAGTCTCTCAGATGTATTTGATCTAAGCGGTACTTCCGTTATTTCTGGTGCTTCCCATTTTCGAGTCTCTCAGGTGTATCTTATCTAAGCGGTACTTCCGGTATTAGTGGTGCTTCCTCTCTTTCTAGTCTCTCAGGTGTATCGTAACTAAGCGGTACTTCTGGTATATGCTGTGATTCTCATCTTTCTAATCTCTCAGTTGTATTATATTTAAATGTACTTCCGGTATTTGCATTGCTTCCGTGTTTCAAGTCTCTCAGTTCTATTCTAGCTAAGCGGTACTTCCGATATTTGTGGTTCATCCAGTCTTTCGTGTCTCTCAAGTGTATCCTATCTAAGAACTACTTCCGGGATTTGCAGTGCTTCCCGTCTTTCGAGTCTCTCAAATGTATTCGATCTAACCAGTACTTCCGGTATATTTGCTGCTTCCTCTCTTTTGATTCTCTCATGTGTATCCTATCTAAGCGATAATTTTGGTATTTGAGGTGCTTATCATCTTTACAGTTTATCAGGTGAATTTTATCTAAGCGGTACTTCCGGTATTTGTGGTGGTTCCCGTTTTTAGAGTTTCTCAGATGTACCCTATGTAAGCGATAATTCTGGTATTTGCGGTACTTCCCGACTTTCGAGTCTCTCAAGTCTATCTATCTAAGTGGTACCGTCAGTATATGCAGATTTTCCGAACTTTCGAATCATTCAGGTGCATTCTATCTCAGCGGTACTTCTGGTATTTTCGGTACTTCATGTCTTTTGAGTCTTTCAGGTGTACCCTATCTAAGCGATAATTCAGGTATTTGCGATGCTTCCCGCATTTTGAGTCGCTCAAGTGTATCCTATATAAGCGGTAACTATGATATATGCGGATCTTCCCGTCTTTTGAGTCTCTAAGGTGTATCCTATCTAACCGGTACTCCCGGTATATGCAGATCTACCCGTTTTTGGAGTCCTTCTGGTGTATTCTATCTAAGCAGTACTTCCGGTATTTGCGGTACTTCCCATATTTTGAGTCTCTCAGGTTTATCCTACCTAAGCGTAACTTTCCGTAGTTGCGTTGCTTTCGTCTTTCAAAGCACCGAGTAGTATCATATTTAAGTGCTAATTTCTGGATTTGCAGTGCTGCCCGTCTTTCGAATCTCTCAAGTGTATCCGATCAGAGCTGCACTTCTGGTATTTGCGGGGCTTCTGTCTTTCGAGTCTCTCAGAAGTATCACAGCTCAGCGGTACCTGCAGTATATGCGGTGATTCCCATCTTCTGAGACTCTCAAGTGTACCCTATCTAAGCCGTACTTCTGGGATTTGCGGTGTTTTTCATCTTTTGAATCTTTCATTGTATCCTATCTAAGCGGTACATCTGGTATTTGCGATGCTTCACGTCGTTGGATTCTCTCAATTGTATTCTATTTAAATTGTATTTCTGGTATTTTAGATGTTTCCGGTCTATTAAGTTATCAGGTGTATCCAATGTAAGCGATACTTTCGGTATTTGCGGTGTTTCCGTGTTTCGAGTCTATCAGATGTGTCCTATCTAAGCAGAAATTTTGGTATTTGCTCTGCTTCTGTCTTTTGAGTTTCTCAGTTGTATTCTTTCTAACCAGTACTTCCGGTATTTGCTGTGCTTCTTGTCATTTAGTTTCTCAGTTGTATCCTATCTAAGTGGTATTTTCGGTATTTTCGGTGCTACACATCTTTTGAGTCTCTAACCTGTATGCTATTTAAGCAGTACTTCCAGTATTTGAGTTGCTTCCCGTATTTCGAGACTCTGAGGATTAACTGATCTAAGTGGTCCTACCGGTATTGGCGGAACTTCCGTGTTTTGAAATCTGGGTTATCCTCTCTACGTGGTACTTCCTGTATTTGCGGTGCTTCACGTCTTTCGAGTCTCTCAGGTGTATTGTAAATAAGCGGTATTCTGGTATTTGCTGTGATGCCAGGTTTCAGGTCTCTCAGATGTATCTGATCCAGCAGTACTTCCAGTATTTTTGGTGCTTCCTGTCTTAGAGTTTCTCAAGTGTATCTTATCTAAGCGGTATCCAGTATTTGAAATGTTTCCCGTTTTTTAGTCTCTCACGTGTATTCAGTCTAAGTGGTACTTCCAGTATTTTCGGTGCTTCTCATTTTCGAGCCTCTCAGGTGCATCCTGTCTAATTGGTTCTTCCGGTTCTTCCGGTACTCTCAGTATTTCAAGGCTCACATGTCTATACTGTCTAAGCCGTACTTCCTGTCTTTCTGATTTTTTTGGTTTTTCAAGTCTCACGGGAGTGTTTTGTCAAAGCGGACCTTTTGTCTCACGGGATTTTTTGGATCTTCGGTCGCCCAGTTGTATCATTAATAAGGGGTTTTTCCTGTCTTTTTGATTCTTCTGGACTTTCGTGTCTCTCAGGTGTATCTTATCTAAGCGGTACCTCCAGAATTTACGATTCTTCCCGTCTTTCGAGTCTCTGAGGTGTATTCTATCTAAGCGGTACTTCCGGTATTTGTTGTGCTTCCCATCTTTAAGTTTCTCTGGTGTACTTTATGTAAGCGGTTCTTCCAGTATTTGAAGTGCATCCCGTCTTTGGAATCTCTCAGGTGTATTCTATCTAACCGGTACTTCTGGTATTGGCAGTGCTTCTCGTCTTTTGAGTCTCTCAGGTGTATCCTTTTTAAGCGGTACTTTCGATATTTGCGATGTTTCTTTTTCATCGAGTCTTTCAGTTGTATCTTATCTAAGCGAGTCTCTCAGGTGTATTCTATTTAAGCGGTATTTCTTGTATTTGCTGTGCTTTTCGTCTTTCGAGTCTCTCAGCTGTATTATATCTAGTGGTACTTCTGGAATTTGTGGTGCTTCCGTCTTTCGAATCTCTCAGGTGTATCATATCTAAACGGTACTTCCAGTATTTGTGGTGTTTTTCTTCTTTCGAGTCTCTCAGGTGCATTTTATCTGAGCAGTGATTCTGGTATTTGCGATGCTTCCCATCTTTCGTGTTTCTCAGGTGTAACTTATCTAAGCGGTATCTCTGGTATTTGTAGTGCTTCCCGTCGTATACTCTCTCAGGTGTATAATATCTAAGCGGTACTTCCAGTATTTTCGGTGCTTACTGTCTTTCGCGTCTCTCAGGTTTAACCTATGAAAGCGGTATTTTAGGTCCTTATGGTCCTTCTGGGCTTTTGAGCCTCTCTGGTGTATCCTGCCTAAGCGGTTCTTCCGGTTCTTTTGGTATTCCTGGTATTTCGTGTCTCTCAGTTTATCCTGTCTAAGTCATCCTTTTGGTATTTCTGATCTTTCCGGTATTTCGATTCTCTCAGGTGTGTTCTGTTTAAGCAGACCACCCAGTCTTTCCAGTTTTTCTGGACTTTCAGTCTCCCAGTGTATCTTTTTTAAGTGGTCCTTCCAATCTTTTTGGTTTTTCTGTTCTTTCGAGTCTCTCAGAGGTATCTTATTTAAGCGGCAATTCCGGTATTAGTGGTGCTTCTTGTGTTTCGAGTCCATCAGTGTTTCCAATCTAATCGGTACTTCCGGTATTTGCGGTGCTTACCGTGTTTTGAGTCTCTCATGTGCATCCTATCTAAGCGGTACTTCCAGTATTTGCAAAGCTTCCTGTTTTTGAGGCTTTCAGGTGTATCCTATCTAAGCCATACTTCCGGTAATTGTGGTGCTCACAGTCTTTCAAGTGTCTCAGGTGTATCCTTTCAAATTGGTACTTCCGATATTGCGGTGCATCCCACTTCGAGGCTCGCAGGTGTATCCTGCCAAAGCAGTTCTTCAGGTTCTTCTGGTACTCTCGGTATTTCGATTCTCCCCGGTATATACTGTTTAAGCCGTCCTCGGTCTTTACGATCATTCTGGTATTTTGAGTCTCTCAGGTGTGTTCTATCCAAATGGATTTTCCGATCTTACCAGTTTTTCTGGACTTTCGGTCTCCCAGTTGTATCATGTATAAGCGGTCCTTCCTAACTTTGTGGTCCTTCTGGTCATTCGAGTCTCTCAGATGTATCTTATCTAAGCGGTATTTCCGGGATTTATGGTGCTTCCCGTCTTTCGAATATCTCAGGTGTATTTTTTATAAGCGGTAATTCTGGTATTTTTGGTGCTTCCCGTCTTTCGAGTCTCTCAGGTGTATCCGATCTAAGCGATACTTCCGGTATCTGCCGTGTTTCCCATCTTTCGAGTCTCTCAGGTGTATCCTATCTATGTGGTACTTCAGGTATTTGTGGTGATTCCCGTCTTTCAAATCTCTAAGGTGTATCCTTTATAAGCGGTACTTCCAGTATTTGCGGTGCTTACCATCTTTCGAGTTTCTAAGGTGTATCCTATCAAAGTGGTACTTCCGGTATTTGCAGTGCTTCCCGTATATCGAGTCTCTCAGGTGCATCCTATCTAAGCGGTACTTCTGGTATTATCGGTGCTTCCCGTTTTTTTAGTCTCTCAGCTGTATATTATTTAAGCGGTAATTCCAGTATTTGTGGTGCTTTCCATCTTTCGAGTCTCTTAATTGTAACCTATCTAAACGGTACTTTTGTATAGACTCTGCTTCCAATCTCACGAGTCTCTCAGGTGTATCCTATCTAAGCGGTCCTTCCAGTATTTGTGGTGCTTCCCGTCTTTCAAGTCTCTCAGGTGTATCCTATCTAAGCGATACTTCCGGTATTTGCTGTGCTTCCCGTGTTTAAGTTTCTCAAGTGTACCTTATCTAAGCGGTACTTCCAGTATTTGCAGTGCTTCCCGTCTTTCGAGTCTCTCAGGTGTATTCTATGTAAGTGGTACGTTCGCTTTTTGAAGGACTTCCCATGATTCGAGTCTCTCACCTGTATCTTATATAAGTGGTACTTCCGGAATTTTTGTAGTGCTTCCGTCTTTCGAATTCCTCAGATATATCTTATCTAAGCGGTACTTACGGTATTTGCGGTGCTTCCCGTATTTCTAGTTACTCAAGTGTATCCTATTCAAGCTGTACTTCTGGTATTTTCAGTGCTTCCTGTCTTTCAAGTCTGTTATGTGTAAACTATCTAAGTGGTACTTCCAGGTTTGCTGTTCTTCCCGTCTTTCGATTTTCTCAGGTGTATTCTATCTAACGGTACTTCTGGTATTTGGGGTGCTTCCCGTTTTTCGAGTCTCTCAGGAGCATCCTATTCAAGCGGTACTTCTGGTATTTGTGGTTCTTCCGTCTTTCAATTCTCTCAGATGTATCATATCTAAGCGGTACTTCCGATATTTGCGGTGCTTCATGTCTTTTAGACTCTCAGGTGTATCCTATCAAAGCGGTACTTCAGGAATTTTCGGAGCTTCTTTGTTTCGAGTCTCTCAGGTGTATTCTATCTAAGTGGTACTTCCTGTATTTGCGGTGTATCCCGTCTTTTAGTTTCTCAGGTGTATCTTATTTAAGCGTTTCTTCCAGTATTTGCGGTGCTTTCCATCTTTCAAGTCTCTCAGTTGCATCATATCTAAGCCATACTTCGGGTGTTTTCAGTTTTTCCTGTATTTCGCGTCTCTCAGGTTATCCTATCTAACAGGTGCTTCTCGTACTTGCGGTTCTTCCTGTCTTTCGAGTCTCTCAGGTGTATTGTATTTAAGTGGTATTTCCCATATTTGCAGTACTTTCCGACTTTTGAGTCTCTTTGTTGTAACCTATCTAAGCGGTAGTTCCGGTATTTGGGGTGCTTTTTTGTTTCGAGTCTCTCAGGTGTATTTAATCTAAGTGGTGCATCTGGTATTTGCGGTGCTTCCTGTCTTTCGAGTTTCTAAGGCGTATCCTCGATAAGCAGTAATTCCAGTATTTGCGGTTGTTTCGTGTTTCGATTCTCTCAGGTAATTTTATCTAAGTGGCTCAGCCGGTATTTGCAGTGCTTCCCATCTTTCGAATGTCTCAGTTGTATTCTATCTAAGCAGCTTTCCAGTATTTGCGGTGCTTCTCGTCTTTCGAGTCTCTCTAGTGTATCCAATCTAATGGTATTTTTGGTATTATCGGTGCTTTTCGTCTTTCGCGTCTCTCAGGTTTAACCTATGAAATAGGTTTTTTGGGTCCTTTTGGTCTTTCCGGTTTACGAGTCTCTCAGATGTATTCAATCCAAGTGGTACTTCCGGTATTTACGGTGCTACCCTTCTTTCGAGTCTCTCACCTATCCTATCTAAGTGGTACTTCCGCTATTTGTGGTTCTTCATGTATTTCGAGACTCTCAGGTGTATTCTATTTAAGGGTTACTTCCGGTATTTGCAGTGCCTCTTGTCTTTCGAGTCCCTCAGGTGTATACAATCTAAGCGGTACTTCCGGTATTTGCCGTGCTTCTAGTTTTTTGAGTTTCTCAAGTGTATCTTATCTAAGCGGTACTTCCGGTATTTGCAGAGCTTCCCGTTTTTCGAGTCTCTCAGGTGTATCCTAATCAAGAGGAACTTCTGTTTTTTGTGGAGCTTCTCGTTTTTCGAGTCTTTCAGGTGTGTCCTTTCTAAGCCATTCTTCCGATATTTGTGGTGCTCCCGTCTTTCGTGTATCTCATGTGTATCCTATCTAAGCAGTACTTCAGGTATTTGCGGTGTTTTCCATCTTTAAAGCCTCTCAGGTGTATTCTGCAAAAGCGGTTCTTATGGATCTTCTGGTACTCACGGTATTTCGAGTCTCCCAGGTATATACTGTCTAAGTCGTCCTTTCGGTCTTACAGATACTTCCGGTATTTCGAGTTTCACAGCTGTGTTCTGTCCAAGCGGACCTTCCTGTCTTACCGGTTTTTCTGGACTTTCGGTCTTCCAGTTGTATCTTTTCTAAGCGGTCCTTCCTGTCTTTTTGGTCCTTCTGGTCATTCGACTCTCTCAGGTGTATCTTATATAAGCTTTACTTCTGGGATTTACAGTGCATCTCGTCTTTCGAGTATCTCAGGTGTATGCTATATTAGCAGTACTTCCGGAACTTGCGGTGCTTCATGAATTTCGAGTTACTCAGGTGTAACCTATCTATGCGGTACTGCAGGGATTTGCGGTGCTTTCTGTCTTTCGAGTCTCTCAGGTGTATTTTATCTAAGTGGTACTTCCAGTATTTGCGCTGCTCCCATCTTTCAGGAGTCTCATGTGTATTTTTTTCAAGCAGTACCACCGGTATTTGTGATGCTTCCGTTATTCGAGTTTCTCAGTTGTATCCCGTATAAGTGCTACTTCCAGTATTTGCAGTGCTTCCTGTCTTTTAGTTTCTTTTGTGTATCCTATCTAAACAGAACTTCCAAGATTTTTGGTGTTTCCAGTCTATCAAGTCTCTCAAGTGTATCCTATCTAAGTGGTGCTTCCAGTATTTGTGGTGGTTCCCATCTTTCGAGTCTTTTATATGTATCCTATTTAAACAGAATTTCCAGTATATGCGGATCTTCCTGTCTTACGAGTTTCTCAGGTGTAACCTATATAAGCAATACTTCCGGGATTGCGGTGCTTCGCGTTTTTCGAGACTCACAGGATTATTTTGTCTAGGAGGTACTTCCGGTATTTGCGTTCCTTCTTGTCCTTCGAGTTTCTCAGGTGTATAACATCTAAGCGATACTTCCAATATTTGCAGTGCATTTGTGTTTCAAGGCTCTCAGGTGTATCTTATCTAAGCGGTACTTCTTGTATATTCGCTGTGTCCGTGTTTCGAGTCTCTCAAGTGTATCCTATCTAAGTTGTGCTTCTGGTATTTGCGGTGGTTCACGTCTTTTTAGTATCTCACATGTATCCTATCTAAGCGGTACCTCTGGTATATGCGGATCTTTCCGTCTCTCGAATCTTTCGGGTGTATCCGATCTATGTGGTACTATCGATATTTGCGGTTATTCCCGTCTTTCGGGTCTCTCAGGTCTATTCGATCTAAGCGGTACTTTTGGTATTTGCGGTGCTTCCCGTCATTGGTGTCTCTTTGATGTATTCTATCTAAGCATGACTTCCGGTATTTGCGGTGCTCTCCATATTTTGAGTCTCTCAGGAGTATCCTATCTAAACGGTACTTTTGTTATTTTCAGCCCTTCCCCTCTTTCTAGACTTTTAGGTGTATATTATCTCAGCGGTACTTCCGTTATTTGCGGTGCTTTTCAGTTTTCGAGTTTCGTATTTGTAACCTATCTAAGTGGAACTTCCGGTATTTCTGTGCTTCTTGTCAAATGAGTCTCTCAGGTGTATCCTATCTAAGCGGTAATTCTGGTATTTGTGGTGCTTCCCGTATTTCGAGTCTCTCAGGTGTATTTTTTCTAAGTGGTGTGTTTGGTATTTTTTGTGCTTCCCATCTTTCAAATCTCTCAAGTGTATTTTTTAAGCAGTACTTCTGGTATTTTCGGTGCTTTCCATCTTTCGAGTCTCTCAGGTGTATCTTATGTAATTGATACTTCTGGTATTTGTGGTGCTTTTTGTTTTTCTAGTCTCTCAGGTGTATCACATCTAAGCGGTTCTTCTGGTATTTGTAGTGCTTTTCGTTTTTGGAGTCTCTCAAGTGTATTCTATCTAAGTGGTACTTCCCGTATTTGCAGTGCTTCCTGTCTTTGGAGTCTCTCTGGTGCTTTCAATTTAAGGGTTACTTCTGGTAATTGCGGTGCTTTCGTGTTTTGAGTCTCACCGGTGTATCCTATCTAAGCGGTTCTTGCGGTATTTGCTGTGCTTTCCATCTCTTAGTCTCTCAGCGGTAGACTATTTAAGCCTTTCTTCGGTATTTCCGCTGCTTCCCTTTTACAATTCTTTCAGGTTTATACTATATAAGCAGTACATCTGGTATTTTGGTGATTCCCGTCTATTGAGTCTCTCAGGTGTATCCTATTTAGTGGTACTTCCAGTACTTATGGTGCTTCCTCTCTTTTGCGTCTCTCAGGTGTATCCTATCTTAGTGGTGCTTCAGGTATTGCGGTGCTTCCCGTCTTACGAGTCACTCTGGTGTATTCTATGTAAGCAGGAATTCCGGTATTTGCGGAGCTTTCCGTTTTTCGACTCTCTCAAGTGTATCCTATCTAAGCGGTACTTCCTGTTGCAGGGCTTCCCGTTTTTAAGTTTTTCAGGTGTACCTTATTTAGCCGGTACTTCCAGTATTTGCAGTGCTTCCCGTGTTTCAAGTTTCTCAGGTGTATAATATCTAAGCGGTACTTCCAGTATTTTCGGTGCTTCCCATCTTTCTCGTCTCTCAGGTTTAACCTATGAAAGTGGTCCTTTGTGATTTTTTGGTCCTCTCGGACTTTCGAGCCTCTCAGGTGTATCCTGCCTAAGAGGTTCTTTAGGATCTGTTGGTACTCCTGGTATTTTGAGTTTCTCAGTTCATTCTGTCTAAGCCGTACTTTCGTTATTTTCGATTCTTTTGGTATATCGAGTCTCTCAATTGTGTTCTGTTTAAGCGGACCTCCCGGTCCTTCCAGTTTTTCATGACTTTCAGTCTCCTAGTGTATCTTTTCTAAGAGGTCCTTCCTGTGTTTTTGGTCCTTCTGGTCTTTCAAGTCTCTCAGGTGTATCTTATCTAAGCAGTACTTCTGGGATTTGCGGAGCTTCCCGTTTTTCCAGTCTCTCAGGTGTATCATATCTAAGCGACACTTGCACTATTTACGGTGCTTATCGTATTTACAGTCTCTCAGGTGTATCCTATCATAGCGGTACTTCCGGTATTTGTGGTGCTTCCTGTCCTTTGAGTCTTTCTGGTTTATCCTTTTTAATCAGTACTTCTGGTATTTTCATTGCGTCCCATCTTTCGAGTCTCTCAGGTGTATCCTACCTAAGCGTTACTTTCAAAATTTGCGGTGCTTCCCACATTTCGAGTCTTTTAGGTGTATCCTATTTAAGCGATAATTCGGTATTTGCTGTGCTTCCCGCATTTCAAGTCTGTCAAGTGTATCCTATCTAAGCGGTACCTCTGGTAGATGCGGTGCTTCCCGTCTTTCAAGTTTCTCAGGTGTATCCTATCTAAGCAATACCTTCGGTATTTGCTGTGCTTCCCGTCTTTAAGTCTCTCAGGTGTATGCTATCTAAGCGTACCTCTGATTTATGTGGTGCTTCCCGTCTTTCGAGTCACTCACCTGTATTCTTTCTAAGCGGTACTTCCGGTATTTGCTGTGCTTTACATCTTTCGAGTCTCTCACTTGTATCGTATCTTAGTGGTGCTTCCGGTATTTGTGATGCTTCCCGTCTTTCGAGTCTTTCTGGTGTATCCTATCTAAGTTGTGCTTCCCGTAATTTCGGTGCTTTCCGTCATTTGAGTCTCTCTGTTGTATTTTATCTAAGCGATACTTTCGGTATTTGCGGAGCTTCCCATTTTTTGAGTCTCTTAGGTGTATCTTATCTAAGCGGTACATTCGCTATTTAAAATTCTTCCCATCCTTCGAGTCTTTTAGGTGTATCCTATCTAAATGGTACTTCCTATATTTGCGGTGTTTCCTGTTCATCGAGTCTTTCAGGTGTATCATATCAAAGCGTTAATTCCAGTATTTGCAGTGTTTCCCATCTTTCAAGACTCTTAAGTTATTAATATTTAAGCGGTACTTCCAGTATTTTCAGTGCCTTCCGTCTTTCGCGTCTCTCAGGTTTAAACTATGAAAGTGGTGCCTGGGTTTTTTTTGTTCTTCCGGGCTTTCGAGCCTCTTAGGTGTATCCTCCCTAAGCGGTTCTTCCAGTTCTTTGGTACACCTGGTATTTCGAGTCTCTCAGTTTATCCTGTCTAAGCCATCCTTCCGGGATTTCCGATCCTTCTGGTATTTCGAGTCTCTCAGGTGTGTTCTGTTTAAGCCGACCTCCTGGTCTTTTAGTTTTTCTGGACTTTCGGTCTCCCAGTGTATCTTTTCTAAGTGAACCTTCTTGTCTTTTTGGTCTTTCCGGTCTTTCGAGTCTCTCAGGTGTATTTTATCTAAGCGGTAGTTCCGGGATTTATGGTGCTTCCCGTCTTTTGAGTATCTCATGTGTATCGTTTCTAAGCGGTACTTCTGGTATTTTCGGGACTTCCCGTCTTTCGAGTCTCTCAGGTGTATCCTATTTAAGTGGTATGTTCGCTATTTAAAAGCTTCCCGTCATTCGAGGCTCTCAGGTGTATCCTATCTAAATGGTCCTTCCGATATTTACCGTGATCCACGTCTGTAGAGTCTTTCAGGAGATTCCTATCTAAGCGTTACTACCGGTATTTGCGGTGCTTCACGTATTTCGAGTCTCTCAGCTTTATCATATCTAAGTGGTACTTTCGAAATTTGTGGTGCTTCCATCTTTCGAGTCTCTCAGGTATATCATATTTAAATGGTAATTTTGGTATTTGCGGTGCTTCCTGTTTTTCGAGTTTCTCAGCTGTATCCTATCTAAGTGGTACTTCCGGAATTTGGGGTGCTCCCGTCTTTCGAATCTCTCAGGTGTATCCAATCTAAGCAGTACCTTCGGTATTAGCAGTGTTTCCCGTCTTTCGAGTTTCTCAAGTGTATCGTATTCAAACTGTAATTCCTTTATTTGCAGTGCGTCCCATCTTTCGAGTCTCTCATGTGTATTTTATTCATGCGGTACTTCCACTATTTGTGGTACTTCTTGTCTTTTCAGTCTGTCGTGTGTAACCTATCTAAGTGGTACTTCCAGTGTTGGCTGTGCTTCCCATCTTTAGAGTCTCTCAGGTGTATCCTATCTAACGGTACTTGTGGTATTTGCGGAGCTTCCCTGGTTCAAGTCTCTCTGATGTATCATATCTAAACGGTGATTCTTGTATTTTAGTCTCTCAGGTGTATTCCATCTAAGCGGTACTTTTGGTATTTGTGGTGCTTCCCATCTTTTAGTCTATTTAAGCGTTTATTCTGGTATTTGTGGTGCTTCCACTCTTTTGAGTTTTTCTGGTGTATCCTATTTAACCAGTACTTCTGGTATTTGCGATGCGTCCCATCTGTCGAGTCTTTCATGTGTATCCTATCTAAACGGTAATTTCTGTATTTGCAGTGCTTCCCGCATTTCAAGTCGTTCTGGTGTACCCTATTTAAGCGATAATTCCAGTATTTGCTGTGCTTTCCGCCTTTCAAGTCTGTTAAGTATATCCTGTCTAAGAGGTACCTCCGGTATATGCTGTGCTTCCCATATTTCAAATTTCTCAGGTGTATCCTATGTAAGCAATATCCTCAGTATTTGCGGTGCTTTTTGTCTTTCGAGTATCTCAGGTGTATCCTATCCAACGGTACTTCCGATATTTGCGGAGCTTCCGTGATTCAAGTCTCTCTGATGTATCATATATAAAACGTACTTCCGGTGTTTGCGTTGCTTCAGTTCTTTAAGTCTCTCAGTTGTATCCTATCTTAGAGGTGCTTTTGGTATTTGCGATGCTTCTTATCTTTTGAGTTTTTCTGGTGTATCCTATCTAAGTGGTGCTTCCGGTAGTTTCGGTGCTTTCTGTCTTTTGAGTCTCTCTGTTGTATCCTATCTAAGTGATACTTCAGGTTTTTTCGGAGCTTCTTGTCTTTCGAGTTTCTTAGGTGTATTTTATCTAAGCGGTACGTTCGCTATTTAAAAAACTTCCCGTCTTTCGAGTCTCTCAGTTGTATCCTATCTAAACGGTACCTTCTATATTTGCGGTGTTTCCCATCAATCGAGTCTTTCAGGTGTATCCTATCTAAGCGTCATTTCCGGTATTTGCAGTGGTTCCCATCTTTCAAGACTCTCAAGTTATTAATATCTAAGCGGTACTTCCATTATTGTCGGTGTTTCCCGTCTTTCGCGTCTCTCTTGTTTAACCTATGAAAGTGGTGCCTGGGTCCTTTTGGTCCTTCTGAGCTTTCGAGCCTCTCAGGTGTATCCTGCCTAAGTGGTTCTTCCGGTTCTTTTGGCACTCCTGGTATTTCGAGTCTCTCAATTTATCCTGTCTAAGCCGTCCTTGGGTATTTCTGATTCTTCTGGTATTTCGAGTCTCTCAGGTGTGTTCTGTTTAAGCAGACCTCCCGGTCTTTGCAGTTTTTCTGAACTTTCAGTCTCCCAGTGTATCTTTTCTAAGCGGTCCTTCTTGTCTTTTTGGGCCTTCTGGTCTTTCGAGTCTCTCAAGTGTATCCTATCTAAGCGGTACTTTCGGTATTTGCGTTGTGTCCCGTAATTCTAGGCTCTCAGGTGTATCCTGCCTAAGCGGTTACTCTGGATCTTCTGGTATTCTCGGTATTTCGATTCTCCCAGGTATATACCGTCTAAGCCCTCCTTCCGGTCTTTTCGATTATTCCGGTATTTCGAGTCTCACATATGTGTTCTTTTCAAGCGGACCTTCTGGTCTCTCCGGTTTCCTGGACTTCCAGATTTGCGGGGCTTCCCGTTTTTAAGTTTCTCAGGTGTACCTTATCTAAGTGGTACTTCCGGTATTTTCCGTGCTTCTGTGTTTCGAGTCTCTCAAGTTTATCCGATCTAAGCAATACTTCTGGTATTTGCGACGATCCCGTATTTCGAGTCTCCCAGGTATATTTTATCTAAGCAGTAATTCCAGTATTTGCAGTGCTTTCTCTCTTTCGACTCTCTCAAGTGTATCATATCTAAGCTTTACTTCTGGTGCTTTTTCTCTTTCTAGGCTCTCAGGCGTATCTTATCTAAGCGGTACTTCCGGTATTTTCGGAAATACCGTTTAAAAAGAATACACGTAAGAGACTCCATAGATGGGTAACACTGCAATACCGGAAGTACCGGTTAAATCGGATACACCAGAGAGACTCGAAAAATGGGAAACACTGCAAATACCGGAAGTACGGCTACCAAGGTATACAAATGAGAAACATGAAAGACGGAAATCACCACAGAAAACGAAATTATAGCTTAGTAATAATACTTCTGCGAGACTCGAATGACAAAAAGCACCGCAAATACCAGAAGTGCCGTTTAGATCGGATACACTTGAGATTCAAAAGATGAGAAGAGCTGCGAAGCCTGGAAGTAGCGTTTAGATAGGATATAGCTAGAAGACTCGAAACACGAAAGCACCTTAACTAACGGAAGTCATGCGTAGATAGGATACACTTAGATACTCGAAAGACAGAAAGCTCCGAAAATACCGGAATACAACATAAATAAAATACATCTGAGAGAATCGAAAGACAGGAAGCACCGCAAATACCAGAAGTACAGCATAAATAGGATACACCTGAGAGACTCGTAAGACGGGAACCACCGCAATTATCGAAAGTACCACACATATAGAATACCCCTGAGAGACTCGAAAAACGGGAGGAACAGAAAATACTGAAAGTAAAGCTTAAATAGGATACACTTGAGAAACTCGAAAGACGGAAAACACCGCGAATACCAGAAGTACCGCTTAGATAGGGTACACTTGAATACTCGAAAGACGGGAAACACTGCGAATACCAGAAATACCACTTACATAAGATACACCTGAGAAACTCAAAAGACGGAAGCTCCACAAATTCCGGACGGACAACTTGCATATGATACAGCT
Source organism: Cynopterus sphinx (assembly GCA_030015415.1). NCBI lineage: Eukaryota > Metazoa > Chordata > Mammalia > Chiroptera > Pteropodidae > Cynopterus > Cynopterus sphinx. The sequence continues at coordinate 26,146,109 of CM057393.1, read as the reverse complement.
GAGAGGCTCGAAAGTCGGGAAGCACCGCAAATACCGAATATACCGCTAAGATAGGATGCACCAGAGAGTCTCGATGAACGGGAAATCCTGCAAAGACTGGAGGTACCGCTCAAATAGAATACACCTGAGAGTATCCAAAGATGGGAAGCACTTCAAATACCGGAAGTACCGCTTAGATAAGGTACACCTGAGAAACTTCAAGACGGGAAGCACAGCTAATACAGGAATTATCGCTCAGATAGGATATACCTCGAAGATGGGAAGTACTGAAAAGCCCAGAAGTACCGCTTAGAAAGGATACACCTGAGAGACTCGTTTGATGAGAAGCACAGCAAATACCAAAAATACCGCTTAAATAGGTTACAAACTAAGAGACTCGAAAGACGGGAAGCACTGCAAATACTGAAAGTACCGCTAATGGGATACACCTGAGAAACTCTAAATACGTGAAGCATCGTAAATGCCGGAAGTACCACTTAGATCAGATACAATTGCGAGACTCGAAAAACAGGAAGTCCGAAAATACCAGAAGTATCGCTCAGATAGGATACACCTCAGAGACTCGAAAGACAGGAAGCATTGCAAACACCGGAAGTATGGGTTAAATGGAATACACCGGATAGACTCAAAAGATGACAAGCACCGCAAATACCGGAAGTACTGCTTATATAGCATACACCAGAGACTCGAAAGACAAAAAGCACCACAAATACCGGCTGCACCACTTAGATCAAATACACCTGAGAGACTCGAAACATGGAAGCACCGCAAATACCAGAAGTACCGCTTAGATAGGATACAATAGAAAGACTCAAAAGGCGGAAGGTACCGCAAATAACGAAAATACCGTTTAAATAGAATACACCTTAGAGACTCGAAAGACAAGAATCACCACAAATACTGGAAGAACCACTTATATAGGATACACCTGAGAGACTCTAAATACAGAAAGCATAGTAAGTACCGGAAGTACCGCTTAGATAGAATACACATATAGAATATCAAAAGACGGGAAGCACCGCAAATACCAGAAGTACCGGTTAACTAGAATACACCAGAAAGACTCAAAAAAAGGAAAGCAAAGCAAATGCCGGAAGTACCGCTTAGATAGAATACAGTTGCGAGACTGTAAAGTCAATAAGCACCGGAAATACCAAAGTACTTCAGAAATACACCTGAGAAAGTCAAAAAACTAGAAGCAATGAAAAAACGGAAGTACCGCTTAGACAGGATACACCTGAGAGACGCGAAATACGGGAAGCACCGCAAATACCGGAAGCTCAATTTAGATAGGATACACCTGAGATAGTTAAATACGGGAAGCATCATAAATATCGGAATTATTGCTTAAATAGGATACACCTGAGAGATTCAAAAGACGGGAAACACCGAAAATACCGGAAACACCGCTTAAATAGGATACACCAAAAAGACTCTAAAAACGGGAAGCATCACAAATACCGTAAGCACCTCTAAGATGGGATACAACTGAGAGTCTCAAAGAACTGAAGCACCGCAAATGCCGGAAGTACCGCTTAGATAGGATACACCTGAGAGACTGTAAAGACGTTAAGCACCGTAAATACCGGAATTATCCCTTAGAGAGCATACACCTGAGAGACTCGAAAAACTATAAGTCAGAAAATACCGCTAATACTGCTTAGAAAAAACACAACTGAGAGACTCGAAAGATGGGAAGGAAAGAAAATAAGAAATGTACCGCTAATATAGGATAAACCTGAAAACTCGAGAAACGGGAAGCACTCCAAATTCCGGAAATACCTCTTAGAGAGGATACCCCTGAGTGCCTTGAAAGACTGGAAGCACAGCAAATACCGCAAGTACCGCTTTAATAAGTTACAACTAAGAGACTCGAATGTCGGGAAGCACCACACACCGGAAGTACCATTTATTTACAATACACTTGAGATACTCGAAACATGGTTAGCACCGCATATACCGCAAGTACCGCTTAGATTGGATGCACCTGATAGATTCGAAGGAGGGTAAGTCCTTAAAATGGCGAACGTACCGCTTTGAAAGATACACCTGAGAGATTCAAAATACGGGAAGTACTGCAAATCCCGGAAGTACCCCTTAGATAAAATACACCTGAAATCTCCAAAGACGGGAGTCATTTCAAATACCGGAAGTTCTGCTTAGATAAGGTACACCTGAGAAACTTACGGACGGGAAGCACAGCAAATACCAGAAATACCGCTAAGATAAAATACACCTGAGATAATAGAAAGTCGGGAAGCACCGAAATTCCCGGAAGTACCGCTTAGATAGGATACACTTGAGAGACTCGAAATACAAGAGGCACTGCAAATCCCGGAAGTACCGCTTATATAGAATACAGCTGAGAGTCTAGAAAGTCTGGAAGCACCGCAAATACCGGAGGTACTAGTTAGATAGGATACACTAGAGACTCGAAGAACGTGAAGCACCGCAAATACCGGAGGTACCGCTTATAGAGGATACACATGAGAGAGTGTAAAGACGATAAGCACCGCAAACACCGGAAGTATGGCTTAGATAAGATACACCTGAGGAACTCGAAGATGGGAAGCACCAAAAATACCGGAAGTACTGCTTAGATCATATACATCTGAGAAATTCGAAAGATGGGAAAAACTATAAGTACTGAAAATATGGCTTATTTTAGGATGCACCTGAGAAAGTCGAAAAATGAGAAACACCGCAATTACAGAAGTACTGCTTATATAGGATACACCTGAGAGACTCGAAATACAAGAAGCACTGCAAAACTGAAAAAACCGCTTAAATAGGATACACTTGAGAGACTAAAAGACAGGAAGCACCGCAAATACTGTAACTATTGCTTAGATAGAATACACCTGAGAGACTCGAAACACAAAAACTCCGAAATTACCAGAAGTACCGCTTAGATAGGACACACCTGAGAGACTCAAAAGATGGGAAGCACCGAAAATACTGAAAGTACCGCTTAGATCAGATACACTTGCAAGACTAGAAAGACGGGAAGCTACGCAAATACCAGAAGCACCACTTACAAATGATACAACTGAGAGACTCAAAATACGAAAAGCATAGCTAATACCGGAAATACCGTTTGAAAAGAATACATGTGAAGGACTCCAAAGAACAGTAACACTGCAATACCGGAAGTACCGCTTAGATCAAATACAACTGAGAGACTCGAAAGACGAGAAACACCGCAAATATACCGAAGTAGGGCTTCGAAGGTATACACATGAGACACACAAAAAATGGGAATCACCGCAAAAAAACGGAAGTATAGCTTAGTTATAATACTCTGAGAGACTCGAAGTACGAGAAGCACCGAAAATACCAGAAGCGCCACTTAGATTGGATACACTTGAGAGACTTGAAAGATGGGAAGAGCCGCAAATACCAGAAATACCTCTTAGTGAAAATACACCTGAAAGACTTGAAACACGGAATCACCGAAAATACAGGAAGTAATGCTTAGATTAGATACACCTAAGAAACTCGAAAGACAAAAAGCACCAAAAATACCGGAAGTACTGATTAGATAGGATTCACTTGAGAGACTCAAAAAATGGGAAGCACTGCAAATATGAAAGTACCGATTAGATAGGATATACCTGAGAGGCAAGAAAGACGAAAAGCACCGAAAATACCGGAACTATCACTTAGATCGGATACACCTGAGAGACTCGAAAGACGGGAAGCACCGCAAATATTGTACGTACTTCTTAGATAGGATCAACTGATAGATTCGAAAGATGAGAAGCACAGCAAATACCGCAAGTACAGCTTAGATAGGTAACAACTAAGCGACTAAAAGACGGGAAGCACCGCAATACCGGAAATACCATTTAGTTTTGATACACTTGAGATAATCGAAAAAGGGTAGTACCGCAAATACCGGAAGCACCACTTAGATAAGATGCACCTGAGAGATACAAAATATGGAAGCACCACAAATACCGGTAGAACCGCTTAGATAGGATAAACCTCAGAGACTCGAAAGACAGGAAGCACCGCAACTACAGAAAGTACCTCTTAGATAGGATACATCTGAATGACTCTAAACACGGAAGCACCACAAATAATGAAAGTACCATTTAGTAGGATACACCTGAGAACTTAATAGACACTAAGCACTGCAAATACCAGAAATACCTTTTAAATTGAATACACCATGGAGAATCAAAAGAAGTGAAGCATCGCAAATACCAGAAGTACCGGTTAGATAAGATACACCTGAGAAACTCGAAAGATCGAAAGCACTGCAAATACCGGAAGTACGGCTTAGATAGGATAGACCTTAGAGACTCGAAACACAAAAGAACTGCAAATACTGAAAGTACTGCTTTGATAGTATACACCAAAGAGTCTCAAAACATGAAAGCACCACAAATACTGGAAATAGCGCTTAGATAGGTTACACCAGAGAAACTCGAAAGACGGGAAGCACCGCAAATACCGCAAGTACTGTGTAGATAGGATACACTGGGGATACTCGAAACACGAAAGCACTGCAATTACCGAAGTAACGTTTAATAGGATACACCTGAGAGAATCCAAAGACTAAAACCACCATAAACTTTGGAAGTACCCCTTAGATAGGATACAACAGAAAGACTCAAAAGACGGGAGGTTCCGCAAATACTGTTTAAATAAAATACACCTGAGAGACTCAAAAGACAGGAAGCACCGCAAATACCGGAAGTATCGCTTAGATATGATACAACTGAGAGACTCGAAACACGAAAAAACCGCAAATACGGGATGTACCGTTGAAATAGGATACACCTTAAGTTTTTGAACACGGGAACCACCACAAATTCCGGAAACACAACTTAAATAGTATAGACCTGAGAGATTTCAAACTCGAAAACACCTAACATACATGAACTACCGCACAGATAAGATACACTTGAGAGAAAGGATAGACAAAAAGCACCAAAATAAAGGAAGTATCGCTCAGATAGGATACACTTGAGAGACTCGAAAGACGGAAACCACCGCAAATACCAGAAGTACCACTTAGACAGGATTCACCTGATAGAATGTAAAGACAATAAGCACCTTAAATACTGGAAGTACCGCTTAGAATGGTTACAACTAAGAAAATCAAAGACGGGAAGCACCGAAAACACAAAAAAATACTGCTTAGATAATATGCAACTGAGAGACTAGAAAGACGGGAAGCACCGAAAATACCGGAAGTACCGCTTAGATAAGATACACCTGAGAGACTCGAAATATGGGAACACCGCAAATACTGGAAGTACTGCTTAGATAAAATACACTGGAAAAACTCAAAAGACGAAAAGCAGCGCAATATCGGAAGTACTGCTTAGATAGAATACAGCTGAAAGACTGGAAAGACAGAAAGCACGGCAAATACCGGAGGTACTGCTTAGACAGGATACACTTGAGAGACTCGGAAGACGGGAAATACCGCGAATATTGGAAGTATTGCTTAGATAGGTTACACCTGAGAAATTCAAAGGCAGGAAGCACCACATATACTAGAGGTACCGCTTAGATAGAATACACATAGAGAGACTCAAAAGACGAGAAGCACCGCAAATACCGAAATTACCGGTTAAATAGAATAAACCAGAAAAACTCTGTAGAAGGGAAGCACCACAAATACCAGAAGTACCGCTTAGATAGGATACACCTGAGAGACCGTAAAGACAATAAGCACTGACAATAGAGAAGGTATCGCTCAGATAAAATAAATCTGAGAAACTCGAAAGATGGGAAGCATCGCAAAACCGGAATTACTGCTTAGACAGAATATATCTGAGAGATTCGAAATACAAGAAAAACTGCAAATACCGGAAGAACTGGCTAAATAGGATACACCAGAAAGACTCGAATGACGGGAACCACCGAAAATACTGGAAGAACCTCTTTGATAGAATATACCTGAGGAACTCCAAAGACGGGAAACACAGCAAATAACGGAAATACCATTTAGATAGGTTACAAGTAAGAAACTCGAAAGATGAGAAGCACCGCAAATACCGGAAGTACCAGTTAAATAGAATAAACCAGAAAGACTCTATAGAAGGGAAGCACCACAAATACCAGAAGTACCTCTTAGATAAGATACACCTGAGAGACAGTAAAGACATTAGCACCGCAAATTCAGAAAGTATCGCTCTTATAAAAAACAACTGAGAAACTCGAAAAACGAGAACCATCGCAAAACAGGAAGTATCGCTTAGAAAGGATACACCTGAGATATTTGAAGTAGAAGAATGACCACAAATACCGGAAGTATAGATTAGATAGGATACACCTTAGGGACTCGAAAAACGGGAAGCACCACAAATACCAGAAGTACCTCTTATATAGGATACACCTGAGAGACTCGAAATATGGGAAGCACCGCAAACACCGGGAGTACAGCTTAGATAGAAAACACCGGAGAGACTCAAAAGACGGGAAGCACCGCAAATACCGGAAGTACTGCTTAAATAAGATACACATGAGAGACTAGAAAGACGTGAAGCACCGCAACTATCGAAAATACCGCTTATATAGAATACACCTGAGAGACTCGAAAGACGGGTAGATTCACATATACCGGAGATCCTGCTTAGATAGGATACACTTGAGAAACTCGAAATGCGGAAAGCAGCGCAAATACCAGAATTATCGCATAGATAGGGTTCACGTGAAATACTCTAAAAACTGGAACCAACACAAATACCGGATGTACCGCTTAGATAGGATGCACATGATTGAATGTAAAGATGATAAGCACCTCAAATACCGGAAGTACCGCTTAGAATGGTTACAACTAAGAAACTCAAAGACGGGAAGCACCGCAAATCTGGGAAATACCGCTTAGATAATATGCACCTGAGAGACTAGAAAGACAGAAAGCACCGAAAATACTGGAAGTACCACTTAGCTATGATACACCTGAGAGACTCAATATATTGGAGCTCCGCAAATACCGGAAGTACCGCTTAGATAAAATACACTGGAGAGACTCAAAAGACGAAAAGCACCGCAATAACAGAAGTACCGCTTAGATAGAATACAGCTGAGAGACTCGAAAGACAAAAAGCACGGCAAATACCGGAGGTACCACTTACATACGATAGACATGAGAGACTCGAAAGACAGAAAACACCGCCAGTACCGGAAGCATTGCTTAGATAGGTTACACCTGAGAAATTCAAAGGGCGGGAAGCACCACATATACCAGATGTACTGCTCAGATAGAATACACTGAGAGAGACTCGAAAGAGGAGAAGCACCGCAAATACTGGAAGTACCGCTTATATAGGATACACCTGAGAGACTAGAATGAAGAAAAGCACCGCAAATACCAAATGTACCACTTAGATAAGATACACCTGAAAGACTGTAAAGATAATAAACACCACAAATACAGAAAGTATAGCTCAGATAAAATACAACTGAGAAACTCAAAAGATGGAAAGCATCACAAAACCGGAAGTACCGCTTAGCAGGATACACCTGAGATATTCGAAATACAAGAATGACTGCAAATACCGGGGGTTTAGATTAGATAGGATACACCTTAGAAACTCGAAAGACGGAAAGCACCACAAATACCAGTAGCACCTCTTATATAGGATACACCTGAGAGACTCGAAAGACCGAAAGCACCCCAAAGACCGGAAGTACAGCTTAGATAGTATACAACTGAGAGACTTGAAACACGGGAAGCACCGCAAATAACGGACAAAGCAGCTAAATAGAATACACCAGAAAACCTCGAAAGAAGGGAATCACGGAAAATACTGAAACAACCTCTTCGATAGGATATACCTGAGAGACTCAAAAGATGGGAAGCACAGTATACACCGGAAGTACTGTTTATATAGGTTACAAGTAAGAAACTTGAAATACAGGAAGCACTGCAAATACCGGAAGAACCGCTGAGAAAGGATACACCTGAGAGACTCGAAATATAAAGCACATCAAATACCGGAAGTACATTTAGTTAGAATACACCAGAGAGACTCGAAATATGGGAAGCACCGCGAATACTGGAAGTATCTCTTAGATCAGATACACTTGAGAGATTCGAAAGATGGGAAGCGTCGCATATATTGGAAATACCGAATAGATCGAATAAACTGAGAGACTCGAAAGAGGAGATGCACCGCAAATACTGGAAGTACCGCTTAGATAAAATACACATTAGAGACTCGATATTTGGGAAGATCCGCATAATCCTGAGGTACCGCTTAGATAGGATACTCTTCAGAGACTGGAAAAGGGGAAGCACCGCAAATATTGGAATTATCTCTTAGATAGGGTACACCTGAAAAACTCGAAATATGTGACGCAGCGCAAATCCCGGAAGTACCGCCTAGATAGAATATACCTGAATGACTCGAAAGTTGGGAAGCACCGCAAATACCGGAGGTACCCTTAGACAGGATACACCTGAGAGACTCGAAATACGGAAAGCATTGCAAGTATCGAAAGAAGTGGTTAAATAGGATAGAGCAGAAAGACTCGAAAAATGGGAACCACCGCAAATAATGAAAGTACCTCTTAGATAGGATACACATGAGAGACTCGAAAGAAGGGAAGCACCGCAAATACCGGAAGCTCCTCTTAGATAGTATACAACTGAGAGTCTGAAAATACGGGAAGCACAGCAACTACCAAAAGTACTGCTTAAATTTTGATACACCTGAGAGACTCAAAAGAAGTGAAGCACTGAAAATACCAGAAGCACCGCTCAGATAGGATACAACTGAGAGAATCAAAGAACTGAAGCACCGCAAATACCGGAACTACCGCACAGATAGAATACAGCTGTGAGACTCGAAAGACGGGAAGCACTGCCTATACCGGAGGTACCGCTTAGATAGAATACACCTAGAGGGACTCCAAAGACGGGAAGTACCGCAAATACCAGAAGTACTGGTTAAATAGAATACACCAGAAAGACTCATAAGAAGAAAACCACCGCAAAGACCTGAACTACCGCTTAGATGTGATACACCTGAAAGACTCAAATAACAGAAAGCACCGCAAATACCAAAAGTATCGCTTAGATAAGATACACGTGAGAGACTCAAAGGAAGGAAAGCACCGAAAATACCAGAATTACTGCTTAGATAAAATACACCTGGGAGACTCGAAACACGAAATTACCGCAAATACCGGAAATACCGTTTAAATAGGATACCTGAAAGACTCGAAAAAGGGAACCACCGCAAATCCAGGAATCACCACTTAGATAGAATACACCCGAAAGACTCAAAAGACAGAAAACACTGCAAATACTGGAAATACCATTTAAAAAGAATACACCTGAGAGACTCCAAAGATGAGTAACACTGCAAACCGAAAGAACCACTTATGTTGGATACACCTGTGAGACTCGAAAGACGGGAAACACCTCAAATACCAGAAGTACGGCTTTAAAGGGATACAAATGAGATGCACGAAATACGGGAATCACCGCAAAAATTGGAAGTACATCTTAGTTATGATACTTCTGCGAGACTCGAAAGACGAGAAGCACCGCAACTACCAGAAATGCCGCTTAGATCGAATACACTTGAGAGACTCGAAAGACGGGAAGCCCTGCAAATCCCAAAGTAGCGCTTAGACAGGATACACCTGGGAGACTTAAAACACAAAAGCACATCAATTAACAGAAGTATCGCTTAGATATTATAAACCTGAGAGACTCGAAAGACATGAAGCACCGGAAATCCCGGAAGTACCACTTAAATAATATACACCTGAGAGACTAGAAAGACGGCGATCATCGCAAAAACCAGAAGTACCACTTTGATACAATACACCTGAGAGACTTGAAATACAAAAAGAACCACAAATACCGGAAGTATAGATTAGATAGGATACACCTTAGAGACTCGAAAGACGGGAAACACCGCAAATACTGAAAGTACCGTTATAAAGGATACACCTTAGAGATTCGAAACACGGGAATCACCGCAAAAAAAGGAAGTATAGCTTAGTTATAATACTTCTGAGAGACTCGATGTACGAGAAGCACTGCAAATACCAGGAGCGCCGCTTAGATCGGATACACTTGAGAGACTTGAAAGATGGGAAACACCGCAAACACCGGGAGTACAACTTAGATAGAAAACACCAGAGAGACTCGAAAGACGGGAAGCACTGCAAATACCGGAAGTACCGCTTAAATAAGATACACATGAGAGACTCGAAAGACGGAAAGCACCGCAAGTATTGAAAATACCACATAGATCGGATATACCTGAGAGACTAGAAAGATGTGAAGCACTGCAAATACCGGAAATACCGCTTACATAGAATACACCTGAGAGACTCGAAGGATGGGTAGATCCACATATACTGGAGATCCTGCTTAGATAAAATACACTTGAGAAACTCGAAATGCAGGAAGCACCGCAAATACCGGAATTATCGCTTAGATAGGGTTCACCTGAAAAACTCTAAAAACTGGATCGAACGCAAATACGGGAAGTACCGATTAGATAGGATGCACCTGATAGAATGTAAATATGATAAGCACCTCACATACCGGAAGTACCGCTTAGAATGGTTACAACTAAGAAACTCAAAGACGGGAAGCACCGCAATTCCGGGAAATACCGCTTAGATAATATGCACCTGAGAGACTAGAAAGACAGGAAGCACCGAAAATGCTGGAAGTACCACTTAGCTATGATACACCTGAGAGACTCAATATATTGGAGCTCCGCAAATACCGGAAGTACCGCTTAGATAAAATGCACTGGAGAGACTCAAAAGACGAAAAGCACCGCAATACCAGAAGTACGGCTTAGATAGAATACAGCTGAGAGATTCGAAAGACGGAAAGCACGGCAAATACCGGAGGTACTGCTTAGATAGGATAGACATGAGAGACTCGAAACACGGAAAACACCGCCAATACCGGAAGTATTGCTTAGATGGTTACACCTGAGAAATTCAAAAGGCGGGAAGCACCACATATACCAGATGTACCGCTTAGATAGAATACACCTAGAGAGACTCGAAAGATGAGAAGCACCGCAAATACCGGAAGTACCGCTTAGACAGGATACATCTCAGAGACTCGAAATATGGAAAGCACCGCAAATACCGGACTAACCGGCTGAATATAATACAGCAGAAAGACTCGAAAGACGGGAACCACTGACTATACTGGAAGAACCTCTTAGATAGGATACACCTGAGAGACTCGAAATATGGAAAGCATCGCAAATACCGAAAAAACCGGTTATATAGGGGAGAGGAAAAAGACTCGAAAGACGGTAAACAACACTTATACCGAAGTGCCTCTTAGATAGGATACACCTGAGAGTTTGAAAATACGTGAAGCAAAGCAACTACCGGAAATACTGCTTAAATTCTGATTCACCTGAGAGACTAAAATGCGGGTAGCACCACAAATCCCGGAAGTACCGCTTAGATAACATACAACTGAGAGACTCGAAATACCTGAAGCACCGCAAATTCAATACGCACTGGCTAAATAGGATACACCAGAAACACTCGAAAGACGAGAACCACCGTTAATACTGAAAAAACCTCTTAGATAGAATATAGATAGAATATACCTGAGAGACTCCAAAGACGGGAAACACAGCAAATACCCCAAGTACTGTTTAGATAGGTTACAACTAAGAAACTCGAAAGAGAGGAGCACCGCGAATACTGGAATTAGCACTTAGATAGGATACACCTGAAAGACTTTAAAGAGAATAAGCACCGCAAATACAGAAAGCATAGCTCAGATAAAATACAACTGAGAAACTCAAAAGACGGGAAGCATCGCAAAACCACAAGTACCATTAGACAAAATACACCTGAGATATTCGAAATACAAAAATGACTGCAAATACCGGAGGTATAGATTCGATAGGATACACCTTAGGAACTCGAAAGATGGGAAGCACCGCTAATACCAGTAGTACCTCTTACATAGGATACACCTGAGAGACTCGAAAAACCGGAAGCACCGCAAAGACCGAAAGTATAGTTAGATAGGGTACAACTGAGAGACTTAAAATACAACAAGCACCACCAATAACAAACGAACCGGCTGAAGAGGATACAACAGAAAGACTCGAAAGAAGAGAACCACTGAAAAAACTGGAAAAACCTCTTAGATAGGATATACCTGAGAGACTCAAAAGAAGGAGAGCACAGCAAATAATGGAAGTACCCCTTAGAATGGGTACAAATAAGAAACTCGAAAGACAGGAAGCACTGTAAATACCGGAAAAGCCGCTTATATAGGATAAACGTGAGAAACTCGAAATATAAAGCACATCAAATACCGGAAATACCATTTAGTTAGAATACACCAGAGAGACTCGAAATATAGAAAGCACCGCAAATACCGGAAATATCTCTTAGATCAGATAAAATTGAGGAACTCAAAAGACGGAAGCACCACAAATATCGGAAATACCGAATAGAACGGATAAACTGAGAGACTCGAAAGACAAGAAGCACCGCAAATACCGGAAGTACCGTTTTGATAAAATACACATTAGAGACTCGACATACGGAAGATCCGCATAATCCAGGGGTACCACTTAGATAGGATACTCTTCAGAGACTGGAAAAAGGGGAAGCACCGCAAATATCGGAATTATCTCTTAGATAGAGTACACCTGAAAAACTCGAAATATGTGACGCACTGCAAATACCGGAAGTACCGCCTAGATAGAATATACCTGAATGACTCGAAAGTTGGGTAGCACTGCAAACACCGGAGGTACCACTTAGACAGGATACACCTGAGAGACTCGAAATACAAAAAGCATCGCAAATATCGAAAGATCTGGTTAAATAGGATAGAGCAGAAAGACTCGAAAAACGGGAACCACCGCAAATACTGGAAGTACCTCTTAGATAGGATACACATGAGAGACTCGAAAGACGGGAAGCACCGCTACTACCGGAAGTGCCTCTTAGATAGTATACAACTGAGAGTCTGAAAATACGGGAACCACAGCACTACCGGAAGTACTGCTTAAATTTTGATACACCTCAGAGACTCAAAAGATGGGAAGCACCGAAAATACCAAAGCACCGCTTAGATATTATACATCAGAAAGACTCGAAAGACGAAAAGCATTGCAAATCCCAAAAGCACTGCTAAGATAAGACAACTGAGAGACTCAAAGAACTGAAGCACTGCAAATACCGGAACTACCGCACAGATAGAATACAGCTGAGAGACTCTAAAGATGGGAAGCACCGCAAATACTGGAAGTACATTTTAGATAGAATACACCGGAGAGACTCGAAAAACGGGAAACACCAAAAACCCCAGAAGCACCGCTTAGATAGGATACACCAGAAAGACTCGAAAGACGGGAAGCACTGCCTATACCTTAGGTACCGCTTAGATAGAATACACCTAGAGAGCCTCCAAAGACGGGAAGCACCGCAAATACCAGAAGTACCGGTTAAATAGAATACACCAGAATGACTCAAAAAAGAAAACCGCTGTAAAGATCTGAACTACCGCTTAGATGTGATACACCTGAGAGACTCAAATAACAGAAAGCACCGCAAATACCAAAAGTATCGCTTAGATAAGATACATGTGAGAGACTCGAAAGATGGATAGCACCGAAAATACCGGAACTACCGCTGAGATAGGATACACCTGGGAGACTAGAAACACGAAATTATGGCAAATACCGGAAATACCGTTTAAATAGGATACCTGAAAGACTCGAAAAAGGGAACCACCGCAAATCCCGGAAGCACCACTTAGATAGGATACACCCGAAAGACTCAAAAGACAGGAAGCACTGCAAATACTAGATACCATTTAAAAAGAATACACCTGAGAGACTCTAAAGATGAGTAACACTGCAAACTGAAAGAACCACTTATATCGGATACACCTGAGAGACTCGAAAGTCGGGAAACACCATAAATACCGGAAGTACGGCTTCGAAGGAATACAAATGAGATGCACGAAATATGGGATCACCGCAAAAATTGGAAGAACAGCTTAGTTATGATACTTCTGCGAGACTCAAAACGAGAAGCACCGCTATTACCAGAAGTGCCACTTAGATCGGATACACTTGAGAGACTCGAAAGACGGGAAGCTACAAAAATCTCACAAGTAGAGCTTTAACAGAATACACATGGGAGACTTGAAACACAGAAGCACATGAATTAACGGAAGGAACGCTTAGATATTATAAACCTGAGAGACCCGAAAGACATGAAGCAACGGAAATGCCGGAAGTACCGCTTAGATAATATACACCTGAGAGACTAGAAAGACGGCAATCATCGCAAAAACCGGAAGTACCACTTATATACAATACACCTGAGAGACTCGAAATATGAAAAGAACCCCACATACCGGAAGTATAGATTAGATAATATACACCTTTGAGACTCGAAAGTCGGGAAACACCGCATATACCGGAAGTACCGCTTTAATAGGATACACCTGAGACACTCGAAATATGAGAAGCAACGTAAATACCTGAAGAAATGTTTAAATAGGATACACCAGAAAGACTCGAAAGACGGGAAACACCGCATATTCTGGAAGTACCTTTTAGATAGGATACACCTGAGAGACTAAAATACGGGAAGCACTGCAAATACCGGAAGTACCGCTTAGATAGGTTACAACCTAGAACTCGAAAGATAAGAAGCACCGAAAATACAGGAAGTACCGCTCAAATCATATACACCTGACACACTCGAAAGACGGAAAGCACCAAAAATACCAGAAGTGCCGCTTAGATAGGATACACCTAAAAGTCATGAAATATAAAAAGCACTACAAACACTGGGAGTACAGCTTAGATAGAAAACACCTGAGAGACTCGAAACACTGGAAGCACCGCAACTTTCAGAAATACCGCATAGATTGGATAGACCTGACAGAGTAGAAAGACGTGAAGCACTGCAAATACCGAACATACCGCTTACATAGAATACACCTGAGAGACTCAAAAGACGGGTAGATCCACATATACCGGAGATACTGCTTAGATAGGATACACTTCAGAAACTCGAAATGCGGGAAGCACTGCAAATACCGGAATTGTCGCTTAAATAGGTATCACCTGAAATACTCGAAAGACGGGAATAACCGCAAATACCGGAAGTACCACTTAGATAGGATTCACCTGATAGAATGTAAAGACGATAAGCACCTCAAATACTGGAAGTACCGCTTAGAATGGTTACAACTGAGAAACTCAAAGACGGGAAGTACCGCAAATCCGAAAAATACCGCTTAAATAGTATGCACCTGAGAGACAAGAAAGACGGCAAACACCGAAAATACCGGAGGTACCGCTTAGATAAGATACACCTGAGAGACTCGAAATATGGGAAACACCGCAAATACCGAAAGTACCGCTTAGATAAAATACACTGAAGAGACTCAAAAGATGAAAAGCACCGCAATACCGGAAGTACTGCTTAATAGAATACAGCTGAGAGACTCGAAAGATGGAAAGCACGGCAAATACCGGAGGTACTGCTTAGATAGGATACAATTGAGGGACTCGAATGACGGGAAACACCGCCAATACCGGAAGTATGGCTTAGATAGTTTAGACCTGAGAAATTCAAAATATGGGAAGTGCCACATTACCAGTTGTACCGCTTAGATAGAATAATCCTAGAGAGACTAGAAAGACGAGAAGAACCGCAAATACCAGACGAACCGGCTAAATAGGATACACCAGAAAGAATCGAAAGACGGGAACCACTGAAAATACTGGAAGAACCTCTTAGATAGGATACACCTGAGAGATTCAAAAGACGGGAAGCACAGCAAATACCGAAGTACCATTTAGATAGGTTAAAACTAAGAAACTCGAAAGACGGGAAGCACCGCAAATACCAGAAGTACCGCTTAGATCATATACAACTGAGAGACTAGAAAGACGGGAAGCACCAAAAATACCGGAAGTACCGCTTAGATAGGATACACCTGAGAGACTCGAAATATAAAGCACATCAAGTAACAGAAGTACCACTTAGATAGAATACACTTGAGAAATTTATAAAATGGAAAGCACCGCAAATATCGAAAATACCAAATAGATTGGATAAACTGGAGAGACTCGAAAGACGAGAAGCACCGCAAATACCGGACATACCACTTAGATAGAATACACTTGAGAGACTCGAAATACGGGAAGATCTGCATAACACGGAGGTACTGCTTAGATAGGATACACCTGAG
The DNA here is from genome assembly GCA_030015415.1 of Cynopterus sphinx. Lineage (NCBI taxonomy): Eukaryota > Metazoa > Chordata > Mammalia > Chiroptera > Pteropodidae > Cynopterus > Cynopterus sphinx. The sequence continues at coordinate 26,129,902 of CM057393.1, read as the reverse complement.
AAATTAAAAAGATGGAAAGCACCGCAAACCTTGCAATTATCTGTTAGATAGAATACACCTGACTTACTCAAAAGTCGGAAAGGTCCGCATATACTGGAGGTACCGCTTAGATAGTATACACTTGAGAGACTCGAAAGGCGAGCAGCACAGAATACCGAAATTATCGCTTAGATCGGGTACACCTGAGAGACTCGAAAGGCGACAATCACTGCGAATATCGGAAGTACCGCTTAGATAGGATTCACCTGATAGACTGTAAAGACGATAAGCACCTCAAATACAGAAGTATATCTTAGATAGAATACACCTGAGAGACTTGAAGACGGGAAGCACCGCAAATACCGGAAGCACCACTTAGATAGGATACACCTGATAGATGCGAAATACGGAAGCACCACAAATACAGGTAGCACCGCTTAGATCGGATAAACCTCAGAGACTCGCAATACGGGAAGCACCACAAGTACAGGAAGTACCACTTAGATAGGATACATCTGAGAGACACTAAACACGAAAGCAACGCAAATACCGGAAGTAACGTTTAGAAAGAATACACCTGATACTTAATAGATGGGAAGCATCGCAAATGCCAGAAATACCGATTAAATAAAATAAACCTGAGAGAATCAAAAGATGTGAAGCATTGCAAATACCAAAAGTACCGCTTAGATAGGATACACCTGTGAGGCTCGAAAGATGGATAGCACAGCAAATACTGGAAGTACGGCTTAGATAGGATACACCTAATTGACTCGAAAGACGGGAAGCACCGGAAATACCCGAAGTAACGCTTAAATAAAATAAACCTGAGAAAGTCAAAAGACAAAAATCACCACAAATAAAGGAACTACCGCTAACATATGATACAACTGAAAGACAAAAAAGACGGAAGCATCGCAAAACCGGATGTACCGTTTATATAGGATACACCTAAAAGTCTCAAAAGACGGGAACCACCGCAAATACTGAAAGCACCACTTAGATAGGCTACACCTGAGAGATTCGAAACACGGATACACCGAACATACAGAAGTACCGCTTAGATAAGATACAACTGAGAGACTGGAAAGACGAGAAGCACCGCAAATACCTAAAGTATCAATTAGATGGGATACACCTGAGAGACTCAAAAAATGAGAAGCACAGCAAATATTGCAAGTACCGCGTAGAATGATACAGCAGGGAGACTTGAAAAACAAAAGCACCGCAATTAACGGAAGCAACGCTTAAATAGTATACACCAGAGAGACTCGAAAGACTAAAAGCACCACAAATAGCGGAAGTAACACTTAGATAGAATGCACTTGAGAGACTCGAAGACAAAAATTAATGCAAATATCAGAAGTACAGCTTAGATGGGTTACACATGAGAGACTCGAAAACCAGGAAACACCGCAAATACCGGATTTATTGCTTAGATAGGATACACCTGAGAGCCTCGAAAGACGAAAAGCACCGCATATATCAGAAGTACCGCTTAGATCAAATACACCTGAGAAACTCGAAAGACGGGAAACACCGCAAATACCGGAAGTACCGCTTAGATACGATACACCTGAGAGACTCGAAAGACAGGAAGCACCGCAAACACCTGAAGTTTGTGTTAGATGGAATACACCTGAGAGACTCGAAAGATAGGTAGCATCGCAAATCTCGGCTGCACCACTTAGATAAAATACACCAGAGATACTCGAAACATGGAAGCACCGCAAATACCAGAAGTACCGCTTAAATAGTATACAAAAGAAAGACTCAAAAGACGAGAGGTACTTCAAATAACGAAAATAGCGTTTAAATAGAATACACCTGATGACTTGAAAAACAGGAAGCACCTCAAATACCGGAAGCACCACTTAGATAGGATAAACCTGAGAGATTCGAACACAAATGCACCGAAAATACCAGTAGCACAGCTTAGATCGGATAAACCTCAGGGACTCGAAATATGGGAAGCAACGCAAATACAGGAAGTACTGCTTAGATAGCATACAGCTGAGAGACTCAAAAGATCTAAAACACCGAAAATACCGGAAGTACCACTTAGATAGGATACATATGAGAGACTAAAAGATGGGAAGTACTGCAAATACCGAAAGTTTCGCTTAGATTGAAAACACCTAATAGATTCAAAACAAGGAAGCACCGCAAATACCGGAAGTACTGCTTCGATAGGATACACCTGAGAATCTTAATAGACGAGAAGCACCGCAAATACCAGAAATATCGTTTAAATAGAATACACCTGAGAGAATCGAAAGACGTGTAGCATCGCAAATACCAGAAATACCCCTTAGAGAGGATACACCTGAGAGACTCAAAAGATGGAAAGCACCGCAAATACCGGTAGTACGTGTTAGATAGGATACACCTGAGGGACTCGGAAGACGGGGATCACCACATATCACCACATATCACCACATATCACCTCGAAAGACAAGAAGCACAGCAAATACAAGAAGTACCGCTTTGATCAGATGAACTTGAAAGACTCGATTGATGGGTAGCACTGCAAATACCAGAAGTACCGCTTAGATGCGATACACCTGAAAGACTCGAACGACGAGAAGCACTGAAAATATCAGAAGTACCGCTTAGATCAGATACAGTTGTGAGACTAGAATAACAGGAATTTAGAAAATACCAGAAGTATGGCTTATAAAAATACAACTGTGAGACTCGAAAGACCGGTAGTAAAGAAAGTACCAAATATACTGCTTAGATAGATACAGCTGAGAGACTCGAAAGACAGGAAGCACCACACATACCGGAAGTACCGCTTAGATCGAATAGACCTGAGAGACTCGGAAGACAGGAAGCACCGCAAATACCGGCTGCACCACTCAGATAAAATACACTGGAGAGCCTCGAAACTCGAAAGCACTGCAAATACCAGAAGTACCGCTTAGATAGGATACAACAGAAGGAATCAATAGATGAGAGGTACTGCAAATATCGGAAATACTGTTTAAAAAAATACACCTGAGAGACTCTAAATACGGGAAGCAATGTAAATAGGATACACCTGAAAGACTCAAAAGACAGGAAGCACCGAAAATACCGGAAGCACCACTGAGATAGGATACAAATGTGAGATTCAAATAACTGAAGCACCACAAATACCGGAACTACCACTTAAATAGAATACAGCTTAGAGACTGGATAGACAGAACGCACCATAAATACCAAAGGTACTGCTTAGATAGGATACACCTGAGAAATTCAAAAGACTAAAGCACCGCATATACCGGAGGTACCGCTTAGATAGAATACACCTAGAGATACTCGAAAGACGGGAAGCACCAAAAATACCGGAAGTACCAGTTAAATAGAATACACCAGAAAGACTCAAAAGAAGGAAACCACTGAAAAAACCGGAAATACCGCTTAGATAGGATACACCTGAGAGACTGTAAGGACGATAAGCACTGCAAATACCAAAAGTATCGCTTAGATAAAATACGCCTGAGAAACTTGAAAGACGGGAAGCATCAAAAAACTTGAAGTACCGCTTAGACAGGATACACCTGAGAGACTCGAAATACGGGAAGCATCGCAAATACCGGAAGAACCGGTTAAATAAAATATAGAAGAAAGACTCGAAATACGGGAAGCACCGCAAATATTGGAAATATCGCATGGATTGGATACACAGTAGAGACTCGAAAGACGTGAATCACCGCAAATACCAGAAGTACCGCTTAGATAGAATACACCTGAGAGACTCTAAATATGGGAAGATCCACATATACCAGAGGTACAGCTTAGATAGGGTACACTTGAGAGTCTCTAAAGGCGGGAAGCACCGCAAATACTGGAATTATCGCTTAGATAGGGTACACCTAAAAAACTTGAAAGACGGGAACCGCAAATACCGGAAGTACCGCTTATATAGGATTCACCTGATACAATGTAAAGATGCTAAGTACCTCAAATACCGGAATATCGCTTAATTACGTTAACACCTGAGAGTCTGAAAGACAGAAAGTCCAAAAATAGTGGAAGTACCGCTTAGAAAAAATACACCTGAGAGATACGAAAGACGGGAAGCACAGAAAATACCAAACATACCGCTTAGATAGCATACGCCTGAGAGACTCGAAAGACGAGAAGCATCACAAATACCGGAGGTATTACTTAGATGTGATAGACCTGAGAGACTCGAAAGACGGGAAGCACCGCAAATACCAAAAGTACCTCTTTGATAGGATACACATGAGAGCCTTGAAAGACGGGAAGCATAGAAATCACAGAAGTACCGCTTAGATAGAATACACCTAAGAGACTCGAAACACAGACAGACCGCAAATACCTGAAGTACCGTTTAAAGAGGATACAACTAAAAGCCTCGAAAGACGAAAATCACCGCTAATACCGGAAGCACCACTTAGATATGATAGAACAGAAAAACTCGAAACACGGAAACACCGAACATACAGGAAGTACCGCTTAGATAAGATACAACTGAGAGAATCGAAAGAAAAACAGCATCAAAATACCGGAAGAACCGCTTAGATAGGATATAATTGAGAGACTCGAAAGACGGGAAGTACCGCAAATCCCGGAAGTACTTCTTAAATAGGATATACCTGGGAAACTCAAAACACGAAAGCACCACAAATACCAGAACTAACACTTAAATAGGATAACCTGAGAAACTAGAAAGACTGGAAGAACCACAAATACCGGAAGTATCGCTTAGATAGGATACAGCTAATAGACTTGAAACACGGAATCACCACAAATCATGGAAGTACCATTTAAAAAGTATACACCTGAGAGACACGAAAGACGGGAAGAACCAAAATATCGGAACTACTGCTTCGAACAAATACACCTGAGAAACTCCAAGCATGGGAAGCACTACAATTACCGGAAGATTCACTTAGATAGGATACACCTGAGAGATTCGAAACACGAAAGCACCCCAAAAACCAGAAGTTTCGCTTATCTGGGATACAACAGAAAGACTCGTAAAACGGGTGGTACCGCAAATACTGGAAAACCCTTTTTAGTAGAATAAACCTGAGAGACTCAAAAGACAGAAAGCACCGCAAATATCGGAAGCACCACTTAGATAGGATACACCTGAGAGACTCGAAAGTTGGAAGCACCGCAAATATTTGAAGTGCCACATAGATAGGATACCCCTGAGATACTCGAAACATGGGAAGCACCGCAAATACTGGAAGTACTGCTTATATTGTGTACACATGAGAGACTCGAAAAACAGGAAGCACCGCAAATACCAGCTGCACCACTTAGAAAAAATACCCCTGAGAGAATCGAAAAACAAAAACACCGCAAATACCAGAAGTACCGCTTAAATAGGATACAACAGAGAGACTCAAAAGACGGGAGGTGCCGCAAATACTGAAAATACCGTTTAAATTGAATAAACCTGAGAGACTCGAAAGGCAGGTTCACCGCAAATACAGGAAGCAATATTAAATAGGATACACCTGAGGCACTCTAAATACGGGAAGGATTGTAAATCCCGGAAGTACTGCTTAAAAAGAATAGACATGAGAGACTCAAAAGACGGGAAGCACCGAGAATACCGGAAGGACCGCTTAAAAAGGATTCACCAGAATGACTCCAAAGACGGGAAGCTTCACAAATACCGGAAGCTCCACTAAGATAGGATAAAACTGAGAGACTCAAAAGATGTGAAGCACCTCAAATATTGGAAGTACCGCTTAAATAGAATACAGCTGAGAGACTCAAAATACGTGAAGCAGCGCAAATACCAGAAGTACCGGATACATAGGATACACCAGAAAGACTCAAAAGACAGGAACCACCACAATATCAGAAGTGCTGCTTAGAAAAAATACACCTGAGAGTCTCGAAAGTCAAAAAGCACAGCAAATACCGCAAGTACCATTTAGATAGGTTACAACTAAGAGACTCGAAAGACGAGAAGCACTGCAATACTGGAAATACCATTTAGTTTCGATACACTTGAGATACTCGAAAGATAGGTAGCACTGCAAATACCGGAAGTACCGATTCAATAGGATACACCTGAGAGACTCGAAAGACTGGAAAAACCACAAATATCGGAAGTACCGCTTAGATAGGATACAACTGAGAGTCCTGAAACACAGAAGCGCCGCAAATACCAGAAAAACCATTTAAATAAGATACATCTGAGAGAGTCGAAATACGGAAATCACAGCAAATACCAGAAGTACCGCTTAGTTACGGTACACCTGAAAGACTCGAAACACGAAAGCACCGCAAATACTGGAAATGCTGCTTCGAAAATACACCTGAGGGATTCGAAAACGGGAAGCACCGCAAATACCGGTACACTGCTTGGATCGAATAAACCTCAGAGACCCGAAATACGGGAAGCAGCGCAACTACGGGAATTACCTCTTAGATAGAATACATCTGAGAGACTCAAATGACGGGAAGCAAGGAAAATACCGGAAGTACTGCTTTCACAGCATAAAGCTGAGAGACTCAAAAGATGTGAAGCAACGAAAATACCAGAAGTACCACTTAGATAGGATATACTTAGAGACTCGAAAAACAAAAAAAATCACAAATACCGAAAATACCGCTCAGATAGGATACACATAAGAGACTTGAAATACGGGAAGAATCGGAAATACCAAAAGTACCTGTAAAATAAGATACACCTTAAAGACTCAAAACATGGAAGCACCGCAAATACTGGAAGTACCATTTAGATAGGATTTACCTGAGAGACTCGAAAACGAAAAGCACCGAAATTACCGGAATTACTGCTTAGATAGGATACACATGAGAAACTCGAAAGATGGAAAGCACCGCAAATACCGGAAGTTCCGCTTAAATAGAATACACCTGAAAAACTCGAAAGAGGGGAACAACCGAAAATACTGGAAGTACCGCTTAGATAGGATAGAACAGGGAGACTCGAAACAAGAAAGCACCGCAAATACCGGAAGTAACGCTTAGATAGGATACACCTGAGATACACGAAACACGGAATCACCGCAAATAGTGGAAGTACCGCTTAGATCTGATACACCTGAAAGTCGAAAGACTGCAAGCACCGTAAATACCGGAAGTACCGCTTAGATAGGATACACCTGAGCGACTCGAAGGACAGGAATGATTGCAATACGGAAAGTACCGCTTAGTTCTGATACTTCTAAGAGACTCCAAAGATGACAAGCACCGCAAATACCAGTAGTGCAGCTTAGATCAGATACACTTGAGAGACTCGAATTACGGGAAGCACCACAAATACCGGAAGTACCATTTAAATAGGATATACCTGAGACACTCGAAAGACGGGAAGCACTGCTAATACCGGAACTACCGCTTCGATGGGATACACCTGAGAGACTCGAAAGACAAAGAGCACCGCAAAAACCCGAGCACTACTTAGATAGAATACCCCTGAGAGAATCGAAACACGGAAGCACCGCTAATACCTGTAACAACGCTTTGATGGATACATCTCAGAGACTCAAATTACGGGTAGCACCGCAACTATCAGAAGTACCTTTTAGATAGGATAGATCTGATAAACTCGAAAGATGGAAAGCACCGCAAATACAGGAAGTACTGCTTAGATAAAATACACCTGAGAGACTCAAAAGATGGGAAGCACCACAAATACCAGAAATACCGTATAGATAGGATAAACCTGCGAGACTCGAAAGACAGGAAGCACCGAAAATACCGGAAGTGCCACTTAGATAGGATACACGTGAGAGTTAAAAGACGGGAAGCAAGGCATATACCGGAAGTACCGGTTAGATAGGATACAACTGAGAGACTCGAAAGACGTGAAGCTCCGCAAATACCGGAATTACCGTTTTGAAGAAATACACCTCAGATACTCGAAAGTAGAGAATCATCGCAAAAAATAGAAGTACCGCCTAGTTACGATACACCTGAGAGACACGAAAAATGGAAAGCACCGCAAAACCGAAAATACCGCTTAGATAGGATACACCTGAGAGACTTGAAAGACAAAAGCCCTGCAAATAGTGAAAGTACTATTTAGATACGATACACCTGAGAGACTCGAAATATGGTAAACACCACAAATACCGAAAATAATGCTTAGATCGGATACACCTGAGAGAGTTAAAAGACAAGAAGCCCCGCAAATACTGGAAGTACTGCCTAGATCAAATACAACTGAGAGACTCTAAAGATGGGAATCACCGCAAATACCAGAAGTACCGTTTAGTTATGATACTTCTCAGACACTCGAAAAACGAGAAGCACCGAAAAACACCAGAAGTACCACATAGAACGGATACACTTGCAAGGCTACAAAGATGAGAAACACCGCAATCTCAAAAGTACTGCTTTAATAGGATACACCTGAAGACTCGAAACACGAAAGTACCACAAATACTGGAAGTAAAGTTTAGATACGATACAGTTAAAGAATCAAAAGACGGGAAGCACCGAAAATATCAGAAGTTACGCTTACATATAATACACCAGAAAGACTGGAAACCCGAAGTACCACAAATAACGGATTACCGTTTAATAGGATACCTGAAATAATCGAAAGACAGGAACCACCGCAAATACCGGAAGCACCACTTAGATAGAATACAATGAGAGACTCAAAAGACAAAAAGCATCACAGATACCGGAAGTACCTCTTAGATAGAATACACTTGAGAGACTCGAACAACGGTATTCACTGAAAATACTGGAAGTACCACTTAGATAGGATACACCTGGAAGACTCGAATCAAGAAAGCACTGCAATTACTGAAAATAACGTTTAGATAAAATAAAACTGAGAGACTCGAAAGTCGAAAAGCACTGAAAATACCAGAAGAACCGATTAGATTGTATACATCAGGGATACTCGAAACACAAAAGCACCGCAACTACCGGAATTAACGCTTAAATAGGATAAAACTGAGAGACTCGAAAGACGGGATGCACCGCAAAAACCAGGAATACCATTTAAATAGAATATACCCGAGACATTCAAAAGACTGGTATCACAGCAAATACCAGAAATATCGCTCCGTTACGTTACAGCCGAGCGACTCGAAAGAAGGGATGCACGGCAGATACCAGAACTACCGCTTCAAAGCGATACAAGTGAGAGACGCGAAAGATGAGAAGAACCGCAAATACCGGAAACAACACTTACATAGGATACACCTGAGTAATTCGAACCACAATAGCAAGGCAAATACCTGTAGCAACACTTAGATCGGATACACCTCAGAAGCTCGAAATACGGGAAGCACCATTAATACTGGAAGTACCGCTTAGATAGGATACTTCTTAGAGACTTGAATGATGGGAAGCATCGCAAATCCCGGGAGTACCGCTTAGATTAAATAAACAGTAGAAACACGAAAGATGGAAATCACCGAAAATACCGAAATTACCACTTAGTTTGGATATCTTGAGAGACTCAAAAGACGGGAAACACGGCAATCCAGGAAGGACCGCTTAGATATGATACACCTCAGAGACTCGTAACAAGGAAGCACCGCAAATAACAGAAGTACCGTTTAAGTAGGTTAGACCTGCAAGACTCAAAAGATGAAAACCACCATAAAGCCAGAAGCATTACTTAGATAGGTTACACGTGAAAGACTCGAAAAACGGAAGCACCATAAATACCGGAAGTACCGCTTAGATAGGATACACGTGAGAGACTAAAAGACGGGAAGCACCGCAAATACCAGAAGTAACGCTTAGACAGGATACAACCTAGAGACTCGAAAGACGGAAGCACTGCAAATAACCGAAGTACAGCTTAGAATGGATAAACTTGAAAGACTCAAAAGACGGGAAGCACCGCAAATATCGGAAGTACCGCATAAATAGCATACACCTTAGAGACTCGAAACACTTAAGCACCGCAAATGCCGGGAGTAACGCTTCGATAGGATACACCAGAGAACCTCGAAATACGCGAAGCATATAAATACAGGAAGCAATGCTTAGATAGGATACACGTGAGAGACTAAAAGACGGGAAGCACCGCATATATCTTCAGTACCACTTAGATAAGATACACCTGAGAAACTCGAAAAAGAAAAGCACCAAAAATACCAGAAGTATGGCTTAGATAGGATACACCTGAGAAACTTGAAACACGGAAGCACAACAAATATTGGTAGTACCACTTAGATTGGGTACACCTCAGAGCCTCGAAATACGGGAAGCACCCTAAATACTGGAAGTACCGCTTATATAGGATATACCTGAAAGACTCAAAAGACAGGAAGCTTCGCAAATCCCAGAAATTCTGCTTAAATAGAATACACCTGAGAGACTCAAAAGATAGGAATCATCACAAATACCGGACGTACTGCAACTTAGGATACACCTGAAAACACGTAAGACAAAAAGCCCCACAAATACTGGACGTTCCGCTTAGATAGAATACACTTGAGAAACTCGAAATAGGTGAAGAACCGCAAATACCGGAAGTACCGCTAAAATAAGATAGTCCTGAGAGTTTAGAAAGACGGGAAGCACCACAAATATCTGCAGTAGCACTTAGATAGGATACACCTGAAAGACTCAAAAGACAAAAAGCACATAAATACCGGAAGTACTGCTTAGTTAGGATACACCTGAGACTCTCGAAAAACGGGAAGCATCGCAATTCCTGGAAGTACTGCTTAGATATGATACACGTGAGAGACTAGAAAGATGGGAAGCAGCGTAAATCCGGGAAGTACCGCTTAGATATGATACCCCTGAGAGACTCGAAAGATTGGATGCACCACAAATACCGGAAGAACCGCTTAGATCAGATAAACCTGAGAGACTTGAAGAAAGGAATCACACAAATACCGGAAGTACCGCTCAGAAAAAATACCACTGAGAGACTCAAAAATGGAAGCACAGCAAAAACCGGAGGTACCACTTAAATAGGATACACCAGAGAGACTCAAAAGATGGTAAGCCACGAAAATACCGGAAGTACCGTTTAGATAGGGTACTCCTAAGAGACTTGAAAGACGGGAAGCACCGCAAATCCTGCGAGTACTGCTTAGATTAAATACACATTAGAAACACGAAAGACGGAAAACACTGAAAATACCAGAAGTACAGCTTCGTTCAGATATCATGAGAGACTCGAAGGACAGAAAGCATGGCAATCCCGGAAATACCGCCTAGATAGGATACTCCTAGGAACTCGAAACATGGAAACACCGTAAATGCCGGAAGTACCTTTCAAGTAGAATACACCTAAAAGACTTGAATAATGGGAACCACCGCAAATGCTGGAAGCAATACTTAGATAGGATACACGTGAGAGACTCGAAACACGGAAGGATCATAAATACCGGGAGTACCGCTTAGATGGGATACACATGAGAGACTAAAAGATGGGAAGCACCGCAAATACCAGAAGTACCGCTTATACAGAATACAACTGAGCGAATCGAAAGACAGAAAGCACCACAAATATCAGAAATACCACACAAATAGTATACACCTTAGAGACTCGAAGCACATAAGCACCACAAATACCGGAAGTAACGCTTAATAGGATAAACCGGAGAGACTCAGAATACGGGAAGCATAGAAAATACAGGAAGTACCGCTTAGATAAGATACATGTGAGAGACTAAAAGAAGGTAAGCACCACATATACCTGCACTACCGATGAGATAGGATACACCTGAGGAACTCGAAAGAGAAAAGCACCGCAAATACAGGAATTATGGCTTAGATAGGATACACCTAAGAGACTGGGAAGACAAGACGCACCACAATACTGGAAGTACCGCTTAGAGAGGATAGACCTAGAAGACTTGAATGACAGGAAGCACCGCAAACACCAAAAGTACCGCTTAGATAACATACACCAGAGACTCGAATGACGGGATGCACCCCAACAACCAAAAGTACCTCTTATATAGGATACACCTGAGAGACTCGAAAGACGAAAAGTACCGCAAATATCGGAAGTACTGTTTAAATAGGATAGACCTGAAAGACTCGAAAGACGGGAACCACCCCAAATGCTGGAAGCACCACTTAGATAGGCTACACCTGAGAGATAGGAAACACGAAACAAACGCAAATACTGATAATACTGCTTAGATCGGATACACCTCAGAGACTCGAAATATGGAAAGCCTGCAAATACCAGAAGTACTGCTTAGGTAGGATACTTCTGAGAGACTCGAATGACGAAAAGCACTGCAAATACCAGAAGTACTGCTTAGATCGGATACACTTGAGAGACTCTAAAGACGAGAAGCACCGCAATCCCAGAAGTACCGCTCAGATAGGATAAATGTGAGAGACTCGAAACAAGAAACCATCACAAATACCAAAAGTACCGCTTATAGAGGATACACTTGAGAGACTCAAAAGACAAAAAGCATCTAAATACCAGAAGTGCCGATTAGATGGAATACACCTGAGAGACTCGAAAGATGGGAAGCAAGGAAATTACCGGAAGTACCGCTTAGATCGTATACACTTGAGAGACTCAAAATACGGCAAGCATCGCAAAACTTAGAAGTACTGCTTAGATAGAATATACCTGAAAAACTCAAAACACGAAAGCACCACAAATACCGGAAGTACCGCTTAGATAGGATACACATGAGAGACTCGAAACACGGAAGCACCGCAAAACCAGAATTACCATTTCAATAGGATACACCTGAGAGACTCGAAAGACCAGAATCACTGCAAATACCAGATGTACCGCTTAGTTATGATAGTTCTGAGAGACTCAAAAGACTAGAAGCACCGCAAATACCAGAAGGGCCGCTTATATCGGATACACTTGAGAGACTCGAAAGACGGGAAGCAACGCAAATCCTGGAAGTAGTGCTTAGATTGAATATACCAGGGAAACTAGACACACTAAAGCACCGCAACTACAAGAAGTAACGCTTAGATACGATACACCTGAGAGAGTCGAAAGCTGAAAATTACTGCAAATACCAGAAGTATCGCTTAGATAAAATACACCTGAAAGTTTCGAAAGATGGGAAGCACCGAAAATACCGGAAATAACGCTTAGATAGGATACACCTGAGATACTTGAAAGACGGGAAGCACCGCAAATACCGGAAGTACCGGTTAAATAGGATACACCAGAAAGAGTAAAAAGATGGGAACCACCAAAAATACTGAAAATATTGCTTAGATAGGATATACCTGAGAAAATCTAAAGACGTTTAGCACCGCAAATACCAGAAGTATCACTTAGATAGAATACACATAAGAGACTCGAAAGGCGGGAAGCACCGCAAATACCAAAAATACCTGTTAGATAGGATACAACTGAAAGACTCGAAGGACGGGAAAAACAGCTAATACCGCAAGTACTGCTTAGATAGGTTACAACTAAGAGACTCGAAGACAGGAAGCACCGCAAATCTTGGAAGTACCACTTAGATAGGATACACCTGAGAGACTCGAAAGAATGCAAGAACCTCAAATACTGGAAGTACCGCTTAGATAGGATACACCTGAGAAACTCGAAACATGGATGCACAGCAAATTACGAAAGTACCATTAAATAGGATACACCTGAGAAACTCGAAAGACGGGAATGACAGCAAATACTAGAAGTACCGCTTAGTTACGATATACCTGAGAGACTCGAAAGACGAAAGCGCAGCAAATAACGAAAGTTTCCCTTAGATAGGATACACCTGAGAGATGTAATAGACAGGAAGCACCGCAAGTACCAACAATACCGTTTAAATAGAATACACCTTAGAGAATCGAAAGACATGAAGCATCACAAATACCAGAGGTGCCACTTTGATCAGATACACTTGAGAGACTGGAAGATGGGAACCAGCGAAAATACTGGAAGTACCTCTTAGATATAAAACAACTGAGAGATTCAAAATACAAGAATCACCACAAATACCGCATGTACCTCTTAGATAGAATACACCTGAGAGACTCGAAAGACAAGAAGCACAGGAAATACCGGAAGTACCGCTTAGCGAGGTTACTAGTAAGAGATTTGTAAAACGTGAAGAACTGAAAATACCGGAAGTACCAGTAAGATAATATGCACCTGAGAGTCTAGAAAGACGAGAATCACTGCAAATACCAGAAGTATGGCTTAGATATAATACACCTGAGAGATTCGAAAGATGGGAAGCCCCGCAAATACCAGAAGTACCGCTTATACAGGATACAACTGAGAGACTCGAAAGACATAAAGAACCGCAATCCCAGAAGTACTGCTTAGATAGGATACACCTGGGAGACTTGAAAAATGAAAGCACCGCAAATACTGGAAGTAACGTTTAGATAGGATACACCAGTGACTCTCGAAAGACAGGAAGCACCACAAATACCGGAAGTAATGCTTAGATAGGATGCAGATGAGATACTAGAAAGACGGGAATCACCGCAAATACCAGAGCTACCGCTTCGTTATGATATATCTGAGAGACTCGAAAGATGAGAAGCACCGCCAATAACAGAATTGCCACTTTGATTGGATACACTTGGAAGACTTGAAATTCGGGAAGCCCCACAAATCCCGGAAGTAGCGCTAAGATAGGATACACCTGGGAAACTCAAAACATAAAAGCCGCGCTACTCCTGGAAGTAATGCCTAGAAAGGACTCACATGAGTGACTCAAAAGACAAGAAGCACCTCAAATACTGGAAGTACCACTTAGATAAAATACACTTGAGAGACTCGAAATACAGGAAGCACTGCAAATACCAAAAATGCCGCTTAGATGCGATACAGCTCAGAGACTCGAAAGACCAGAAGGACCAAAAAGACAGAAAGGACCACTTAGAAGAGATACAACTGGAAGACCAAAAGTCTAGAAAAACTGGTAAGACAGGAAGGTCAGCTTGAACAGAACACACCTGTGAAACAGGAAATACTGGAAGAATCGAAGAAAACGAAAGGACGACTTAGACAGTATATACCTGGGAGACTCGAAATACCGAGAGTACCAAAAGAACCGGAAAAACCGCTTAGAAAGAATACACCTGATAGAGTTTAAAGATGGTAAGCACCGCAAATACCGGATGTACCGCTTAGATAGGATACACCTGAGATACTCGAAAGAAGGGAGCATCGCAAATATCGGAAGAATGGCTTAGAAAGGACACACCTGAAAGACTTGTAAAACGAGAAGCTCCATAAATACCAGAAGTACCTCTTGAATAGGATACACCTGAGAGACTCGAAAAATGAGTAGCACCGCAAATACCGAAGTACCGCTTAAATAGGTTACAAATAAGAGACTTGAAAAACGGGAAGCATAACAAATACCAGAAATACCGCTTAGATCGAATACACCTGAGAGACTGGAAAGATGGGAAGCATCGAAAAAAACGGAAGTTCTGCTTAGATCGGATACACCTGATAGACTCGAAAGACGGGAAGCACCACAATCCCGGAAGTACTGCTTATATAGGATACACCTGGGACAATCAAAACACGAAACCACCGCAAATAACGGAAGTAATGCTTAGGTAGAATACATCTGAGAGACTCGAAACACGGAAGCACCACAAATACCGGAAGTACCGCTTACATAGAATACACCTTAGAAACTCAAAAGATGGTAAGCACCGCAAATACTGGAAGTACCGCTTATAAAGCATACACCTTACAGATTCGAAAGACGGGAATTACCGCAAATACCTGAAGTACCGCATAGATAGGACACACCTGAGAGACTTGTAAGATGGGAAGCAGAGCCTATACAAAAGTACCATTTAGATAGGTTACATTAAGAGACTCGAAAGATGGAAAGCACCACAAATACCGGAATTACCGCTTAAATAATATACAGCTGAGAGACAAAAAAGACGGGAAGCACCGATAATACCAGAAGTACCACTTAGATAGGATGCACCTGAGAGACTCGAAAGATGGGAAACACGGCAGATACCGGAAGTATCGCTTAGATCGGATACACCTGAGAGACTCGAAAGATGGGAAGAAACAAAATTACCGAAAGTACCACTTAGATCTGATATACTTGAGAAACTCGAAATACAGGAAGCACCGCAAATTCCGAAAGTACTACTTAGATAAAAAACACCTGGGAAACTAGGAACACGAAAGCACCGCAAAACTGAAAGTAACGTTTAGATAGGATACAACTGAGAGAATCGAATAACCGGAAGCACCTTAAATACTGGTAGTACCAGTTAGATTGGATACACCTGAGGGACTCGAACATGGAAGTACCTCAAATACTGGAAGCACCATTTAAATAGGATATCTGAAAGACTCAAAAGACGAGAAGCACTGCAAATACCAGAAATACCGTTTAAATAGAATACACCTGAGAGACTCGAAACATGGAAAACACTGCAAATCCCGGAAGTACCGTTTAGATAGGATAAACATGAGATACTCAAAGACGAGAATCACCGCAAATACGGGAGTTACCGCTTCGTTATGATACTTCTGAGAGACTCTAAAGAGGAGAAGCACCGCAAATACCAGAAGTGTACCTGTGATCGGATACATTAGAGAGACTTGAAAGACGAAAAGCACCGCAAATCCTGCAAGTAGCGCTTAGATAAAATACAGCAGAGAGAGTCGAAACACGAAAGCCCGGCAACAACCGAAGGTAACGCTTAGATTGGATACAGCTGAGAGACTCGAAAGACAAAAAGCACCACAATTACCGAAAGTACCAGTTAGATAGAATACAACTGAGAGACTCAAAAGACAGGAAGCAATGCAAATACTAGAAAAACCGCTTGGATGCGATACACCTGAGAGACTCGGAAAACAGGAAGCACCACAAATATCAGAAGTATTGCTTAGATATGATACACCTGAGAGACTCGAATAAAGGGAAGCACCACAAATCCCAGAAGTACTGCTTATATAGGATACACCTGGGACAATCAAAACACGAAACCACCGCGAATAACGGAAGTAATGCTTAGGTAGAATACACCTGAGAGACTCGAAACACGGAAGTACCGCAAAACCGGAAGTACTATTTACACAGGATACACCTGAGAGACTCGAAAGACAGGAATCACAGCAAATACCAGAAGTACCACTTAGATACGATACACGGAGAGACTCGAAAGACGAGAAGCACTGCAAATACCAGAAGTACCGCTTAGATGCGATACACATGAGAGACTGGAAACATGGGATGCACTGCAAATACCGGATGTATCGCTTAGATATGATACACCTGAGAGACTTGAAAGACGGGAAGCACCACAAATACCGGAAGGACCGCTTAGATAGGATACACCTGAGAGACTCGTGAGATGGGAAGCAGAGTCTATACAAAAGTACCATTTAGATATGTTACAATTAAGAGACTCGAAAGATGGAAAGCACCACAAATACCGGAATTACCGCTTAAATAATATACAGCTGAGAGACTAAAAAGACGGGAAGCACCGATAATACCAGAAGTACCGCTTAGATAGGATGCACCTGAGAGACTCGATATACGGGAAGCACTGCAAATACCGGAAGTACCACTTTGATAGGATACACCTTAGAAACTCGAAAGATGGTAAGCACCGCAAATACTGGAAGTACCGCTTATAAAGGATACACCTTAGAGATTTGAAAGACGGGAATCACCGCAAATACCTGAAGTACCACATAGATAGGATACACCTGAGAGACTCGAAAGATGGGAAACACGGCAGATACCGGAAGTATCGCTTAGATCGGATACACCTGAGAGACTCGAAAGATGGGAAGAAACAAAATTACCAAAAGTACCACTTAGATCTGATACACTTGAGAAACTCGAAATATGGGAAGCACCGCAAATTCTGAAAGTACTGCTTAGATAAAATACACCTGGGAAACTAGGAACAGATAGACATGAGAGACTCGAAAGATGAGAATCACCGCATGATTCTCGTCTTTCGAGTCTCTCATGTGTATCTTATCTAAGCAATATTTCCGTATTTTATGTGGTTCCCATCATTCGAATCTCTTAAGTGAACACTATCGAAGTGGTAATTCCGGTATTTGCGGTGTTTTCCGCCTTTCGAGTCTCTCAAGTTTATCCTATCTAAGACGTACATCCGATATATGGGGATCGACCCGTCTTTCATGTCATTCAGGTATATTCTATCTAAGCGGTACTTCCGGTATTTGCGGTGCATCACGTATTTCGAGTCTTTCAGGTGTACCCTATCTAAGCAATAATTCCGGTATTTGCGGTCCTTCCGCCCTTTCGAGTCTCTCAAGTGTATCCTATTTAAGCAGGTCCTCTGGTATATTCGGATCTTCCCGTATTTCAAGTCACTCAGGTTTATTTTATCTAAGCGATACTTCCGGTATATGTGGTGCTTCACGTCTTTCGAGTCTTTCAGGTTTATCCGATCTATTCGGTATTTCTGTTATTTGTGATGCTTCTCGTTTTTCGAGTCTCTCAGGTGTATTCTATCTAGGCTCTACTTCCGGTTTTTCATGTGCTTCATATTTCGACTCTCTCAGGTGTATCCTATCTAAGAGATACTTCCGGTATTTGCGATGCTTCCTGTCTTTCGAGACTCTCAGGTGTATTCTACTTAAACGGTATTTGTGGTACCTCCCGTCTTTTGAGTCTTTCTGTTGTTTCCTATCTAAGCAGTACGTCTGAAATTTGTGGTGCTTTACTCTTTCGAGTCTCTCAGGTGTATACTATTTAAGCGTTATTTTTAGTAAATGCAGTGCTTCTGTGTTACTTGTGTATCAGTTGTATACTATCTAAGCGGTACTTTCAGTAATTGCGGTTTTTTTGTGTTTCGAGTCTCTAACGTGTATTCTATTTAAGCGGTACTTCTGTTCTTTCCAGTGCTTCCCATCTTTCAAGTCTCTCAAGTGTATCTTATCTAAGCAGTACTTCCGGTATTTGCGGTGCTTCGCGTCTTTCGAGTCTCTCAGGTGCATCCTATCTAAGCCAACATCCGGTGTTTGCAGTGCTTCTTGTCTTTCCAGTCTCTCAGGTGTATTTGATCTAAACGATACTTCCGGTATTTGCGGTGCTTCCTGTCTTTTGATTCTCACAGTGTATATAATCTAAGTGGTACTTTTGGTATATGCGGTGTTTTTCGCCTTTTGAGTCTCTCAGTGTATCCTATTTAAGCGGTACTTCAAGTATTTGCGGTGCTTATGTGTTTCGAGTATCTCAAGTGTATTGTCTCTTAGTTGTAACCTATTAAAGCGGTACTTGTAGTATTTGCTATGCTTCCCGTCTTTCGAGTCTCTCAGGTGTATCTTATCTAAGCAGTACTTGTGGTATGTTCGGTGTTTCCGTGTTTCGATTTTCTCAGGTATATCCTATTTATGTGGTGCTTCCAGTATTAGCGGTGCTTCTCGTGTTTCGAGATTTTTAGGTGTATCCTATTTAAATGGTACTTCTGTATTTTTGCGGTTCTTCATTGTTTCGAGTCTCTCAGGTGTATCCTATGTAAGCGGTACTCAGGAATTTCGATGCTTCCCGTCTTTCGACTCTCTCAGGTTTATTTTGTCTAAGAGATACATCCGGTATTTGTGGTGCTTTCCGTTTTTAACAGTCTCCCAGGTGTCTCACAACTAAGCGAACTTCCAGTATTTGCAGTTCTTTCGTGTTTCGAGTCTCTCAGGTGTATCCTATCTAAGCAGTACTTCTGGTATTACGGTGCTTCTCATCTTTCGTGGCTCTCAGTTGTATCCTATCAAAGAGGTACTTCTGGTATTTGTGGTGCTTCCCGTCTTTTGAGTCTCTCAAGTCTATCACATCTAAGTAATACTTCCGTTATTTGTGATGCTTTCCATCTTTCGACTCTCTTAGCTGTATATTTTCTAAGAGGTACTTCCGGTATTTTCGGACTATCTGTCTTTCGAGACTCTCAGGTGTATCCTAACTAAGCGATACATCTGGCATTTGAGGTTCTTATCGTCTTTACATTCGATCAGATGAATTATATCTAAGCGGTACTTTCGGTATTTTCGGTGGTTTTCGTCTTTCGAGTCTTTCAGGTGTACCATATATAAGCGATAATTCCAGTATTTGCATTGCTTTACGCCTTTCGAGTTCTCAAGTTTATCCTGTCTAAGCTGTACCTCCGGTATATGCGTATCTTCCCATCTTTCGAGTCTCTCAGGTGTATTTTTTCTAAGCGATATTCCTAGGAGTTTCAGACTTTATGTATTTCGAGTCTCTCAGGTGTATCCATCTAAGTGACACTTCTGGTATTTACTGTGCTTATTGTTTTTACAGTTTCCCAGGTTAAACCTATCTAAGCGGTACTTCCGGTATTTGCGGTGGTTCCCGTCATTTGAGTCTTTCTGGTGTATCATATTTAACCAGTACTTCTGTTATTTGAGGTGCTTCCCATATTTCGAGTCTCTCAGGTGTATCCTATATAAGCGGTACTTTTGGTATTTGTGGTGCTTCCCGTCGTTCGAGTCTTTCAGGTGTACCATACTTAAGCAATAATTCCGGTATTCGCTGTGCTTCCCGCCTTTCGAGTCAGTCAAGTGTATTCTTTCTATGCGGTACCTCTGGTATATGAGGTGCTTCCCGTCTTTTAAGTTTTTCAGGTGTATTATATTTAGCATTACACTCGGTATTATCAGTGCTTCCCATATTCCCAGTCTCTCAAGTATATACAATCTAAGCAGTAACTCCGGTATATGCGGTGCTTCCCATCCTTTGAGTCGCGATGGTGCATTCTATTTAAGTGGTACTTCCGGTATTTGCGATGCTTCACGTCTTTCGAGTCTCTCATTTGTATCCTATCTTAGCGGTGCTTCCGGTATTTGCAATGCATCTGGTTTTTCGCGTCTTTCTGGTGTATCCTATGTAAGCGGTGCTTCCGGTATTTTCAGTGCTTCTTGTCTTTTGAGTCGCTCAGGTCTATCCTATTTAAGCGGTATTTCCAGTATTTACGATCCTTCCTTTCATTCGCGTCTCTCAGGTGTATCCTATCTAAGTGGTGCTTCTGGTATTTGCGGTGCTTCCTGTCTTTCGAGTCTCTCTGTTGTATTCTATCTAAGCGGTACTTCCGCTATTTGCAGTGTATCCCTGTTTCAAGTCTCTCAGGTTATTTTATTTAAGTGGAGCAGCCAGTATTTGCGGTGTTTTTTATCTTTTGAGTCTCAGGTGTATCCTATCTAAGCAGTACTTTCTGTATTTGTGGTGCTTTCTTTTCATCAAGTCTTTCAGGTGTATACTAACTAAGCGTTACTTCCGGCATTTGTGTTGCAACCCTTCTCTCAAGTCTCTCACCTACTCTATCTAAGAGTTACTTGTGGTATTTGCGGAGCTTCCCGTCTTCGAGTCTCTCAGGTGTATCCGATCTAAGCGGTACTTTCAGTATTTGCGGTGCTTCCCGTATTTCGAGTCTCTCAGTTGTATCCGATCTATGCAGTATTTCCGATATGTGTGGTGCTTTCCGTCTTTCGAGCCTCTCAATTGTATCTGATCTAAGCGGTACTTCCTGTATTTGTGGTGCTTCCCGTCTTTCGAGTCTTTCAGGTTTACCCTATCTAATTGATAATTCAGTTATTTGCTGTGCTTCCCGCCTTTTGAGTCTCACAAGTGTATTCTATCTAAGCGGTAGTTCCAGTATTTGCTGGGTTTTCCGTCTTTAAGTTTTTCAGGTGTACCTTATCTAAGAGATTCCCGTTTTTAGAGTCTCTCAGGTGTATCCTATCCAAGTGGTACTTTCGGTATTTGCAGAGCTTTCCATCTTTCGAGTCTCTAAGGTGTATCCTATCTAATCTGTACTTCCAGTATTTGCGGTTCTTCTTATCTTTCAGTCTCTCAGGCGTATCCTGTCTAAGCGGTACTTCCGGTTTTGCAATGCTTCCCGTCATTCAGTCTCTCAGGTGTATCATTTCTTAGTGGTACTTCCGGTATTTTCTGTGCTTCCCTTCTTTCTTGTCTCTCAGGTTTAACTTATGAAAGTGGTGCTTTGGGTCCTTTTGGTCCGACCGGTCTTTCGAGCCTCTCCCGTGTATCCTGCCTAAGCTGTTCTTCCAGTATTTGATACTCCTGGTATTTCAATTTTCTCAGTTTATTCTTTCTAAGCCTTCCTTTAGTTATTTCCAATCCTTTCGGTATTTCGAGTCTCCCAGGTGTGTTCGGTTTAATGGACCTCCCAGTCTTTCCACTTTTTCTTGACCTTCAGTCTCCCAATGTATCTTTTCTAAGCAGTCCTTCCTGTCTTTTTGGTCCTTCTGTTCTTTCAAGTCTCTATGGTGTATCTTATGTAAGCGGTACTTCCGGGATTTGTGGTGCTTCCCATTTGTAGAGTCTCTCAGGTGTATGCTACCCAAGTGGTACTTCCGGTATTTGCGGAGCTCCCCATCTTTCGAGTCCCTAAGGTGTACCGTATCTAGTGGTCCTTCCAGAATTTTTGGTGCTTTTTGTCTTTCGATTCTCTCAGGTGTATCTTGACTAAGCGGTACTTATGGTATGTTCGGTGTTTCCGTGTTTCGATTTTCTCAGGTGTATACTATCTAAGTGGTGCTTCAGGTATTAGCGGTGTTTCTCGTGTTTCAAGACTTTTAGGTGTATCCTATTTAAACGGTACTTCCGATATTTGCAGTCCTTCTTTGTTTCGAGACTCTCAGGTGTATAATATGTAAGCAGTACATCAGAAATTGAAGTGCTTCCCGTCTTTTGACTCTCTCAGGTTTATTTTGTCTAAGAGATACTTCCGGTATTTGCGTTGCTTCCCGTCTTCAAGAGTCTCCCAAGTGTATCACATCTAAACGACATTTCCGGTATTTGCAGTTCTTTCGTGTTTCGAGTCTCTCAGGTGTATTCTATCTAAGCGGTACTTCTGGTATTACGGTGTTTCTCGTCTTTCGAGGCTCTCAGGTGTATTCTATCAAAAAGGTACTTCCGGTATTTGCGGTGCTTCCTGTCTTTCGAGTCTCTCAGGTCTATCACATCTAAGTAATACTTCCGTTATTTGCGATGCTTTTTGTCTTTCGACTCTCTCAGCTGTATATTTTCTAAGAGGTACTTCCGGTATTTTCGGACTATCTGTCTTTCGAGACTCTCAGGTGTATCCTAACGAAACGAATCTTCCGGCATTTGAGGTTCTTATCGTCTTTACATTCTATAAGGTGAATACTATCTCAGCGGTACTTTCGGTATTTTCGGTGGTTCCCGTCTTTCGAATCTTTCAGCTGTACCATATATAAGTGATAATTCCAGTATTTGCAGTGCTTTACGCCTTTCGAGGTCTCAAGTTTATCTTATCTAAGCAGTACCTCCGGTATATGCGTATCTTCCTGTCTTTCGAGTTTCTCATGTGTATTCTATCTAAGCGGTACTTCCAGTATTTGCGGTGCTTCACATCTTTCGAGTCTCTCATGTGTATATGATCTATGTGGTATTTCCGATATATGCGGTGCTTCCCGTCTTTTGAGTCTCTCAAGTGTATCTGATCTAAGCGGTACTTCTGGTATTTGTGGTGCTTCCCGTCTTTCGAGGCTCTCTGGTGTTTTCTAACTGAGCAATACTTCTGGGGCTTGCCGTGCTTCCCGTCTTTCGAGTCTCTCAGGTGTATTCGATCTATGGGGTTCTTCCAGAATTAGTGGTGCTTTTTATCTTTCTATTCTCTCAGGAGTATATGATTTAAGTGGTGCTTCCGATATTTTCGGTGCTTCCTTTCTTTCGAATTTCTTAGTTGTAACCTATCTAAGGAGTACCTCCGGTATTTCCTGTGCTTCCCGTCTTTTCAGTCTCTCAGGTATATCCAATTTAAGAGGTACTTCCGGTATTGGCGGTGCTTCCCGTCTTTCGAGTCTCTCAGGTGTATCCTATCTAATATGTACTTCCAATATTCGCTGAGTTTCCCGTTTTTCGAGTCTTTCTGGTATATCCTATTTATCCGGTTCTTCTGGTATTTACAGTGCTTTTATGTTTTGAGTCTCTCAGTGTATTTTATCTAAGTGGTGCAGCTGGTATTTGCAGTGCTTCCTGTCCTTCGAGTCTCTCAGGTTTATTTCATCTAAACCATATTTTCGGTGTTTGCAGTGCTTCCCATCTTTTGAGTCTCTCAGGTGTATCTGTTCTTTGGGTACTTCTGGTATTTGCAGTGCTTCCCGTCTTTCGAGAGTCTCAGGTGTATTCCATGTAACCCATACTTCTGGTGTTTGCAGTGCTTCCCGTGTTTCGAGTCTCTCAGGTGTATCTGACCTATGGGGTACTTCCAAATTTGCGGTGCTTCCCGTTTTCGAGTCTCTCAGGTGTATAGTATCTAAGCGGTACTTCTGATATTTGCGGTGCTTCCCATCTTACGAGTCTCTCAGGTGTATCCGATCTAAGCGGTACTTTCGGTATTTGCGGTGCTTCTGGTCTTTTGAGTCTCTCAATTGTATCTGATCTAAGCGGTACTTCCGGTATTTGCGGTGCTTCTTGTTGTCGAGTCTTTCAGGTGTACCCTATTTAATCGATAATTCTGTTATTTGCTGTGTTTCCCGCCTTTCGAGTCTCTCAAGTGTATCCTATATAAGCGGTACCTCCGGTATATACAGATCTTCTCGTTTTTTGAGTCTCTCAGGTGTATTCTATCTAAGCGGTACTTCTGGTATTTGCGGTGGATCGCATCTTTCGAACCTCTCCGTTGTTTTTTATCTAAGCGGTACTTTCGATATTGCGGTGCTTCCCGTCTTTCGAGTCTCTAAGGTGTATTCTATTTAAGCGGTACTTCCGGTATTTGTGGTGCTTCTCGTCTTTCGAGTCTCTCGGGTGTATCTAATTGGGCGGTATTTCCCATATTTGCGGTGCTTCCTGGTTTTCGAGTCTCTCAAGTGTATCTGATCTAAGCGGTACTTTCGGTATTTGCGATGTTATTCTTTTTTCGAGTCTTTTCGGTGTACCCTATCTAATCGATAATTTCGATATTTGCGTTGCTTTTTTCCTTTTGAGTCTCTCAAGTGTATCCTATATAAGCGGTACCTCCGGCATATGCTGATCTTCCTGACTTTTGAGTCTCTCAGGTGTATTTTTTCTAAGCGGTACTTTCGGTATTCATAGAGCTTACCGTATTTCGAGTCTCTCAACTGTATCTGATCTAAGCAGTACTTCTGGTATTTTCAGTATTTCCCATTTTTCGAGTCTCTCAGGTGTAACCTATCTAAGAGATACTTCTGGTATTTGTTGTGCTTTTTGTCTTTCGAATCTCTCAGGTGTATCCTATCTAAGAGTTACTTTCAGTAGTTGCGGTGCTTTCTTGTTTCGAGTCTCCCTGGTGTATCTTATCTAAGCGCTATTCCCGGGATTTGCAGTGCTTCCCGTATTTCGAGTCTCTCAGGTGTATCCTGTCTAAGCGGTACTTCTGATTATGCGATACTTTCCGTCTTTCAGTTTCTCAGGTGTATTTTATCTAAGCTATACTTTCGATATTTGCAGTTCTTATCATCTTTACAGTCTCTCAGGTGTATCCTATCTAAGCGTTACTTTAATATATGCGGTGGTTCCCTTCTTTTAAGTCTTACTGGTGTATTCTATTTAACCAGTACTTCTGGTATTTGCGGTTCTTCCCATCTTTCGAGTCTCTCTAGGTATATTCTATCTAAGTGCTACATCCGGTATATGCGCTGCTTCCTGTCTTTTGAATTTCTCAGGTGTATCCTATCTAACCAGTATTTCCGGTATTTGCGGTGCTTCTCGGCTTTCGAGGTTCTCAAGTGTATCCTATCTAAGCTGTACCTTTGGTATTTGCGGTGCTTCCCGACTTTCGAGGCTCTCAGCTGTATTCTTCCTAATCGCTACTTCCAGTATTTGCAGTGCTTCAGTTCTTTGAGTCTCTCTGTTGTATCCTATCTTAGCGGTGCTTCCGGTATTTGCGATGCTTCCCATTTTTCGAGGCTTTCTTGAGTATCCTATTTAAGTGGTGCTTTTGGTATTTTCGAAGCTTCCCGTCTTTTGAGTCTCTCTTGTATCCTATCTAAGCGGTACTTCCGGTATTTGCTGTGCTTCCTTGTTTCGAGTTTTTCAGGTGTATTTTATCTAAGTGGTGCAGGCGGTATTTGCAGTGCTTCTCATCTTTTGAGTCTCTCAGGTTTATCATATCTAAATGGTACTTCCGGTATTTGCTTTGGTTCCCATTCGTGTCTCTCAGGTGTATCCGATCTAAACCGTACTTCTGGTATTTGCGAGTTTTCGGTCTTTCAAGTTTCTCAGTGTATCCTATCTAAACGGTACATCCAGTATTTGCGGTGTTTTCTTCTTTTGCGTCTCTCAAATGTATTCTATCTAAGCAATACTTCCGTTATTTGCGGTGCTTCCCGTCTTTCGAGTATCTCAAGTGTATCCTATCCATACAGAACCTCCGGTATTTGCGGTGCTTTCCGTCTTTCGAGTCTCTCAGGTGTATCCTATTTAAACGGTACTTCCGGTATTTACGATGCTTTCCGTATTTAGAGTCTCTCAGGTGTATGCTATCTAAGTGGTGCTTCCGGTATTTGCGGTGTTTTCTTATTTCGCGTCTCTCAGGTGTATCCTGTGTAAGCGGTACTTCCGGTTTTGCGATTCTTCCCGTCTTTCGAGTGTCTCAGCTGTATCCTATCTAAGCAGTACTGGTATTTGCGGTGCCACCCATGATTCGAGTATCTCAAGTGTATTGTAACTAAATGGTACTTCCGGTATTGCGGTGTTCCCGTCTTTCGAGTCTCTTAGTAGTAACCTATTAAAGCGGTACTTGCGGCTTTTGCTGTGCTTCCCGTCTTTTGAGGTTCTCAGGTGTATCCTATCAAAGAGGTATTTCCGGTATTTGCGGTGCTTCCCATCTTTCGAGTTTCTCAATTTTATCACATCTAAAGGATACTTCCAGTATTTGCGGTGGTTCCCGTCTTTCGAGTCTCTCAGGTTTATCCTATCTAAGCGATACGTTTGGTATTTTCTTTCCTTCCCATCTTTTGAGTCTCTCAGGTGTATTTTTTCTCAGCATATTACCGGTATTTTCGAAATTCTAGTCTTTTGAGTCTTTCAGGTGTATGCTCTCTAAGTGATATTTCTGTGATTTGCGGTGCTTATTGTCTTTACAATATCTCAGGTGTATCCTATCTAAGCGGGACTTCCGGTATTTGCGGTGGTCCTTGTCTTTTGAGTCTTTCTGGTGTATCCTGATTAAGCGGTGCTTCCGGTATTTTCGGTCCTTTTTGTTTTTCGAGTCTCTGTGGTGTATTCTATCTAAGGGGTACTTACGGTACTTGCAGTGCTTCCCGTCATTCGAGTCTCTCAGTTATATTCTATCTAAGCATTACTTCCGATATTTGCGTTGCTTCAGTTCTTTGAGTTTCTCAGTTGTATCCTATCTTAGCGGTGCTTCCGGTTTTTTCGAAGCTTCTCGACTTTTGAGTCTTTCAGGTGTATTCTCTTTAAGCAGTACTTTTATATTTACGATGCTTCCTGTCTTTCGCGTCTTTCAGGTGTATGCAATCTAAGTGGTATTTCTGGTATTTGCAGTGCGTCCCATCTTTCGAGCCTCTCAGGTGTATCCTGCATAAGCGGTTCTTCCGGTTTTTCCGGTACTCTCAGTATTTCATTTTTCCAAGTATATACTGTCTAATTTGTACTTCCGGTCTTTTTCATTTTTAGGATTTTCAACTCTCTCGAGATGTTCTGTCAAAGCGGACCTTCCACTGTTACCGGATTTTCTGGATTTTCGGTCGCCCAGTTGTATCTTTTCTGAGTGGTCCTTCCTGTCTTTTTGGTCCTTCTAGTCTTTCGAGTCTCTCAGGTGTATCTTATCTAAGCGGTACCTCCGAAAATTACGGTGCTTCCCGTTTTTCGAGTATCTCAGGTGTATCCTATCTAAGTGGTATTTCCGGTATTTGCTGTGCTTCCCATCTTTAAGTTTCACAGGTGTGCCTTATTTAAGCGGTACTTCCGGTATTTGAAGTGCATCCCATCTTTGGAATCTCTCAGCTGTATTCTAACTAAACGGTACTTCTGGTATATGCAGTGCTTCTCGTCTTTTGAGTCTCTCAAGTGTATTCTTTTTAAGCGGTACTTTCGATATTTGCAGTGTTTCTTTTCCATCGAGTCTTTCGGTTGTATCTTATCTAAGCGTTTTCCTGTATTTGTGGTACTGCGCATCTTTCCAGTCTCTCAGGTGTATCCTATCTAAGCGGTACTTCCGGTATTTGATGTGTTTTCCTTCTTTTGAGTCTCTCAGCTGTATTATATCTAAGTGGTACTTCTGGAATTTGTGGTGCTTCCGTCTCTCGAATCTCTAGGTGTATCATATTTAAACGGTACTTCTGGTATTTGCGGTGCTTCTCTTCTTTCGAGTCTCTCAGGTATATTTTATCTGAGCAGTACTTCTGGTATTTGCGATGCTTCCCGTCTTTCCTGTCTCTCAGGTGTAACTTATCTAAGCGGTATCTTCGGTATTTGCAGTGCTTCCCATCTTATACTCACTCAGGTGTATAATATCTAAGCAGTACTTCCGGTATTTTCGGTGCTTACCGTCTTTCGCGTCTCTCAGGTTAATCTATGAAAGCGGTATTTTGGGTTCTTATGGTCCTTCTGGGCTTTTGAGCCTCTCTGGTGTATTTTGCCTACGCGGTTCTTTTGGTTCTTTTGGTACTCCTGGTATTTCGAGTCTCTCAGTTTATCCTGTCTAAGCCGTCCTTCCGGTATTTCCAATCATTTGGTATTTCGATTCTCTCAGGTGTGTTATGTTTAAGCGGACCTCCCAGTGTTTCCAGTTTTTTTGAACTTTCAGTCTTTCTGTGTATTTTTTCTAACTGATCCTTCCTATCTTTTTGATTTTTCTGGTCTTTCTAGTCTCTCACGTGTATCTTATTAAGTTGTACTTCCAGTATTTGCAGAGCTTTTCATTTTTCGAGTCTCTCAGGTGGATTCTATCTAAGCGGAACTTCCGGTATTTGCGGTGGTTCCCATCTTTTGAGTCTTTCTGGTGTATCCTATTTAATCAGTACTTCTGGTATTTGTGGTGCTTCCTGTTTTTCGAGTCTCTCAGGTGTATCTGATCTAAGCGGTACTTCCGTTGTTTTCGGTGCTTCCTGTCTTTCGGCTGTCCATTGGGTCTTTTTGGTCTTTCCGGTCTTTCGAGCCTCTTAGGTATAACCTGCCTAAGCAGATCTTCCGGTTCTTTTGATACTCCTGGTATTTTGAGTCGCTCAGTTTATCCTGTCTAAGCCGACGTTCCAGTATTTCCGATCCTTCCGATATTTTGAGTCTCTCAGGTTTGTTCTGTTTAAGCAGACCTCCTGGTCTTTCCAGAGTTTCTATAGTTTCGGTCTCCCAGTGTTCTTTTGTATGCGGTTCTTCCTGACTTCTTTGTTATTCTGGTTTTTACAGTTTTTCAGGTGTACCATTTCTGAGCAGTACTTCTGGCATTTGCGGTGCTTTCTGTTTTTCGAGTCTCTCAGGTGTATTCTATCTGAGCGGCACTTCCGGTATTTGCGGTGCTTCTCGTCTTTCGAGTCCATCATTGTGTCCGATAAGCGGTACTTCTGGTTTTTGCGGTGCTTACTGTTTTTTCAGGCTCTCATGTGTATCCTATTTAGGCGGTACTTCCGGTATTTGCAAAGTTTTCTGTTTTCGAGGCTTTCAGGTGTATCCTATCTAAGCCATACTTCCAGTAATTGCAGTGCTCACAGTCTTTCATGTATCTCAGGTGTATACTTTCTAAGCGGTACTTCCGGTATTGCGATGCATTCCGTCTTCCAGCTTCTCAGGTGTATCCTGCCAAAGCGGTTCTTCTTGTCTTCTGGTACTCTTGGTATTTCGATTCTTTCAGGTATATACTGTTTAAGCTGTCATTCTGGTCTTTACGATTATTCCGGTGTTTGGAGTTTCACAGGTGTGTTCTGTCCAAATGGATATTCCGGTCTTAACGATTTTTCTGAACTTTCGGTCTCCAAGTTTTATCTTTTATAAGCGGTCCTTCCTGTCTTTGTGGTCCTTCTGGTCTTTCGAGTCTCTCAAATGTATCTTATCTAAGCGGTACTTCCGGGATTTATGGTGCTTCCTGTCTTTCGAATATCTCAGGTGTATTTTATATAAGCGGTACTTCTGGTATTTTTGGTGCTTCCCGTCTTTCGAGTCTCTCAGGTGTGTCGTATCTAAGCGGTACTTCCGTTATTTGCTGTGCTTCCCATCTTTAAGTTTCTAAAGTGTATCTTATCTAAGCGGTTCTTCCGTTATTTGCAGTGCTTCTCATCTTTTGAGTCTCTCAGGTGTATCATATCTAAACAGTACGTTCGCTATTTGAAAAACTTCCCGTTCTTCGAGTCTCTCAGCTATATCTTATCAAAGTGGTACTTCGGAATTTTTGTTGTGCTTCCGTCTTTCGAGTCTCTCAGGTGTATCCTATCTAAGCGGTACTTACGGTATTCGCGGTGCTTCCCGTCTTTTGAGTTACGCAAGTGTATCCATTTCAAGCTGTACTTCCAGTATTTTTGGCGCTTCTTGATTTCGAGTCTGTCATGTGTAACCTATCGAAGTGGTACTTCCAGTATTTGCTGTTCTTCCCGTCTTTAGAGTTTTTCATGTGTATTTTATCTAACGGTACTTCTGGTATTGGGGATCCTTCCGTCTTTCTTGTCTCTCAGGAGTATTTTATTCAAGCGGTACTTTCAGTATTTGTGCTGCTTTTGTCTTTCAAGTCTCTCAGATGAATCATATCTAAGCGGTACTTTCGATATTTGAGGTGCTTCATGTCTTTTAGACTCTCACGTGTATCCTATCAAAGAGGTACTTCCGGTATTTTCAGAGCTTCTGTGTTTCGAGTCTCTCAGGTGTATTCTATCTAAGTGGTACTTCCTGTATTTGCGGTGCTTTCCGTCTTTTAGTTTCTCAGGTGTATCTTATTTAAGCGTTTCTTCCCGTTTTGCGGTGCTTCCCATCTTACAAGTCTCTCAGGTGCATCATATCTAAGCCATACTTCCGGTGTTTGCAGTGCTTTCTGTCTTTCTCATCTCTCAAGTTTTCCAATCTAAATGGTGCTTAGGTTATTTGTGGTTCTTCCTGTCTTTCGAGTCTCTCAGGTGTATTCTATTTAAGCAGTATTTCTTGTATTTGCGGTACTTTCCATCTTTTGAGTCTCTTTGTTGTAACCTATCTAAGCGGTAGTTTCAGTATTTGCGGTGCTTTTTTGTTTCAAGTGTCTCAGGAGTATATAATCCTAGTGGTGCATCCGGTATTGGAGGTGCTTATTGTCTTTCGAGTTTCTAAGGTGTATCCTCTATAAGCAGTAATTTAATTATTTGCGGTTCTTCCGTGATTTGATTCTCTAAGGTATATTTTATCTAAGTGGTTTCGCCGGTATTTGCTGTACTTCGCATCTTTCGATTGTCTCAGTTGTATTTTATCTAAGCAGTATTTACAGTATTTGCGGTTCTTCCCGTCTTTTGAGTCTCTCTGGTGTATCCAATTAGAAGGGTATTTCCGGTATTTTCAGTGCTTTTCGTCTTTCGCGTCTCTCATGTTTAACCTATGAAATAGGTCCTTTGGGTCCCATTGGTCCTTCCGGGCTTTCGAGTCTCTCAGGTGTATTCAATCCAAGTGGAACTTCCGGTAGTTGCGGTGCTACCCTTCTTTCGAGTCTCTCACCTATCCTATCTAAGCAGTACTTCCGGTATTTGCGGTGCTTCATGTATTTCGAGTCTCTCAGGTGTTTTCTATTTAAGCGTTACTTTCGGTATTTGCGGTGCTTCTCATATTTCTAGTCCCTCAGGTGTATACGATCTAAGCGTTACTTCCGGTATTTGCGGTGCTACTTGTTTTTTAAGTTTCTCAAGTGTATCCTATCTAAGCGGTACTTTCGGTATTTGCGGAGCTTCCCATTTGTCGAGTCTCTCGGTTGTATCCTATTCAAGAGGTACTTCTGGTATTTGTGGAGCTTCTCATTTTTCGAGTCTTTCAGGTGTGTACTTTCTAAGCCATTCTTCCGATATTTGCGGTGCTCCCGTCTTTCGAGTATCTCATGTGTATCCTATCTAAGCAGTACTTCAGGTATTTGCGGTGCTTCCAATCTTTGAGGCCTCTCAGGTGTTTTCTGCGTAAGCAGTTCTTCCGGTTCTTCTGGTACACTCGGTATTTCGAGTCTCTCTGGTATATACTGTCTAAGTCGTCCTTCCGGTCTTTCAGATACTTCTGGTATTTTGAATTTCACAGGTGTGTTCTATACAAGCGGACCTTCCAGTCCTACCGGTTTTTCTGGACCTTCGGTCTTCCGGTTGTGTCTTTTCTAAGCAGTCCTTCCTGTCTTTTTGGTCCTTCTTGTCATTCAACTCTCTCAGGTGTATCTTATATAAGCGGAACTTCCGGGATTGACGGTGCATCCCATCTTTCGAGTATCTCAGGTGTATCCTACATTAGCAGTACTTCCGGTATTTGTGGTGCTTCCCGTCCTTTAGTCTCTCAGGTGTATATTATTTAAGCGGTTCTTCAGGTATTTGCGGTGCTTTTGTGTATCGAGTCTCTAAGTTGTATCCTATTTAAGCGGTACTTCCTGTATTTGCGGTGCTTTCCATCTTTCGAGTCTCTCAGGTTTATCTTATCTTAGCGGTACTTTCGGTATTTACATTGCTTTCCGTCTTTCGAGTCTCTCAGGTGTATCCTATCTAAGCGGTACTTCCAGTATTGGTGGAGTTTCTGTCTTTCGAGAGTCTCAGGTGTATCCTTTCTAAGCAGTACTTCCGGGATTTGCGGTGCTTCCTGTCTTTCAAGTCTCTCAAGTGTATACTATCTAAGCGATAATTCTGGTATTTTCGATGCTCTTCGTCTTTCGAGTCTCTCAGGTGTACCTATCTAAACGTTATTTCAGTATTTAAGGTGCTATCGTGTTTCGAGTCTCCCAGGTGTTACTACCGGGATTTGCCATGCTTCCTGATTTTTGAGTCTCTCAAGTGTATCCTTTCTAAGTGGTAATTCTGGTTTTTGTGGTGCATCCCATTATTCGAGTCTCTCAGTTGTATCTTATCTAAGCGGTACTTCAGGTATTTGCGGTGCTTTTTGTCTTTAAAGTCTCTCAGGTGTATTTTATCTAAGCGGTACTGCAGGGATTTGGGGTGCTTCTGTGTTTCGAGTCTCTCACGTGTATCCTATATAATTTCTGCTTCCAGTATTTGTGGTGGTTCTCGTCTTTTGAGGCTTTCAGATGTATTCTATCTAAACAATACTTCTGATATTTGTGGTGCTTCCGTGGTACGAGAGTCTCAGTTATATTTTATTTAAGTAGTACTTTAAGTATTTGCGGTGCTTCTGTCTTTCAAGTCTCTCAGGTGTATCCTATCAAAGATATACTTCCGAAATTTGCGGTGCTTCATGTCTTTCGAGTTACTCAGGTGTAACATATCTATGCGGTACTGCAGGGATTTGTGGTGCTTTCCGTCTTTTGAGTCTCTCTGCTGTATCATATCTAAGTGTTACTTAGTGCTTCCCGGCTTTCAAGTTTTTCAGATGTATCCTATCTAAACTGTACTTCTGATATTTCAGGTGCTTTGGTTTTTTTATTCTCTCATGTGTATCCTATCTAAAGATTACTTCCAGGATTGCCGTGCTTCCCGCCTTTCGAGTTTCTCAGGTGTATCTATGTAAGCGGACCTTCCCGTATTTGTGGTGCTTTCTGTCTTTCGAGTCTCTCAGGCGTATTTTATCTAAGCGGTAGTTCCGGTACTTTCGGTGCTTCCCGTCTTTCGAGTATCTCAGGTTTCTCTGATCTAAAGTGTGCTCCCGGTATTTGCGGTACTTCTGTTTTTCGAGTCTCTCAGGTATATTTGTCTAAGCGATACTTCAGGTACTCGCGGTGATTTCCGTCTTTCGAGTGTCTCAGGCGCATCCGATCTAAGCGGTAATTACAGTATTTCCAGTGCGTCCCATCTTTCAGTCTCTCATTTGTATCCTATCTAAGGAAACCTTCCAGTATTTGCGGTGCTTCCTGTCTTTAGAGACTCTCAGGTGTATCCTATCTAAGAGATACTTCCAGTATTTCCTTTGCTTCTGTCTTCGAGTCTCTCAGTTGTATCCTGTCTAAGTGGTACTTCCGGTATTTGCGGTGCTTCCGTATTTCAAGTCTCTACGGTGTATCCTATCTAAGCGTTACTTCCGATATTTGTGGTGCATTCGTGTTTCGAGTCTCCCAGGTGTATCCTATCTAAAAGGTACTTCCTGGATTTGGAAGGCCTCCCGTCTTTCGAGTGTCTCACGTCTATCCGATCTAAGCAATACTTCTGGTATTTGTGATGCTTCTCGTATTTCGATTCTCCAGGGTATATCTTATCTAAGCGGAACTTCCAGTATTTGCAGTGCTTACTGTCTTTCTAGTTTCTCAAGTGTATTCAATCTAAGCGGTACTTCAGGTATTTGTGGTGCTTTTTGTCTTTCGAGTCTCTCAGGTGTATCTTATCTAAGCGGTACTTCCAGTATTTTCAGTGCTTCCGTATTTAGAGTCTCTCAGGTGCATCCTATGTATGTGGTGCTTCCGGTTGCAGTTGTTCTCGTTTTTCGAGTTTTTTGTGTATCCTATTTAAACGGTACTTCTGGTATTTGTGGTGCTTTCGTGTTTCGAGTCTCTCAGGTGTATCCTGTCTATGCGGTACTGCCGGTATTTGCGGTGCTTCCCGGCATTTAGTCTCTCAGGTGTATGCTATCTAAGCGGTACTTTTATTATTTGCGGTGCTTTTGTGTTTCGAGTCTCTAGGTGTATTGTATCTAAGCAGTAATTCCGGGATTGCTGTGCTTCTCGCCTTTCGAGTGTCTCAGGTATATCTTATCTAAGCGGACCTTCCGGTATTTGCGGTGCTTCCGTCTTTTGAGTCTCTTAGTTGTATCCTGTCTAAGAGTTACTTCCGGTATTTGCGGTTCTTCCCGTCTTTTGTGTCTGTCAGGTGAATTCTATCAAGGCAGAATTTTGGTATTTGCAGTGCTTCCTGTCTTTCGTGTCTCTCAGATGTATCTTATTTAAGCAAACCTTCTGGTTTTTGTGGTGCTTCCCATTTTGTTGTCACTCAGGTGTATCCAATCTAAGCCGTACTTCTGGTATTTGAGGTGCTACTCCTCTTTCCAGGTTATCAGAAGTATTGTAACTAAGCGGTACTTCTGGTATTTGCGGTGCTTCCCATTTTTCGAGTTTCTCAAGTGTATCCTATCTAAGCGGTACTTCTGGTATTTGCAGTGCATTTGTGTTTCGAGTTGCCCAGGTGTATCCTGTCTAAGAGGTATTTTTAAAATTTGCGAGGCTTCCCATCTTTCGAGTCTCTCAGGTTTATCGGATCAAAAGCAATACTTCCGGTATATGCGGTGCTTTTCATCTATCGAGTCTCCCAGGTGTATCCTATTTAAGCGGTACTTCCAGTATTTGCAGTGCTTCCTCTCTTTCCAGTCTCTCAAGTGCATCCAATGTAAGCAGTACTTCCAGTATTTGCAATGCTTCCTCTTATTCAAGTCTCTCAGGTGTATCGTATCTAAGCAGTACTTTTGCAATTGCCGTGCTTCCCGCCTTTTGAGTCTTTCTGGTGTATCCTATCTAAACGGACCTTCCGGTATCGCGGTGCTTCCGGTCTTTAAAATCTCCCAGGTGTTTCCTTTCCAAGAGGTACTTCCAGTATGTGCGGGCTTTCTGTCTATCGAGAGTCTCATGTTTATTCTATCTAAGTGGTACCACCGGTATTTGCGGTGCTTTTCGTCTTTCGAGTCTTACATGAGTATAATTTCTAAGCCATCCTTCCCTGAATTTTCGGTGTTTCCAGTCTATCGAGTCTTTCAGGTGTTCCGATCTAAGCGGTAGTTCCGGTATTTTCGAAGTTTCCTGTCTTTCGAGTTCCTCAGGTGTATCCAATTTAAGCGGTACTCCCGGCTTTTGCGGTGATTCTCTTCTTTCGTGTCTCTCAGGTATTGGAGGTGCTTCCCATCTTTCGAGTCTCTCAATTGTATCCTATCAAATTGGGCCTTCCATTATTTGCGGTGTTCCTGTATTTTGAGTCTCTCAGTTGTATTCTATCTAAGCGGTACTTCTGGTATTTGCAGTGCTTCTCGTCCCTTGAGGTTCTCAGAAGTATCGTACCTAAGCGGTATCAGGTATTTGTGGTTATTCCCGTTTTCTCGAATCTCATGTGTACTTCTACGATGAGGTACTTCCAGTATTTGCGCTGATTCCCGTCTTTCGATAGTCTTATGTTTATTCTATCTAAGCAATATGACCAGTATTTACGGGGCTTCCTGTCGTTCGAGTCTCTAATGTGTATCCTTTCTAAGCCATACTTCTGGTATTTTTGGTGCTTTCTGTCTTTCGAGTCTCTCAGGAATTTCGATCTAAGTGGTCCTTCCGGTATTTCGGGCTTCCCTTATTTCCAGTTTCTCAGGTGTATTCAATCTAAATGATACTTTCAGTATTTGCGGTGCTTCCCATCTTTTGACTCTCTAAAAAGTATTCGACCTAGCTTTAGTTTCAGTAATTTCGATGCTTCCTTTCTTTTGAGTCTCTCAGATGTATCCTATCTAAGCAGTATTTCCAGTATTTGCGGTGCTTCAGTCTTTTGAGTCTCTTGGGTGTATCCTATCTAAGCCATACTTCCAATATTTGCAGTCTTTCCCGTCATTCGATTTTTCTCACGTGTATCCTTTCTAAGCTGTACTTCTCGTATTTGCTGTTCTTCCTGTCTATCGATTCTCTCATGTGTATACTTTCTAATCAATCCTTTTGATATTTTCAGTGCTTCCCGTCTTTCGAGTCTCTCAGGTCTTTTGATCTAAGTGGTACTTCCGGTATTTCGGGCTTCCCTTCTTTCGAGTGTCTCAGGTATATCCAATCTAAGCGGCACTTCCCGTATTTGTGGTGCTTCCTGTCTTTGGTGTCTCTCAAATGTATTCTATCAAAGAGGACTTTCCGGTATTTGTGGTGCTTTCTGTCTTTCGAGTCTCTCAGTTGTATCCTACGTAAGCGGTACTTCTGGTATTTGCCATGCTTCTCGTCTTTTAGGTTATCAGAACTTTCGTAACTAAGCGGTACTGCTGGTAGTTGCAGTGATTCCCATATTTCGAGTATCTCAGGTGTATACCTTCGAAGCGATACTTCCGATATTTGCGGTGCTTCCTCTTTTCGAATCTCTCAGTTTTGTCCTATCTAAGCGGTACTTCCGGTATTTGCGGTGCTTCCCGTCTTTCGAGTCTCTCAAGTGTATCCATCTAAGCGGTAGTTCCGGTATTTTCAGTGCTTCTTGTCTTTTGAGTCTCTAAGGTGTATCCGATCAAAGTGGTATTTTCGGTATTTCCGGTCCTTTCCGTCTTTTGAGTCTCTCAGGTGTATCACATTGAAACAATACTTCCGGTATTTCCGGTGATTTTCATCTTTCGAGTGTCTCAGGTGTATACTATTTAAGCAGTAGGTTTGGTATTTTCTGTGCTTCGCATCTTTCGAGTCTCTCAGGTGTATTTTTTCTAAGCAGTACTTTCCGTATTGTGGTGGTTCCAGTGTTTTGATCTTTCATATGTATTCTATTTAACCGGTACTTCCGGTATATGCGGTACTTCCCGTCTTTCGAGTCTCTCAATTGTATCCTATCTATGCAGTAGCTCCGGTTTTTTGGGACTTTTGATCTCTCAGTTGTATCTTTTGTAAGCGGTCCGTCCTATCTTTTTGGTCCTTCTGGTCATTTGAGAATCTCTGGTGTATCTTATATAACCGGTACTTCTGAGATTTGCGGTGATTCCCGTCTTTTGAATCTCTCAGGTGTATCCTATCTAAGCGGTAATTTGGTATTTGCGGTGCTCTCCATCCAATAATCCTTTCAGGTGTATCCTATCTAAGCGTTATTTACAAATTGCGGTGCTATCCTTCTCTCGAGGCTCTCAGGTGTATTTTTTCTAAGCGGTACTTCCAATATTTGCGGTGCTTCCCTTCTTTTGAGTCTCTCATTTTTCTCCTCTCTAAGCGTTACTTCCGGTATTTGCGGTGCTTCCCTTTTTTCATGTCTGTCAGGTGTATCCGATCTAAGCGGTACTTTCTGTATTTGGGTGATTCCCGTCTTTCAAGTCTCTCAAGTGTATCCTATCTAAGTGGTACTGCCGGTATTTTTGGTGCTTTTTGTCTTTTGAGTCTTTCAGGTGTAATTTTCTAAGTGGTGCTTCCGGTATTTGCGGTGGATCCCGTCTTTCGAGTCTCTCAGGTGTATCACATTTAAGCGATACTTCCGGTATTTACGGTGCTTCCTGTCTTCCAAGTCTCTCAGGTATGTCCTATCAAAGCGTTACATTTGGTATTTTTTGTGCTTCCTGTCTTTCGATTCTCTCATGTGTATCCAATCTAAGCGGTACTTCCGGAATTTTCGGTGCTTCCCGTCTTTGGGTCTCTAGGGTTTAACCTAAGAAAATGCTCTTTGGGTCATTTTGGTCCTTCCGCTCTTTAGAGCTTTTCAGGTGTATCCTGCGTAAACGGTTCTTCCGGGTCTTCTGGTACTCCTGGTATTTAGAATCTCTCAGTATATCCTTCTGAGCCTTCTTTCCTGGGCTTTCCGATTTTTCTGGTAATTCGAGTCTCTCAGGTGTGTTCTGTCCAAGCGAACCTTCCAGTCTTTCCGGTTTTTCGGGACTTTCAGTCCCACAGTTGTATCTTTTCTAAATGGTCCTTCCTGTCCTATTGGTCCTTCTGGTCTTTCGAGTCTCTCAGGTGTATCTTATCTAAGCAGTACCTCCGGAATTTACGGTGCTTCCCGTCTTCCGAGTATCTCACGTTTATCCTTTCTAAGCGGTACTTCTGGTATTTTCGGTGCTTCCCGTCTTTCGTGTCTCTCAGGTGTATCCTATTTAAGCGGTACCTTCGCTATTTAAAGGACTTTCAGTCCTTCGAGTCTCTCAGGTGTATCCTATCTATACGGTACTTTCAATATTTGCGGTGTTTCCCGTCCATCGAGTCTTTCAGCACTATCCTATCTAGGCATTCCTTCCGGTATTTGCGGTGCTTCACGTCATTCGAGTCTCTCAGGTGTTACCTATCTAAGCGGTACTTACAGTATTTGCGGTGCTTCCTGTCTTTCGAGTCTCTCAGCTGTATCATATCTAAGTGGTACTTCCGAAATTTGTGGTGCTTCCATCTTTCGAGTTTCTCAGGTATAACATATCTAAACAGTACTTCCGGTATTGCGGTGCTTCCCGTTTTTCGAGTTTCTCAGCTGTATCCTATCTAAGTGGTACTTCCGGAATTGGTGGTGCTTCCCGTCTTTCTCGTCTCTCAGGTGTATCTTATCTAAGCGGTACCTCCGGTATTAGCGGTGTTTTTCGTCTTTTGAGTTTCTCAAGTGTGTTCTATTCAAGCTGTAATCCGGTATTTGCAGTGCTTCCCGTCTTTCGAGTCTCTCAGGGGTATCCTTTCTATGCGGTACTTCTGATATATGCGGTGCTTCCCATCTTACGAGTCACTCAGGTTTATTCTATCTATGCTGTACTTCCGGCATTTGCGGTGCTTCCTGTCTTTCGCGTCTCTCAGGTTTATCCTATCTAAGTTTGCTTCAGTATTTGCGGTGCTTGAAGTCTTTTGAGTCTCTCAGGTGTATCCTATCTATCGGTACTTCCGGTATTTGCAGAGCTTCCGTAGTTCAAGTCTTTCTGATGTATCATATCTAAACGGTACTTTCGATATTTTGGTGCTTCCAGTCTTTTAGTCTCTCAGGTGTATTCTACCTAAGCGGTACTTATGGTATTTGCGGTGCTTTTCATCATTTAATCTCTCAGGTGGAGAATATTTAAGCGTTTCTTCCAGTATTTGCGGTGCTTCCCGTCTTTCAAGTCTGTCAGGTGTATCCGATCTTAGGGGTACTTTCGGTATTTGGGTGCTTCCCGTCTTTCGAGTATCTCAGGTGTATCCTATCTAAGCGGTACTTCCAATATTTGCTGTGCGTCTTGTCTTTGAGCATCTACAGTGTATCCTGCCTAAGCGGATTTTCTGGTTCTTCCATTACTCTCGGTATTTCGAGTCTCCCAGGTATATACTCTCTAAGCCTTACTTCCGGTCTTTCTGTTTTTTCCAGTTTTTCAAGTCTCATTGGTGTGTTCTGTCCAAGTGGACCTTCCGGGCTACCGCTTTCTCTGGACTTTCTGTCGCCCAGTTTTATCTTTTCTAAGCGGTTCTTCCTGTCTTTTTGGTCCTTCTAGTCTTTCGAGGCTCTCAGGTGTATCTTATCTAAGAGGTACTACTGGGATTTACGGTGCTACTCGTATTTTGAGTAACTCAAGTGTATCCTATCTAAGCGGTACTTCTGGTAGTTGCGGTGCTTTCCATCTTTAAGTTTCTCAGGTGTACCTTATCTAAGCGGTACTTCCAGTATTTGTAGTGCTTCCTGTCTTTAGAGTCTCTCAGGTGTATTTTATCTAAGCGGTACTTCCAGTATTTGCGATGCTTCACATCTTTCATGTCTCTTAGGTCTATTTTATCTAAGCGTTACTTTCCATATTTGCTGTGCTTTCTGTCCATCGAGTCTTTCAGGTGTATACTAATTAAGCATTATTCCGGTATTTGCGGTGCTACCCTTCTCTTGAGTTTCTCACCTATTCTATCTAAGCGGTACTTCCATTATTTGCGATGCTTCACGTATTTCGAGTCTCTCAGGTGTATTCTATCGAAGCAGTACTTCCAGTATTTGCGGTGCTTTCCGTCTTTCGAGTCTCTCAGGTGTAGTCTCTAAGCAGTACTTCCGGGATTGGCGGTTCTTCTCGTCTTTTGAGTCTCTCACGTGTATCCTATCTAAGCCATACTGCCGGAATTTGCGGTGCTTCCCGACTTTCGAGTCTCTCAGGTGTATTTGATCTAAGCGGTACTTCCGGTATTTTCGGTGCTTCCCTTCTTTGGTTCTCTCAGGTTTAACTAATGAAAGTGGTCCTTTGGGTCATTTTGGTCCTACTGGTCTTTCGAGCTTCTCAGGTGTATCCTGCCTAAGCGTTTTTTCCGGTTCGTCCGATACTCTTGGTATTTCGAATCTCTCAGTATATCCTTTTTAAACCGTCCTTCCGGTATTTTTGATCCTTCCCGTATTTCGATCTCTCTGATGTGTTCTGTTTAAGCGGACGTCCAAGTCTTTCCAGTTTTTCTGGACTTTCGGTCTCCCAGTGTCTCTTTTTTAAGCAGTTCTCCCTGTCTTTTTGGTCCTTTTGGTCTTTCGAGTCTCTCAGGTGTATCCTATCTAAGCAGTACTTCCGGTATTTGCAGTGCGTCTTTTCTTTTGAGACTCTCAGGAGTATCCTATTCAAGCAGTACTTCCGGTATTTGCGGTGCTTTTGTGTTTCAAGTCTCTCAGGTGTATAATATCAAAGAGGTACTCCCGGTATTAGCGGGGCTTTCCATCTTTTAGTATCTAAGGTGTATCCTATCTAAGCGGTACTTCTGGTATTTTCAGAGCTTCCTTGTTTCAAGTCTCTCAGGTGTATTCTATCTAAACAGTACTTCCT
Organism: Cynopterus sphinx; assembly: GCA_030015415.1. Taxonomy (NCBI): domain Eukaryota; kingdom Metazoa; phylum Chordata; class Mammalia; order Chiroptera; family Pteropodidae; genus Cynopterus; species Cynopterus sphinx. The sequence goes on along the minus strand of CM057393.1, from coordinate 26,088,590 downwards.
GTATTTGCGGTACTTTCCGTCTTTTAGTCCAACAGCTGTATCCTATTTAAACAGTTTTTCCAGTATTTGTGGTGCTTCCCGTCTTTCGAGTCTCTCAGATGTATCCTGAGAGATGTGTATAAGCAGTACTTCCGGTATTAGCGGTGCTTCTCTTTTTTTGAGTTTCTCAGCTGCATCCTATCTAAACCATACTTCCAGTATTTGCAGTTCTTCCCGTCTTTCGAGTCTCTCAGATGTATTCAATCTAAGCGGTACTTCCGTTATTATTGGTGCTTCCTATTTTCGAGTCTCTCAGGTGTATCTTATCTAAGCGGTATTTCCGGTATTTGCAGTGCGTCTTCTCTTTTGAGACTCTCAGGAGTATCCTATTCAAGCGGTACTTCCGGTATTTGCGGTGCTTTTGTGTTTCAAGTCTCTCAGGTGTATAATATCAAAGAGTTACTCCCGGTATTAGCGGGGCTTTCCATCTTTTAGTATCAAAGGTATATCCTATCTAAGCGGTATTTCTGGTATTTTCAGAGCTTCCTTGTTTCAAGTCTCTCAGGTGTATTCTATCTAAACAGTACTTCCTGTATTTGCGGTACTTCCCGTCTTTTAGTCTCACAGGTGTATCATATTTAAACAGTTTTTCCAGTATTTGTGGTGCTTCCCGTCTTTCGAGTCTCTCAGGTGTATCCTATATAAGCAGTACTTCCGGTATTAGCGGTGCTTCTCTTTTTATGAGTTTCTCAGGTGCATCCTATCTAAGCCATACTTCCAGTATTTGCAGTTCTTCCCATCTTTTGAGTCTCTCAGATGTATTCGATCTAAGCGGTACTTCCGTTATTTTTGGTGCTTCCCATTTTCGAGTCTCTCAGGTGTATCTTATCTAACCGGTACTTCCGGTATTTGCGGTGCTTCCTCTCTTTCGAGTCTCTCAGGTGCACCTATCTAACCGTTACTTACGGTATTTCGGTGCTTTCGTGTTTCGAGTCTTTTAGGTGTTACTACCGAGATTTGTTGTGCTTTCCATTTTTCGAGTCTCTCAAGTGTATTCTATCTAAGTGGTACTTCCGTTATTTGTGGTGCTTTTTATCTTTTGAGTCTTTCAGGTGTATCCTATCTAAGTGGTGCTTTTGGTATTTGCAGTGGTATTCGTCTTCGAGTCTCTCAGCTGTATCATATTTTAGCGATACTTCCGGTATTTGTGGTACTTCCTGTCTTTTAAGTCTCTAAGGTATATCCTATCAAAGCGTTGCGTTTGGTATTTTTTGTGCTTCCAGTCTTTCGAGTCTCTCATGTGTATTTTTTCTAAGCGGTACTTCCGGTATTTTCCGACTTACTTTCTTTGAAACTTTCAGGGTAATTCTATCTAAGAGGTCCTTCGGGTATTTGGGGTGGTTCCCGTCTTTGGCATCTCAGGTGTACCTTTTCTAATCGACAATTCCGGTATTTGCGGTGATTCCCGCCTTTTGAGTCTTTCAAGTGTATCCTATCTAAGCGGTACCTCCGGTATATGCGGATCTTCCCTTCTTTCGAGATTCTCAGGTGTATTCTATCTAAGTGGTACTTCCGTTATATGCGGTGTTTCATGTCTTTCGAGTCTCTCAAGTGCATTCAATATTAGCGGTACATCCGGAATATGTGGTGCTTCCTGTCTATAAATTCTCTCCGGATTATCCTATCTAAGCGGTACTTTTGGTATTTGCAGTGCTTCCTATATTTCGAGTCTCTCAGGTGTATACTATCTACGCGGTACTTTCGGTATTTTCGGTGTTTCCTGTCTTTTAGTCTCTCAGGTGTATATTATCTAATCGGTACTTCAGGTATTTGCGATACTTCCCGTTTTTCGAGTTTCTTTGTTGTAACCTATCTAAGCGGTACCCCCGGTATTTGCTGTGCTTCCCGTCTTTCAAGTCTCTTAGGTGTATCATATCTAATAGGTACTTCGTTATTTGTGGTGGTTCTCGTCTTTCGAGTCTTTATTGGGTATTTTATTTAACCGGAGCTTCCAGTATTTTGGTTCCTCCGGTCTTTCGAATCTCTAAGGTTTATCCTATCTAAGAGGTACCTCCGGTATTTTCGGTTATTCCTGTCTTTGTAGGCTCTCAAGTGTATATTGTGTAAGCGGTACTTTCGGTAGTTACGGTTTTTTCCGTCTTTCGAGTCTCTTAGTTGTAACATATCTAAGCGGTACTTCCGGTATTTGCTGTGCTTCTTGTCAAAGGAGTCTCACAGGTTTATCCTATCTAAGCGGTACTTACGGTATTTACGGTTCTTCCCGTATTTCGAGTCTCTCAGTTGTATCCTATCTAAGCGGTAAATTTGGTATTTTCTGTGCTTCCCTTATTTCGAGTCTCTCAGGTGTATCTTATCTAAGCGCTACTTCCGGGATAGCGGTGCTTCCCGTCTTTCAATTCTCTCAGGTGTATTCGATCTAAGTGGCACTTCCGGTATTTGTGGTACTTTCTGTATTTCTAGTCTGTCATGTGTAACCTATCTAAGTGGTACTTTTAGTGTTTGCTGTGCTTCTCGTCTTTAGAGTCTCTCAGGTGTATCCTATTTAATGTTATGTCTGGTATTTGCGGAGCTTCCATGGTTCAAGTCTCTCTGAAGTATCATATCTAAACGATACTTCTGATATTTGCGGTGCTTCCCGTCTTTTAGTCTCTCAGGTGTAGTCTACATAAGCAGTACTTCTGGTATTTTCGGTGCTTCCCGTCTTTTGAGTCTCTCCGGTGTATTATATCTAAGCGTTACTGCCAGTATTTACGGTGCTTTTCATATTTCGAGACTCTCAGGTGTATTCTATTTAAGTGGAATTTTCGTTATTTCTGGTGCTTAACGTCTTTCGATTCTCTCAGATGTACCCTATCAAAGTGGTTTTTCCAGTCTTTCCTATCCTTCCGGTCTTTCAAGTCTCTCAGGTGTATCCTATCTAAGTGGAACTTTCGGTTTTTTCAGTGCTTCCCATCTTACGAATCTTTCAAGTGTATCCTATCTAAGCCATACTTACGGTATTAGCGGAACTGTAGATTTCGAGACTCTCAGGTGTAACATATCTAAGCGGTACTTCCGGTATTTGCGGTGCGTCTCGTCATTCGAGTCTCTCAGGTGTATCCAATCTAGGCAGAACTTTCAGTATTTGCGGTGTTTCCCATGTTTCGAGTCTCTCAGGTGTATCATATCTAAGTGTTACTTCCGGTGTTTACGGTGCTTCTTCTCTTTCGAGGCTATCAGGTGTATCCTATGTATGTGGTATTTCTGATATTTGCGGTGATTCCCGGATTTTGAGTGTTTCAGGTGTATCAATTCGAGGCGGTATTTCGATATTCGCGATGCTTCATGTCTTTCGAATCTCTCATATGTCTTCCATTTAAACGGTATTTCCGGTATTTTCTGTGCTCCTTGTCTCTTGAGTCTCTCAGGTGTATCCTATCTAAGAGGTATTTCCAGTATTTGCAGTGCTTCCCATCTTTCGAGTCTCTCAGGTGTATCCTATCTAAACGTTACTTCTGGTAGTTGCCGTGCTGTTGTGTTTCGAGAATCCGTGGTGCATTCAATATAAGCGCTACTTCCAGGATTTGCGGTGCTTCCCGTCTTTCGAGTTTCTCAAATGTATTTGATCTAGGCGTCACTCTGGTATTTGCAGCACTTCTCGTCTTTTGAGTCTGTCAGAAGTATCATAACTAAGCGCTACTGCTGGTATTTGCGGTGTTTCCCGTTTTTCGATACTTTCAGGTGTATCCAATCTAATCGGTACTTTCGGTATTTGCAGTGTTTCCCATCTTTCGAGTCTCTCAGGATTATTCTATATAAACGATATTGCTGAATTTGCAGTGTTTCCCAATTTGAGTCTCTCAGGTGTATCCTATCTAAGCGGTACTTCCGGTATTTGCGGTGCTTCCTGTCCTTTAGTCTCTCAGGTGTATCCTATCTAAGCGGTACTTCCGGTATTGGCGGTGCTTTCTGTCCTTTAGTCTCTCAGGTGTATCCTATCTAAATGTTACCTCCAGTATTTGCGGTGCTTTCTTGTTTTGGGTTCCCAGTTGTATCCTATATAAGCGGTACATCCGAAATTGCGGTGCTTCTCGTCTTTTGAGTCTCGCAGTTTTATCTGATCTAAGCGGTACTTCCAGTATTTGCAGTGCTTCTCGTCTTTTGAATCTCTCAGCTGTACCATAACTAAGCGGTACTTCTGAAATTTGAGGTGATTTCCGTCTTTCGAATGTCTCAGGTGTATTCTATTTAAATGGTACTTTCGGTATCTGCGGTGCTTTTGTGTTTCAGGTCTCTCAGGTGTATCCTATCTATGCTTTACTTCCGATATTTGCAGTGCTTTACTGTTTTGAGTACTTAGGTGTATCCTATATCAGCGGTATCTGGTATTTTCAGTGCTTTTGTTTTTCGAGTCTCTCATGTGTATCCTATCTAGGCGTTACTTCCGGTATATGCGGTACTTTCTTGTTTCAAGTACCCAGGTGTATCCTATATAAGCAGTACTTCTGGTATTTTTGGTGCTTCCTGTCTTTCAAGTCTCTCATGTGTATCCTATCTAAGCGGTACTTCCGGTATTTGTGGTCTTTTTTGTATTTCGTGTCTCTCAGGGGTATTTTATCTAAGCGGTATTTCCGGTATGTTCAGTACTTCTTTGTTTCGAGTTTCTCAGGTGTATATTTTTTAAGCGATACTTCCGGTTTTTTCGAACTTCGTGTTTTTCGAGTCTCACAACTGTATCTGATCTAAGTGGTAATTCCGGTATTTTCAGTGCTTCCCATCTTTCGAGTCTCTCAGGTGTGTCCTATCTAAGCAATACTTCTGGTATTTGTGGTGCTTCCCATAATTCGAGTCTTTTAAGAGTATCCTAACTAAGTGGTACTTCTAGTATTTGTTGTGCTTTTCTCTTTCGAATCTCTCAGGTGTACTATATCTAAGCGTTACTTTCAGTAGTTGAGGTGCTTTCCTGTTTCGAGTATTTCAGGTGTATCTTATCTAAGCGCTATTTCCGGGATTTTCAGTGCTTCCCGTATTTCGAGTCTCTCAGGTGTATCGTATCTAAGCGGTACTACCGGTATTTGAGATCCTTACCGTATTTTGAGACTCTCAGGTGTATCCTGTCAAAGCGGTACTTCCGGAATTTGCGGTGTTTCATTTCTTTGAGTCTCCCAGTAATATCCTATCTTAAAAAAGCTTCTGGTATTTGCGATGCTTCCCGTCTGTCGAGTCTTTCTGGTGTGTTCTATTTAAGCGGTGCTTCCGGTATTTTCGTTGGTTCCCGTTTTTGAGTCTCTTAGGTGTATCCTATCTAAGTGATGCTTCCGGTATTTGTGGTGCTTCCAGTCTTTCGAGTCTATCAGGTGTATTCTATTTAAACAATATTTTTGGTATTTGCGGTACCTCTCGTCTTTTGAGTCTCTCAGGTGTATCCTATCTAATCGGTACTTTCGTTATTTGCGGGGCTTCCCATCTTTCGAGACTCTCAGGTATATCCTATATAAGCGGTACATCTGGTATTGGCCGTGCTTTTCGTATTTCGAGTCTCTCAGGTGTATCCTATCTAAGTGGTACTTCCGGTATTTGCGGATCTTACCGTATTTCGAGTCTCTCAGGTCTATCCTGTCTAAGCGGTACTTCCACTTTTGCGATGCTTCCCGTCTTTCAGATTCTCAGGTGTATTTTATCTAAGCGATACTTTTAATATTTGCAGTGCTATCGTCTTTACAGTCTCTCAGGTGTATCCTATATAAGCGGTACTTCCAATATTTGCGGTGGTTTCCTACTTTTAAGTCTTACTGTTGTATTCTATTTAACCAGTACTTCCAGTATTTGCGGTTCTTCCCGTCTTTCGAATCTCTCTAGGTGTATTCTATCTAAGTGGTACCTCCGGTATATGCGGTGCTTCCAGTCTTTTCAATTTCTCAGGTGTATTATATCTAAGCAATACTTCTGGTATTTGCGGTGCTTCCCATCTTTCTAGTTTCTCAAGTGTATCCTATCTAAGCAGTACCTCCGGTATTTGCAGTGCTTCCTGTCTTTCGAGTTTCTCAGCTGTATTCTTCCTAAGTGCTACCTCCAGTATTTGCGGTGCTTCAGTTCTTTGAGTCTTTCTGCTGTATCCTATTTAAGCGGTGATTCCGGTATTTTCGGTCCTTCCCATTTTTTAAGTTCTCTGTTGTATCCTATTTAAGCGGTACTTCCGGTATTTGCGGTGCTTTTTGTTTCAAGTCTCTCAGGTGTATTCTATCTTAGCGGTCCTTCCAGTATTTGCAGTGCTTCACGTCTTTCGTGTCTCTCAGGTGTATCTCATATGCAGTATTTCCGATATATGCGATGCTTCCCGTATTTTGAGTTTCTCAAGTGTATCTGATATAAGTGGTACTTCTGGTATTTGTGGTGATTCTCGTCTTTTGAGGCTCTCCGGTGTTTTCTATCTAAGCGGTACTTCTGGGGTTTGCGGTGCTTCCGGTCTTTGAGTTTCTCAGGTGTATCCGATCTATGGGGTATTTCTAAAATTTGTGGTGCTTTTTGTCGTTCTAGTCTCCTAGGTGTATATGATTTAAATGGTACATCCGATATTTTCAGTGCTTCCCGTCTTTCCAGTTTCTTAGTTGTAACCTAGCTAAGCGGTACTTCCAGTATTTCCTGTGCTTCCCGTCTTTCGAGTCTCTCAGGTGTATATTATCTAAGCGGTACATCCAGTATTTGCTTTGTTTCTCGCCAAATGAGTCTCTCAGTTGTATCCTATCTAATCAGTACATCCGGTATTTGCGGTGCTTTCTGTCTTTCGAGTCTTTCAGGTGTATCATATCTAAGTGATACTTCAAGTGTTTTCGGTGCTTCCGTATTTCTAGTCTCTCATGTGTATCCTATCTAAGCGGTAAGTTTTGTATTTTCTGTGGTTCCTGTCTTTCGATTCTCAGGTGTATTATTTCTAAGTGGTACTTCTGGTATTATTAGACTTTCTGTCTTTCGAGTCTCTCAAGTGTATCCAATCTAAGCGGTACTTCCGGTATTTGCGGTGCTTATCATCTTTACAGTCTCTCACGTGTATTTTATCTAGGCGGTACTTTTGGTATTTGCGGTGGTTTTCATCTTTCGAGTCTCTCTGATGTATACTATTTAACTGGTACTTCCAGTTTTAGCAGTGCCTCCCGTCTTTCGAGTCTCTCAGGTGTATCCTATCTAAGAGGTACTTCCAGTATTTGTGGTGGGCCCGTCTTTTTAGTCTTTCTGCTCTATCTTTTTTAACCAGTTATTCCGGTATTTGTGATGCTTCCTGTATTTCGAGACTTTCTGGTGTATACTAACTAAGCGGTGCTTCTGGTTTTTTATTGCTTCCCGTCATTTGAGTCTCTCAGGTGTATCAAAATTTAAGCAGTATTTTCAGTAGTTGCTGTGCTTCCCATCTTTTGAGTCTCTCAGGTGTATCCTATCTAATAGGTAATTCCGGTATTTGCGCTGCTTTTTGTATTTCGAGTATTTCAGGTCTATCTTATCTAAGCGATACTTCCAGTATTTTTGGTGCTTCCCATCTTTCTAGTCTCTCAGGTGTATATGATCTAAATGGTACTTCCGATATTTGTGGGGCTTCTCGTCTTTTGAGTTTCTTAGTTGTTACCTATCTAAGCGGTACTTCAGGTATTTGCTGTGCTTCCCGTCTTTTGACTCTCAGGTGTATCCTATCTAAGAGGTAATTCCGGTATTTGCGGTGGTTCCGGTCTTTCTAGTGTATCTGTTGTATCCTATTTAACCGGTTCTTCTGGTATTTACAATGCTTCCCGTATTTCGAGTCTCTCAGCTGTATTTTATCTAAGCGGTGCTTCCGGTATTTGCCATGCTTTTCATCTTTTGAATCTTTCTGGTGTATCATATCTAAGTTGGGCTTCCGGTATTTTCGGTGCTTCCCGTCATTTGATTCTCTCAGGTGTTTCCTATTTAAGCGATGCTTCCGGTATTTACGATGCTTCCCATATTTAGAGTCTCTAGGTGTATTCTATTTAAACGGTATTTCTGGTATTTTCGGTACCTTTTGTGTTTGAGTATTTTGTTTTATCCCATCTAAGCGGTACTTCCTGTATTTGCGCTGCTTCCCGTATTTCGAGTGTCTCAGGTGTATCCTATCTAAGTGGTACGTTTGGCTTTTTCTTTGCTACCCATCTTTATTCCTTCAGGAGTATTTTTTTAAGCGGTACTTTTGGTATTTTCGGACTTTCTGTCTTTTAAGTCTCGCAATTGTATCTGATCTAAGCGGTACTTCTGGTATTTTCTGTGCTTTCCATTTTTCGGTGCTCTCAAGTGTATCCTATCTAAGCGATACTTCTTATATTTGTGGTGATTCCTTTTTTTCGAGTCTCTCAGGTGTATTGCATCTAAGCCGTACTTCTGATATTTGCAGTGCTTCTCCTCATAAGACTCTTTCAAGTGTATCCTATCTAAGTGGTACTTCTGGTATTTGTTGTGCTTTTTGTCTTTCAAATCTCTGAGGTGTAACCTATCTAAGCGTTACTTTCCGTAGTTGCGGTGTTTCTCGTCTTTCGAGTCTCTAAGAAGTATCATAACTAAGCGGTACTTCCTGTATATGTGGTGAATCCCGTCTTTTGAGTCTCTCATGTGTTCTTATCTAAGCAGTATTTCGGTATTTTATGTGGTTCCCATCATTCAAATCTCTTAGGTGAACCCTATGGAAGTGGTAATTTCGGTATTTGCGGTGCTTCCCACCTTTCTAGTCAAGTGTATCCTATCTAAGACGTACATTCGATATATGGGGATCGACCCGTCTTTCGTGTCATTCAGGTATATTCTATCAAAGCGGTACTTCCGGTATTTGCGATGCGTCATGTATTTCGAGTCTTTCTGGTGTACCCTATCTAAGCAATAATTCCAGTATTTGCGGTCCTTCCACCCTTTCGACTCTCTCAAGTTTATCCTATGTAAGCAGGTCCTCTGGTATATTCGGATCTTCCCGTATTTCAAGTCACTCAGGTTTATTCTATCTAAGCGATACTTCTGTTATTTGCTGTGCTTCACCTCTTTTGAGTCTTTCAGGTTTATTTGATCTATTCGGTATTTCTGATATTTGCGATGCTTCTCATTTTTTGAGTCTCTCAGGTGTATTCTATCTAAGCTGTACTTCCGGTATTTGATGTGCTTCACATTTCGAGTCTCTCAGGTGTATCCTATCTAAGAGATACTTCTGGTATTTGCGATGCTTCCTGTCTTTCGAGACTCTCAGGGGTATTCTACTAAAACGGTATTTGCGGTACCTCCCGTATTTGAGTTTTTCTGTTTTTTTCTATCTAAGCAGTATTTCCGAAATTTGTGGTGCTTTAGTCTTTCGAGTCTCTTAGGTGTATACTACTTAAGTGTTATTTTCAGTAATTGCAGTGCTTCCGTGTTACTTGTATCTCAGGTGTATACTATCTAAGTGGTACTTTCAGTATTTGCGGTTTTTTTGTGTTTCGAGAATCTTAGGTGTATTCTATTTAAGCGGTACTTCTGTTATTTCCAGTGCTTCCCGTCTTTCAAGTCTCTCAAGTGTATCTTCTCTAAGCGGTACTTCCGGTATTTGTAGTGCTTTTTGTCTTTCGAGTCTCTCAGGTGTATCCTATCGAAGCCGTACTTCCAGTATTTGAGGTGCTTCCAAAATTTAAAGTCTCTCAGGTGTATCCTATCTAATTATTGTTTCCTGTATTTGCGGTGCTTTGGTGTTTCGAGTCTCTCAGGTGTATTTTATCTAAGTGGTGCAGCCAGTATTTGCACTGCATTTGTTCTTTTGAGTCTCTCAGGTGTATCCTATATAATCAGTACTTCTGGTATTTGCGTGTCTTCCTGTCTTTCGAGTCTCTGAGGGGTACCCTCTCTATGTGGCACTTCCGGTATTTGCTGAGCTTTTCGTTTTTCGAGATTCTCAGGAGTATTCTATCTAAGCGGTATTTCCGGTATTTATGGTGCGACCCGTATTTCGAGCCTCTCAAGTGTATCCTGCCTAAGGAGTTCTTCTTGTTCTTCTGGTACTCTCGGTATTTCGATTCTCCTAGGTATATACAGTCTAAGCCGTCCTCCGGTCTTTCTGATTATTCCGGTATTTCGAGTCTCACAGGTGTGTTCTGTCCAGGGGACCTTCCGGTCTTACCGATTTTTCTGGACTTTCGGTCGCTCATTTGCATCATTTCTAAAAGCTTTTTTGTACCTTTTTGGGCCTTCTGGTCTTTCTAGTCTCTCAGGTGTATCTTATGTAAGCGGTACTTCCGGGATTTATGATGCTTTCCGTATTTCGATTATCTCAGGTGTATCCTTTCTAAGCGGTATTTCCGGTATTTGCAGTGCTTCCCATCTTTCGAATCTCTCAGGTATATTTTATCTAAGTGGTACGTTTGCTATTTAAAGGACTTCCCATTTTACAAGTCTCTCAGCTGTATCCTATCTAAAGGTACTTCCGATATTTGCGGTGTTTCCCATCCATTGAGTCTTTCAGGTGTATCCTATCTAAGCGTTATTTTCGGTATTTGTGGTGCTTCGCATCTTTCGAGTCTCTCAGGTGCATCCTATCTAAGCCATACTTCCGGTGTTTGCAGTGCTTCTTGTCTTTCCAGTCTCTCATGTGTATCCGAACTACACAGTACTTCCGGTATTTGCGGTGCTTCCTGTCTTTTGATTCTCTCTGTTGTGTATGATCTAAGCGGTACTTCCTGTATTTGTGGTTTTTTTCTGCCTTTTGAGTCTCTCACTGTGTCCTATTTAGCGGTACTGCAAGTACTTGCAGTGCTTATGTGTTTCGAGTATCTCAAGTGTATTGTCTCTTAGTTGTAACCTATTAAAGCGGTACTTGTAGTATTTGCTATGCTTCCAGTCTTTCGAGTCTCTCAGGTGTATCTTATCTAAGCGGTACTTTTGTTATGTTCGGTGTTTTCGTGTTTCGATTTTCTCAGGTGTATCCTATTTAAGTGGTGCCTCCAGTATTAGCGGTGCTTCTCATGTTTTGAGACTTTTAGGTGTATCCTATTTAAACAGTACTTCCATTATTTGCGGTCCTTCATTGTTTCGTGTCACTCAGGTGTATCCTATGTAAGCGGTACATCAGGAATTGCGGTGCTTCCCGTCTTTCTACTCTCTCAGGTTTATTTTGTCTAAGAGTTACGTCCAGTATTTGCGGTGCTTTTTGTTTTCAACTGTCTCCAGGTGTATTACATCTAAGCGAACTTCTGGTATTTGCAGTTCTTTCATGTTTTGAGTCTCTCAGGTGTATCCTATCTAAGCAGTACTTTGGTATTATGGTGCTTCTCATCTTTCGTGGCTCTCAGTTGTATCCTATCAAAGAGGTACTTCTGGTATTTGTGGTGCTTCCCGTCTTTTGAGTCTCTCAGGTCTATCACATCTAAGTAATACTTCCGTTATTTGTGATGCTTTCCATCTTTCGACTCTCTCAGCTGTATATTTTCTAAGAGGTACTTCCGGTATTTTCGGACTATCTGTCTTTCGAGACTCTCAGGTCTATTCTAACTAAGCGATACTTCTGGCATTTGAGGTTCTTATCGTCTTTACATTCTATCAGATGAATTATATCTAAGCGGTACTTTCGGTATTTTCGGTGGTTTTCATCTTTCGAGTCTTTCAGGTGTACCATATATAAGCGATAATTCCAGTATTTGCATTGCTTTACGCCTTTCGAGTTCTCAAGTTTATCCTGTCTAAGCTGTACCTCCGGTATATGCGTATCTTCCCATCTTTCGAGTCTCTCAGGTGTATTTTTTCTAAGCGATATTCCTAGGAGTTTCAGACTTTATGTATTTCGAGTCTCTCAGGTGTATCCATCTAAGTGACACTTCTGGTATTTACTGTGCTTATTGTCTTTACAGTTTCCCAGGTTAAACCTATCTAAGCGGTACTTCCGGTATTTGCGGTGGTTCCCGTCATTTGAGTCTTTCTGGTGTATCATATTTAACCAGTACTTCTGTTATTTGAGGTGCTTTCCATATTTCGAGTCTCTCAGGTGTATCCTATATAAGCGGTACTTTTGGTATTTGTGGTGCTTCCCGTCGTTCGAGTCTTTCAGGTGTACCATACTTAAGCAATAATTCCGGTATTCGCTGTGCTTCCCGCCTTTCGAGTCAGTCAAGTGTATTCTTTCTATGCGGTACCTCCGGTATATGAGGTGCTTCCCGTCTTTTAAGTTTTTCAGGTGTATTATATTTAGCATTACACTCGGTATTATCAGTGCTTCCCATATTCCCAGTCTCTCAAGTATATACAATCTAAGCAGTAACTCCGGTATATGCGGTGCTTCCCATCCTTTGAGTCGCGATGGTGCATTCTATTTAAGTGGTACTTCCGGTATTTGCGATGCTTCACGTCTTTCGAGTCTCTCAGTTGCATCCTATCTTAGCGGTGCTTCCGGTATTTGCAATGCATCTGGTTTTTCGCGTCTTTCTGGTGTATCCTATGTAAGCGGTGCTTCCGGTATTTTCAGTGCTTCTTGTCTTTTGAGTCGCTCAGGTCTATCCTATTTAAGCGGTATTTCCAGTATTTACGATCCTTCCTTTCATTCGCGTCTCTCAGGTGTATCCTATCTAAGTGGTGCTTCTGGTATTTGCGGTGCTTCCTGTCTTTCGAGTCTCTCTGTTGTATTCTATCTAAGCGGTACTTCCGCTATTTGCAGTGTATCCCTGTTTCAAGTCTCTCAGGTTATTTTATTTAAGTGGAGCAGCCAGTATTTGCGGTGTTTTTTATCTTTTGAGTCTCAGGTGTATCCTATCTAAGCAGTACTTTCTGTATTTGTGGTGCTTTCTTTTCATCAAGTCTTTCAGGTGTATACTAACTAAGCGTTACTTCCGGCATTTGTGTTGCAACCCTTCTCTCAAGTCTCTCACCTACTCTATCTAAGAGTTACTTGTGGTATTTATGAGCTTCCGTCTTCGAGTCTCTCAGGTTTTTCCGATCTAAGCGGTAATTTCAGTATTTGCGGTGCTTCCCGTATTTCGAGTCTCTCAGTTGTATCCGATCTATGCAGTATTTCCGATATGTGTGGTGCTTTCCGTCTTTCGAGCCTCTCAATTGTATCTGATCTAAGCGGTACTTCCTGTATTTGTGGTGCTTCCCGTCTTTCGAGTCTTTCAGGTTTACCCTATCTAATTGATAATTCGGTTATTTGCTGTGCTTCCCGCCTTTTGAGTCTCACAAGTGTATTCTATCTAAGCGGTAGTTCCAGTATTTGCTGGGTTTTCCGTCTTTAAGTTTTTCAGGTGTACCTTATCTAAGAGATTCCCGTTTTTAGAGTCTCTCAGGTGTATCCTATCCAAGTGGTACTTTCGGTATTTGCAGAGCTTTCCATCTTTCGAGTCTCTAAGGTGTATCCTATCTAATCTGTACTTCCAGTATTTGCGGTTCTTCTTATCTTTCAGTCTCTCAGGCGTATCCTGTCTAAGCGGTACTTCCGATTTTGCAATGCTTCCCGACATTCAGTCTCTCAGGTGTATCATTTCTTAGTGGTACTTCCGGTATTTTCTGTGCTTCCCTTCTTTCTTGTCTCTCAGGTTTAACTTATGAAAGCGGTGCTTTGGGTCCTTTTGGTCCAACCGGTCTTTCGAGCCTCTCCCGTGTATCCTGCCTAAGCTGTTCTTCCGGTATTTGATACTCCCGGTATTTCAATTTTCTCAGTTTATTCTTTCTAAGCCTTCCTTTAGTTATTTCCAATCCTTTCGGTATTTCGAGTCTCCCAGGTGTGTTCGGTTTAATGGACCTCCCAGTCTTTCCACTTTTTCTTGACCTTCAGTCTCCCAATGTATCTTTTCTAAGCAGTCCTTCCTGTCTTTTTGGTCCTTCTGTTCTTTCAAGTCTCTATGGTGTATCTTATGTAAGCGGTACTTCCGGGATTTGTGGTGCTTCCCATTTGTAGAGTCTCTCAGGTGTATGCTACCCAAGTGGTACTTCCGGTATTTGCGGAGCTCCCCATCTTTCGAGTCCCTAAGGTGTACCGTATCTAGTGGTCCTTCCAGAATTTTTGGTGCTTTTTGTCTTTCGATTCTCTCAGGTGTATCTTGACTAAGCGGTACTTATGGTATGTTCGGTGTTTCCGTGTTTCGATTTTCTCAGGTGTATACTATCTAAGTGGTGCTTCAGGTATTAGCGGTGTTTCTCGTGTTTCAAGACTTTTAGGTGTATCCTATTTAAACGGTACTTCCGATATTTGCAGTCCTTCTTTGTTTCGAGACTCTCAGGTGTATAATATGTAAGCAGTACATCAGAAATTGAAGTGCTTCCCGTCTTTTGACTCTCTCAGGTTTATTTTGTCTAAGAGATACTTCCGGTATTTGCGTTGCTTCCCGTCTTCAAGAGTCTCCCAAGTGTATCACATCTAAACGACATTTCCGGTATTTGCAGTTCTTTCGTGTTTCGAGTCTCTCAGGTGTATTCTATCTAAGCGGTACTTCTGGTATTACGGTGTTTCTCGTCTTTCGAGGCTCTCAGGTGTATTCTATCAAAAAGGTACTTCCGGTATTTGCGGTGCTTCCTGTCTTTCGAGTCTCTCAGGTCTATCACATCTAAGTAATACTTCCGTTATTTGCGATGCTTTTTGTCTTTCGACTCTCTCAGCTGTATATTTTCTAAGAGGTACTTCCGGTATTTTCGGACTATCTGTCTTTCGAGACTCTCAGGTGTATCCTAACGAAACGAATCTTCCGGCATTTGAGGTTCTTATCGTCTTTACATTCTATAAGGTGAATACTATCTCAGCGATACTTTCGGTATTTTCGGTGGTTCCCGTCTTTCGAATCTTTCAGCTGTACCATATATAAGTGATAATTCCAGTATTTGCAGTGCTTTACGCCTTTCGAGGTCTCAAGTTTATCTTATCTAAGCAGTACCTCCGGTATATGCGTATCTTCCTGTCTTTCGAGTTTCTCATGTGTATTCTATCTAAGCGGTACTTCCAGTATTTGCGGTGCTTCACATCTTTCGAGTCTCTCATGTGTATATGATCTATGTGGTATTTCCGATATATGCGGTGCTTCCCGTCTTTTGAGTCTCTCAAGTGTATCTGATCTAAGTGGTACTTCTGGTATTTGTGGTGCTTCCCGTCTTTCGAGTCTCTCTGGTGTTTTCTAACTGAGCAATACTTCTGGGGCTTGCCGTGCTTCCCGTCTTTCGAGTCTCTCAGGTGTATTCGATCTATGGGGTTCTTCCAGAATTAGTGGTGCTTTTTATCTTTCTATTCTCTCAGGAGTATATGATTTAAGTGGTGCTTCCGATATTTTCGGTGCTTCCTTTCTTTCGAATTTCTTAGTTGTAACCTATCTAAGGAGTACCTCCGGTATTTCCTGTGCTTCCCGTCTTTTCAGTCTCTCAGGTATATCCAATTTAAGAGGTACTTCCGGTATTGGCGGTGCTTCCCGTCTTTCGAGTCTCTCAGGTGTATCCTATCTAATATGTACTTCCAATATTCGCTGAGTTTCCCGTTTTTTGAGTCTTTCTGGTATATCCTATTTATCCGGTTCTTCTGGTATTTACAGTGCTTTTATGTTTTGAGTCTCTCAGTGTATTTTATCTAAGTGGTGCAGCTGGTATTTGCAGTGCTTCCTGTCCTTCGAGTCTCTCAGGTTTATTTCATCTAAACCATATTTTCGGTGTTTGCAGTGCTTCCCATCTTTTGAGTCTCTCAGGTGTATCTGTTCTTTGGGTACTTCTGGTATTTGCAGTGCTTCCCGTCTTTCGAGAGTCTCAGGTGTATTCCATGTAACCCATACTTCTGGTGTTTGCAGTGCTTCCCGTGTTTCGAGTCTCTCAGGTGTATCTGACCTATGGGGTACTTCCAAATTTGCGGTGCTTCCCGTTTTCGAGTCTCTCAGGTGTATAGTATCTAAGCGGTACTTCTGATATTTGCGGTGCTTCCCATCTTACGAGTCTCTCAGGTGTATCCGATCTAAGCGGTACTTTCGGTATTTGCGGTGCTTCTGGTCTTTTGAGTCTCTCAATTGTATCTGATCTAAGCGGTACTTCCGGTATTTGCGGTGCTTCTTGTTGTCGAGTCTTTCAGGTGTACCCTATTTAATCGATAATTCTGTTATTTGCTGTGTTTCCCGCCTTTCGAGTCTCTCAAGTGTATCCTATATAAGCGGTACCTCCGGTATATACAGATCTTCTCGTTTTTTGAGTCTCTCAGGTGTATTCTATCTAAGCGGTACTTCTGGTATTTGCGGTGGATCGCATCTTTCGAACCTCTCCGTTGTTTTTTATCTAAGCGGTACTTTCGATATTGCGGTGCTTCCCGTCTTTCGAGTCTCTAAGGTGTATTCTATTTAAGCGGTACTTCCGGTATTTGTGGTGCTTCTCGTCTTTCGAGTCTCTCGGGTGTATCTAATTGGGCGGTATTTCCCATATTTGCGGTGCTTCCTGGTTTTCGAGTCTCTCAAGTGTATCTGATCTAAGCGGTACTTTCGGTATTTGCGATGTTATTCTTTTTTCGAGTCTTTTCGGTGTACCCTATCTAATCGATAATTTCGATATTTGCGTTGCTTTTTTCCTTTTGAGTCTCTCAAGTGTATCCTATATAAGCGGTACCTCCGGCATATGCTGATCTTCCTGACTTTTGAGTCTCTCAGGTGTATTTTTTCTAAGCGGTACTTTCGGTATTCATAGAGCTTACCGTATTTCGAGTCTCTCAACTGTATCTGATCTAAGCAGTACTTCTGGTATTTTCAGTATTTCCCATTTTTCGAGTCTCTCAGGTGTAACCTATCTAAGAGATACTTCTGGTATTTGTTGTGCTTTTTGTCTTTCGAATCTCTCAGGTGTATCCTATCTAAGAGTTACTTTCAGTAGTTGCGGTGCTTTCTTGTTTCGAGTCTCCCTGGTGTATCTTATCTAAGCGCTATTCCCGGGATTTGCAGTGCTTCCCGTATTTCGAGTCTCTCAGGTGTATCCTGTCTAAGCGGTACTTCTGATTATGCGATACTTTCCGTCTTTCAGTTTCTCAGGTGTATTTTATCTAAGCTATACTTTCGATATTTGCAGTTCTTATCATCTTTACAGTCTCTCAGGTGTATCCTATCTAAGCGTTACTTTAATATATGCGGTGGTTCCCTTCTTTTAAGTCTTACTGGTGTATTCTATTTAACCAGTACTTCTGGTATTTGCGGTTCTTCCCATCTTTCGAGTCTCTCTAGGTATATTCTATCTAAGTGCTACATCCGGTATATGCGCTGCTTCCTGTCTTTTGAATTTCTCAGGTGTATCCTATCTAACCAGTATTTCCGGTATTTGCGGTGCTTCTCGGCTTTCGAGGTTCTCAAGTGTATCCTATCTAAGCTGTACCTTTGGTATTTGCGGTGCTTCCCGACTTTCGAGGCTCTCAGCTGTATTCTTCCTAATCGCTACTTCCGGTATTTGCAGTGCTTCAGTTCTTTGAGTCTCTCTGTTGTATCCTATCTTAGCGGTGCTTCCGGTATTTGCGATGCTTCCCATTTTTCGAGGCTTTCTTGAGTATCCTATTTAAGTGGTGCTTTTGGTATTTTCGAAGCTTCCCGTCTTTTGAGTCTCTCTTGTATCCTATCTAAGCGGTACTTCCGGTATTTGCTGTGCTTCCTTGTTTCGAGTTTTTCAGGTGTATTTTATCTAAGTGGTGCAGGCGGTATTTGCAGTGCTTCTCATCTTTTGAGTCTCTCAGGTTTATCATATCTAAATGGTACTTCCGGTATTTGCTTTGGTTCCCATTCGTGTCTCTCAGGTGTATCCGATCTAAACCGTACTTCCGGTATTTGCGAGTTTTCGGTCTTTCAAGTTTCTCAGTGTATCCTATCTAAACGGTACATCCAGTATTTGCGGTGTTTTCTTCTTTTGCGTCTCTCAAATGTATTCTATCTAAGCAATACTTCCGTTATTTGCGGTGCTTCCCGTCTTTCGAGTATCTCAAGTGTATCCTATCCATACAGAACCTCCGGTATTTGCGGTGCTTTCCGTCTTTCGAGTCTCTCAGGTGTATCCTATTTAAACGGTACTTCCGGTATTTACGATGCTTTCCGTATTTAGAGTCTCTCAGGTGTATGCTATCTAAGTGGTGCTTCCGGTATTTGCGGTGTTTTCTTATTTCGCGTCTCTCAGGTGTATCCTGTGTAAGCGGTACTTCCGGTTTTGCGATTCTTCCCGTCTTTCGAGTGTCTCAGCTGTATCCTATCTAAGCAGTACTTCGGGTATTTGCGGTGCCACCCATGATTCGAGTATCTCAAGTGTATTGTAACTAAATGGTACTTCCGGTATTGCGGTGTTCCCGTCTTTCGAGTCTCTTAGTAGTAACCTATTAAAGCGGTACTTGCGGCTTTTGCTGTGCTTCCCGTCTTTTGAGGTTCTCAGGTGTATCCTATCAAAGAGGTATTTCCGGTATTTGCGGTGCTTCCCATCTTTCGAGTTTCTCAATTTTATCACATCTAAAGGATACTTCCAGTATTTGCGGTGGTTCCCGTCTTTCGAGTCTCTCAGGTTTATCCTATCTAAGCGATACGTTTGGTATTTTCTTTCCTTCCCATCTTTTGAGTCTCTCAGGTGTATTTTTTCTCAGCATATTACCGGTATTTTCGAAATTCTAGTCTTTTGAGTCTTTCAGGTGTATGCTCTCTAAGTGATATTTCTGTGATTTGCGGTGCTTATTGTCTTTACAATATCTCAGGTGTATCCTATCTAAGCGGGACTTCCGGTATTTGCGGTGGTCCTTGTCTTTTGAGTCTTTCTGGTGTATCCTGATTAAGCGGTGCTTCCGGTATTTTCGGTCCTTTTTGTTTTTCGAGTCTCTGTGGTGTATTCTATCTAAGGGGTACTTACGGTACTTGCAGTGCTTCCCGTCATTCGAGTCTCTCAGTTATATTCTATCTAAGCATTACTTCCGATATTTGCGTTGCTTCAGTTCTTTTAGTTTCTCAGTTGTATCCTATCTTAGCGGTGCTTCCGGTTTTTTCGAAGCTTCCCGACTTTTGAGTCTTTCGGGTGTATTCTATTTAAGCGGTACTTTTATATTTACAATGCTTCCTGTCTTTCGCGTCTTTCAGGTGAATCCAATCTAAGCGGTACTTCTGGTATTTGCGGTGCGTCCCGTCTTTCGAGCCTCTCAGTTATATCCTGCATAAGCGGTTCTTCCTGTCCTTCTGGTACACTTAGTATTTCAATTCTTCCAAGTATATACTGTCTAATCTGTACTTCCGTTCTTTTTAATTTTTAGGTTTTTCAACTCTCTTGGAGTGTTCTGTCAATGCGAACCTTCCACTGTTACTGGATTTTCTGGATTTTCGGTCGCCCAGTTGTATCTTTTCTGAGAGGTCCTTCCTGTCTTTTTGGTCCTTCTGGTCTTTCGAGTCTCTCAGGTGTATCTTACCTAAGCGGTACCTCCGAAATTTACGGTGCTTCCCGTTTTTCGAGTATCTGAGGTGTATCCTATCTAAGTGGTATTTCCGGTATTTGCTGTGCTTCCCATCTTTAAGTTTCTCAGGTGTACCTTATACAAGGGGTACTTCCGGTATTTAAAGTGCATCCCTTCTTTGGATCTCTCAGCTGTATTCTATCTAACCGGTAGTTCTAGTACATGCAGTGCTTCTCGTCTTTTGAGTCTCTCAAGTGTATTTTTTTAAGCGGTACTTCTGATATTTGCGGTGTTTCTTTTCCATCGAGTCTTTCTGTTGTATCTTATTTAAGCGTTTTCCGGTATTTGTGGTGCTTCACATCTTTCGATTCTCTCAGGTGTTTCCTATCTAAGCGGTACTTCCGGTATTTGCTGTGCTTTCCGTCTTTCGAGTCTCTCAGCTGTATTATATCTAAGTGGTACTTCTGGAATTTGTGGTGCTTCCATCTCTCGAATCTCTCAGGTGTATCATATCTAAACGGTACTCCCGGTATTTGCGGAGCTTCTCTTCTTTCGAGTCTCTCAGGTGTATAATATCTAAGCGGTACTTCCGGTATTTTCGGTGCTTACTGTCTTTCGCGTCTATCAGGTTTAACCTATGAAAGCGGTATTTTGGGTTCTTATGGTCCTTCTGGGCTTTCGAGCCTCTCTGGTGTATTCTGCCTAAGTGGTTTTTTTGGTTCTTTTGGTACTCCTGGTATTTCGAGTCTCTCAGTTTATCCTGTCTAAGCCGTCCTTCCGGTATTTCCAATCATTTGGTATTTCGATTCTCTCAGGTGTGTTCTGTTTAAGCGGACCTCCCAGTCTTTCCAGTTTTTCTGGACTTTCAGTCTTTCAGTATATCTTTTCTAAGTGGTCCTTCCTATCTTTTTGGTTTTTCTTGTCTTTTGAGTTTCTCAGGTGTATCTTATCTAAGTTGTACTTCCGGTATTTGCAGAGCTTTTATTTTTTCGAGTCTCTCAGGTGGATTCTATCTAAGCGGAACTTCCGGTATTTGCGGTGGTTCCCATCTTTTGAGTCTTTCTGGTGTATCCTATTTAACCAGTACTTCTGATATTTGTGGTGCTTCCTGTTTTTCGAGTCTCTCAGGTGTATCTGATCTAAGCAGTACTTCCGGTGTTTTCGGTGCTTCCCGTCTTTCGGCTCTCTCTGGTTTAACTTATGAAAGTTGTCCTTTGGGTCTCATTGGTCTTCCCGGTCTTTCGAGCCTCTTAGGTATAACCTGACTAAGCGGATCTTCTGGTTCTTTTGATACTCCTGGTATTTCGAGTCTCTCAATTTATCCTGTCTAAGCCGACGTTCCGGTATTTTCGATCCTTCCGGTATTTTGAGTCTCTCAGGTGTGTTCTGTTTAAGCGGACCTCCCGGTCTTTCCAGAGTTTCTATAGTTTCGGTCTCCCAGTGTTCTTTTGTAAGCGGTTCTCCTGTATTCTTAGTTTTTCTGGTCTTTAGAGTTTTTCAGGTGTACCATTTCTGAGCGGTACTTCTGGCATTTGCAGTGCTTTCCATTTTTCGAGTCTCTCAGGTGTATTCTATCTGAGTGGCACTTCCAGTATTTGCGGTGCTTCTCTTCTTTCGAGTCCATCAGTGTGGCCGATATGCGGTACTTTCGGTATTTGCTGTGCTTACCGTTTTTTCAGTCTCTCATGTGTATCCTATCTAAGCAGTACTTCCGATATTTGCAAAGTTTTCTGTTTTCGATACTTTCAGGTGTATCCTATCTAAGCCATACTTCCGGTAATTCCGGTGCTCACAGTCTTTCGAGTATGTCAGGTGTATACTTTCAAAGCTGTTCTTCCGATATTCCGGTGCGTTCCGTCTTTGAGTCTCTCAGGTGTATCCTGCCAAAGCGGTTCTTCTGGTTCTTCTGATACTCTTGGTATTTCGATTCTCCCAGTTATATACTGTTTAAGCTGTCCTTCTGGTCTTTACCATTATTCTGGTATTTGGAGTTTCACAGGTATGTTCTGTCCAAACGGATATTCCGGTCTTAGCAATTTTTCTGAACTTTCGGTCTCCAAGTTGTATATTTTATAAGCGGTCCTTCATGTCTTTGTGGTCCTTCTGGTCTTTCGAGTCTCTCAGATTTATCTTATCTAAGCGGTACTTCCGGGATTTATGGTGCTTCCCGTTTTTCGAATAACTCAGGTGCATTTTTTATAAGCTGTACTTCTGGTATTTTTCGTGCTTCCCGTCTTTCGAGTTTCTCAGGAGTATCATATCTAAGCGGTGCTTTCGCTATTTGAAGGACTTCCCGTTCTTCGAGTCTCTCAGCTATACCTTATCAAAGTGGAACTTCTGGAATTTTTATTGTGCTTCCGTCTTTCGAGTCTCTCAGGTGTATCCTATCTAAGCGGTACTTACGGTATTTGTGGTGCTTCCCGTCTTTTGAGTTACTCAAGTGTATCCTATTCAAGCTGTACTTCCAGTATTTTCTGCACTTCCTGTCTTTCGAGTCTGTCATGGGTAACCTATGTAAGTGGTACTTCCAGTGTTTGCTGTTATTCCCATCTTTAGAGTTTTTCATGTGTATTTTATCTAACGGTACGTCTGGTATTTGAGATGCTTCCGTCTTTCTAGTTACTCAGGAGTATTTTATTCAAGCGGTACTTTCTGTATTTGTGCTGCTTTCGTTTTTCGAGTCTCTCAGGTGTTCTATCTAAGTGGTACTTCCTGTATTGCGGTGCTTCCCGTCCTTTAGTTTCTCAGGTGTATCTTATTTAAGCGTTTCTTCCAGTATTTGTGGTGCTTCCCATATTTCAAGTCTCTCAGGTGTATCATATCTAAGCCATACTTCCGGTGCTTGCAGTTCTTTCTGTATTTCTAGTCTCTCAAGTTTTCCAATCTAACTGGTTCTTTCGTTATTTGTGGTTCTTCCTGTCTTTCGAGTCTCTCAGGTGTATTCTATTTAAGCAGTATTTCCCGTATTGCGGTACTTTCTGTCTTTTGAGTCTCTTTGTTGTAACCTATCTAAGCGGTAGTTTCGGTATTTGCGGTGCTTTTTTGTTTCAAGTGTCTCAGGAGTATTTAATCCTAGTGGTGCATCCGGTATTGGAGGTGCTTATTGTCTTTCGAGTTTCTAAGGTGTATCCTCTATAAGCAGTAATTCCATTATTTTCGGATCTTCCGTGTTTCGATTCTCTAAGGTATATTTTATCTAAGTGGTTTTGCCGGTATTTGCAGTGCTTCCCATCTTTCGAATGTCTCAGTTGTATTCTATCTAAGCAGTATTTCCAGTATTTGCGGTTCTTCCCATATTTCGAGTCTCTCTGGTGTATCCAATCTAAAGGGTATTTCCGGTATTATCGGTGCTTTTCGTCTTTCGCGTCTCTCAGGTTTAACCTATGAAATAGGTCTTTTGGGTCCCATTGGTCTTTCCGGGCTTTCGAGTCTCTCAGGTGTATTCAACTCAGGTGGTACTTCCGGTATTTGCGGTGCTACCCTTCTTTCGAATCTCTCACCTATCCTATCTAAGCGGTACTTCCGGTACTTGCGGTGCTTCATGTATTTCGAGTCTCTCAGGTGTATTTTATTTAAGCGTTACTTTCGGTATTTGCGGTGCTTCTCATATTTCTAGTTCCTCAAGTGTATACGATCTAAGCGTTACTTCCGGTATTTGCGGTGCTACTTGTTTTTTAAGTTTCTCAAGTGTATCCTATCTAAGCGGTACTTTCGGTATTTGCGGAGCTTCCCGTTTGTCGAGTCTCTCGGGTGTATCCTATTCAAGAGGTACTTCTGTTATTTGTGGAGGTTCTCATTTTTCGAGTCTTTCAGGTGTGTCCTCTCTAAGCCATTCTTCCGATATTTGCGGTGCTCTCGTCTTTTGAGTATCTCATGTGTATCCTATCTAAGCAGTACTTCAGGTATTTGCGGTGCTTCCCATCTTTAAAGCCTCTCAGGTGTTTTCTGCCTAAGCGGTTTTTCCGGTTCTTCTGGTACTCTTGGTATTTCGAGTCTCCCAGGTATATACTGTCTAAGTCGTCCTTCCGGTCTTTCCAGTTCTTCCGGTATTTCGAGTTTCACAGCTGTGTTCTATACAAGCGGACCTTCCTGTCCTACCGGTTTTCCTGGACTTTCGGTCTTCCAGTTGTATCTTTTCTAAGCAATCCTTCCTGTCTTATTGGTCCTTCTGGTAATTCAACACTCTCAGGTGTATCTTATATAAGCGGAACTTCCAGGATTTACGGTGCATCCCATCTTACGAGTATCTCAGGTGTATCCTATATTAGCAGTACTTCTGGTATTTGTGGTGCTTCTGTCACTTAGTCTCTCAGGTGTATACTATTTAAGCGGTTCTTCAGGTATTTGCGGTGCTTCACGTCTTCGAGTCTCTCAGTTGTACACTATATAAGGAGTACTTCCGGTATTTGCGGTGCTTCCTGTTTTTTAGTCTGTTACGTGCATACTAATAAGCGGTACTTCCGGTATTTGCGGTGCTTTTGTGTTTCGAGTCTCTAAGTTGTATCCTATTTAAGCGGGACTTCCGGTATTTGCGGTGCTTCCCATCTTTCGAGTCTCTCAGGTGTATCTTATTTTAGTGATACTTTCAGTATTTACATTGCTTCCCGTCTTTTGAGTCTCTCAGGTGTATCCTATCTAAGCGGTACTTCCAGTATTGGTGGAGTTTCGGTCTTTCGAGAGTCTCTGGTGTATCCTTTCTAAGCAGTACTTCCGGGATTTGCGGTGCTTCCTGTCTTTCGAGTCTCTCAAGTGTATGCTATCTAAGCGATAATTCAGGTATTTGCGATGCTCTTCGTCTTTCGAGTCTCTCAGGTGTACCTATCTAAACGTTACTTCGGTATTTAAGGTGCTATCGTGTTTCGAGTCTCCCAGGTGTTATTTCCAAGATTTGCCGTGCTTTTCGTCTTTCGAGTCTCTCAAGTGTATCCTATCTAAGTGGTACTTTCATTATTTGTGGTGCTTTTTTTCTTTCGAGTCTCTGTATTGTATCCTGTCTAAGCGGTACTTCCGGTATTTCCAGTGCTTCCCAACTTATAGTCTCTGAAGTGTATCCTATCTAAACGGTACTTTCGGTATTTTCGGTGGTTTCTGTTTTTCGAGTCTCTCAGGTGTATCCTATCTAAGCGGTACTTCCGGTATTTGCGGTATTTCCGGTATTTCAAGTCTCTCATGTGTATTTTATCTAAGCGGACCTTCCAGTATTTGCGGTGCTTCCGTCTTTCGAGTTTCTCAGGTGTATCTTATCTAAGCGGTACTTTTAGTATTTGTGGAGTTCCCGTCTTTCGAGTCTCTCAAGTGTATAATATCTAAGCAGTACTTCCGTTATTTGCGGTGTGTCCCGTCTTTCGAGTCTCTCAGGTGTACCTATTTAACTGTTATTTATGGTATTTTGGTGCTTTCGTGTTTCGAGTCTTTCATGTGTTACTACCTTGATTTGCCGTGCTTCCCGTTTTTCGAGTCTCTCAAGTGTATCCTATCTAAGTGGTACTTCCGGTTTTTGTGGTGCATCCCATCATTCGAGTCTCTCAGTTGTATCTTATCTAAGCGGTACTTCTGGTATTGGAGGTGCTTCTGTCATTCGAGTCTGTTAGGTGTATTTAATCAAAGAGGTACTTCAGGTATTTCCGGTGCTTTTTCTCTTTTAAGTCTCTCAGGTTTATTTTATCTAAACGGTACTGCAGAGATTTGGGGTGCTTCCGTGTTTCGAGTTTCTCACGTGTATCCTATCTAAGTGGTGCTTCCAGTATTTGTTTTGGTTTTCATCTTTCGAGGCTTTCAGATGTATTTTATCTAAACAATACTTCCGATATTTGCGGTGCTTTCGTGCTATGAGAGTCTCAGTTATATCCTATTTAAGTATTACTTTAAGTATTTGTGGTGCTTCTGTCTTTCAAGTCTTTCAGGTGTATCCTATCTAAGACATACTTCCGAAAATAGCGGTGCTTCATGTCTTTCGAGTTACTCAGATGTAACCTATCTATGCGGTACTGCAGGGATTTGCGGAGCTATCCGTCTTTTGAGTCTCTCAGGTGTATCCTATCTAAGCGGTACTTCCAGTATTTGCGCTGGTTTCCGTCTTTCCAGAGTCTCATGCGTATTCTATCCAAGCAGTACCAACGTAATTGTGGTGCATTCGTGTTTTGAGTCTCTCAGCTGTATCGTATATAAGCAGTACTTTCGTGATTATCGTGCTTCCCGCCATTCGCGTCTCTCAGGTGTATGCTATATAACTGGACCTTCCGGTATTTACGGTGCTGTTCGTCTTTTGAGTCTCTCAGGAGTATTTTATCTAAGCGGTACTTCCGGTAATTTCGGGGCTTCCCATCTTTCAAGTCTCTCAGGTGTATCCTATCTAAGCAATACTTCCAGTATTTGCTGTGCTTCCGTCTTTCAAGTCTCTTAGTTGTATCCTGTCTAAGTGTTACTTCCGATATTTGCCGTTTTTCCCGTCATTTAGTCTCTCTCGTGTATCTTATCTAAACGGTACTTCCTGTATTTTCGGTGCTTCCATTTTTTCGAGTCTTCCATGTGTATTCTATCAAATCGGTACATCCAGTATTTGCAGTGCTTCCCGTCTTTCGAGTATCTCATGTGTATTCTATCTACCGGTACTTCAAGTATTTGTGATGCTTCCATTCTTTTGTCTTTCAGGTGTATTCTGTCTAAGCAGAATTATGGTAGTTGCGGTGCCTCCCGTCTTTTGAGTCTCTCAGATGTATCCTCTCTAAGCAGTACTTCTGGTAATTGCGGTGCTAATTATTTTTCCAGGTTATGAAAAGTATCGTAACTATGCGGTACTTCTGGTATTTGTGGTGATTCCCGTCTTTCGATTTTCTCAGTTGTATACTATCTAAGCGTTACTGCAGGGTTTTGTGGTGCTACCCGTCTTTCGAGTCTCTCTGGTGTATCCTATCTAAGCGGTACTTCCGGTATTTGCTCTGCTTTCCATATTTCGAGAGTCTCATGTGTATTCTATCCAAGCAGTACCACAATATTTACAGTGCTACCCATCTTTCGAGGCTCTCATGTCTATCCTTTCTAAGCCATCCTTCCGGTATTTTCGGTGCTTCCCATTTTTGAGATTCTCATTTGTATACTGTCTAAGTGGTAAGTCGGTATTTGAGGTGCTTCCCGTCCTTTGAGTCTCTCAGGTGTATCCTATCTATACGGTACTTTCAATATTTGCGGTGTTTCTCGTCCATCGAGTCTTTCAGGAGTATCCTATCTAAGTGTTACTTCCGGTATTTGCGGTGCTTTCTGTCTTTCGAGTCTCTCAGGTGTATCATATCTAAGTGGTACTTCCGAAATTTGTGGTGCTTCCATCTTTCGAGTTTCTCAGGTATATCATATCTAAACGGTACTTCCGGTATTGTGGTGCTTCCTGTCTTTTGAGTTTCTTAGCTGTATCCTATCTAAGTGGTACTTCCGGAATTTGTGGTGCTTCCCGTCTTTCTAGTCTCTCAGGTGTATCTTATTTAAGCGGTACTCGGGTATTAGCGGTGTTTTTATCTTCCGAGTTTCTGAAGTGTGTCCTATTCAAGCTGTAATTCCGATATTTGCAGTGCTTCCCGTCTTTCGAGTCTCTCAGGGGTATCCTATCTATGCGGTACTTCTGATATATGCAGTTCTTCCCGTCTTACGAGTCACTCAGTTTTATCCTATCTATGCTGTCCTTCCGGCATTTGCGGTGCTTCCTGTCTTTCGCGTCTCTCAGGTTGATCCTATCTAAGTGGTGCTTCAGGTATTTGCGTTGCTTGAAGTCTTTTGAGTCTCTCAAGTGTAAACTATCTAACGGTACCTCCGGTATTTGTGGAGCTTCCGAAGTTCAAGTCTCTCTGATGTATTATATCTAAACGGTACTTCCGATATTTGTGGTGCTTCCAGTCTTTTAGTCTCTCAGGTGTATTCTACCTAAGCGGTACTTATGGTATTTGCGGTGCTTTTCATCATTTAATCTCTCAGGTGGAGAATATTTAAGCGTTTCTTCCAGTATTTGCGGTGCTTCCCGTCTTTCAAGTCTGTCAGGTGTATCCGATCTTAGGGGTACTTTCGGTATTTGGGTGCTTCCCGTCTTTCGAGTATCTCAGGTGTATCCTATCTAAGCGGTACTTCCAATATTTGCTGTGCGTCTTGTCTTTGAGCATCTACAGTGTATCCTGCCTAAGCGGTTTTTCTGGTTCTTCCGTTACTCTCGGTATTTCGAGTCTCCCATGTATATACTCTCTAAGCCGTCCTTCCGGTCTTTCTGTTTTTTTCCGGTCTTTCAAGTCTCACAGGTGTGTTCTGTCCAAGCAGACCTTCCGGTTTACCGCTTTTTCTGAACTTTCGGTCTTCCAGTTGGATCTTTTCTGAGCGGTCCTTCATGTTTTTTTGGTCCTTCCGGTCTTTCGAAGCTCTCAGGTGTAATTTATCTAAGCGGTAAAACTGGGATTTATGGTGCTTCTCGTCTTTTGAGCAACTCAGGTGTATCCTATCTAAGCGGTACTTCTGGTATTTGTGGTCCTTTCCATCTTTAAGTTTCTCAGGTGTACTTTATCTAAGCGGTACTTCCAGTATTTGAAGTGCTTCTCGTCTTTAGAGTCTCTCAGGTGTATTTTATCTAAGCGGTACTTCCGGTATTTTTGAAGCTTCACATCTTTCAATGCTCCTAGGTCTATCCTATCTAAGCGTTACTTTCCATATTTGCAGTGCTTTCTGTCCATCGAGTCTTTCAGGTGTATACTAATTAAGCATTTCTTTTGGTATTTGCGGTGCTTCCCTTCTTTTGAGTTTCTCACCTATTCTATCTAAGCGGTACTTCCATTATTTGCGATTCTTCACGTCTTTCGAGTCTCTCAGGTGTATTCTATCTAACCAGTACTTCCGGGATTTCCGGTTCTTCTCGTCTTTCGAGTCTCTCACGTGTATCCTATCGAAGCAATTCTGCCAGAATTTGCGGTGCTTCCAATCCTTCAGTCTCTCAGGTGTATCCGATCTAAGCAGTACTTCCAGTATTTTAGGTTTTTCCCGTCTTTGGTTCTCTCAGGTTTAACCAATGAAAGCGGTCCTTTGGGTCATTTTGGTCCTACCAGTCTTTCGAGCTTTTCAGGTGTATCTTGCCTAAGCGTTTTATCTGGTTCGTCTAATACTCCTGGTATTTCGAATCTCTCAGTATATTTTTTCTAAGCTGTCCTTTCGGTATTGCCAATCCTTCCAGTATTTCGAGTCTCTCATGCGTGTTCTGTTTAAGCGGACCTCCAGGTCTTTCCAGTTTTTCTGGACTTTTGGTCTCCCAGTGTCTGTTTTTTAAGCGGTTCTTCCTGTCTTTTTGGTCGTTATGGTCTTTCGAGTCTCTCAGGTGTATCCTTTCTAAGCGGTACTTCCGGTATTTGCGGAGCGTCCCCTCTTTCGAGATTCTCAGGAGTATCTTATTCAAGCGGTACTTCCGGTATTTGTGGTGCTTTTGTGTTTCAAGTCTCTCAGGTGTATAATATCAAAGAGGTACTCCCGGTATTAGCGGGGCTTCTTATCTTTTAGTCTCTAAGGTGTATCCTATCTAAGCGGTACTTCTGGTATTTTCGGAGCTTCCTTGTTTCGAGTCTCTCTGGTGTATTTTATCTAAACAGTACTTCCTGTATTTGCGGTGCTTCCCGTCTTTTAGTCTCACAGGTGTATATTTTAAACAGTTTTTCCAGTATTTGTGGTGCTTCCCGTCTTTCGAGTCTCTCAGGTGTATCCTATATAAGCAGTACTTCCGATATTAGCGGTGCTTCTCTTTTTGTGAGTTTCTCAGGTGCATCCTATCTAAGCCATACTTTCAGTATTTGCAGTTCTTTCCGTCTTTCCAGTGTCTCAGATGTATTCGATCTAAGCGGTACTTCCGTTATTTCTGGTGCTTCCCATTTTCGAGTATCTCAGGTGTATCTTATCTAAGCGGTACTTCTGGTATTTGTGGTGCTTCCTATCTTTCGAGTCTCTCAGGTGTATCGTAACTAAGCGGTTCTTCTGGTATATGCTGTGATTCTCATCTTCCTTGTCTCTCAGTTGTATTATATTTAAATGGTACTTCCAGTATTAGCATTGCTTCCGTGTTTCAAGTCTCTCAGTTCTATTCTATCTAAGCGGAACTTCTGATATTTGTGGTTCATCCAGTCTTTCGAGTCTCTCAAGTGTATCCTATCTAAGAACTGCTTCCGGGATTTGCAGTACTTCCCGTCTTTCGACTCTCTAGTGTATCTGATCTAAGCGGTACTTCCGGTATATTCATTGCTTCCTCTCTTTCGAGTCTCTCTAGTGTATCCTATCTAAGCGATAATTCCTGTATTTGAGGTGCTTATTATCTTTACAGTCTATCAGGTGAATTTTATTTAAACGGTACTTTCGGTATTTGTGGTGGTTCCCGTTTTTCAAGTTTCTCAGATGTACCCTATGTAAGCGATAATTCTGGTATTTGCGGCACTTCCCGACTTTCGAGTCTCTCAAGTGTATCCTATATAAGCGGTGCCTTCGGTATATGCAGATCTTCCCAACTTTCGAATCATTCAGGTGCATTCTATCTCAGCGGTACTTCTGGTATTTTCGGTACTTCATGTCTTTCGAGTCTTTCAGGTGTACCCTATCTAAGCGATAATTCCAGTACTTGCGATGCTTCCCGCATTTCGAGTCGCTCAAGTGTATCCTATCTAAGCGGTACCTCCGGTATTTGCAGATCAACCCGTCTTTTGAGTCTTTCTGGTGTATTCTATCTAAGCAGTACTTCCAGTATTTGCGGTACTTCCCATATTTTGAGTCTCTCAGGTGTATCCTATCTAAGCCTAACTTTTCGTACTTGCATTGCTTTCATCTTTCAAGTCACTCAGTAGTATCTTATTTAAGCGCTACTTTCCGGATTTGCAGTGCTGCCCGTCTTTCGAGTCTCTCAAGTGTATCCGATCAGAGCTTCACTTCTGGTATTTTTGGGGATTCTCGTCTTTCGAGTCTCTCAGAAGTATCACAGCTAAGCGATACCTGCAGTATATGCGGTGATTCCCGTCTTTGGAAACACTCAAGTGTATCCTATCTAAGCCGTACTTCTGGTATTTGCGGTGTTTCTCATCTTTCGAGTCTTACATGTGTATCCTATCTAAGTGGAACTTCTGGTATTTGCGAAGCTTCACGTCTTTGGATTCTCTCAATTGTATTCTATTTAAATTGTATTTCTAGTATTTGAGATGCTTCCCCTCTATTAAGTTTCTCAGGTGTATCCAATCTAATCGATACTTCCGGTATTTGTGGTGCTTCCGTGTTTCGAGTCTATCAGGTGTGTTCTATCTAAGCGGAAATTTTTGTATTTGCTGTGCATCTGTCTTTTGAGTTTCTCAGTTGTATTCTTTCTAACCGGTATTTCCGGTATTTGCTGTGCTTCTCGTCTTTTAGTTTCTGAGTTGTATCCTATCTAAGTGGTACTTCCGGTATTTTCGTTGCTGCACATCTTCTGAGTCTCTAACCTAAATGCTACCTAAGCAGTACTTCCGGTATTTGCGTTGCTTCCCATATTTCGAGACTCTGGGTA
The DNA here is from genome assembly GCA_030015415.1 of Cynopterus sphinx. Lineage (NCBI taxonomy): Eukaryota > Metazoa > Chordata > Mammalia > Chiroptera > Pteropodidae > Cynopterus > Cynopterus sphinx. The sequence continues at coordinate 26,057,742 of CM057393.1, read as the reverse complement.
TTAACTGATCTAAGCAGTGCTACCGGTTTTGGTGGTGCTTCTGTGTTTGAATCTCTGGTGTATCCTCTCTACATGGTACTTTCTGTATTTGCGGTGCTTCATGTCTTTCGAGTCTCTCAGGTGTATTCTAAATAAGCGGTATTCTGGTATTTGCTGTGATTCCAGTCTTTCGAGTCTCTCAGATGTATCTGACGCAAGCAGTACTTTCAGTATTTTTGGTGCTTCCTGTCTTCAAGTTTCTCAAGTGCATCTTATCCTAGCGGTATCCGGTATTTGAAGTGCTTCTCGTTTTTTAGTCTCTCAAGTGCATTCAATCTAAGTGGTACTTCCGGTATTTTCGGTGCTTCTCATTTTGGAGTCTCTCAGGTGTATCCTATCTAAGTGGTACTTCCGGTATTTCCGGTGCTTCCCATCTTCCAAATCTCTCATGGGTATCCTATCTAAGTGGTGCTTCCGGTATTTGTGGTGCTTCTCGTCTTTCAAGGATCTCAGGTGTATCGTAAATAAGTGGTACTTTGGTATTTGCTGTGATTCCCGTCTTTCGAGTCTCTCAACTGTATGCTATCTAAGGGTTACTTCTATTATTTGCAGGACTTTCGTATTTCGAGTCTCCCAGGTGTATCCTATTTAAGTGGTACTTCCGGGATTGTGGTTCTACTTGTCTTTTAACTCTCGCAAGTGTATCTGATCTAAGCGGTACTTCCGGAATTTTGGGTGGTTCCCGTCGTTCGAGTCTCTCATGTGTATTCTATCTAAGCGATACTTCCGGTATTTGCGGTGCTTTCTGTTTCGAGTCTCTACGGTTTATCACATCTAAGCGGTAATACTGGTATTTGCAGTGCTTTTCGTCTTTCGAGTCTCTCAAGTATATTCTATTTAAATATTACTTCTGGTAATTGCGATGTTTCGTGTTTTGAGTATTCCCGGCGTATCCTATGTACACGGTACTTGCAGTATTTGCTGTGCTTCTCGTCTTTCAAGTCTCTCAGGTCATCCTATCTAAAGGTACTTCCGGTATTGCGGTGCTTCCTGTTTTTCGAGTCTCTCAGGTGTATCTGTTCTAAGCGATACTTCCGGTAAAAGCGGTACTTCCCATCATTCGAGTCTCTCAGGTGTATCCTATCTAAGCGGTACTTCAAGTATTTGCAGTGCTTCCCGTTTTTCGAGTCTTTCAAGTGTATCCTATCTTAGTGGTACTTCCGGTATTTTTGGTGCTTTTGTCTTTCGAGGCTCTCAGGTGTATCTTATCTAATAGGTACTTCCTGTATGTTCGGTGTGTCCATGTTTCGAGTCTCTCAGGTGTATCCTATTTAAGTGTAGCTTCCAGTATTTGCGGTGGTTCCCGTCTCTCGAGGCTTTTACGTGTATTCTATTAAAACGGTACTTCCGGTTTTTGCAGTGCTTCCGTGTTTCGAGTCTCTCAGGTGTATTTTGTCTAAAAGGTACTTCCGGTATTTGCGGTGCTTCTTGTCTTTTGAGTCTCTCATGTGTATCCTATTTAAGCGGTACTTCTGGTATTTGCAATACTTCACGTCTTTCTATTCTCTCAAGTGTATATTATTTAAAAGCTATTTCTGGTATTTGCGGTTCTTCCCGTCTATTTTTTCTCAGGTGTACAATATCTAAGCGATATTTTAGGTATTTGCGGGTCTTCCTTTTTCCAGTCTCTCAGGTGTATCCTAACTAAGCGGTACTTTCGGTTTTTGCAGTGCTTCAATCTTTCGAGTCTTTCAGGTGTATCGTAAATAAGCGTTACTTCGGTATTTGCTGTGATTCCCCTCTTTCGAGTCTCTCAAGTGTATCCTATGAAAGGGTTACTTCCGGTATTTGCACTGCTTTCGTGTTTCGAGGCTCCCAGGTGTATCCTATCTAAGCCGTACTTCCGGGATTGCGGTGCTCCCCATCTTTCACGTCTCACAAGTATATCTAATCTAATCGGTACTTCTGTTATTTGCAGTGCTTCCCGCATTTAGAGTCTCTCAATTGTATCTTATCTAAGCGGTACTTCCTGTATGTTCAGTGTTTCCGTGTTTCGAGTCTCTTAGGTGTATCCTATTTAAGTGTTACTTCCGGTAATTGCGGTGCTTTCGTGTTTCGAGTCGCCCTGGTGTTTCCTATCTACACGGTACTTGCGGTATTTTCGGTGTTTCGCATCTTTCGAGTCCCTCAAGTGCATCCTATCTAAGCCATAATTCCGGTATTTGAAGTTCTTTTAGTCTTTACATTCTTTCAGATGTATACGATCTAAGCGGTACTTCCGTTATTTGTGATGCTTCACGTTCTTGGAGTTTCTCAGTTGTATTCTGTCTTAGTGTGCTTCCAATATTTTCAATGATTCACGTCTTTCAATTCTTTCTGCTGTATCCATTCTAAGCGGTGCTTCCGATATTTTCGGTGCTTCCCGTCTTCTGAGTCTCTCAGGTGTATGCTATTTAAACGGTACTTCCGGTATTTACGATGCTTCCCGTAATTAGAGTCTCTCAGGTGTATCCTATCTAAGTGGTGCTTCCGGTATTTGTGGGGCTTCCTATATTTGGAGTCTCTCAATTGTATTCTACTTAAATGGTATTTCTGGTATTTGCTGTACTACCTGCTTTTTGAGTCTTTCTGTTGTATTCTATCTAAGCAGGACTTCCCGTATTTGTGGACCTTCCCGTATTTTAAGGTTCTCAGATGTTATTGTCTAAGCGTTACTTCTGATTTGAAATGCTTCATGTCTTTCGAGTTTCTCAAAATATTTTATCTAAGCGATACTTTCAGTATTTGCAGTGCTTATCATCTTTACAGTTCTCAGGTTATCGCATCTACGCATTACTTCCAGTATTTGCGGTGGTTCTTTTCTTTGAGTATTTCTGGTGTATTTTATTTAACCAGTACTTCCGGTATTTCCAGTGCTTCTCGTCTTTCGAGTCTCTCTACGTGTATCCTATCTAAGCACTGCTTCCGGTTTTTTGGTGCTTCCCGTTTTTCGAGTCTCTCCTGTGTATCCTACTAAAAGGTATTTCCAGTATTTGCGGTGCTTCCCGTTTTCCGAGTGTCTCAGCTATATTCTATCTAAGTGATGCTTCCGGTATTTACGGTGCTTCTTGTCTTTTGAGTCACTCAGGTGTATCAAAATTTCAGCAGTATTCTGGTAGTTGCTATGCTTCCCCCGTCTTTTTAGTCTCAGGTGTATCCTATGAAAGAGATACTTCCGGTATTTGTGGTGCTTTTCGTCTTTAAAATCTTTCTGCTCTATTTTTTTAACCGGGTCTTTCGGTATTTGCGATGCTTTCCGTATTTCGAATCTCTCAGGTGTATTCTATCTAAGGGGTACTTCCGGTATTTGCGGTGATTTCCATTATTCTAGTCTCTCAAATGTATTCTATCAAAGCGGGACTTACGGTTTTTTGGTTCTTCCGTCTTTCTAATCTCTCAGGTTTATATGATCTAAGCGGTACTTCCGGTATTTGCTTTGCTTCCTGTCTTTCGAGTCTCTCTGGTGTTTTCTATCTAAGCGGTACTTCCAGTATTTGCTTTGCTTCCCGTCTTTTGGGTCTCTCAGGTGTATCCTATCTAAGAGGTACTTTCGGTGTTTGCAGTGCTTCCCGTCTTTCGAGATTCTAAGGTGGATCCTATCTAATTTATAATTCTGGTATTTGTGGTCCTTCCCGTATTTCAAGTCTCTCAGCTGTATCTTGTCTAAGCGTTACTACCGGGTTTGTGATGCTTCTCGTCTTTCTACTTTCTCAGGTGCATTTTATCTAAGCGATACTTTAGGTATTTGCAGTGCTTATCGTCTTTACAGTCTCTCAAAAGTATCCCATCTAAGCAGTACTTCCGGTATTTGCGGTGGATCCCTTCTTTTAAGTCTTTCTGGTGTATTTTATTTAATCGGTACTTCCGGTATTTGTGGTGCTTCCCGTCTAGCGAGTTTCTCAGGTGTATCTTATCTAAGTGGTACCTCCAGTATATGCAGTAATTCCCGTCTTTCAAGTCTTTCTGGTGTATCCAATCTAAGTGGTGCTTTCGGTATTTTCGGTGCTTCTCATTTTTTGAGTCTCTACGGTGTTTCCTATCTAAGAAATAATTCCGGTATTAGCGGTGCTTCCCGTCTTTCTAGTCTTTCAGCTGTATTCTATCTAAGCGTTATTTTCGGTATCTGCGGTCTTCAATTCTTTGAGTCTCTCAGTTGTATCCTATCTTAGTGTTGCTCCGGTATTTGCGGTGCTTCCCTTCTTTCGAGTATTTCTGGTGTATACTATCTAAGTGTTGCTTCCAGTATTTTCGGTGCTTCCCGTCTTTTGAGTCTCTCAGGTGTATAAAAATTTATGCAGTACTTCCGGTAGTGGCTGTGCTTCCCGTCTTTTGAGTCTCTCAGTTCTATCCTATCTAAGAGGTATTTATGGTATTTCGGTGCTTCCCGTCTTTCGCGTCTTTCTGGTGTATCCTATCTAAGCGGTGCTTCCAGATTAATCGGTGCTTCCCGTCTTTTGAGTCTCTCAGGTTTATTCTATTTATGCGGTACTTTTGATATTTATGATGCTTCCGGTCTTTCCTGTCTCTCAGGTGTATTCAATCTAAGTGGTGCTTCCGGTATTTGCGCTGCTTCCTGTCTTTCTAGTATCTCAGGTGTATTCTCTTTAAGTGATATTTCCCGTATTTGCGGTACTTTTCGTATTTTGAGTCTCTGTGTTTTATCCTATCTAAGTGGGACTTTGGGTATTTGCATTGCTTCTGTGTTTCAAGTCTCTCAGGTGTATTTTATATAAGTGGTGCAAGGGGTATTTGTGAAGATTCCTGTCTTTCGAGTTTCTCAGATGTATCCGATATAAGCAGTAATTCCTGTATTTGCATTGCTTCCGTGTTTTAATTTTCTCGAGTGTATTTTATCTAAGTGGTTAAGCCAGTATTTGCGGTGCTTCTCATCTTTCGAGTCACTCAGGTGTATTCTATCTAATCAATATTGCGAAATATGTGGTGCCTTCAGATTTTCGAGTCTCTCAGGTGTACCCTATATAAGCGATACTTCCTGTATTTGCAGTGCTTTCTTGTTTTGAGTCTCAGGTGTATCCTGTCTAAGAGGTATTTCCGGTTTCACAATGCTTCCCGTCTTTCGAGTGTCTCATGTGTATTTTATCAAAGCGGTAATTGCAGAGTTTCCTGTGCTTCCCATCTTTCGAGGCTCTTAGGTGTATCCTATCTAAGCGGTACTTCCGGGATTGCGGTGCTTCCCGTCTTTCGAGTCTCTCCGGTGTATCCTGTATAAAAGGTACTTCTGGTTTTGCGATGCTTCCCGTCTTTCGAGTCTTTCTGGTGTATCACATGTAAGCGATAATTCTGGTATTTGCTGTTCTTTCTCGCTTCGAGTCTCTCAGGTATATCCTAATAAGCGGTATCCGAGATTGCGGTGCTTCCCGTCTTTATGTCTCTCAGGTGTATTCTATCTAAGCAGTACTTCCATAATGTGCGATGCTTCCCTTTTTTCGTGAGTCTCACTTGTATTCATCTAATCAGTACCACCGGTATTTGTTTGATTCCCATCTTTCGCGTTTCTTATGTTTATCCTTTCTAAGCCATTTTACTGGTATTTTCAGTGCTTCCCGTCTTTCGAGTCTCTCAGATGTTTTTGATCTAAGCCGTACTTCTGGTATATTTGGGGCTTTCCATCTTTTAGTCTTTCATGTGCATCTGATCTAAGTGACGCTTCTGTTATTTGCGGTGCTACCCGTCTTTTGCGTCTCTAAGGAGTATCCGATTTAAGCGGTACTTCTGGTGTATGCAGTGCTTCTCGCCTTTCGAGGTTCTCAGAAGTATCATAACTGAGCGGTACTTCTGATATTTGCGTTGATTCTCGTCTTTCGAGTATCTCAGGTGTATCCATTCGAGCGGTACTTCCGGTATTTGCGGTGTTTCCCGTCTTTCGAGTCTCTCTGGTGTATCTTATTTTAGCGGTACTTTCGGTATTTACAGTGCTTCCCGTATTTCGAGTTACTCAGGTGTATCTTAATTAAACGGTACTTCCGGTATTTGCGGTGCTTCCGCGTTCGAGTCTCTAAATATATTTGATCTAAGCGGTAGTTTCGGTATTTCGGTGCTTTACATCTTTCGAGTCTCTCAGGTGTATTCTATCAAAGATGTACTTCCGTTGTTTGCGGTCCTACTCTTCTTTTGATTCTCTCAGTTGTATCTGATCTAAGTGGTACTTCTGGTATTTGCGATGCTTCCTGTCTTTCGAATCTCTCAGGTGTATTTTATCTAAGTGGTACTTCCAGTAATTGCGGTGCTTCCCGTGTTTTGAGAGTCTCAGGTGTATCCTCTCTAAGCAGTACTTCCAGTATTTGCCTTTCTTCCGTCTTTCGAGTCTCTCAGCTGTGTCATTTCTAAGACAATCTTCCGGTATTTGCGGTGCTTTTTGTCTTTTGAGTCTCTCAGGTGTATCCTATCTAAGCGGTACTCCCAGTATATGCGGTGCTTTCCGTCTTTCGCGAGTCTCACGTGTATTCATCTAAGCAATACCACCAGTATTTGTAGTGATTCCCGTCTTTTAGTCTCTTTTGTCTATTTTTTCTAAGCCATTTTTCTGGTATTTTTGGTGCTTCCAGTCTTTCGAGTCTCAGGTGTTTTTAATCTAAGCTGCACTTCCGGTATATTCCGGGCTTTCCATTTTTCGAGTCTTTATGTGTATCCGATCTAAGTGATACTTGTGGTTTTGCGGTGCTTCCCATATTTCGAGTCTCTTAGGTTTATCTAATCTAAGTGGTACTTCTGGTATATGCGGTGCTTCTCTGTTTTCGAGGTTCTAAGAAGTATCGTAACAAAGCAGTACTTCTGATATTTGCGGTGATTCCCATCTTAGAGGATCTGAGGTATATCTTTTTGATCGGTACTTCCTGTATTTGCGGTGTTTCCCGTCTTTCGAATCTCTCAGGTGTATCCTATCTAAGCAGTACTTCCGGTTTTTGCGATGCTTTCCATCTTTCGAGTCTCTCAAGTGTATACTATCTAAGCGGTAATTCCGTTATTTGCGATGCATCCCATTTTTCGAGTTCCTCAGGTGTACCTATGTAAGCGTTACTTCTGGTATTTACAGTGCTATCATTTTTCGAGTCTCCCAGGTGTTACTTCCAAGATTTGCCTTGCTTCCCGTCTTTAAAGTCTCTCAAGTGTATCCTATCTAAGCGGTACTTCCATTATTTGTGGTGCTTTTTGTCTTTCGAGTTTCTTAGTTGTATCCTGTCTAAGCGGAACTTTCGGTATATACGTTGCTTTCCGTCTTTCGAGCTTCTCAGGTGTATCCTATCTAAGCGTTACTTCTTTTATATGCGGTGCTTCTCGTCTTTCGAGATTCTCAGATATCGTAAATCAGCAATATTTCTGGTATTTGTGGTGATTCCTGTCCTTCGAGTATCTCTGGTTTATCCCTTTATGCGATACTTCCGCTATTTGCGGTGCTTTCCATCGTTTGAGTTTCTCAGGTATATGTTATCTAAGCGGTACTTCCGGTATTTACAATGCTCCCGTCTTTCGAGTCTCTCAGGTGTATCTTATCTAAGCGGTACTTCCAGTATTTGCGTTGTTTCGAGAGTCTCATTTGTTTTCTTTCTAAGCAGGACTTCTGGTATTTGCAGTTCGTCCTATCTTTCAAGTCTCTCAAGTGTATACTATCTAATCTGTACTTCCGTTATTTGCAGTGCTTCCCGTCTTTCGAGTCTCTCAGGTGTACCTATCTAACCGTTACTTACGGTATTTCGGTGCTTCGTGTTTCGAGTCTTTCAGGTGTTACTACCGAGATTTGTCGTGCTTCCCGTTTTTCGAGTCTCTCAAGCGTATCCTATCTAAGCGGTACTTCCGTTATTTGTGGTGCTTTTTGTCTTTCGAGTCTCTCAGGTGTATCCTATCTAAGAGGTACTTCCGGTATTTGTGTTGCTTCCCCTCATTCGAGTCTCTCATGTATATCTATCTAAGCGGTACCTCCAGTATATGCACTAATTCCCGTCTTTCGAGTCTTTCTGCTGTATCCGACTAAGCGGTGCTTCCGGTATTTTCGGAGCTTCCCGTTTTTCAAGTCTCTACCTTGTATCCTATCTAAGAAATACTTCCGGTATTTGCGGTGCTTCCCGTCTTTCTATTCTTTTAGCTGTATTCTTTCTAAGCGTTACTTTCGGTATCTGCGGTCTTCAGTTCTTTGAGTCTCTCAGTTGTATACTTTCTTAGCAGTGCTTCCGGTATTTGCGATGCTTCCCGTCTTTCGAGTCTTTCTGGTGTATACTACCTAAGCGTTGCTTCCGGTATTTTCGGTGCTTTCCATCTTTTGAGTCTCTCAGGTGTATAAAAATTTAAGCAGTGCTTCCGGTAGTTGCTGTGCACTCGTCCTTCGAGTCTCTCATGTGTATCCTATTTAAGCGTTAATTCGGTAATTGCGGTGCTTTCGTGTTTCAAGTCTTCTCAGTGTATCCTATGTACATGGTACTTGCAATATTTGCTCTGCTTCCCGTCTTTCGAGTCTCTCATGTTTATCCTATATAAAGATACTTCAGGTAAATCGGTTCTTCCTGTCTTTCGAGACTCTCAGGTGTATCCTATCTTAGCGTTACTTCCAGTATTTGCAGTGCTTTCCGTTTTTCGAGTCTTTCAATTGTATCCTATCTTAGCAGTACTTCCGGTATTTTTGTTGCTTTTATCTTTCAAGTCTCTCAGGTGTATCTTATTTAAGCGGTACTTCCTGTATGTTTGCTGTTACCATGTTTCGAGTCTCTCAGGTGTATCCTAAGTGGAGCTTCCGGTATTTGTGGTAGTTCCCGTCTTTCGATTCATTTCGTGTATCTTATTTAAACGGTACTTCCGGTATATGCGGTGCTTCCGGTTTTTGAGTTCCTCAGGTGTATACTATCTAAGCGGTAATTCAGGGATTGTGGTGTTTCCCTTCTTTCGAGTCTCTCAGGTTTATCCTATCTGAGCCGTACTTTCGGTATTTGCGGTTCTTCACGTCTTTCGAGTTTCTCAGGTGTATGGTAATTAAGCGATACTTTGGTATTTGCTGTGATTCCAGTCCTTCGAGCCTATCAAGTGTATGTTATTAAAAGGTTAATTCTGGTATTTGCAGTGCTTTTGTGTTTCGAGTCTCCCAGGTGCATCCTATCAAATCGGTACTTCCGAGATTGCGGTGCTTCTTATCTTTCAAGTCTCTCAAGTGTATCTGATCTAAGCGATACTTTCAGTATTTTGGGTGCTTTTCTTCGTTCGAGTCTCTCAGGTGTATCCTATCTTAACGGTACTTCTTGTATTTGCAGTGCTTCCCGTCTTTCGTGTCTCTCAAGTGTATCTTATCTAAGCGGTACTTCCTGTATATTAGGTGTATACTATTTAAGCGTTACTTCCGGTAATTGCGGTGCTTTCGTGCTTTGAGTCTCCTCGGTGTATCCTATCTACATGGTACTTGCGGTATTTGTGGTGTTTCTCATCTTTTGAGTACCTCAAGTGCATCCTATCTAAGCCATAATTCCGGTATATGCAGTTCTTTCCATATTTCAAGTCTCTCAGATGTATCCGATTTAAGCGGTACTTTTGTTTTTGCGATGCATCATGTTCTTCGAGTCTCTGTTGTAATCTCTTTTAGCGGTGCTTCCAGTATTTGCGATGCTTCACGTCTTTCTAGTCTTTCTGGTGTATCCTATCTAAGCGGTGCTTCCAGTATTTTCAGTGCTTCCCCTCTTTTGAGTCTCTAAGGTGTTTGCTATTTAAACGGTACTTTCAGGATTTACGATACTTCTTGTATTTAGAGTCTCTCAGGTGTATTTTATCTAAGTGGTGCTTCCGGTATTTCTGGTGCTTCCTGTCTTTCGAGTCTCTCAGCTGTATTCTGTCTAAGCGGTACTTTCGGTATTTGCGAAGCCTCTTGTCTTTCGAGGCTTTCCTGTGTATTTTATCTAAGCAGTACTTCCGATATTTATGGTGCTTTATCTTTCGAGTCTCTCAGGTGTTTTCTATCGAAGTAGTGCAGCCGGTATTAGCGGTGCTTCCCAACTTTCGAGTCTCTCAGGTTTATCATATCTAACGGAACTTCTGGTATTTGCGTTACTTCCCATCTTTGAGTCTCTCAGGTGTATCCGATCTAAACGGAATTCTGGTATTTGCGGTGTTTTCCATTTTTCGAATTTCTCAGTGTATTCTATCTAAGCAGTACTTTCAGTATTTGCGGTGCTTTCTTGTTTTGAGTCTCTCAGGTGTATTCTGTCTAAGCGGTACTTCCGGTTTCGCGATGATATTTGTCTTTCGAGTGTCTCAGGTGTATCCTATCGAAGCAATACTTGCAGTATTTGCTGTGCTTCCCGTCTATCGAGGCTCACATGTATCCTATCTAAGAGGTATTACCGGTATTTGCGATGCTTCCCATTTTTCGAGTCTCTCAGGTGTATCACATCTAAAGGATACTGTCAGTATTTGCGGTGCTTTCCGTCTTCGAGTCTCTCAGCTTTATCCTATCAAAGCGGTATGTTTGGCATTTTTTTTCCTTTCCATCTTTCGAGTCTCTCAGGTGTATTTTTTCTAAGCAGTATTACAGGTATTTTCAAACTTCCAGTCTTTCGAGTCTCTCAGGTGTATGCACTCTAAGCGATACTTCCGGTATTTGCGGTGCTTATAGTCTTTAGAGTCTTCCAGTTGTTTTCTATCTAAGCGGTATTTTCGGTATTTGCATTTTCCCGGTCTTTTGAGTCTTTAAGGTGTTTTTTATTTAACCAGTACTTCTGGTATTTGCATTGCTTCCCGTATTTCGAGTCTCTCTGGTGTATCCTATCTAAGCGGTACTTTCGATATTTGGGGTGCTTCCCGTAGTTCAGGTCTTTCAGGTGTACCGTATTTTAGCGATAATTCCGGTATTTGTGGTGATTCCCGCTTTTCGAGTTTGACAAGTGTATCCTGTCTAAGCGGTACCTTTGGTATATGCGGTGCTTTACGTCTTTCAAGTTTCTCAGGTGTATCTTATCTAAACAATACGCTCTGTATTTGCGGTGCTTCACATCTTTCCAGTCGTCAGTTGTATCTTAACTTAGCGGTTCTTCCGGTATTTGCGATGCTTCCCGTCTTTCGAGTCTTTCTGGTGTATCCTATCTAAGCGGTGCTTCCGGTTTTTTCGGTGCTTCTCGTCTTTTGAGTCTCTCAGGATTATTCTATTTATGCGGTACTTTTGATATTTACGATGCTTTCAGTCTTTCCTGTCTCTCAGGTGTATCCAATCTAAGAGGTGCTTCCGGTATTTGTGGTGCTTCCTGTCTTCAGAGTTTCTCAGGTGTATTCTCTTTAAGTGATATTTCCCATATTTGCGGTACTTTTCGTCTTTTGAGTCTCTGTGTTGTATCCTATCTAAGCGGTACTTCCAGTATTTGCGGTGCTTCCTTGTTTCAAGTCTCTCAGGTTAATTTTATCTAAGTGGTGCAGCTGGTATTTGCAGAGTTACCTGTCTTTCGAGTTTCTCAGGTGTATCCTATATAAGCAGTAATTCCTGTATTTGCGATGCTTCCATGTTTCGATTTTCTCAAGTGTATATTATCTAAGTGGTTAAGCCGGTATTTGTGGTACTTCCCATCTTTCGAGTCACTCAGGTGTATCCTATCTAATCAGCAATTGCGGATTTGTGGTGCCTCCAGTTTTTCGAGTCTCTCAGGTGTACCCTATCTAAGCGGTACTTCTGGTTATTTTGGGCCTTCTTGTTTTTGAGTCTTTCAGGTGTATCCTTTCTAACCCATACTTTCGGTATTTAGGTGCTCTCCATCTTTCGAGTATCTCAGGTGTATCCTATCTAAGCGGTTCCTCCGGTTCTTCCGGTACTCTCGGTATTTCGATTCTTCCAGTTATATACTGTCTAAACCGTCCTTCCGGTCTTTCCGATTCCTCCAGTTTTTCAAGTCTCACAGATGTGTTCTGTCAAAGCGGACTTTCTAGTCTTACCGGGTTTTCTGGATTTTCGGTCGCCCAGTTGTATCCTTTCTAAGCGGTTCTTCCTGTCTTTTTGGTCCTTCTGATCTTTCGAGTCTCTCAGGTGTACCTCCGGAATTTACGGTGCTTCCCGTTTTTCGAGTATCTCAGGTGTATCCTATCTAAGCAGTACTTCTGGTATTTGCTGTGCTTCCCATCATTAAGTTTCTGAGGTGTACCTTATCTAAGCGGTACTTCCAGTATTTGAAACGCTTCCCGTCTTTGGAATCTCTCAGCTGTATTTTATCTAATCGGTACTTCCGGTATTTTCAGTGCTTACTGTATTTTGAGTATCTCTGGTGTATCTTATCTAAGCAGTACGTTCGCTATTTGAAGGACTTTTCATCCTTTAGGTTCTCAGGTATATCCTATATAAGCGGTACTTCCGATATTTGCAGTGTTTCTTTTCCATCGAGTCTTGCAGGTGTATATTATCTAAGCGTTACTTCCGGTATTTGTGGTGCTTCGCGTCTTTTAAGTCTCTCAGGTGTATCCTATCTAAGCTGTACTTCCGGTATTTGCGGTGCTTTCCGTCTTTCGAGTCTGTCAGCTGTATCATATCTAAGTCGTACTTCTGGAATTTGTGGTACTTCCGTCTTTCGAATCTCTCAGGTGTATCATATTTAAACGGTACTTCTGGTATTTGGGGTGTTTCTCTTCTTTTGAGTCTCTCAGGTGTATTTTACCTAAGCAGTACTTCTGGTTTTGCGAAGTTTTCCGTATTTGAGTCTCTCAGTTCTAACTTATCTAAGCGGTATTTCCGGTATTTGTGGTGCTTCAAGTTTTTCGAGTCCATCAGATGTATCCTTTCTAACAGGTGCTTCCGGTATTCGCGGTTTCTACTGTCTTTCGAGTCTCTCAGGTGTATTCTATTTAAAAGTTATTTCCGGTATTTGTGGTACCTCTCGTCTTTTCAGTCTTTCTGTTGTATCCTATCTAAGCGGTACTTTTTGTATTTCCAGTGCTTTCGAGTTTCGAATCTCTCACGTGTGTCCTATCTAAGAGGTACTTCCGTATTTTCGGTGCTTCCCGTCTTTCGAGTCTCTCAGGTGTATACTATCTAAGCGGTACTTCCGGTATTTGAGGTGTTTCTCGTCATTCGAGTCTCTTAAGTGTATTTTATCTAAGCGGTACTTCCGGTATTTGCGGTGCTTCCTGTCTTTTCAGTCTCTCATTTGTATCCTATGTAAGCGGTACTACAGGGATTTGGGGTGCTTCTGTGTTTCGAGTCTCTCAGGCATATCACATTTAAGCAACATTTCCGGTATTTGCATTGCTTCCTGTCTTTCGAGTCTTTCAGATATATCATATCAAAGCGTTACGTTTTGTATTTACTGTGCTTCCAGTCTTTCGAGTCTCTCAGGTGTATTTTTTCTAAGCGGTACTTCATGTATTTTCAAACTTCCTGTTTTTCGAATCTCTCAGGTGAATACTATCTAAGCGGTCCTTCGGGTATCTGTGGTGCTTTCACTCTTTCGATTCACTCAGGTGTGTCATATCTAATCGGTACTTCTGGTATTTGCTGTAATTTCTGTCTTTTGAGACTCTCAGGTGTATCCTATTTAAATGGTACTTCCGGTATTTGCGGTACTTCCGTTTTTCAAGTCTCTCAGTTGAATACTATCTAAGCGGTCCTTCCGGTATTTTTGGTTTTCCAGTCTTTTGAGTTTCTCAGGTGTATCCAATCTACGCAATATTTCCTGAATTTTTAGTGCTTCACGTCTTTCGAGTCTCTCAGGTGTATTCTAACTAAGTGGTACTTCCAGTATTTCCAGTGCTTCTTGTTTTTCGAGTCTCTCAAGTGTATCCTTTCTAAGCGGTACTTCCGGTATTATTGGTGCTTTTTGTCTTTTGAGTCTTTCAGGTGTATCCTATATAAGTTGTGCTTCCGGTATTTGCGTGTGGTTTCCGTCTTTGGACTCTCTTAGGTGTACACTTTCTAAGTTACAATTCCGGTATTTGAGGTGATTCCCGCCTTTTGAGTCTTTCAGTGTACCGTATTTATGTGGTACCTCCGGAATAATGGGATCTTCCTTTCTTTCGAGAATCTCAGGTGTATTCTATTTAAGCGGTACTTCCGTTATTTGTGGTGCTTCATGTTTTTTGAGTCTCTCAGGTGCATCCTTTCTAAGCGGTACTTTTGGTATTTGCAGTGCTTCCCATATTTCGAGACTCTCAGGTTTATCTGATCTAAACGGTACTTCCGGTATATGCGGTGTTTTCCATCTTTCGAGTCTCTTAGTGTATCCTATCTAAGCGGTACTTCCAGTATTAGCAGTGCTTTCTTGTTTAGAGTCTCTCAGGTGTATCCTGTATAAGAGGTACTTCCGGTTTCGCGATGCTTCCCATCTTTCGAGTGTCTCAGGTGTATCCTATCGAAGTGGTACTTGCAGTATTTGCAGTGCTGCCCGTCTTTCGAGGCTCTCATGTGGATCCTATCTAAGAGGTATTACCGGTATTTGCGATGCTTCCCGTCTTTCGAGTCTCTCAGGTGTATCACATCTAAAGGATACTTTCAGGTTTTGAAGTGCTTTTCGTGTTTCGAGTCTCTCAGATTTATCCTATCAAAGCGGTACGTTTGGTATTTTATTTTTTTCCCCATCTTTCGAGTCTCTCAAGTGTATTTTTTTCTAAGCAGTATTACAGGTATTTTCAAACTTCTAGTCTTTCGAGTCTCTCAGGTGTATGCACTCTAAGCAATACTTCCAGTATTTGCGGTGCTTATAGTCTTTACAGTCTCCCAGGTGTTTTTTATCTAAGCGGTACTTCCGGTATTTGCGGTGGTACCTGATTTTTGAGTCTTTCAGGTGTATTTTATTTAACCAGTACTTCTGGTATTTGCGTTGCTTCCCGTCTTTCGATTCTCTCCGGTGTATCCTATCTAAGCAGTACTTTCGGTATTTGGAGTGCTTCCTTTTGTTTGAGTCTTTCACGTGTACCCTATTTAAGCGATAATTCTGGGTTTTGTGGTGCGTCCCGCCTTTCCAGTCTGTCAAGTGTATCTTATCTAAGCGGTACCTTTGGTATATGCGGTGCTACCCGTCTTTCAAATTTCTCAGTTGTATCTTATCTAAACACTACGCTCTGTATCTGCGATGCTTCCCGTCCTTCCAGTCTCTCAGCTGTATTCTATCTAAGCCATCCTTCCGGTATATGCGATGCTTCCCGTCTTTCGAGTCTTTCTGGTGTATCCTATCTAAGCGGTGCTTCAGTTTTTTGGTGCTTCCCGTCTTTTGAGTCTCTCAGGTTTATTCTATTTATGCGGTACTTCTGATATTTACGATGCTTCCGGTCTTTCCTGTCTCTTAGGTGTATCCAATCTAAGTGGTGCTTCCGGTATTTGCGGTGCTTCCTGTCTTTTGAGTCATTCAGGTGTATTCTATTTAAGCGGTATTTCTCGTATTTGCAGTACTTTCCATCTTTTGAGTCTCTCTGCTGTATCCTATCTAAGCGGTATTTCCTGTATTTGCGGTGCTTTTTTGTTTCGAGTTTCTCAGGTGTATCTTATCTAAGCGATACCTCCGGGATTGCAGTGCTTCCCATCTTTCAATTCTCTCAGGTGTATCCGATCTAAGTGGCACTACCGGTATTTGCGGTACTTCCCGTATTTCTAGTCTGTCATGTGTAAACTATCTAAGTGGTACTTTTAGTGTTTGCTGTGCTTCTCATCTTTAGAGTCTCTCAGGTGTATCCTATTTAATGGTATGTCCAGTATTTGTGGAGCTTCCATGATTCAAGTCTCTCTGAAGTATCATATCTAAATGATACTTCTGATATTTCCAATGCTTCCTGTTTTGAATCTCTCCGGTGTATTATATCTAAGCGTTACTTCCGGTATTTTCGGTGCTTTTCATATTTCGAGACTCTCAGGTGTATTCTATTTAAGCGGTACTTTCGTTATTTCTGGTGCTTAACGTCTTTCGATTCTCTTAGATGTATTCTATCAAAGCGGTTTTTCCGGTCTTTCGTATCCTTCCTGTCTTTCAAGTCTCTCGGGTGTATCCTATCTAAGTGGAACTTTCGGTTTTTTCAGTGCTTCCCGTCTTACGAATCTTTCAAGTATATCCTATCTAAGACATACTTACGGTATTAGCGGATCTTCTAGATTTTGAGATTCTCAGGTGTAACATATCTAAGGGGTACTTCCGGTATTTGCAGTGTTTCCCGTGTTTCGAGTCTCTCAGGTGTATCATATCTAAGTGTTACTTCCGGTGTTTGCGGTGCTTCTTGTCTTTCGAGGCTATCAGGTGTATCCTATGTATGCGGTATTTCCGATATTTGCGGTGCTTCCCGAATTTTGAAAGTTTCAGGTGTATCAATTTGAAGCGGTATTTCGGTATTCGCGATGCTTCATGTCTTTCGAATCTCTCATATGTATTCTATTTAAACGGTATTTCCGATATTTTCAGTGCTCCTTGTCTCTTGAGTCTCTCAGGTGTAACCTATCTAAGAGGTATTTCCAGTATTTGTCGTGCTTCTCGTCATTCGAGTCTCTCAGTTGTATCCTATCTAAACGTTATTTCCGGTAGTTGCTGTGCTGTTGTGTTTCGAGAATCCGTGGTGTATTCAATCTAATCGCTACTTCCGGGATTTGCGGTGCTTCCCGTCTTTCGAGTTTCTCAAGTTTATTTGATCTAAGCGTCACTCTGGTATTTGCGGCGCTTCTTGTCTTTTGAGTCTGTAAGAAGTATCATAACTAAGCACTACTTCTGGTATTTGCGGTGTTTCCCGTTTTTCGATACTTTCAGGTGTATCCGATCTAATCGTTACTTCCGGTATTTGCAGTGTTTCCCATCTTTCGAGTCTCTCAGAATTATTATATATAAACGATATTGCTGGATTTGCAGTGCTTTCCAATTTTAGTTCCTCAGCTGTATCCTATCTAAGCGGTACTTCCGGTATTTGCGGTGCTTCCCATCTTTTAGTCTCTCATGTGTATCCTATCTAAACGTTACTTTCAGTATTTGCGGTGCTTTCTTGTTTCGGGTTCCCAGGTGTATCCTATATAAGCGGTACTTCCGAAATTGCGGTGCTTCTCGTCTTTTGAATCTCGCAGGTTTATCTGATCTAAGCAGTACTTCCAGTATTTGCGGTGCTTCTCATCTTTCGAATCTCTCAGCTGTATCGTAACTAAGCGGTATTTCTGGAATTTGCGATGATTTCCGTCTTTCGAATGTCTCAGGTGTATCCTATTTAAATGGTACTTTCGGTATCTGCGGTGCTTCCGTGTTTCAGGTCTCTCAGGTGTATCCTATCTATGCTTTACTTCCGGTATTTGCAGTGCTTTAATGTTTCGAGTACCCAGGTGTATCCTATATCAGCGGTACTTCTGGTATTTTCGGTGCTTTTCTTTTTTCGAGTCTCTCATGTGTATCCTATCTAAGCGATACTTTCGGTATTTGCGGTGCCTTTCGTATTTCAAGTCTCTCAGGTGTATCTTATCTAACCGGTATTTCTGGTATGTTCGGTGCTTCCTTGTTTCGAGTCTCTCAGGTGTATCCTTTCTAAGTGGTGCATCCAGTATATGCAGTGGTTCCCGTCTTTCAAGTTTTTCAGGTATCCTATTTAAACGGTAGTTCCGGTATTTGCGGTACTTCGTGTTTCGAGTCTCTCAGGTGTATCCTATCTAAGCGTTACGTTTGACATTTTCTTTGCTACCCGTCTTTGGAGTCTCTCAGGTGTATCCTATCGAAGCGATACTTCTGGTATTTGTGGTGCTTCTCATAATTCAAGTCTTTTAAGAGTATCCTATGTAAGTGGTACTTCTGGTATTTGTTGTGCTTTTTCTCTTTTGAATCTGTCAATGTATTATATCTAAGCGTTACTTTCAGTAGTTGCAGTGCTTTTCTGTTTTGATTATTTCAGGTGTATCTTATCTAAGCGCTATTTCTGGGATTTGCAGTGCTTCTTGTATTTCGAGTCTCTCAGGTATATCCTTTCTAAGCGGTACTTCCGGTATTTGCGGTCCTTACCGTTTTTAGACTGTCAGGTGTATCCTGCCTAAGTGGTACAACCAGTATTTGTGGTTCTTCATTTCTTTGAATCTCCCAGTAGTATCCTATCTTAAAATAGCTTCCGATATTAGCGATCCTTCCCATCTTTCGAGTTTTCTAGTGTCTTCTATTTAAGCGGTGCTTCCGGTATTTTCGGTGATTCCCGTTTTTGAGACTCTCAAGTGTATCCTATCTAAGTGATGCTTCCAATATTTGTGGTGCTTCCAGTCTTTCGAGTCTCTCAGGTGTATTCTATTTAAACAATATTTTCGGTTTTTGCTGTATTTTTCGTCTTTTAAGTCTCTCAGGTGTATCCTATCTAATTGGTACTTTCGTTATTTGCGGGGACTTCTTGTCTTTCGAGACTTTCAGGTGTATCCTATATAAGCTGTACGTCCGGTATTTGCCGTGCTTTCCGTATTTCGAATCTCTCAGGTGTATCCTATTTAAGCGGTACTTCCGGTATTTGCGGATCTTACCGTATATCGAGTCTCTCGGGTTTATCCTGTCTAAATGGTACTTCCTTTTTGAGATGCTTCTCGTCTTTCAGTTTCTCAGGTTTATTTTATCTAAGCGATACATTCGATATTTGCAGTGCTTAATATCTTTACAGTCTCTCACGTGTATCCTACATAAGCGGTACTTTCAATATTTGCGGTGGTTTCCTTCTTTTAAGTCTTACTGTTGTTTTCTACTTAACCAGTACTTCCGGTATTTGCGGTTCTTCCTGTCTTTCGAATCTCTCTAGGTGTGTTCTACCTAAGCGGTACCTCCGGTATATGCAGTGCTTCCCGCCTTTTGAATTTCTCAAATGTATTATATCTAAGCAATACTTCCAGTATTTGCGGTGCTTCCCATCTTTCTAGTTACTCAAGTGTATCCTATCTAATGAGTACCTCTGGTATTTGCAGTGTTTCCTGTCTTTCGAGTTTCTCAGCTGTATTCTTCCTAAGTGCTACTTCCGGTATTTGCGGTGCTTCAGTTCTTTGAGTCTTTCTGTTGTATCCTATCTTAGCTGTGCTTCCGGTATTTGCGATGCTTCTCGTCTTTCGAGTCTTTCTGCTGTATCCTATTTAACTGGTGCTTCTGGTATTTTCGGTGCTTCCTGTTTTTTAAGTTCTCTGTTTTATTTTATCTAAGCCGTACTTCTTGTATTTGCGGTGCTTTTTTGTTTCGAGTCTCTCAGGTTTATTTTATCTAAGTGGTGCAGCCGGTATTTGCAGTGCTTCCCATCTTTCGAGTCTCTCAGGTTTATCATATCTAAGCGATACTTCCGGTATTTGAGTTGCTTCTCATCTTCGAGTCTCTCAGGTGTATCTGATCTAAACCGTACTTCTGGTACTTGCGGTTTTTTCCGTCTTTTGAGTATTTCAGTGTATCTTATCTAAGCGGTACTTCCAGTATTTGCAGTGTTCTCTTGTTTCGCGTCTCTCAGGTGTATCCTGTCTAAGCGGTACTTCCGGTATTGTGATGCTTTCCGTCTTTCGAGTGTCTGAGGATGTATCCTATCGAAGCGGTACTTCGGATATTTGCGGTGCTACCCATATTTTGAGTATCTCAAGGGTATTGTAACTAAATGGTACTTCCGGTATTTCGGTGCTTCCCGTCTTTCGAGTCTCTTAGTAGTAACCTTTTAAAGCGGTACTTGCGGCATTTGCTGTTTTTCCCGTCTTTCGAGCCTCTCAGGTGTATCCTATCAAAGAGGTATTTCCGGTATTTGCGGTGCGTTCCATCTTTCGAGTCTCTCAGTTGTATCACATCTAAAGGATACTTCCAGTATTTGCGGTGCTTCCCGGTTTTCGAGTCTCTCAGGTTTATTCTATCTAAGCGGTACGTTTGGTAGTTTCTTTCCTTCTCGTCTTTCGAGTCTCTCAGGTGTATTTTTTCTAAGCAGTATTACCGGT
Organism: Cynopterus sphinx; assembly: GCA_030015415.1. Lineage (NCBI taxonomy): Eukaryota > Metazoa > Chordata > Mammalia > Chiroptera > Pteropodidae > Cynopterus > Cynopterus sphinx. The sequence goes on along the minus strand of CM057393.1, from coordinate 26,037,890 downwards.
ATTTTCGAACTTCCAGTCTTGCGAGTCTCTAGGTGTATGCGCTTAAGTGATACTTCTGGTATATGCGGTGCTTTACGTCTTTACAGCATCTCAGGTGTATCCTATCTAATCAGGACTTCTCGTATATGTGGTGGTCGATATCTTCCGAGTCTTTCTGGTGTATCCTATCTAAGCGGAGCTTCCGGTATTTCTGGTGCTTCCTGTTTTTCGAGTCTCTCTGGTGTATTTTATCTAAGAGGTATTTACGGTACTTGCGGTATTCCCATCTTTCGTTTTTCTCTAGCTATATTCTATCTAAGCAGTATTTCTGGTATTTGCAGTGCTTCAGTTTTTTGAGTTTCTCACTTGTATCCTATCTTAGCGGTGCTTCCTGTATTTGCGATGCTTGCAGTCTTTCGAGTCTTTCTAGTATATACTATCTAAGAAGTGTGTCCGGTTCTTTCAGTGCTTTCCGTCTTTGAGTCTCTCAGGTGTATTCTATTTAAGCGGTACTTTTGATATTTACGATGCTTCCTGTCTTTCGCGTCTTTCAGGTATATCCAATTTAAGCGGTACCTTCGGTATTTTTGTTGCGTACCTTCTTTCGAGCCTCTCAGGTGTTTCCTGCCTAAGCGGTTTTTCCAGTTCTTCCGTTACTCGAAGTATTTCAAGGCTCCCAGGTCAGTACTGTCTACGCCGTACTTCCGGTCTTTCTGAATTTTTTGGTTTTTCAAGTCTCACGGGTGTGTTCTGTCAAAGCGGACCTTCCAGTCTTACCAGATTTTTTGAATTTTCAGTCGCCCAGTTGTATCTTTAATAAGCGGTCCTTCCTGTCTTTTTGATCCTTCTGGTCTTTCGAGTCTCTCAGGTCTATCTTATCTAAGCTGTACCTCCGGAATTTATGATTCTTACCGTCTTTCGAGTTTCTCAGGTCTTTTCTATCTAAGCGGTACTTCTGGTATATACTGTGCTTCCCATCTTTAAGTTTCTCAGGTGTACTTTATCTAAGCGGTACTTCCGGTATTTGAAGTGCATCCCATCTTTGGAATCTCTCAGGTGTATTCTATCTAACCGGTACTTCTGGTATTGGCAGTGCTCGTCTTTTGAGTCTCTCAGGTGTATCCTTTTTAAGCGGTATTCGATATTTGCGATGTTTCTTTCCATCGAGTCTTTCAGTTGTATCCTATCTGAGCGAGTCTCTCAGGTGTATTCTATTTAATTGGCATTTCCCGTATTTCTGGAACTTTCCGTCTTTTGAGTCTCTTTCTTGTAACCTATCTAAGCGGAACTTCCGGTATTAGCAGTGCTTTCCATCTTTCGAGTCTCTTAGCTGTATTATATCTAAGTGGTACTTCTGGAATTTGAGGTGCTTCCATCTTTCGAATCTCTCAGGTGTATCATATCTAAACGGTACTTCCGGTATTTGCGGTGCTTTTCTTCTTTCGAGTCTCTCAGGTGTATTTTATCTGAGCAGTACTTCTGGTATTTGCGATGGTTCCCGTCTTTTGTGTCTCTCAGGTGTAACTTATCTAAGCGGTATCTCCGGTATTTGTAGTGCTTCCCGTCTTATACTTTCTCAGGTGTATAATATCTAAGCGGTACTTCCGGTATTTTCGGTGCTTACCGTCTTTCGCGTCTCTCAGTTTTAACCTATGAAAGCGGTATTTTGGGTCCTTATGGTCCTTCTGGGCTTTCGAGCCTCTCTGGTGTATCCTACCTAAGCGGTTATTCCGGTTATTTTGGTACTCCTGGTATTTCAAGTCTCTCAGTTTATCCTGTCTAAGGCATCCTTCTGGTATTTCTGATCTTTCCGGTATTTTGATTCTCTCAGGTGTATTCTGTTTAAGCAGACCACCCAGTCTTTCCAGTTCTTCTGGACTTTCAGTCTCCTAGTGTATTTTTTTAAGCAGTCCTTCCAATCTTTTTGGTTTTTCTGTTCTTTTGAGTCTCTCAGGAGTATCTTATCTAAGCGGTTCTTCCGGTATTTGCAGAGCTTATCATTTTTCAAGTCTCTCAGGGGGAACTATCTAAGAGATATTTTTGGTATTTGCTCTGCGTCTCATATTTTGAGCCTCTAAGTGTATCCTGCCTAATCTGTTCTTCTCCTCCTCTGGTACTCTCAGTACTTTGATTCTCTCAGGTATAGACTATCTAAGTCGTCCTTCCGGGCTTTCTGAACATTCTGTTATTTCGAGTCTCAGAGGTGTGTTCTTTCCAGGGGATCTTCCAGTCTTACCAGTTTTTCTGGTCTTTCACTCTCTCTGTTGTATCTTTTCTAAGAGGTCCTTTTTTTCTTTTTGCTCCTTCTGGGCTTTCGAGTCTCACAAGTGTATTTTATCTAAGTGGTACTTCCAGGATTTATGGTGCTTCCTGTCTTTCGAGTATCTCAGGTGTATCTTTCCTAAGCGGTACTTCCGGTATTTTCGGTGCTTCCAGTTCTTCGAGTGTCTCAGGTGTATCCTTTCTAAGGGGTACTTCCGGTATTTGCAGTGCTTCCCGTCTTTCGAGTCTCTCAGGTGTATCCTATCTCAGTGGTACTTTCGCTATTTAAAGAACTTCCCGTCCTACAAGTTTCTCAGATGTATCCTATCTAAAAGGTACTTTCGATATTTGCGGTGTTTCCTGTCCATCGAGCCTTTCAGGTGTATCCTATCTAAGCGTTACTTTTGTAATTTGCCGTGCTTCGCATATTTTGAGTCTCTCAGGTGCAAACTATAAGCCATACTTTCGGTGTTTGCAGTGCTTCTCGTCTTTCCAAACTCTCAGGGGTATTCAATCTAAACTGTACTTCCAGTATTTGTGGTGCTTCCTGTCTTTCGATTCTCACAGTTGTATATGATCTAAGCAGTACTTCTGGTATTTGCGGTGTTTCGGTCTTTCGAGTCTCTCAGTGTATCCTATCTAAGCGGTACTTCCAGTATTTGCTGTGCTTCCGTGTTTTGAGTATATCAAGTGTATTGTAACTAGATGGTACCTCCGGTATTACGGTGCTTCCCGTCTTATGAGTCTCTCAGGTGTATCCTATCTAAGCGGTACGTTTGGTATTTTCCGTGATTCCCGTCTTTCAAGTTTCTCAGTTCTATTTTTTATAACCGATATTCCTAGGATTTTTGGACTTCATTTCTTTCGAGTATCTCAGGTGTATCCTATCTAAGTGACACTTCCGGTATTTACGGTGCTTATCGTCTTTACAGTTTCTCAGCTGTATCCTATCTAAGCAGTACTTCTGGTATTTGTGGTGCTTTCGTGTTTTAGTCTCTAAGTTTTATCCTTTTTAAGCGGTACTTCCGGTAATTGTGGTGCTTTTTTTCTTTTGAGTCTCTCAGGTGTATCCTATCTAGCGGTACTTACAGTATTTGCGGTGCTTCCCGTCTTTGGAGTCTCTCAGGTGTATCCTATCAAAGCGGTACTTCTGGTATTTGCGGTGCTACTCCTCTTTCCAGGTTATCAGAAGTATCGTAACTAAGCGGTACTTCTGGTATTTACGGTGCTTCCTGTCTTTCGAGTCTCTCAGGTGTATCCTATGAAAGCGGTACTTCTCGTATTGGCATTGCTTCCCGTCATTCAAGTCTCTAAGGATTATCCTGTCTAAGCGGTACTTCTAGTATTTTCAGTGCATTCGTGTTTCGAGTCTTTCAAGTGTATCCTATCCAAGCGTATCTTCCAGTGTTTGCTCTACTTCCCGTCTTTAGAGTCTCTCAGGTGTATCCTATCTAACAGTACTTCCAGGATTTGCGGAGCTTCCGTGGTTCAAGACTCTTTGATTTATCATATCTAATCGGTACTTCATGTATTTTCGCTGTTTCCCGTCCTTCGAAAGTCTCATGTGTATTCTATCCAAGCAGTACAACCGGTATTTGCGGTGCATTTGTGTTTCGAGTCTCTCAGGTGTATTGTATATAAGCAGTACCTCCGCGATTTTCGTTCTTCCCGCCTTTCGAGTCTCTCAAGTGTATGCTATATAATTGGACTTTCCGGTATTTACGGTGCTGTCCATTGTTCGAGACTCTCAGGAGTATTTTATCTAAGCGGTACTTCCTGTAATTTCGGGACTTCCCATCTTTCGAGTCTCTCAGGTGTATCCTATCTTAGCAATACTTTTAGTATTTGCTGTTCTTCCGTCTTTCGAGTATCTCAGTTGTATCCTGTCTAGGTGTTACTTTTGGTATTTGCGGTGATTCCCACCATTTAGTCTCTCTCATGCATCTTATCTAAAAGGTACTTCCTGTATTTTCGGTGCTTCCAGTATTTCGAGTCTTCCAGGTGTATCCTATATAATCGGTACTTCCAGTATTTGCGATGCTTTCCTTTTATTTGTCTCTCAGGTGTATATTATCTAAGCAGAATTATGGTATTTGCGGTGCTTCTTGTCTTTTGAGTCTCTCAGATGTATCCTCTCTAAGCGGTACTTCTGGTATTTGCGGTGCTACTCATCTTTCCAGGTTATCAGAAGTATCGTAACTATGCGGTTCTTCTGGTATTTGCGGTGATTCTCGTCTTTTGATTTTCTCAGTTGTATACTATCTACGTGGTACTGCAGGGATTTGCAGTGCTACCCGTCTTTAGAGTCTCTCTGGTGTATCCTCTCTAAGCGGTACTTCCAGTATTTGGCTGCTTCCCATCTTTCGAGAGTCTCATGTGTATTCTATCCAAGCAGTACCGCCGGTATGTGCAGTGCTTCCCGTCTTTTGAGTCTCTCATGTCTATTCTTTCAAAGCCTTCCTTCCGGTATTTTCGGTGCTTCCCGTCTTTCGAGCCTCTAAAAATATTCGAAATAAGCCGTAGTTCCGGTATTTCGGTTCTTCCTGTTTTCGAGTCTCTCATTTGTATACTGTCTAAGCGGTACGTCCGGTATTTGCGGTGTTCCCTGTCTTTCGAGTCTCTCAGCTGTATCATATCTAAGTGTTACTTTCAGAATTTTTGGTGCTTCCCGGCTTTCAAATCTTTCAGATGTATCCTATCTAAACGGTTCTTTTGATATTTGAGGTATTTCGGTTTTTTGATACTCTCATATGTATCCTATCTAAAGAGTACTTCCGGGATTGCCATGCTTCCCGCCTTTCGAGTCTCTGAGGTGTATCCTATGTAAGCGGACCTTCCCGTATTTGTGGTGCTTTCTGTCTTTCGAGTCAATCAGGTGTAGTTTACATAAGCGGTAGTTCAGGTACTTTCGGTGCTTCCCGTCTTTCGAGTATCTCAGGTGTATCTTTCCTAAGCGGTACTCCCGGTACTTGCGGTGCTTCCGTCTTTCGAGTCTCTCAGGTATATTTGTTTAAGCGGTACTTGAGGTATTAGTGGTGATTTCCGTCTTTCGAGTCTCAGGTGCATCCGATCTAAGCTGTACTTCCAGTATTTGCAGTGCGTCCCATCATTCCGTCTCTCATGTGTATCCTATCTAAGCAAACCTTCCGGTATTTGTGGTGCTTCTCGTCTTTTGAGTCTCTCAGGTGTATCCTATCTAAGAGATACTTTCGGTATTTCCTTTGCTTCTGTCGTCGAGTCTCTCAGTTGTATCCTGTCTAAGTGGTACTTCCGGTATTTGCGGTGCTTCCGTGTTTCAAGTGTCTATGGTGTATCCTATCTAAGCGTTACTTCCGGTATTTCTGGTGCCTTCGTGTTTCGAGTCTCCCAGGTGTATCCTATCTAAATGGCACTTCCAGGAATTGGAGGCCTTCCGTCTTTCAAGTCTTTCAGGTCTATCCGATAAGCAATACTTCCGGTATTTGTGATGCTTCTCGTATTTCGATTCTTTCAGGTATATCCTATCTAAGCGGAACTTCCATTATTTGCAGTGCTTACTGTCTTTCTAGTTTCTCAAGTGTATTCTATCTAAGCGGTACTACCGGTATTTGTGGTGCTTTTTGTCTTTCAAGACTCTCAGGTGTATCTTATCTAAGCGGTACTTCCAGTATTTTTGGTGCTTCGTATTTCGTGTCTCTTAGGTGTATCCTATGTATGAGGTGCTTTCGATATTTGCGGGTGTTCTCGTTTTTCGAGTTTTTTGTGTATCATATTTAAACGGTACTTTTGATATTTGTGGTGCTTCCGTGTTTCGAGTCTCTCAGGTGTATCCTGTCTAAGCGGTATTTCCGGTATTTGCGGTGCTTCCTGTCATTTAGTCTCTCACGTGTATGCTATCTAAGTGGTACTTCTGGTTTTTTCATTACTTCCCGTATTTCGAGTCACTCAGTTGTATCCTATCTAAGCAGGACTTCCATTATTTGAGGTGCTTTTGTGTTTGGAGTCTCTAGGTGTATTTTATCTAAGCAGGACTTTAGGGTTTGCCGTGCTTCCCGCCTTTCGAGTGTCTCAGTTATATCCTATCTAAGCGGACCTTCCGGTATTTGCGGTGCTTCCGTCTTTCGAGTCTCTTTGTTGTATCCTGTCTAAGAGTTACTTCCAGTATTTGCGGTTCTTTCAACTTTTGTGTCTCTCAGGTGTATTATAGCAAGGCAGAATTTTGGTATTTGCAGTGCTTCCTGTCTTTCGTGTCTCTCAGATGTATCTTATTTAAGCAAAAATTCTGGAATTTGCAGTGCTTCGCATTTTTGGTTTTTCTCATGTGTATCCTATATAAGCAGTACTTCTGGTATTTGCGGTGCTACTCCTCTTTTCAGGTTATCAAAAGTATCGTAACTAAGCGGTACTTCTGGTATTTGCGGTGCTTCCCATTTTTCAAGTTTCTCAGGGGTGCCCTATCTAAGTGTTACTTCTGGTATTTGCAGTGCATTCGTGTTTCGAGTTGCCCAGGTGTTTCCTATCTAAGAGGTTCTTCCAGGATTGCGAGGCTTCTCCTATTTTGAGTTTCTCAGGTGTATCCCATCTAAGCAATACTTCCGGTATGTGCGGTGCTTTTCATGTTTCGAGTCTCTCAAGTGTATCCTATGTAAGCGGTACTTCCAGTATTTGCAGTGCTTCCACTTATTCGAATGTATCAGGTGTGTTGTATCTAAGAGTACTTCCGCAATTGTCGTGCTTCCCGCCTTTCGAGTCTTTCAGGTGTATCCTATCTAAACGATCCTTCTGGTATCACAGTGCTTTTGGTCTTTCGAGCCCTCAGGTGTATCCTATCCAAGCGGTACTTCCAGTATCTGTGCGGGCTTTTTGTCTATTGAGAGTCTCATGCTTATTCTATCTAAGTAGTATCACCGGTATTTGCGGTGCTTCCCGTCTTTCGAGTCTCACATGAGTATACTTTCTAAGCCATCCTTCCAGAATTTTCGGTGTTTCCAGTCTATTGAGTCTTTCAGGTGTTTCGATCTAAGCGGTAGTTCCTGTATTTTCGGTGTTTCCTGTTTTTCGAGTTTCTCAGGTGTATCCAATTTAAGCGGTACTTCCGGCATTTGCGGTGATTCTCTTCTTTCATGTCTCTCAGGTGTATCCAATTTAAGCGGTACTTCAGGTATTGCCGGTGCTTCCCGTCTTTCGAGTCTCTCAAGCGTATCCTATCAAAGAGGACCTTCCGGTATTTGCGGTGCTTCCTGTATTTCGAGTCTCTCAGTTGTATTCTATCTAAGCGGTACTTCTGGTATTTGCAGTGCTTCTCGATCTTTGAGGTTCTCAGAAGTATCGTACCTAAGCGGAACTTCAGGTTTTTGTGGTGATTCCCATTTTCAAGAACTTCATGTGTACCCCTTCGATGCAATACTTCCAGTATTTGCGCTGCTTCCCATCTTTCGAGAGTCTTATGTTTATTCTATCTAAGCAGTACCACCGGTATTTGCGGGGCTTCCCGTTTTTCAAGTCTCTAATGTCTATCCTTTCTGAGCCATACTTCCGGTATTTTCGGTGCTTCCCGTTTTCGAGTCTCTCGGGTATTCCAATCTAAGTGGTCCTTCCGGTATTTCGGGCTTCCCTTGTTTCGAGTTTCTTAGGTGTATTCAATCTAAACGATACTTTCAGTATTTGTGGTGCTTCCCGTCTTTTGACTCTCTAAAAAGTATTCAACCTAGCTGTAGTTCCAGTACATTCGGTGCTTCCTTTTTTTCGAGTCGCTCAGGTGTATTTGATCTAAGCAATATTTCCAGTATTTGCGGTCCTTCAGTCTTTCGAGTCTCTTGGCTGTATCCTATCTAAGCCATAATTCCGGTATTTGCAATCTTTCTCGTCATTCGAGTTTCTCAGGTGTATCCTTTCTAAGCGGTACTGCTCGTATTTGCTGTTCTTCCCGTCCTTCGAATCTCTCATGTGTATACTTTCTAAGCCATCCTTTCGATATTTTCGGTGCTTCCGGTCTTTCGAGTCTCTAAGATGTTCCAATCTAAGCGGTACTTCCGGTATTTCGGGCTTCCCTTCTTTCGAGTGTCTCAGGTATATCCGATCTAAGTGGTAATTCCACTATTTGCGGTGCTTCATGTCTTTCGTGTCTCTCAAGTGTATCCTATCAAAGAGGACTTTCCGGTATTTCCTGTGCTTCCCGTCTTTTGAGTTTCTCAGGTGTATCCTATCTAAGAGGTACTTCCGTTATTTGCGGTGGTTCCCGTCTTTCGAGTCTTTATAGTGTATCCTATTTAACCAGTTCTTCCGGTATTTGCGGTGTTTCCGTCTTTCAAGTCTCTCAGGTGTATTTTATCTAGCTGTACGTTCAGCATTTTTGGTTCCTCCCATCTTTCGAGTCTCTAAGGTGTATCTTTTCTATGCGGTACTTCCGGTATCTGCGGGGCTTCTCGTCTTTCGAGTCTCTCAGTTGTATCCTATATAAGCGGTACTTCGGTATTTTCAATGAATCCCGTCTTTGTAATCTCTCAAGTGTATATTATGTAAGCGGTACTTCCGGTATTTGCCATGCTTCCCATCTTTCGAGTCTCTTAGTTGTAACATATCTAAGCGGTACTTCCGGTATTTGCGGTGCATCCCGTATTTTCAGTCTGTCATGTGTAACCTATCTAAGTGGTACTTCCAGTGTTTGTTGTGCTTCCCGTCTTTAGAGTCTCTCAGATGTATCCTATCTAATGGTACTTCCAGTATTTGCGAGGCTTCCGTGATTCAAGTCTCTCTGATGTATCATATCTAAACGGTACTTTCGGGGTTTGCGGTGCTTCCCGACTTTTTAGTCTCTAAGGCATATCCTATCTAATCTATACTTCCGGTATTTGCGGTCATTTCCGTATTTCGAATCTCTCATGTGGATCCTCTCTAAGCGATGCTTCCGATATTTTTGGTGCTTCCCGTCTTTCTAGTCTCTCAGCTCTATTCTATCTAAAAGGTACTTGCGGTATTTGCGGTACTTCAGTTCTTTGACTCTCTCAGGTGTATCCTATTTAAGCGGTACTTCCGGTATTTATGATGCTTCCCGTGTTTAGAGTCTCTCAGGAGTATTTTATCTAAATATTACTTCCGGTAATTGTGGTGCTTTTTGTCTTTCGAGTCTCTCAAGTGTATCCTAGTTAAGTGTTACTACCAGTAATTGTGGTGCTATCATGTTTCAAGACTTCTCAGTGTATCCTAAGTACACGGTACTTGCGGTATTTGCTCTACTTCCCGTCTTTCGAATCTCTCAGGTTTATCCTATATAAAGATACTTCCGGTATTTGCGGTGCTTTCTGTCTTTTGAGTCTCTCAGGTGTATTTGTTCTAAGCGATACTTCCAGTAAATGCGATTCTTCCCGTCTTTCAAATCTCTCAGGTGTATCCTATCTTAGCTGTACTTTCAGTATTTGCAGGGCTTCCCGTATTTTGAGTCTTTCAAGTGTATCCTATTTTAGCAGTACTTCCAGTATTTTTCGTGCTTTTGTCTTTCGAGTCTCACAGGTGTATCTTATCTAAGCGGTACTTCCTCTATGTTCAGTGTTACCATCTTTCGAGTCTCTCAGGTGTATCCTATCTAAGTGGGGCTTCCTGTATTTGCAGTAGTTCCCGTCTTTCGAGTCTTTTCATGTATCTTATTTAAACGGTACTTCCGGAATTTGCGGTGCATCCGTTTTCCGAGTCTCTCAAGTATATCAGATCTAAGCAATACTTCCAGTATTTTGGGTGCTTCCCTTTGTTCGAGTCTCTCAGGTGTATTCTATCTTAGCGGTACTTCTGGTATTTGCAGTGCTTCCCGTCTTTCGTGTCTCTCAAGTGTATCTTATCTAAGCGGTACTTCCTGTGTGTTCGGTGTTTCCATGTTTCGAGTCTCCTAGGTGTATCCTATTTAAGCGTTACTTCCGGTAATTGTGGTTCTTTCATGCTTCGAGTCTCCCCGGTGTATCCTTTATACAAGTTACTTGCGGTATTTGTATTGTTTCTCATCTTTCGAGTCCATCAAGTGCATCCTATTTAAGCCATAATTCCGGTATTTGCAGTTCTTTCCATTTTTCGAGTCTCTCAGATGTATCCGATCTATAGGTACTTCTGTTTTTGCGATGCATCACGTTCTTCGATTCTCAGTTGTATCCTCTTTAAGCGGTGCTTCCAGTATTTGCGATGCTTCACGTCTTTCTAGTCTTTCTGGTGTATCCTATCTAAGCGGTGCTTCCAGTATTTTTGGTGCTTTTCCTTTTTTGAGTCTCTCAGGTGTTTGCTATTTAAACGATACTTCCGGTATTTACGATGCTTCCCATATTTAGAGTCTCTCAGGTGTATCCTAACTAAGTGGTGCTTCTGGTATTTGTGGTGCTTCCTGTCTTTCGTGTCTCTCAGCTGTATTCTGTCTAAGCGGTACTTCCAGTATTTGCGATGCCTCTTGTCTTTCGAGGCTTTCTGGTGTATCCTATCTAATCGGTACTTCCGGTATTTATAATGCTTTCTTGTTTCGAGTCTCTCAGGTGTATTTTATCTAAGTGGTGCTTTCGGTACTTGCAGTGCTACTTGTCCCTCTAGTCTCTCATGTGTATACTATTTAAGCGGTATTTTTCTTATTTGCGGTACTTTCCGTCTTGTATATCTCTCTGTTGTATCCTATCTAACTAGTACTTCCAGTATTTGCATTGCTTCCTTGTTTCGAGTCTCTCACGTGTATTTTATCTAAGTGATGCAGCCGGTATGAGCGGTGCTTTTCATCTTTCGAGTCTCTCAATTTTATCATATCTAAACGGTACTTCCGGTATTTGCGTTACTTCCCATCTTCGAGTCTCTCAGGTGTATCCGATCTAAGCGGTATTTCCGGTATTTGCGTTGCTTTTCAACTTTCGAGTATCTCAGTTTATTTTATCTAAGCGGTACTTCCAGTATTTGCGATGCTTTTTTGTTTCGAGTCTCTCAGGTGTATCCTGTCTAAGCGGTACTTCTGGTTTCGCGATGCTTCTTGTCTTTCGAGTGTCTCAGGTGTATCCTATCAAAGCGGTACTTGCATTATTTGCTGTGCTTCCCGTCTTTCGAGGCTCCCATGTTTACCCTATCTAAGAGGTATTACCGGAATTTGCGATGCTTCCCGTCTTTCGAGTCTCTCAGTTGTATCACATCTAAAGGATACTTTCAGTATTTGCGGTGCTTTCTGTCTTTCGAGTCTCTCAGGTTTATCCTATCAAAGCGGTACGTTTGGTACTTTTTTTCCTTCCCATCTTTCGAGTCTCTCAGGTTTATTTTTTCTAAGCAGTATTACCGGTATTTTCAAAATTCCAGTCTTTCGAGTCTCTCAGGGCTATGCACTCTAAGCGATACTTCCGGTATTTGCGGTGCTTATAGTCTTTAGAGTCTCCCAGGTGTTTCCTATCTAAGCGGTACTTCCGGTATTGGCGGTGTTCCCCGTCTTTTGAGTCTTTAAGGTGTTTTTTTATTTAACCAGTACTTCTGGTATTTTCGTTGCTACTCGTCTTCCGAGTCCCTCTGGCGTATCCTATCTAAGCGGTAGTTTCTGTATTTGGGGTGCTTCCCGTCGTTCGAGTCTTTCAGGTGTACTATATTTAAGCGATAATTCCGGTATTTGTGGTGCTACCCGCCTTTCGAGTCTGTCAAGTGTATCCTGTCTAAGCGGTACCTTTGGTATATGCGGTACTTCCCGTCGTTCAAGTTTCTCAGGTGTATCTTATCTAAACAATACGCTCTGTATTTGCGCTGCTTTATGTCTTACGAGTCTCTCAGTTGTATGTTAACTTAGCGGTTCTTCCGGTATTTGCGATGCTTCCCGTCTTTCGAGTCTTTCTGGTAATCCTATCTAAGCGGTGCTTCCGGTTTTTTCGGTGCTTCCCGTCTTTTGAGTCTCCTATGTTTATTCTATTTATGCGGTACTTCCGATATTTACGATGCTTCATGTCTTTCCTGTCTCTCAGGTGTATACAATCTAAGTGGTGCTTTCGGTATTTGCGGTGCTTCCTGTCTTTCGAGTATCTCAAGTGTATTCTATTTAAGTGATATTTGCCGTATTTGCGGTACTTTTTTCTTTTGAGTCTCTGTGTTGTATCCTATCTAAGCGGTTCTTCCGGTTCTTCCAGTACTCTCGTTATTTCGATTCTCCCAGGTATATATTATCTAAACCGTCTTTCACGTCTTTCCGATTCTTTCGGTTTTTCAAGTCTCACAGATGTGTTCTGTCAAAGCGGACCTTCCGGTCTTACCGGGTTTTCTGGATTTTCGGTCGCCCAGTTGTATCCTTTCTAAGCGGTCTTCCTGTCTTTTTGGTCCTTCTGGTCTTTCGAGTCTCTCAGGTGTATCTCATGTAAGCTGAACCTCTGGAATTTAGATGCTTCCCATTTTTCGAGTTTCTCAGGTGTATCCTATCTAAGCGTTACTTCCGGTATTTGCTGTGCTTCCCATCTTAAGTTTCTAAGATGTACCTTATCTAAGCGGTACTTCCAGTATTTGAAATGCTTCCCGTCTTTGGAATCTCTCAAGTGTATTCTATCTAAGTGGTACTTCCGGTATTTTAAGAGCTTATTGTCTTTTGAGTATCTCCGGTGTATCCTATCTAAGCAGTATGTTCGCTATTTGAAGGACTTCCCATCCTTCAAGTTTCTCAGGTGTATCCTATTTAAGCGGTACTTCTGATATTTGCGGTGTTTCTTTTCCATCGAGTCTTTCAGGTGTATTCTATCTAAGCGTTACTTCCAGTATTTGCGGTGCTTTTTGTCTTTCGAGTCTCTCAGGTTAAATTTATGAAAGCGGTACGTTTGGTATTTTTTTTCCTTCCCATCTTTCGAGTCTCTCAGGTGTATTTTTTCTAAGCAGTATTACCTTATTTTCAAACTTCCAGTCTTTCGAGTCTCTCAGGTGTATGCACTGTAACCGATACTTCCGGTATTTTCGGTGCTTATAGTCTTACAGTCTCCCAGGTGTTTCTTATCTAAGCGGTACTTCCGGTATTTGCGGTGTTCCCTGTCTTTTCAGTCTTTCAGCTGTATTTTATTTAACCAGTACTTCTGGTATTTGCTTTGCTTCCCGTCTTTGTGTCTCTCTGGTGTATCCTATCTAAGCAGTACTTTCGGTATTTGGGGTACTTCCCGTCATTCGAGTCTTTCAGGTGTACCCTATTTACGCGATAATTCCGGTATTGGTAGTGCTTCCTGCCATTCGAGTCTGTTAAGTGTATCCTATCTAAGCTGTACCTTTGGTATATGCGGTGCTTCCCGTCTTTCAGTTTCTCAGGTGTATCTTATCTAAACAATACGCTCTGTATTTGCGGTGCTTTCCGTCTTTCCAGTCTCTCAGCTGTATTCTATCTAAGCCATTCTTCCGGTATTTGCGATGCTTCCCGTCTTTTGAGTCTTTCTGTTGTATCCTATCTGAGCGGTGCTTCAGGTTTTTTCGGTGATTTTTGTCTTTTGAGTCTCTCAGGTTTATTTTATTTATACGGTACTTCAGATATTTACGATGCTTCCGGTCTTTCCTGTCTCTCAGGTGTATCCAATCTAAGTGGTGCTTCCGATGTTTCCGGTGCTTTCTGTATTTCGAGTCTCTCAGGTGTATTCTATTTAAGCGGTATTTCCCGTATTTGCAGTCCTTTCCGTCTTTTGAGTCTTTTTGTTGTATCCTATTTAAGCGGTATTTCCGGTATTTGTGGTGCCTTTTTGTTTCGAGGCTCTCAGTTGTATTTTATCTAAGTGGATCAGCCGGTATTTGCGGTGCTTCTCGTCTTTCGAGACTCTCATTGTATTCTAACTAAGCCATACTTTCGATATTTGCGGTGTTTCCCATCTTTCGAGTCTCTCTGGTGTATCTAATCTAAAGTGTATTTCCGGTATTTTCGGTGCTTTTCGTTTTTTGCATCTCTCAGTTTAACCTATGAAATAGGTCATTTGGGTCCTTTCAATCTTTGCGGTCTTTCGAGTCTCTCAGGTGTATTCAATCGAATCGGTACTTGGGTATTTGCGGTGCTACCCTTCTATCGAGTCTCTCACCTATCCTTTCTAAGCAGTACTTTTGCTCTTTGCGGTGCTTCATGTATTTCGATTATCTCAGGTGCATTCTAATTAAGCGGTACTTCCATTATTTGTGGTGCTTCTCATCTTTCCAGTGCCTCAGGTGTATACGATCTAAGCGATACTTCCGGTATTTGAGGTGCTTCACATTTTTTGCGTTTGTCAAGTGTATCCTATTTAAGCGGTACTTCCGGTATTTGCAGAGCTTCTCGTTTTTTGAGTCTCTGAGGTGTATCCAATTCAAGAGGTACTTCTGGTATTTGTGGAGCTTTTCATTTTTCGAGTTTTTCAGGTGTGTACTTTCTAAGCCATCCTTCCGATATTTGCGGTGCTCCCGTCTTTCGAGTCTCTCAGGTGTATTCTAATTAAGCGGTACTTCCGGTATTTGCGGTTCCTCAGGTGTTTCGAGTCTCCAGGTGTATTCCATTTAAACGGTATTTATGGTATTTGATGTGCTTCACGACTAATAAGTTTCTCTGGTGTGTCCTATCTAAGCGGTACTCCCGTTATTTTTGTTGCTTCTGTGTTTTGAGGCCCTCAGGTGTATCCTATATAAGCGGAACTTCCGGTATTTGTTGTGCTTTTGTCTTTCAAGTCTCTTAGTTGTATCCTATTTTACCAGTACTTCCAGTATTTGACGTGCTTCCTGTCTTTAAGCCTCTCAAGTGTATACTATCTAAGTGGTACTTCTGGTATTTTCGGTGCTTCCCAACTTTTGAGTCTCTCGGCTGTATGCTATCTAAGCATAACTTCTGGTATTTGCGTTGCTTCCCGTCTTTCAAGTATCTCAGATGTATCCTATCTAAGAGGCACTTCCGGTAGTTTTGAGTCTCTGAGGTTTATTTGATCTAAGCGGTACTTCTGGTACTTGCTGTGAATCTCGTCTTTCCAGTCTCTCAGGTGTATCCTATGTAAGCATTACTTCTGGTATCTGCGGTGCTTTCGAGTTTCAAATCTCCCAGGTTTATTCTATCTAAGCGGTACTTCCAGTATTTGTAGTGCTTCCCGTTTTTCGAGTCTTTCAAGTGTATCCATTCTCAGCAGTACTTCCGGTATACATGGTGCTTTAGATCTTTCGTGTCTGTCAGTTGTATTCTATCTAAGCCATACTTCCAGTATTTGCGGGGCTTCCCATCTTTCGAGTTTCTCAGGTATATTCGATTCATGTGGTACTTCCGATATTTGTGGTGCTTCCCGTCTTTCGAGGCTCTCACGTGTATGCGATCTAAGCGTTATATCTGGGATTTGTGGTCCTTCCTCTTTTTTGGAGTTTCTTAGTTGCAACCTATCTAAGCGGAACTTTCGGTATTTGCAGTGGTTCCCGTCTTTTGAGTATCTCAGGTGTACCCAATCTAAGCGGTACTATCGTTTAATCTGGTGGTTTTCTTCTTTCTTGTCTTTCTGGTGTATCCTATTTAACCGGTACTTCCGGTTTTTGTGGTGCTTATCGTCTTTCGACTCTCTGAGGTGTATCCTATCTAAGTGGTACTTCCGGGATTGCGGTGCTTCCCATTTCGAGTCTCACCGGTGCATCCTGTATAAGAGGTACTTCTGGTTTTGCGATGCTTCCCGTCTTTCGAGACTCTCAGTTGTATCACATGTAAGCGATACTTCTGGTATTTGCGGATCTTTCTAGGTTCGAGTCTCTTAGGTATATCCTATCTAAGCGTTACTTCCGAGATTGCGGTTCTTCCCATTCTACGATTCTCTCACATGTATCCTATCTAACAGGTACTTTCAGTATTTGCAGTGCTTTTCTTCTTTCGAGTCTCTCAGCTGTATCACATCTAAGTGATACTTACGGTATTTGCGGTGTTTCTCGTCTGTCGAGTCTCTTAGTTGTAACCTATCTAAGCGGTACTTCCGCGGCTTCCATTCCTTCGAGTCTCTCAGGTGTATCTTATCTAAGCGGTAAGTCCGGTATTTGCGGGACAAAAAGCACCATATACCAGAGGTACCGATAAGATAGGATACACTTAGGAGACACAAAAGACGGAAAGCACCACAAAACTAGAACTATCGCTTCGAAGAAATACAACTACGAGACTCGAAGATTGGAGGCACCGCAAATGCCAGAAAAACCGCTTTTTAAGATACAACTGAGAGACTTCAAAGACAGAAGCACCTCAAATAACGGAAATACTGCTTTGATAGGATACACCTGAGACTTAAAGATAGGAAGCACCACAAATACCGGAAGTACCACTTAGATAGGATACACCTGAAAGACTCGAATGACGGTTACCACGGCAAACCAGAAATTCCGTTTCGAAGGGATACAACTGAGAGAATCGAAAGCCTGGAATCACCGCAAATACCGGAAGTATTGCTTAGATAGGATACACCAGAGACACTCGAAAGATGAGAAGCACTGCTAATAATGAAAGTACCGCTTAGATAGAATACACCTAAGAGATTCGAAAGACGGGAGGCACCGCAAATACCAGAAGTACCACTTAGATTGGATAGACCTGAGAGACTGTTAAACGGGAAGCACCGCAAATATCGGAAGTACCGCATAAATTGGATACACCTGAAAACTCGAAAGATGGGAAGCACTGCAAATATGGAAGTACCACTTAGATAGGTTACAACTAAGAGAATTGAAAGAAGGGAAGCACCGCAAATACCGGAAGTACCGCTTAGATAGTTTACACCTGAAAGCCTCGAAACACCTAAGCACCGCCAAACCGGAAGTAACATTTAAATAAGATACACCTGAGAGACTCGAAAGACGGAAATCACAGCAAATACTAAAAGGACCGCTTAGATAGGCTACAACGAAGTGACTCGAAAGATGAAAAGAACTGCAATCCCAGAAGTACTGCTTAGATAGGATACACCTGGGAGACTTGAAACTCGAAAGAAGCGCAAATACGGAAGTAACGTTTAGATAAGATACACCAGTGACACTCGAAAGATGGGAAGCACCGCAAATACCGGAAGTACTACTTATATAGGATACAGATGAAATACTAGTAAGATGGTAATAACCGCAAATACCAGAGCTACCGCTTCGTTATGATATGTCTGAGAGACTCAAAAGATGAGAAGCACCGCCAATAGCAGAAGTGCCACTTTGATCGGATACACTTGGAAGACTTGAAAGTCGGGAAGCACTGCAAATCCCGGAAGTAGTGCTTAAATAGGATACACCTGGGAAACTCAAAACATAAAAGCCCCACTACTACCGGAAGTAACGCCTACAAAGGACTCACCTGAGAGACTCGAAAGACAGGAAGGACCACTTAGAAAAGATACAACTGGAAGACCGAAAGTCCAGAAAAACTAGTAAGACAGGAAGGTCAGCTTGAACAAAACACACCTGTGACACTAGAAATACTGGAAGAATCGGAAAGAACAAAAGAACGACTTAGACAGTATATACCTGGGAGACTTGAAATACCGAGAGTGCCAAAAGAACCGGAAGAATCGCTTAGGCAGAATACACGTGAGAGGCTTTAAAGATGGTAAGCACCGCAAATACCGGAAGTACCGCTTAGAAAGGATACACCGGAGATACTCGAAAGAAGGGAGCACCGCAAATATTGGAAGAATGGCTTAGAAAGGACACACCTGAAAGACTCGAAAAATGAGAAGCTCCATAAATACCAGAAGTACCTTTTGAATAGGATACACCTGAGAGACTCGAAAAAAGAGAAGCTCCGCAAATAACGGAAGTACCGCTTAGATAGGATACACTTGAGTAACTCAGAAAACGAGTAGCACCGCAAATAGCAGAAGTACCACTTAAATAGATTACAAATAAGAGACTTGAAAAACGGGAAGCATGGCAAATACCGGAAGTACCGTTTAGATCGAATACACATGAAAGACTGGAAAGCTGGGAAGCATCGAAAACAACGGAAGTTCCGCTTAGATCAGAAACACCTGAGAGACTCGAAAGACAAGTAGCACCACAAATCCCGGAAGTACTGCTTACATAGGATACACCTGGGACAATCGAAACATGAAACCACCGCAAATACCGGAAGTAACGCTTAGGTAAATTACACCTGAGAGACTTGCAACATGGAAGCACCGCAAAACCGGAAGTACTATTTAAACAGGATACACCTGAGAGACTCGAAAGACAGAAATCAAAGCAAATACCAGAAGTACCGCTGAGATATGATACACGGAGAGACTCGAAAGAAGAGAAGCACTGCAAATACCAGAAGTACCGCTTAGATGGGATACACCTGAGAGACTGAAAATACGGGATGCACTGCAAATACCAGAAGTATCGCTTAGATATAATACACCTGAGAGACTTGAAAGACGGGAAGCACCACAAATACCGGAAGTACTGCTTAGATAGGATATCCTCAGAGACTCTTAAGATGACAAGCAAAGCATATCCAAAGTACCGCTTAGATAGGTTACAATTAAGAGACTCGAAAAATGGAAAGCACAACAAATACCAAAATTACCGCTTAGATAATATACAGTTGAGAGACTAAAAAGACGGGAAGCACCGAAAATACCAGAAGTACCGCTTAGATAGGATACACCTTAGAAAATCGAAAAATGGTAAGCACTGCAAATACTGGAAGTACCGCTTATAAAGGATTAATTTTAGAGATTCGAAAGACGGGAATCACCGCAAATACCTGAAGTACCACATAGATAGGATACACCTGAGAGACTCGAAAGATGGGAAGCATGGCAGATACCGGAAGTATCGCTTAGATCGGATACACCTGAGAGACTCGAAAGATGGGAAGATACAAAAATACCGAAAATACTACTTAGATCTGATACACTTGAGAGACTCGAAATACGGGAAGCACCGCAAATCCAGGAAGTACTGCTTAGATAAAATACACCTGGAAAACTAGGAACACGAAAGCACTGCAAAACTGAAAGTAACATTTAGATAGGATACAACTGAGAGAATCGATTAACCGGAAGCACCTCAAATACAGGTAGTACCACTTAGATTGGATACACCTGAGAGATTCTAACACGGAAGTACCACAAATGCCGGAAGCACCATGTAAATAGGATACCTGAAAGACTCGAAAGACAAGAACCACCGCAAATACCGGAAGCACTACTTAGATAAGATACACCTGATAGACTCAAAAGACAGGAAGCACTGCAAATACCAGAAATACCGTTTAAATAAAATACACCTGAGAGACTCGAAAGATGAAAAACACTGCAAATACTGGAAGTATCGTTTGATAGGATAAACATGAGATACTCGAAAGACGAGAATCACCGCAAATACGGGAGGTACCGCTTTGTTATGATACTTCTGAGAGACTCTAAAGACGAGAAGCACCGCAAATACGAGAAGTGCACCTTTGATCAGATACACTAGAGAGACTTGAAAGACGGAAAGCATCTGCAAATCCTGCAAGTAGCGCTTAGATAAAACAGCGGGGAGAGTCAAAACACGAAAGCCAGGCAACAACCGAAGGTAACGCTTAGATTGGATACACCTGAGAGACTCGAAAGACAAAAAGCACCAGAATTACCGAAAGTAGCAATTAGATAATACACAACTGAGAGACTCAAAAGTCAGGAAGCAATGTAAATACCAGAAAAACCACTGAGATGCGATACACCTGAGAGACTCGGAAAACAGGAAGCACCACAAATACCAAAAGTATCGCTTAGATATGATACACCTGAGAGACTCGAAAGAAGGGTAGCACCGAAATCCCGGAAGTACCGCTTAGATAGGATACACATGTGAGACTCGGAACACGAAAGCACTGCAAAACTGGAGGTAACGTTTAGATAGGATACAAATGAGAGAATCGAAAAACCGGAAGCACCTCAAATACCGGAATTACCACTTAGATTGGATACACCTGAGAGCCTCGAACACGGAAATACCGCAAATACCGGAAGTACCACTTATATAGGGTACACTTGAGAGACTCAAAAGACGGGAAGCACTGCAAATACCATAAATACCGTTTAAATAGAAGACAACTGAGGGTATCGAAATATGGAAAAAACTGCAAATACCTAAAGTACCGCTTAGATCAGAAACAGCTGGGAGACTCGAAGAACAAAAAGCACCGTAAACCCGGAAGTACCGCTTAGATAGGATACACATGAGAGACTCGAAAGACGGGAAGCACCACAAATACCGGAAGTACCGCAGAGATAGGATACACCTGACAGACTGTAAAGACATTAAGCACCTGAATACAAGAAGTACCGCTTAGATAGGATACACATGAGATACTCGAAAGACAGGATGTTCGAAAATACTGGAAGTACCGCTTACATAGGATACACCTGATAGTCTCATAAGACGGGAATTACAGCATATACAGATATTACCACTTAGATAGGTTACAACTAAAAGATTCGAAAGATGGAAATCACCAGAAATACTGGAAGTACCGCTGAAATAATATACAGCTGAGAGACTAATAAGACGGGAAGCACCAAAAATACCGTAAGTACCGCTTAGATAGCATACATCAGGGAGACTTGAAACACGGAAGCACCGCAAAACTGGAAGTTCCATTTAAATAGGATACACCAGATAGAACTGAAAGACGGGAATCACAGATAATACAGAAGTACCATTTAGTTATGATACACTGAGAGACTCGAAAGATGGGAAGCACCACAAATACTGGAAGTATGGCATAGATAGTATAACCTGAGAGATTCGAGAAACAGGAAGCACCACCAATATGTGAAGTACGCTTAGATAAGATACACCTGAGAGACTCGAAAGAAAAAAAGAACCACAAATACAGGGAGTACCACTAACATAGTATACACTTGAGAGAGTTGAAAGACGGGAAGCAGTGCAAATAACAGAAGTACCGCTTAGATGCGATACAACTGAGAGACTCGAAAAACAGGAAGACCCGCAAATACCAGAAGTATTGCTTAGATAGGAAACACTTCTTACACTCGAAATACGGAAAGCACCGAAAATATGGAAGTACCGCTTAGATCACATACAATTTCGAGACTCAAAATACGAGAAGCACTGAAAACACTGAAAGTACCGCTTTGATAGGATACACCTTGGAGACTCGAAACACAAAAACACCGCAAATACTAGAAGTAACATTTAGATAGGATACACCTGTGAGACTTGGATGACGGAAAGCACCGCAAATACTGGAAGTACCGCTTAGATAGGATAGACATGAGACCCTCGAAAGACGGGAATCACTGAAAATACGCGAGGTACCGCTTCGTTATGATACATATGAGAGAGTTGAAATACGAGAAGCACCGCAATACCAGAAGTGCAGCTTTGATCGGATTCACGAGACAGACATAAAAGACGAAAAGCACCGCAAATCCCTGAAGTAGCACTTGGATAAGATACATTGGGGAGACTTAAAAATGAAAGTTCCGCTACTACCAGAAGTAACGCTTAGATAGGATACACCTGAGAGACTCGAAAGACAAAAAGCACCTAAAATACCTGAAGTACCACTTAGATAAAATACACTTCAGAGACTCGAAATACAAGACGCACTGCAAATACCAGAAGTACCGCTTAGATGCGATACACCTGAGAGACTCAGAAAAAAGGAAACGTCGCAAATACCAGAAGTATCACTTAGATATGATACACCTGAGATACTCGAAAGACGGGAAGCACCGAAAATACCGGAAGCACCGCTTAGATCAGATAAACTTATGAGACTCGAAAAACAGGAAGCACTGCAATCTCGGAAGAACCACTTAGATAGGAAAAACATGGGAGACTCGGAACACGAAAGCATCGCAAAACTGGAAGTATCGTTTAGATAGGATACAACTGAGAGGTTCGTAGTACCAGAAGCACCTCAAATACCAGAATACCGCTTAGATAGGATACATCAGAGAGCCTCGAAAGATGGAAAGTAAGGCACATACCAAAAAAATCGCTTAGATCGAATACACCTGAGATACTGGAAAAACGGGAAGCAACGAAAACACCGTAAGTACCGCTTATCATATACACTTAAGAGACTCGAAAGACGGGAAGCACGGCAAATACCGGAAGTACTGCTTAGATAGGATACACCTGGGATACTCGAAACACGAAAGCACCACAAATACCGGAAGTAACACTTAGATAGGATACACCTGAAAGACTGGAAAGACTAGAAGAACCACAACTACCGGTCCTACCGCTTAGAAGGATACACCTGAGAGACTCAAAACACGGAAGCACCACAGAACCGGAAGTACCATTAAATAAGAAACCTGAGAAACTTGAAAGACGGGAATCACAGCAAATACCAGAAATACCGCTTAGATAGTTTACAACTAAGAGACTCAAAATACGAAAAGCACCGCAAATACCGGAAGTACCGCTTAGATAATATAAACCTGAGAGAATCAAAAGACGGAAAGCTAGGAAAATACCGGAAGTACCGCTTAGATCAGATACACTTGCGAGACTCCAAAGACGGGAAGCACCACAACCCGGAAGTACTGCTTAGATAGGATACACCTGGGAGACTCAAAACACGAAAGCACCGCAAATACTGGAAGAAACATATAGATAGAATACACCTGTGACACTTGAAAGACGGGAAGCATCAAAAATACTGGAAGTACTGCTTAGATAAAATACACATGAGAAACTCGAAAGACGGGTATCACCGCAAATACCAGAGGTACCACTTCGTTATGATATGTCTGAAAGACTCGATAGAAGAAAGCACTGCCAATAGCAGAAGTGTCACTTTGATCGGATACAATGAGAGACTCAAAACATGGGAAGAACCGCAAATCCCGGAAGTAGCACTTAGATAGGATACACCTGGGAAACTCAAAACATTAAAGCACCTCAACTACCGGAAGTAACGTCTAGAAATGACTCATTGAGAGACTCGAAAGTCAAAAAGCACCACATATACTGGAAGTACCACTTAGAAAAAATACACTTGAGAGACTCGAAAGAAGAAAAGCACTGCAAATCCCAAAAGTGCCGCTAAGATGCGATACAGCTGAGAGAGTGGAAAAACAGAAAGCACCGCAAATACCAAAAGTATCGCTTACATAGGATACAACTGAGAGACTAGCAAGACGGGAAGCACCGAAAATACCGGAAGTACCACTTAGATAGAATACACATGAGAGACTGGAAATACGGGAAGCACCGCAAATACTGGAATTACCGCTTAAATAGGATACATCTTAGTGACTCAAAAGACGGGAAGCACAGCAAATACTGAAAGTACCGCTTATATAAGATACACCTGTGAAACTCGAAAGATGGGAGGAACTGAAAATACCGAAAGAACCGCATAGATAGGATACACCAGAGAGACTGGAAAGACGGGAAGAACCGAAAATACCGAATTCACTGCTTAGATAGGATACACCTGTGATACTTCAAAGAAGGGAAGCACTGCAAATACCGGAAGTACTTGTTAGATAATATGCCCCTGAGAGTCTAGAAATACGAGAAGCACCACAAATACTGGAAGTACCGCTTAGATAGGATACACCTGAGAGACTCGAAATACGGGAAGCACCACAAATATCGGAGATACCACTTAGATAGAATACACCTGAGAGATTCGAAAGACATAAAGCACCGCAAATACTGCAAGTACCGCTTAGATCGAATGCACCTGAAAGACTGGAAAGACGGGAAGCAACGAAAACACCGGAAGTACAGCTTAGATCAAATACACTTGAGAGACTCGAAAGACGGGAAGCACTGCAATACCGGAAGTACCACTTAAATAGGTTACAAATAAGGGACTTGAAAAACAGGAAGCACGGCAAATACCGGAAGTACCGCTTAGAGCGAATACACCTGAGAGACTGGACAGATGGGAAGCAACGGAAACATCAGAAGTTCTGCTTAGATCGGATACACTTGAGAGACTTGAAAGACGAAAAGCACCGCAAAACCCGGAAGTACTGCTTAGATAGGATACAACTGGAACACTCAAAACACGAAAAAAAACCCACAAATACCGGAAGTAACGCTTAGGTAGGATACACCTGAGAGACTCGAAACACGGAAGCACCACAAAACCGGAAGTACTATTTAAATAGGATACACCTGAGAGACTCGAAAGATGGGAATCACAGCAAATACCAGAAGTACCAGTTAATATTAATACACCGAGAAACTCGAAAGACGAGAAGCACTGCAAATACCAGAAGTACAGCTTAGATGCGATACACCTGAGTACTGGAAACACGGGATGCACTGCAAATAACGGAAGTATCGATTAGATATGATACACCTGAGAGACTTGAAAGACAGGAAGCACCACATATACCGTAATTCCACTTAGATAGAATACACCTGAGAGACTCGTAAGATGGGAAGCACAGCATATATGAAAATACCGCTTAGATAGGTTACAATTAAGAGATTCGAAAGATGGAAAGTACTGCATATACCGGAATTACCGCTGAGATAATATATAGCTGAGAGACTAAAAAGACGGGAAGCACCTAAAATACCAGAAGTACTGCTTAGATAAGATGCACATGAGAGACTCGATATACGGGAAGCACCGCTAATACCAGAAGTACCACTTAGATACGATACACCTGAAAGACTCGAAAGATGGGAAGAAATGAAAATACTGAAAGTACCACTTGGATCTCATACCCTTGAGAGACTCAAAATACGGGAAGCACCGCAAATCCCGAAAGTACTGCTTAGATAGAATACACCTGGGTAACTCGGTACACGAAAGCACCACAAAACTGAAAGTAACGTTTAGATAGGATACAACTGAGAGAATCAAAAAACCAGAAGCACCTCAAATACTTGTAGGACCACTTAGATTGGATTGACCTGACAGACTCGAACATGGAAGTACCACAAATACTGGAAGTTCCATTTAAATAGGATACCTGAAAGACTTGAAAGACGAGAACCACCGCAAATACCGGAAGCACTACTTAGATAAGATACACCTGAAAGACTCAAAAGACGGGAAGCACTGCAATACCAGAATTACCTTTTAAATAGAATACACCTGAGAGACTCGAAAGTTCAAAAACACTGCAAATACCGGAAATTCCGCTTAGATGGTATAAACATGATATACTCGAAAAATGAGAGTCACCACAAATACCAGAGGTATGGCTTCGTTATGATACTTCTGAGAGACTCTACCAATGAGAAGCACCGCAAATACCAGAAGTGCATCTTTGATCGGATACACTAGAGAAACTTGAAAGACGGAAAGCACCACAAATCCTGCAAGTAGCACTTAGATATAATACAGTGGGGAGAGTCGAAACACGAAAGCTCGGCAACAACCGAAGGTAACGCTTACAAAGGATACACTTGAGAGACTCGAAAGACAAAAAGCACCACAATTACCAGAAGTACCAATTAGATAAAATACACCTGAGAGACTTGAAAGACGGAAGCAATGCAAATACCAGAGAGATCGCTTAGATGCGATATACCTGAGAGACCCGGAAAACAGGAAGCACCACAAATACCAAAAGTATCGCTTAGATATGATACACCTTAGAGACTCGAAAGACAGGAAGCACCTAAAATACCGGAAGTACGGCTTAGATCAGAAAAACTTACGAGAGATGAAAGAAGGGAAGCACCAAAATCCCGGAAGTACCGCTTACATAGAATACATATGGGAGACTAGGAACACGAAAGCACCGCAAAACTATAAGTAATGTTTAGATAGGATACTACTGAGAGAATCGAAAAACCAGAAGCACCTCAAATACAGGAAGTACCAATTAGATTGGATACACCTGAGAGCCTCAAACACGGAAGTACCGCAAATACCGGAAGTACCACTTAGATAGGATACACCTGAGAAACTCAAAACACGGGAAGCACTGCAAATACCAGAAATACCATTGAAAAAGAACACAACTGAGAGACTCGAAAAATGGTAAAACTGCAAAAACCTAAAGTACCGCTTAGATCAGAAACAGCTGGGAGACTCAAAGCACGAAAAGCACCGTAGAACCGGAAGTACCGCTTAGATAGGATACACATGAGATACTCGAGAGACAGGATGTTCGAAAATACCGGAAGTACCGCTTACATAGGATACAAGTGATAACCTCGTAAGACGGGAATTACAGCATATACCGAAATTACCACTTAGATAGGTTATAACTAAGAGATTCGAAAAACAAAAATCACTGCAAATACCAGAAGTATCGCTTAGATAATATACAGATGAGAGATTAATAAGATGAGAAGCACCGAAAATACCGTAAGTACCGCTTAGATAGGATACACCAGAGAGACTCGAAACACGGAAGCACCAAAAACCGGAAGTACCATTTAAATAGCATACACCTGAGAGACCCGAAAGACGGGAATCACAGCAAATACCAGAAGTACCGTTTAGTTACAATACACTGAGAGACTCGAAAGATGAGAAGCACCGCAAATAATGGAAATATGTCTTTGATAGGATAACCCTGAGAGATTCAAAAGATGAGAACCACCGCAAATATGGGAAGTACGCTTAGATAAGATACACCTGAGAGACTCGAAAGAAAAAAGGACCACAAATACAGAAAGCACCGCTTAGATAGTATACACTTGAGAGATTCGAAAGACGGGATGCAGTGCAAATACCAGAAGTACTGCTTAGATGCGATACAACTGAGAAACTCGAAAAACATGAAGCACCGCAAATACTGGAAGTATTGCTTAGATAGAAAACGCCTGTTACACTTTAAGTACGGAAAGCACCAAAATATCGGAAGTACCGCTTAGATCAGATACAATTTTGAAATTCGAAAAATGGGAAGCACCGAAAATACTGAAAGTACCGCTTTGATAGTAGACACATAAAAGACTCGAAACACGAAAACACCGCAAATACTAAAAGTAACGTTTAGATAGGATACACCTGTGAGACTCGGATGACGGGAAGCACCACAAATACCAGAAGTTCGTCTTAGATAGAATAAACCTGAGAGATTCGAAAGACGAGAAGCACTGCTATCGCGGAAGAACCGCTTAAATAAGATACACTTGAGAGACTCGAAAACAAAAATGACCACAAATACAGGATTACCGCTTAGTTAGGATACACTTAGAGACTCGAAATGTGGATAGCACTGCAAATACCAGAGTACCGCTTAGATGCGATACACCTGAGAAACTTGAAAGACAAGACGCACCACAAATACCGGAAATTCCGCTTAAATAGGATACACCTGAGAGACTCGTAAGATGGGAAGCACAGCATATATGAAAGTACCGCTTCTATAGGTTAAAATTAAGAGACTCGAAAGATGGTAAGCACCACAAATACTGGAAGTACCGCTTATAAAGGATACACCTTAGAGATTCGAAAGACGGGAAGCACCGCAAATACCGGAAGTACCGCATAGATAAGATACACCTGAGAGACTCGAAAGATGCGAAGCACAGCAGATACCGGATGTATCCCTTAGATCAGATTCACCTGAGAGACTCAAAAGACGGGAAGACACGAAAATACCAGAAGTAACACTTAGATGGGATAAACTTGAGAGACTCGAAAGACGGGAAGCAGCGCAAATCCCGGTAGTACTGCTTAGATAGAATACACCTGGGAAACTTGGAATATGAAAGCACTGCAAGACCGGAAGTAAAGTTTAGATAAAATACAACTGAGAAAATCGAAAAACCGAAAGCACCTCAAGTACCGAAAGTACCACTTAGATTGGATACACCGGAAAGACTCGAACACAGAAGTACCGCAAATACCGAAAGTACCATTTAAATAAAATACCTGAAAGACTCAAAAGACGGGAACTACCGCAAATACCAAAAATACCGTTTAAATAGAATACACCTGAGAGACTCAAAAGATGGGAAACACTTCAAACACCAGAATTACCGCTTATATAGGATAAAAATGATATATTCAAAAGACAAGGATCACCACAAACACGGGCGGTACCGCTTCGTTATGAAACTTCTGAGAGACTCTAAAGACGAGAAGCCCCACAAATACCAGAAGTGCACCTTTGATCGCATACACTAGAGATACTTGAAAGACAGAAAGCACTGCAAATACTGCAAGTAGCGCTTAGATAAAATATAGCGGGGAGAGTCGAAACACGAAAGCCCTGCAACTACCGAAGGTAACGCTTAGATAAAATACACCTCAGAGACTCAAAAGACAAAAAGCATCACAATTACTGGAAGTACAAATTAGATAGGATACACCTGAGAGACTCGAAATACAGGAAGCACTGCAAATAACAGAAGGACCGCTTATATGCGATACACCTGAGAGACTAAGAAAACAGGAAGCACCACAAATACCAGAAGTATCGCTTAGATATGATACACCTGAGAGACTAGAAGAAGGGAAGCACCGAAATCCTGGAAGTACCGCTTAGATCAGATAAACTTACGAGACTCGAAAGAAGGGAAGCACCAAAATCCCGGAAGTACCGCTTACATAAAATACACATGGGAGACAAGGAACACAAAAGCACCGCAAAACAGAAAGTAACGTTTAGGTAGGATACAACTGAGAGAATCGAAAAACCGGAAGCACCTCAAATACCGGAAGTACCACTTAGATTGGATACAGCTGAGAGACTCAAACACGGAAGTACCGCAAATACCGGAAGTACCACTTAAATAGGATACACCTGAGAGACTCAAAAGACGTGAAGTACTGCAAATACCAGAAATACCGTTTAAATAGAATACAACTGAGAGACTCGAAAGATGGGAATAACTGCAAATACCTAAAGTAAAGCTAAATGGAAACACCTGAAAGACTCGAAGAATGGGAAGCTCCGTAAAACCGGAAGTACAGCTTAAATAGGATACACCTGAGAGACTCGAAAGACGGAAAGCACCACAAAGACCGGATGTACTGCATAGATATAATACACCTGACAGACTGTCAAGACAATAAGCACCACGAATACCGGAAGTACCGCTTAATAGGATATACCTGAGAGACTCAAAAGACAGGATGTTCGAAAATACCGGAAGTACCATTTACATAAGATATACCTGATGGACTCGTAAGACGGGAAGCACAGCATATACTGAAAATATGGCTTAGATAGGTTACAACTAAGAGACTTGAAAGACGAAAATCACCGCAAATACCGGAAGTACTGCTTAGATAATATACAGCTGAGAGGAATAAGACGGGAAGCACCGAAAATACCGGAAGTACTGCTTAGATAGGATACACCTGAGGGACTTGTAAGATGGGGAAAACCGAATATACCGGAAGTACCGCTTAGATCGAAAACACCTGAGAGACTGGAAAAATGAGAAGCACCACAAATATCAAAAGTACTACAGAGATCAAATACACTTGAGAGACTCAAAAGACGGGAAGCACTGCAAATACCTGAAGTACCGCTTATATAGGTTACAACTAAGAGACTTGAAAAACGGGAAGAACCACAAATACCGGAAGTACCACTTAGATCGGATACACCTGAGAGACTGGTAAGTGGAAAAGCAACGAAAACACTGGAAGTAATGCTTAAATCGGATGCTCTTGAGAGACTCGAAAGACGGACAGCACCGCAAATACCGGAAGTACATGTTAGATAGGATACACGTGAGATACTCGAAAGATGGGAAGCATACAATCTGGGAAGTACCGCTTAATAGAATACACCTGAGAGACTCGAACCTAGAAAAAACCGCAAATACCAGAAGTATCGCTTACATGTGATACACCTGAGACACTCGAAAGACGAAAACATCGCAAAACCGGAAGTACCTCTTATACAAAATAAACTGGAAAGACTCGATAGACGGGAAGCACCGCAATCCCGGAAGTACCGCTTAGATAGGATACACCTCAGAGAGTCGAAAGACGAGAAGCACTGCTAAAACTGGAAGTACCAGTAAATAGGACACACAAAAAAAGACAAGAGGATGAAAACCACTGCAAATACCGAAAGTACCACTTAGATAGGGTACACCTGATTTACTCGAAACACGGGAACCTCCGCAAATACCGAAAGTTTTGCTTAGATAGGTTGCAACTAAGAAACTCGAAAAAGGGGAAGAACCACAAATCTTAGATATACCGCATAGATCGGATAAACGTGAGAGCCTCGAAAGTTGGGAAGCACCGCAAATATCGGAAGTACCGCATGAATCGAATACACTGGAGACTCGAAAGATAAGAAGCACTGCATATACTGGAAATACCGCTTAGATAGAATACATCAGAAGACTCAAAAGACAAGAAGCAACGCAAATACCGGAAGTACCTCTTAGACAAAATACACCTGAGAGACTCGAAAGACGGGAAGCACTGTAGTCCTGGAAGTACCACTTAAATAGAATACAACTGAGAAACACGAAAGATAAAAAGCACCATGTATACCGGAAGTACTGCTGAGAATCGATACACTTGAAAGACTCGAAAAATGGGAAGCACTGCAAATACTGGAAGTACCGCTTAGTTAAAATAAACCTGGGAGACTTGAAACTCAAAAGCACTGCAAATACCAGAAGTAACGCTTACATAAAATACACCTGAGAGACTCGATAGACGGGATTCACAGCCAGTACCAGAAGTACCACTTAGATCAAATAAACCTCAGAGACTCGAAATACGGAAAGCAACGCAACTACCGGAAGTACTGCTTAGATAGCATAGAGCTGAGTGACTCAAAGACGGGAAGCACCGCAATACTGGAAGTGCCGCTTAAATAGAATACACCTCGAAGACACGAAACACAAAAGCACAGCAAATACTGAAAGTATTTTTAGATAAGATAGAGCTGAGAGACTCGAAAAAGCAGAAGCACCGCAAATACGGAAAATACCGCTTAGATCGGATACACCTGAGAGATTTTAAGGACAGGAAAAACAGCAAAAAAAGGAAGTAAAGCTTAGATATAATACACCTGAGAGACTCGAAACACGAAAGCTCCGAAAATACCATAAGTACCACTTAGATAGGATACACCTGAGAGAATCGAAACACGGAATTACCGCAAATACGGAAAGTACCGCTTAGATCGGATACACCTGAGAGACTATAAAGATGGGAAGCACTGCAAAAACCGGAGGTATGGCGTAGATAAGATACACTTGAGAAACTCAAAAAACTGGAAGCACCGCAAATACTGGAAGTATCGCTTAGATCGTATACATCTGTGGGACTCGGAAGACGAGAACCACTGCAAATAACGGAAGTAACGCTTATAGAGAATACACCTGAGAGACTCGAAATATATGAAGCACCGCAAATAGCGGAAGTACCGCTTTGATAGGATTGGTGAGAGATTCGAAAGAAGGGTAGCACCGCAAATACCGGAAGTACAGCTTGGATTGAATACATCTGAGAGACTCAAAAGACCGGAAAGACCAAAAGAACCCAAAAAACCTATTTCATAGGTTAAACCTTAGAGACGCGTAAGATGAAAAGCACCAAAAATACCGGAAATACCCCTTAGATTGGATACACCAGAGAGACTCGAAAGAAGGAATGCACCACAAATACCGGCAGTATGGCTTAGATAGGAAACAAATGAGAGACTCGAAAGACGAGAAGCACCTCATTTACTGGAAGTACTGCTTAGATAGTATACACCTGAAAAATTCGAAAGATGGGAAGCACCACAAATACCGGCTGAACCACTTAGATAAAATATACCTGAGAGAATCGGAACACGAAAGAACCGCAAATACTGGAATTACTGGTTATAGAGGATACATTTTAGAAACTCGAAAGAAAAAAAGCATCAAATATACTGGAAGCACCATTTACATTAAATACAACTGAGAGACTCGAAACAAAAAAGCACCGCAAATACCAGAACTACCGCTTACATACAATACAACAAAGAGACTCAAAATACGGAAAGTACCACAAATACGGGAAATAGCGCTTAAATAGAATACACCTGAGAGACTCGAAAGGCAGGAAGCACATCAATTTCGGAAGCACCAGTTAGATTGGATAACCTGAGACAAGACAAGAAGACAAGAAGCACTGCAAACAGTGGAAGTATGGCTTAGATACGATGCAGCTGAGAGACTTGAAAGATGGGAAGCACCAAAAATACCGGAAGAAACGCTTAAATATGATACACCTGAGAAACTAAAAGACGGGAAGCACCACAAATACGGGAAGTACCACTTAGATAAAATACACCTGAGAGACTCGAAAACAGAAGCTCCGAAAATACCGCAAGAACCGCTTTGATAGGATAAACCTGAAAGACTAAAAGAGGGGAAGCACCACAAATACCGGAAGTACCGCTTGAATAGGAAACTTCTGAGAGAATCTAAAGACGAAAAGCACCCAAAATACCAGAAGTACCGTTAGATAGGATACACCTTAGAAACTCTAAAGACGGGAAGCACAGCAAACCCTGAAAGTACCACTTAGAGAGGTTACACATGACAGACTCGAAAGACAGGAAGCACCGTATATACCGGAAGTACAGCCTGAATAGGATACACTTGAGTAACTCGAAAGACGGGAAGCACCGCAAATACCGTAAGTACCGCTTATAGGATACACCTGAGAGAATCTAAAGAGGGAAGCACAACAAAAATTCCGGAAGTACCACTTTGATAAGATACAGCTGAGAGACTCGAAGGATGGGAAGTCTTTCAAATAGCAAACGTACCGCTTAGATAGGATACACCTGAGAGACTCAAAAGACAGGAAGCACTGCAAATACCGGAAGATCCGCTTATATAAGGTACACTTGAGAAACGTAAAGACGAGAAGCACATCAAATACCGGAAGTACCACTTAGATAGGATACACCTGAGAGATTCGAAAGACGAGAAGCACCGAAAATACCAGAAGTACCGCTAAAAAAGGATACACCTGAGATATTTGAAAGACGGGAAGCATCATACATCCCGGAAGTACCGCTTAGATAGGATACACCTGAGAGACTCGAAAGACCAGAAGGACCAAAAAGACAGGAAGGACCGCTTAGAAAAGAAACAACTGGGAGATGGAAAGTCCAGAAAAACCATTAAGAACGGAAGGTTCGTTTGTACAGAACACACCTGTGAGAATCGAAATACCAGAATGAGCGAAAAGACTGGAAGGACGGCTTAGACAGTATATAGGTGTGAGAATCAAAATACTGAGAGTACCAAAAGATCTGGAAAAACCGCTTTGCAGGATACACCTGAGATGCTCGAAAACGGGACGCACCGCTATACCATAAGTACCGCTTTGGAAGGATACACCTGAGATACTCAAAAAACTGGGTAGCACCGCAATTACC
Organism: Cynopterus sphinx; assembly: GCA_030015415.1. Taxonomy (NCBI): domain Eukaryota; kingdom Metazoa; phylum Chordata; class Mammalia; order Chiroptera; family Pteropodidae; genus Cynopterus; species Cynopterus sphinx. Next base: position 26,004,480 of record CM057393.1, on the reverse strand, counting down.
AAAAGTATGGCTTAGATAGGATACACCCCAAAGACTCGAAAACAGGAAGCTTTGATAATACTGGAAGTACCGGTAAGATAGGATACACCTGAGAGCCTCGAAAAACGGTAAGCACCGCAAATACCGGAAGTAATGCTTAGATCGGACACACTGATGGACTCGAAAGATGAGAAGCACCGCAAATACCGGAAGTACCGCTTAGGTATAATACACTTGAGAGATTCGAAAAATGAGAAGACCCACAAATGTGGGAACTACCACATAGATTGGACATACTGATGAACTCGAATGACGAGAAGCAACACAAATACCGGAAGTACCACGTAGATAAAATACACCTGAGAGACTAGAAAAATGGGAACCTCCGCAAATAGGGGAAGTACCGTTTAGATATGATACACCTGAGAGACTCTAAAAACAGGAAGTACCGCAAATCCCAGAAGTACCACTAGGAATGATACACCTGAAAGACTCGAAAGACCAGAAAAACCAAGAAGACAGAAAGAACCGCTTAGAAAAGAACACTGGGAGACCGAAAGTCCAGAAAAACTGGAAAGACCAAGAGGTACACTTAAACAGAATACACCTGAGAGACTCGAAATACCGGAAGGATCAGAAATACCGGAACGACGGCTTAGACAGGATAAACTGAGAGACTCGAAATACCAGGAGTATCAAAAGACCGGAAGATCCGCTTAGGCAGGTTATACCTAAGAGGCTCGAAAGACCGGAAAGAACAAAAAGACCCAAAGGACAGCTTTCATAGTTTAAACCTGAGAGAGCCGAAAAGATGGGAAGCACCAAAAACACCGGAAAAACCGCTTAGATCAGATACACCTGAGAGACTCGAAAAACTGGAATCACCGCAAATCCTGGAAGTACAGCTTAGATAGAATACACCTGAGAGACTTGAAATACTGGAAGCACTGCAAATACCGGAAGTACTGCTTTGATAGAATACTCCTGAGAGACTCGAAAGACGGGAAGCATCGCAAATACCGGAAGTACTGCTTAAATAGATAAACCTGAGAGATTCAAAAGACGGGAAACATCGCCCATACTGGAAGCACCGCTAAGATAATATACAACTAAGAGACTCGAAAGATGGGAAGCACCACATATACTGGAGGTACTGCTTGAATAGAATACACTTGAGAGACTTGAAAGATGGGAAGCATGAAAATACCGAGGTTATTGCTTAGATAGGATACACCTGAGAAACTTGAAAGATGGGAACCACCGCAAATACCGGAGGTACTGCTTAGATAGGATACACTTGATAGACTAAAAGGAGGGATGCACTGCAATAACCGAAATTATCCCTTAAATAGGGTACACCTGAAATATTCGAACGACGGGAAGCACCGCAAATACCGAAAGTACCGCTTTGATACGATACACCTGAGAAACTCGAAAAACGGAAAGCATTAAAAATACCAGAAGTACTGGTTAAATAGGATACACCAGAAAGACTCAAAAGATGGGAACCACCGCAAATACCGGAAGTTTCGCTAAAATAGAATACACCTGAGAGATTGTAAAGACAAAAACCACTGAAAATACAGGAAGTTTCAGTTAGATTGGATATAATATCAAAAAATACCGATTAGAAAAGTTACACCAGAAGGACGTGAAAGACTAGAAGCACAGAAAATACCAAACGTACCGCTTAGATAGGATACACATGAGAGATTCTAAGACGAAAAGCACCGCAAATAATAAAATTATCGCTTAGATGTGATACACCTGAGAGACTTGAAAGACGGGAAGCACCGCAAATACTGGAAATACCTCTTAGATATGATACACCTGAGAGACTCAAAAGACGGGAAGCACAATAAATACCAGAAGTACCGCTTCAATAGGTTACAACTAAGAGACTCGAATCACAGAAAGCACCGCAATACCTGAAGTACCATTTAGTTACGATACACTTGAGATACTCAAAACATAAGTAGCACTGCAAATGCCAGAAGTACCGCTTAGACAGGATAAACCTGAGAGACTCGAAACATGGAAGCAACGCAAATACCGGAAGTACCGATTAGATTAAATACAATTGAGAGAATCGAAAGACAAGAAGCACAGCAAATACCGGAAGTACCTTCTAGATTGGTTACACCTGAGAGACTCAAAGACGGAAAGGACCGAAAATACCGGAAGTATCGCTTAGATAAAATACACCTGAGAGATTCGAAAGACGCAAAGCACCGCAAATACCGGAAGTAACGCTTAGATAGGATAAACCTGAAAGCTATGGACGGGAAATATCACAAATATCGGAAGTACCGTGTAGATAAGATACATCTAAGAGACTCGAATTTTTTTAAATAGCGAACGTACCGCTTAGATAGGATACAGCTGAGAGACTTGAAACATTGGAAGCACTGAAAATACCAGAAGTACCACTTACAGAAAATACAACTAGAAAACTGAAAGTCCAGTAAAACCGGTAAGACCGGAAGGTCCACTTAAACAGAACACACCTGTGAGACTTGAAATATCGGAAGAATCGGAAATACCGGAAGGATGGCTTAGACAGGATAAACTGAGAGCCTCAAAATACCAGGAGTACCAGAAGAACCGGAAGAACCACTTAGGCAGCATACACCTGAGAGGCTCGAAATATGAAATACACCACAAATACCAAAAGTACCATTCGATAGGATACACCTGAGAGAGTCTAAAAACGGGAAGCAGCGCAAATCCCGGAAGTACCGCTTAGATAAGATACACCTAGGAGACTTGAAAGAGCAGAAAAACCAAAAAGACAGGAAGGACCGCTTAGAAAAGATAGACTGGGAGACCGAAAGTCCAGAAAAACTGGACCAGGAGGTCCGTTTAAACAGAACACACCTGAGAGACTTGAAATATCGGAATGATCAAAAATACCGGAAGGACGGCTTAGACAGGATAAACTGAGAGCCTCGAAATACTGGAAGTACCGCTTAGATTGGATACACCTGAGAGACTCGAAAGATGAAAAGCACCGCAAATACAGGCTGCACAACTTAGATATAATACACCTGAGAGACTCGAAACAAAAAAAGCACCGCAAATACTGGAAGTACCGCTTAGATTGAATACAACAGAGAGACACAAAAGACGGAAAGTACCGCCAATACATGAAATACCACTTAAATGGAATACAACTGAGAGACTCTAAAGACAGGAAGTACCGCAAATACCGGAAGCACCACTCAGATAGGATACACGTGAGAAAGGCAAAAGACAGGTAGCATCGTATATATCAGAAGTACTGCTTAATAGGATACACCAGAAAGACTCGAAAGACTGGAAGCACCGCTAAGATAAAATACAAGTGAGGGACTCCAAAGAAGTGAAGCACCGCAAATACCGCAAGTACCGCTTAGATAGAATACAGCTGAGAAACTCCAAAATGGAAGCACCGCATATACCAGAGGTACTGCTTAGATTAGATACACTGGAGAGACTTGTAAGACAGAAAGCACCGCATATACAGAGGGTATTGCTTAGATAGGATGCACCTGAGAAACTTGAAAAACGGGAAGCACCGCAATGCCGGAAGTACTGCTTAGATAGGATACACTTGACAAACTTGAAAGGCGAAAAGCACAACAAATACCGGCATTATCGCTTAAATAGGGTACAGCTGAAAGACTCGAACGAAGGGAAGCACCACAAATAACAGAGGTACTCTTTAAAATGGATACACCAGAAAGACTCAAAAGATGGGAACCACCGCAAATACCGGAAGTACCGCTTAGATAGAATACACCTGAGAGACTAAAAGACGGGAAGCACCGCAAATATCGGAAGTACTTCATAGATAGGATACCCCTGAGAGACTCGAAAGATGGGAAGCACTACAATCCCGAGAATACCGCTTGAATAATATACACTTGAGAAACTCGAAAGACAAGAAACACCGCTAATACCGGAGGTACCGCTTAGATAGAATGAATCTGAGAAACGCGAAAGTCAAGAAGCACCACAAATTCCAAAAGTACCACTTAGATATGATATAGCTGAGATACTCGAAAAACATGAAGCACCGCAAATACCGGAAGTAAGGCTTAGATAGGTTACACCTGAAATACTCGATGGACAAGAAACACCGTAAACATCGAAAGTACCGTTTAGATAGGATACACCTGAGAGACTCGAAAGACAGAAAGTCCAAAAATACCGGGAATACCGCTTAGAAAAAATAAACCTTAGAGTCTTAGGAGACGGTAAACACAGAAAATACCAAACGTACCGCTTAGATAAAATACACCTGAGAGACTCTTAAGACAGGAAGCCCCACAAAATCCGGAAATATCTTTTAGATAGGATACACTTGTGAGACTCCAAAGACGAGAACCACAGCAAATACCGCAAGTACCGCTTTAATAGGTTACAACTAAGAGACTCGAATGACGGGAAGCACTGCTATACCGGAAGTGCCATTTAGTTACGATACACTTGAACACTCGAAACATGTGTAGCACCGAAAATACCGGAAGTACCGCTTAGACAGGATACACCTGAGAGACTTGAAAAACGAAAGCACCGCAAATATTGGATGTACCGCTTAGATAGGATACACTGAGAAACTCGAAAGACAGAAAACAACGCATATACCGGAAGTACCGCTTAGATCAGATACAACTGAGAGAATCGAAAGATAGGAAGCACCGCAAATACCGGAAGTAACGTTTAGATCGGATACACCTGAGATAATCGAAGACGGGAAGCACTGAAAATACCGGAAGTACCGCTTAGATTGGAAATACCTCAGAGAATCGAAAGAGGGGAAGAACTGCAAACACCAGAAATATGACTTAGGTAGGATCCACCTGTGAGACTCGAAAAATGAGAAGCACCGCAAATACTGGAAGTACTGCTTATATAGGATACACCTGAGAGACTAAAAGACAAAAAGCACCGCAATTACTGGAAGTACCGTTTAGATTGATACATCTTAGAGACTGGAAACACGGAAGCACCACAAATACCAGAAGTACCGTTGAAATAAAATACACCTAAAAGAATCGCAAGACCAGAAGGACTAGAAAGATATGAAGGACAGGTTAGTAAATATACTCGGGAGACCTAAATTCCAGAAACCCGGAAGATTGGAAGGTCCCCTTGGACAGAACACAAGTGAGAGACTCGAAATTACGGAAGGATCAGTAAGACCGGAAGGGCGGCTTAGACAGGATATACTGAGAGACTCTAAGTACGAGGAGTACCAGAAGAACCGGAAGAACTGCTTAGGCAGGATACACCTGAGAGGCTCGAAAGACAGGAAGGACCAAAATGACCCAAAAAACCGCTTTCATAGGTTAAACCTGAAAGATGCGAAAGACGGGAAGCACCGAAATTACGGAAGTACTGCTTAGATATGGTAGACCTGAGAAACTCGAAAGACAAAAAGCACAGCAAATACCGGAAGTACTGCTTAGATAGGATACTCCTGAGAGACTTGAAAGACCGGGAAGCACCGAAAATACCAGACGTACCGCTTAGAAAAATTCACCTGAGTTACTCGAAAGACGGGAAGCACCATATATCCAGAACTACCACTTAGATAAGATACACTTGAGAGACTCTAAAGACAGGATAAACCAAAAAGACAGAAAGGACCGCTTAGAAAAGATACAACTGGGAGAACAAACGTCCAGAAAAACCAGTAAAACCGGAAGGTTCACTTAGACAGACAACACCTGTAAGACTCGAAATACCAAAATGATCGGAAAGACTGGAAGGACGGCTAAGACAGGATATACATGGAGAATCAAAATACCGAGAGTACCAGAAGAACCAGAAGAACCGCTTAGACAGGATACACCAAAGAGGCTCGAAATACAAAAAGCACCGCAAATTCAGGAAGTTCCGCTTAGAAAGGATACACATGAGGGAAACGAAAGACGAGAAGCACCGTAAATACCGGAAGTACCGCTTAGATAGGATACACCTGAGAGACTCGAAAGATGGGAAGCACCGCAAATACCTGCTGAACCACTTAGATGAAATACTCCTGAGAGAATCGAAACACAAAAGCACCGCAAAAAGTTGAATTACTGCTTATATAGGATACACCTGAGAAACTCGAAAGACAGGAAACACCGCGAAGTCTGGGTGTACCACTTAGAAAAAATACACTTGAGAGACTCGAAACAAGGAAGCATCGCAAAATCTGGAAGTACTGCTTAGATAGGATACATCAGAGAGACTCAAAAGACGGAAAGTAAAGCAAATACGGAAAATACCGATTAAATAGAAGACACATGAGAGACTCGAAAGACAGGAAGCACCGCAAATACCGGAAGCACCACTAAATTGGATAAACCTGAGAGAAGCGAAAGACAGGAAGCATCGTAAATACAGGAAGTACTGCTTAAATAGAAGACACCTGAGAGACTCAAAAGACAGAAAGCACCGAAAATACCGGAAGCACCGCTTAGATATGATACACCAAAAAGACTCGAAAGATGGGAAGCATCGCAAATACCGGAAGTACCGCTATGTTAGGATACAACTGGAAGACTCGAAGGACGTGAAGCACAGCAAATACCGGAAGTAATGCATAGATAGAATACAGCTGAGAGACTCACAGGCCGGGAAGCACCTCAAATACCGGAGGTACAGCTTAGATAGGATACATTTGAAAGTCTTGAAAGACGGGTTACACCGCAAATATCGAAGGTATTATTAGATAGGATACACCTGAGTAACTTGAAAGACGGGAAGCACCGCATATTCCGGAGGTACCGCTTAGATAGGATACACTTGACAGACTCGAAAGGTGGGAAGCACCAAATACCAGAATTATCACTAAAATAGGGTACACCTGAAACACTCGAAAGGCGGGAAGCACCGCAAATACCGAAAGTACCGCTTAGACATGATACACCTGAAACACTCGAAAGACGATAAGCACCGTAAATCCCGGAAGTATCGCTTAGATAGCATAAACCCGAGAGACTCGAAAGAGAGGAACTCCGAAAATACTGGTAATACCGCTTAGAAAAAATACACCTGAGAGACTCGAATGATGGGAAGCACCGCAAATACCGGAAGTACCAATTAGTTACAATACACTTGAGATGCTCGAAACATGGGTAGCACCGCAAATACTGGAAATACCGCTTCGGATGGATACACCTGAGAAGCTCAAAAGACGGGGACCACCGCAAGTACCAAAACTACTGCTTAGATAGGATACACCTGAGACACTCGAAAGACGGGAAGCATCGCAAAACCTGAGGTACCGCTTAGACAGGATATACCTGAGAGACTCAAAAAACAGAAGCACCGCAAATACTGTAAGTACCGCTAAGATAGGATACACTGAGAGACTCGAAGAAGGAAAACACCGCAAATACCGGAAGTACCGCTTACATCAGCTACAACTGAGAAAATCGAAAGACAGGAAGCACCGCAAATAACGAAAGTACCATTTAGATATGATACACCTGAGAGACTGGATAGACAGAAGCACCATAAATTTCGGGAGTACCACTTAGATATGATACAGCTGAGAGACTCGAAAACAGGAGATACCACAAATACCACAAATACTGATTAGATAGAATACACCTAAGAGACTCGAAAGATGGGAAGCACCGCAGATACCGGCTGCACCACTTAGATAAAATACACCTAGAGATCGAAAGAAGGAAGCACCGCAAACAACAGAAGTACCCCTTAGTTAGGATACAAGAGAGAGACTCAAAAGACGAAAAGTACCGCAAATACAGGAAATACCGCTTAAATAGAATACATATGAGGAACTCAAAAGACAGGAAACATCGTAAATACCGGAAGTACTGCTTAAATAGGATACAGCTGAGAGAATCAAAAAACAAGAAGCACCGCAAATACCAGAAGCACCGCTTAAATAGGATACACCAGAAGTCTCGAAAGACGGGAAGCATCGCAAATACCGGAAGTACCGCTTAGATTGGATGCAACTGAGAGACTCGAAAGATGTGAAGCACTGCAAATACTGAAAGTACCCCTTAGACAGAATAGAGCTGAGAGACTCGAAAGTGGGAAGCACGGCATATACCGGAGGTACTGCTTAGATATCCTTTCGGTATATGCGGTACTTTTTTGTTTCGAGTCTTTCAGTTGTATTGTATAAAAGCGGTACTTCCCGTATTTGCAATGATTCCGGGCTTTCGAGTCCTAAGGTGTACCATATCTAAACTTTTTTTCCAGTATTTGCGTGGCTTTCGTGTTTCGAGTCTTCCAGGTCTATCCTATCTAAGCGGTACTTCCGGTATTTTCAGTGCTTCCCGTCTTTCGTGTCTCTCAGGTGTATCCTATGTAAGCGGTACTTCCGGTATTTGCGGTGCTTCTCCTCTTTCGAGTCCATCAGAGTGTCCGATCTAAGCGGTACTTCCGGTATTTGCGGTGCTTACCGTATTTCGAGATTCTCAGGTGTATTCTATCTACGCGGAACTTCCGGTATTTACAAAGATTCTTGATTTCAAATCTTTCAGGTGTATCCTATCTAAGCCATACTTCCGGTAATTGCGGTGCTCCCAGTCTTTCGAGTATCTCAGGTGTATCCTAACAAAGCGGTACTTTCAGTATTGCGGTGCGTCCACTCTTTCAAGTCTCTCAGGTGTATCCTGCCAAGGCAGTTCTTCCGGTTCTTCTGGTAATCTCGGTATTTCGATTCCCAGGTATATACTGACTAAGCCGTCCTTCCGGTTTTTCCAATCATTCTGGTATTTCGAGTCTCACAGGTGTGTTCTGTCCAAGCGGACCTTCCAGTCTTACCGGTTTTTCTAGACTTTCAGTCTTCCAGTTGTATTTTTTCTAAGCGTTCCTTTCTGTCTTTTCTGTCCTTCTGGTCTTTCGAGTCTCTCAAGTGTTTCTTATCTAAGCGGTACTTTCTGAATTAATGGCGTTTCCCATCTTTAAGTTTCACAAGTGTACCTTTTCTAAGTGGTACTTCTGGTATTTGCATTGCTTCCCATCTTTTGAGTCTGTCAGGTGTATCCTATCTAAGCGGTAATTTCGCTATTTGAAGGACTTTTTGTCCTTCGAGTCTCTAAACTTTATCTTATCAAATTGGTACTTCCAAAATTTTTGTTGTGCTTCCGTCTTTCAAGTCTCTCAGGTGTATCCTATCTAAGCGATAATTTCAGTAATTGTGGTGCTTATCGTCTTTACAGTCTCTCAGGTGTATCTTATCTTAGCGGTACTTCTGGTTTTTGTGGTGGTTCTCGTCTTTTGAGTGTTTCTGGTGTATCCTATTTAACCAGTACTTTTGGTATTTGCGGTGCTTCCTGTCTTTTGAGTCTGTTATGTGTATCCTATCTAAGCAGTACTTTCGGTATTTGCGGTCCTTCCCATCATTCGAGACTTTCAGGTGTATTCTATTTAAGCGAAAGTTCCAGTATTTGCGGTGCTTCACGCCTTTCGAGTCTCTCAAGTGTATCCTATCTAAAACGTACATCCGATATATGGGGATCGACCCGTCTTTTGTGTCATTCAGGTATATTCTATCTAAGTGGTACTTTAGGTATTTGGGTGCGTCACGTATTTCGAGTCTTTCAGGTGTACCCTATCTAAGCAATAATTCCGGTATTTGCAGTCCCTCCACCCTTTCGAGTCTCTCAAGTGTATCCTATCTAAGCAGGTCCTCTGGTATATTTGGACTTTCCCGTATTTCAAGTCACTCAGGTTTATTCTATCTAAGCGATACTTCCGGTATTTGCGGTGCTTCACGTATTTGGAGTCTTTCAGGTTTATTCGATCTATTCAGTATTTCTGATATTTGCAATGCTTCCCGTTTTTCGAGTCTCTCAGGTGTATTCTATCTAAGCTGTACTTCCGGTATTTGATGTGTTTCATATTTCGAGTCTCTCAGGTGTATACTATCTAAGAGATACTTCCGGTATTTGCGATGCTTCCTGTCTTTCGAGACTCTCAGGTGTATTCTACTTAAACGGTATTTGCGGTACCTCCCGTTTTTTGAGTCTTTCTGTTGTTTCCTATCTAAGCAGTATTTCCAAAATTTGTGGCGCTTTAGTCTTTCGAGTCTCTCAGGTGTATACTATTTAAGCGTTATTTCCATTAATTGCAGTGCTTCCGTGTTACTTGTCTCTCAGGTGTATACTATCTAAGTGGTACTTTCAGTATTTGCGGGTTTTTTGTGTTTCGAGAATCTTAGGTGTATTCTATTTAAGCGGTACTTCTGTTATTTCCAGTGTTTCCCATCTTTCAAGTCTCTCAAGTGTATCTTATCTAAGCGGTACTTCCAGTATTTCTGGTGCTTTTTGTCTTTCGAGTCAGGTGTATCCTATCGAAGCCGTACTTTCAGTATTTGAGGTGCTTCCAAAATTTAAAGTCTCTCAGGTGTCACCTATCTAATTATTGTTTCCGGTATTTGCGGTGCTTTTGTGTTTCGAGTCTCTCAGATGTATTTTATCTAAGTGGTGCAGCCAGTATTTGCACTGCATTTATTCTTTTGAGTCACTCAGGTGTATCCTATATAATCAGTACTTCTGGTATTTGCGTGTCTTTCTGTCTTTCGAGTCTCTGAGGGGTACACTCTATATGTGGTACTTCCGGTATTTGCTGAGCTTTTCGTTTTATGAGATTCTCAGGAGTATTCTATCTAAGCGGTATTTCCGGTATTTGCGGTGCGTCCCATATTTCGAGCCTCTCAAGTGTATCCTGCATAAGCGGTTCTTCTTGTTCTTCTGGTACTCTCGGTATTTCGATTCTCCTAGGTATATACAGTCTAAGCCATCCTACAGTCTTTCTGATCATTCCAGTATTTCGAGTCTCACAGGTGTGTTCTGTCCAGGGGACCTTCCAGTCTTACCGGTTTTTTTGGAATTTCGGTCTCTCAATTGCATCTTTTCTAAGAGCTCCTTTTTGTCTTTTTGGGCCTTCTGGTCTTTCGAATCTCTCAGGTGTATCTTATCTAAGCGGTACTTCCGGGATTTATCATGCTTCCCATCTTTCGAGTATCTCAGGTGTATCATTTCTAAGCAGTATTTCCGGTATTTGCAGTGCTTCCCGTCTTTCGAGTCTCTCAGGTGTATTTTATCTAAACAGTACGTTTGCTATTTAAAAAACTTCCCGTCCTACAAGTCTCTCAGCTGTAATCTATCTAAAGGTACTTCCGATATTTGCGGTGTTTCGCGTCCATTGAGTCTTTCAGGTGTATCCTTTCTAAGCGTTACTTTCGGTATTTGCGGTGCTTCGCATCTTTCGAGTCTCTCACGTGCATCCTATCTAAGCTATTCTTCCGGTGTTTGCAGTGCTTCCTGTCTTTCCAGTCTCTCAGGTGTATCCGATCTAAACAGTACTTCCGGTATTTGCGGTGCTTCCTGTCTTTTGATTCTCACAGTTGTATATGATCTAAGCGGTACTTCCGGTATTTGCGGTGTTTTCCGCCTATTGAGTCTCTCAGTGTATCCTATTTAAGCGGTACTTCAAGTATTTGCGGTGCTTATGTGTTTCGAGTATCTCAAGTGTATTGTCTCTTAGTTGTAACCTATTAAACCGGTGCTTGTAGTATTTGCTATGCTTCCTGTATTTCGAGTCTCTCAGGAGTATCCCATCTAAGCGTTACTTCCAGTATTTGCGGTGCTTCACATCTTTCGAGGCTCTCAGGTGTTACCTATCTAAGCAGTACTTACAGTGTTTTCGGTGCTTCCTCTCTTTCAAGTCTCTCAGCTGTATCATATCTAAGTGGTACTTCCGAAATTTGTGGTGCTTCCATTTTTTGAGTTTCTCAGGTATATCATATCTAAACGGTACTTCCGGTATTGCGGTGCTTCCCGTCTTTCGAGTTTCTCAGCTGTATCCTTTCTAAGTGGTACTTCCAAAATTTGTGGTGCTTCCCGTCTTTCGAGTCTCTCAGGTGTATCTTATCTAAGCGGTACCTCCGGTATTAGCGGTGTTTTTTGTCTTTTGAGTTTCTCAAGTGTGTCCTATTCAAACTGTAATTTTTGTATTTGCAGTGCTTCCCGTCTTACGAGTCACTCAGGTTTACACTATCTATGCTGTACTTCCGGCATTTGCGGTGCTTCCAGTCTTTCGCGTCTCTCAGGTTTATCCTATCTAAGTGGTGCTTCAGGTATTTGTGGTGCTTGAAGTCTTTTGAGTCTCTCAGCTGTATCCTATCTAACAGTACTTCCGGTATTTGCGGAGCTTTCGTAGTTCAAGTCTCTCTGATGTATCATATCTAAACGGTACTTCCGATATTTGCGGTGCTTCCAGTCTTTTAGTCTCTCTGGTGTATTCCATCTAAGCAGTACTTCTGGTATTTGCGGTGCTTCCCATCTTTTAGTCTCTCAGGTGTAGAATATTTAAGCGTTTCTTCCGGTATGTGCGGTGCTTCCCGTCTTTCAAGTCTGTCAGGTATATCCGATCTTAGAGGTACTTTCGATATTTGGGTGCTTCCCGTCTTTCGAGTATCTCAGGTGTATCCTATCTAAGTGATACATCCAGTATTTGCTGTGCGTCTTGTCTTTCAAGCATCTACAGTGTATCCTGCCTAAGCGGTTTTTCTGGTTCTTCCATTACTCTCGGTATTTTGAGTCTCCCAGGTATATACTTTCTAAGCCGTTTTTCCAGTCTTTCTGTTTTTTCCGGTCTTTCAAGTCTCACAGGTGTGTTCTGTCCAAGCGGACCTTCCGGTCTACCGCTTTTTCTGGACTTTCGGTCGCCCAGTTGTATCTTTTCTAAGCGGTCCTTCCTGTCTTTTTGGCCCTTCTGGTCTTTCAAGGCTCCCAGGTGTATCTTATCTAAGCGGTACAACTGAAATTTATGGTGCTTCTCATCTGTTGAGTAACTCAGGTGTATCCTATCTAAGTGGTACTTCTGGTATTTGCGGTGCTTTCCATCTTTAAGTTTCTCAGATGTACCTTATCTAAGCGGTACTTTCAGTATTTGAAGTGCTTATCCTCTTTGAGTCTCTCAGGTGTATTTTATCTAAGCGGTACTTCCGGTATTTGCGATGCTTCACATCTTTCATGTCTCTTAGGTCTATCCTATCTAAGCGTAACTTCCCATATTTGCGGTGCTTTCTGTCCATCGACTCTTTCAGGTGTATACTAATTAAGCATTACTTCCGGTATTTGCGGTGCTACCCTTCTCTTGAGTTTCTCACCTATTCTATCTAAGCGGTACTTCCATTATTTGCGATGCTTCACGTCTTTCGAGTCTCTCAGGTGTATTCTATCTAAGCAGTACTTTCGGGATTTGCGGTTCTTCTCATCTTTCGAGTCTCTCACGTGTATCCTATATAAGCCATACTGCCCGAATTTGCGGTGCTTCCCATCTTTCGAGTCTCTCAGGTGTATCCGATCTAAGTGGTACTTCCGGTATTTTCAGTGCTTCCCTTCTTTGGTCCTCTCAGGTTTAACCAATGAAAGCGGTCCTTTGGGACATTTAATCCTACCGGTCTTTCGAGCTTCTCAGGTGTATCCTGCCTAAACATTTTTTCTGGTTCATCTGATACTCCTGGTATTTCAAATTTCTCAGTATATCTTTTCGAAGCCGTCCTTTCAGTATTTCCGATCCTTCCGGTATTTCGAGTCTCTCAGGTGTGATCTGTTTAAGCGGACCTCCAGGTCTTTCCAGTTTTTCTGGACTTTTGGTCTCCCAGTGTTTTTTTTTAAGCGGTTTTTCCTGTCTTTCTGGTCCTTCTGGTCATTCGAGTCTCTCAGGTGTATCCGATCTAAGCGGTACTTCCGGTATTTGCGGTGCGTCCCCTCTTTCGAGACTCTCAGGAGTATCTTATTCAAGCGGTACTTCCGGTATTTGCGGTGCTTTTGTGTTTCAAGTCGCTCAGGTGTATAATATCAAAGAGGTACTCCAGGTATTAGCGGGGCTTCCCATCTTTTAGTCTCTAAGGTGTATCCTTTCTAAGCAGTACTTCTGGTATTTTCGGAGCTTTCTTGTTTCGAGTCTCTCTGGTGTATTCTATCTAAACAGTACTTCCTGTATTAGCAGTGCTTCCCGTCTTTTAGTCTCACAGGTGTATCCTATTTAAACAGTTTTTCCACTATCTGTGGTTCTTCCCGTCTTTCGAGTCTCTCAGGTTTATCCTATATAAGCAGTACTTCTGGTATTAGCGGTGCTTCTCTTTTTTCGAGTTTCTCAGGTGCATCCTATCTAAGCCATACTTCCAGTATTTGCAGTTCTTTCCATCTTTCCAGTGTCTCAGATGTATTCAATCTAAGTGGTACTTCCGTTATTTTTGGTGCTTCCCATTTTCGAGTATCTCAGGTGTATCTTATCTAAGCGGTACTTCCAGAATTTGTGGTGCTTCCTCTCTTTCGAGTCTCTCAGGTGTATCGTAACTAAGCGGTACTTCTGGTATATGCTGTGATTCTCATCTTTCTAGTCTCTCAGTTGTATTATATTTAAATGGTACTTCCGGTATTAGCATTGCTTCCGTGTTTCAAGTCTCTCAGTTCTATTCTATCTAAGAGGTACTTCCGATATTTGTGGTTCATCCAGTCTTTCGAGTCTCCCAAGTGTATCCTATCTAAGAACTGCTTCCGGGATTTGCAGTACTTCCCGTCTTTCGACTCTCTCAAGTGTATCCAATCTAAGCGGTACTTCCGGTATATTCATTGCTTCCCCTCTTTCGAGTCTCTCAGGTGTATCCTATCTAAGCGATAATTCCGGTATTTGAGGTGCTTATCATCTTCACAGTTTATCAGGTGAATTTTATCTAAGCGGTACTTCCGGTATTTGTGGTGGTTCCCGTTTTTCGAGTTTCTCAGATGTACCCTATGTAAGCGATAATTCTGGTATTTGCGGTACTTCCCGACTTTCGAGTCTCTCAAGTGTATCCTATCTAAGTGGTACCTTCGGCATATGCAGATCTTCCCAACTTTCGAATCATTCAGGTGCATTCTATCTAAGCTGTACTTCTGGTATTTTCGGTACTTCATGTCTTTCGAGTCTTTCATGTTTACCCTATCTGAGTGATAATTCCGGTATTCACGATGCTTCCCGCATTTCGAGTAGCTCAAGTGTATCCTATCTAAGCTGTATCTATGGTATATGCGGATCTTCCCGTCTTTCGAGTCTCTAAGGTGTATCCTATCTAAGCGGTACCTCCAGTATATGCAGATCTACCCGTCTTTCAAGTCTTTCTGGTGTATTCTATCTAAGCAGTACTTCCGGTATTTGCGGTACTTCCCATAATTTGAGTCTTTCAGGTGTATCCTATCTAAGCGTAACTTTCCGTAGTTGCATTGCTTTCGTCTTTCAAGTCACCCAGTAGTATCTTATTTAAGCGCTACTTTCCAGATTTGTGGTGCTGCCCGTCTTTCGAGTCTCTCAAGTGTATCCGATCAGAGCTGCGCTTCTGGTATTTGCAGGGCTTCTCGTCTATCGAGTCTCTCAGAAGTATCACAGCTAAGCGATACCTGCAGTATATGCGGTGATTCCCGTCTTTGGAAACTCTCAAGTGTATCCTATCTAAGCCGTACTTCTGGTATTTGCGGTGTTTCTCATCTTTCGAGTCTTTCATGTGTATCCTATCTAAGCGGTACTTCTGGTATTTGCGATGCTTCACGTCTTTGGATTCTCTCAATTGTATTCTATTTAAATTGTATTTCTGGTATTTGAGATGCTTCCCGTCTATTAAGTTTCTCAGGTGTATCTAATCTAAGCGATACTTCTGGTATTTGCGGTGCTTCCGTGTTTCGAGTCTATCAGGTGTGTCCTATCTAAGCAGAAATTTTGGTATTTGCTGTGCTTCTGTCTTTTGAGTTTCTCAGTTGTATTCTTTCTAACCAGTACTTCCGGTATTTGCTGTGCTTCTCGTCTTTAAGTTTCTCAGTTGTATCCTATCTAAGTGGTACTTCCGGTATTTTCGGTGCTACACATCTTTTGAGTCTCTAACCTAAATGCTATCTAAGCAGTACTTCCGGTATTTGAGTTGCTTCTCGTATTTCGAGACTCTGAGGATTAACTGATCTAAGCAGTGGTACCGGTATTGGCGGTGCTTCCGTGTTTTGAATCTCTGGTGTATTCTTTCTATGTGGTACTTCCTGTATTTGCATTGCTTCATGTCTTTTGCATCTCTCAGGTGTATTGTAATTAAGCGGTATTCTTGTATATGCTGTGATTCCAGTCTTTCGAGTCTCTCAGATGTATCTGATGCAAGCAGTACTTCCTGTATTTTTGGTGCTTCCTGTCTTCGAGTTTCTCAAGTGTATCTTATCTAAGCGGTATCTGGTATTTGAAGTGCTTCCCGTTTTTTAGTCTCTCACATGTATTCAATCTAAGTGGTACTTCCGATATTTTCGGTGCTTCTCATTTTCGAGTCTCTCAGGTGTATCTTATCTAAGTGGTACTTCCGGTATTTCCGGTGCTTCCCATCTTCCAAGTCTTTCATGGGTATCCTATCTAAGTGGTGCTTCCGGTATTTGTGGTGCTTCTCGTCTTCCAAGGCTCTCAGGTGTATCGTAAATAAGTGGTTCTTTGATATTTGCTGTGATTCCCATCTTTCTAGTCTCTCAACTGTATGCTATCTAAGGGTTACTTCCATTATTTGCAGTGCTTTTGTGTTTTGAGTCTGCCGGGTGTATCCTATGTAAGCGGTACTTTCAGGATTGCAGTTCTACCTGTTTTTCAACTCTTGCAAGTGTATCTGATCTAAGCGGTACTTCTGGCATTTTGGGTGGTTCCCGTCGTTCGAGTCTCTCAGGTGTATCCTATCTAAGCGATACTTCCGGTTTTTGCGGTGCTTTCTCTTTCGAATCTCTACGGTGTATCACATCTAAGCGGTACTACTGGTATTTGCAGTGCTTTCTGTCTTTTGAGTCTCTCAAGTGTATTCTATCTAAATGGTACTTCTGGTATTTGTAGAACTATTTGTCTTTCGAGTCTCTCAGGTGTATTCTATTTCAGCGTTACTTCTGGTAATTGCGGTGCTTTCGTGTTTCGCGTATTCCTGGCGTATCCTATGTACACGGTACTTGCAGTATTTACTGTGCTTCTCGTCTTTCAAGTCCCTCAGGTCATCCTATCTAAAGGTAATTCCACTATTTGCGGTGTTTCCTGTTTTTCGAGTCTCTCAGGTGTACCCGTTCTAAGCGATACTTCCGGTAAAAGCGGTTTTTCCCGTCATTCGAGTATCTCAGGTGTATCCTATATAAGCAGTACTTCAATTTTTGCAGTGCTTCTTGTTTTTCAAGTCTTTCAAGTGTATCCTATCTTAGCGGTACTTCCGGTATTTTTGGTGCTTTTGTCTTTCGAGACTCTCAGGTATATCTTATCTAATCTGTACTTCATGTTCAGTGTTTCCGTGTTTCGAGTCTCTCAGGTGTTTTAGTGTTGCTTCCCGTATTTGCGGTGGTTCCCGTTTTTCGAGGCTTTTACGTGTATTCTATTAAAACGGTACTTCCGGTATTTGCAATGCTTCCGTGTTTCGAGTCTCTCAGGTGTATTTTATCTAAGCGGTAATACAGGGATTGTGGTGCTTTCTGTCTTTCGAGTCTCTCAGGTGTATATTGTCTAAAAGGTACTTCCGGTATTTGTGGTGCTTCTTGTCTTTTGAGTCTCTCATGTGTATCCTATCTAAGCGGTACTTCTGGTATTTGCGATACTTCACATCTTTCTATTCTCTCAAGTGTATATTATTTAAAAGTTATTTCTGGTATTTGCGGTTTTTCCCACCTATTTTTTCTCAGGTGTACAATATCTAAGCGATATTTTAGGTATTTTCGGGTCTTCCTTGTTTCGACTCTCTCAGGTGTATTCTAACTAAGCGGTACTTTCTATATTTGCAGTGCTTCACGTCTTTCGAGTCTTTCAGGTGTATCGTAAATAAGCGTTACTTTGGTATTTGCTGTGATTCCCGTCTTTCGAGTCTCTCAAGTGTATCCTATTAAAGGGTTACTTCCGGTATTTGCACTGCTTTCATGTTTCGAGGCTCCCAGGTGTATCCTATCTAAGCCGTACTTCCGAGATTGCGGTGCTTCCCGTCTTTCACGTCTCACAAGTATATCTAATCTAATCGGTACTTCTGTTATTTGCAGTGCTTCCCGTATTTCGAGTCTCTCAATTGTATCTATTTAAGCGGTACTTCCTGTCTGTTCAGTGTTTCCATATTTCGAGTCTCTTAGGTGTATCTTATTTAAGCCTTACTTCCGATAATTGCGGTGCTTTCGTGTTTCGAATCTCCCCGGTGTATCCTATCTACGGGGTACTTGCGGTATTTGCGGTGTTTCGCATCTTTCGAGTCCCTCAAGTGCATCCTATCTAAGCCATAATTCCGGTATTTGAAGTTCTTTTAGTCTTTCGATTCTCAAAGATGTATATGATCTTAGCATTACTATCGTTATTTGTGATACTTCACGATCTTGGAGTTTCTCAGTTGTATTCTGTCTTAGCGGTGCTTCAAATATTTTCAATGATTCACGTCTTTCAAGTATTTCTGCTGTATCCATTCTAAGTGGTGCTTCCGGTATTTTCGGTGCTTCCTGTCTTCTGAGTCTCTCAGGTGTATGCTATTTAAATGGTACTTCCGGTATTTACGATGCTTCCCATTTTAAGAGTCTCTCAGGTATATCCTATCTAAGTGGTGCTTCCGGTATTTGTGGTGCTTCCTGTCTTTTGGAGTCTCTCAGTTGTATTCTAAGTGGTGCAGCCGGTATTAGCGGTGCTTCCCATCTTTCGAGACTCTCAGGTTTATCATATCTAAATGGTACTTCCGTATTTGCGTTACTTCCCATCTTCTAGTCTCTCAGGGTTATTCGATCTAAACGGTACTTCTGGTATTAGCGGTGTTCGGTTTTTCCATTTTTAGAGTCTCTTAGGTGTATCCTATTTAAGCATTACTTTCAGTATTTGCGGTGCTTTCGTGCTTCAACTCTCCCCGGTGTATCCTATCTACACGGTACTTGCAGTATTTATGGTATTTCTCATCTTTCGAGTTTCTCAAGTGCATCCTATCTAAGCCATAATTCCGGTATTTGCAGTTCTTTCCATATTTCGAGTCTCTCAGATGTATCCCATCTAAGCGGTACCTTTGTTTCTGCGATGCATCATGTTTTCAAGTCTCTCAGTTGTATCTTCTTTTAGCGGTGCTTCCAGTATTTGCGATGCTTCACGTCTATTGAGTCTTTCTGGTGTATCCTATCTAAGCGGTGCTTTTGGTATTTTCGGTGCTTCCCCTCTTTAGAGTCTCTCAGGTGTATCCTATCTAAGTTGCGCTTCCGGTATTTGTGGTGCTTCCTGTCTTTCGAGTCTCTCAACTTTATTCTGTCTAAGCGGTACTTCCCTTATTTGCGATGCCTCTTGTCTTTTTAGGCTTTCTGGTGTATTTTATCTAAGGGGTACTTTCGGTATTTATGGTGCTTTTTTGTTTCGAGTCTCTCAGGTGTATTTTATCTAAGTTGTGCTTCCGGTACTTATAGTGCTACTTGTCCCTCTAGTCTCTCATGTGTATTCTATTTAAGCGGTATTTCCTGTATTTGCGGTACTTCCCGTCTTTTCTGTTTCTCTGTTGTATCCTATCTAAGTGGTACTTCCGGTATTTGCAGTGCTTCCTTTTTTCGAGTCTCTCAGGTGTATTGTATCTAAGTGGTGCAGCCGGTATTAGCGGTGCTTCTCATCTTTCGAGACTCTCAGGTTTATCATATCTAAACGGTACTTCCGTATTTGCGTTACTTTCTATCTTCTAGTCTCTCAGGGGTATTCGATCTAAACGGTACTTCTGGTATTAGCGGTGTTTTCCATCTTTCGAGTCTCTCACTGTATACTATCTAAGCGGTACTTCCAGTATTTGCGGTGCTTTCTTGTTTTGAGTCTCTGAGGTCTATCCTGTCTAAGCGGTTTTTCCGGTTTAACGATGCTTCTTGTCTTTCGAGTGTCTCAGGTGTAACCTATCGAAGCGGTACTTGCAGTATTTGCTGTGCTTCCCGTCTTTTGAGGCTTTCATATGTATCCTATCTAAGAGGTATTACCGGTATTAGCGATGCTTCCCGTCTTTCGAGTCTCTCAGGTGTATCATATCTAAAGGATACTTTCAGTATTTGCGGTGCTTTCCGTCTTTCGAGTCTTGCAGGTTTATCCTATCAAAGTGGTATGTTTGATATTTTTTTTCCTTTCCATCTTTCGAATCTCTCAGGTGTATTTTTTCTAAACAGTATTACCGGTATTTTCAAACTTCTAGTCTTTCAAGTCCCTTAGCTGTGTGCACTCTAAGCGATACTTTTGGTATTTGCAGTGTGTATAGTCTTTAGAGTCTCCCAGGTGTTTCCTATTTAAGCGGTACTTCCGGTATTTGTGGTGTTCCCCGTCTTTTGAGTCTTTTAGGTGTATTTTATTTAACCAGTACTTCTGGTATTTGCGTTGCTTCCCGTCTTTTGAGTCTCTCTGGTGTATTCTATCTAAGCGGTACTTTTGGTATTTGGAGTGCTTCTGGCCGTTTGAGTCTTTCAAGTGTACCCAATTTATGTGATAATTCTGGTATTTGTGGTGCTTCCCGCCTTTCGAGTCTGTCAAGTGCATCCTATGTAAGCGGTACCTTTTGTATATGCGGTGCTTCCCGTCTTTCAAGTTTCTCCGGTATATCTTATCTAAACAATACACTCTGTATTTGCGGTGCTTCACGTCTTTCCAGTATCTCATTTATATCTAAACTTAGCGGTTCTTCCGGTAAATGCGATGCTTCTCGTTTTTCGAGTCTTTCTGGTGTATCCTATTTAAGCGGTCCTTCCTGTTTATTCTATTTATGCGGTACTTCTGATATTTACGATGCTTCCGGTCTTTCCTGTCTCTCAGGTGTATCCAATCTAAATGGGGCTTCCGGTATTTTCGGTGCTTCCTGTCTTTCGAGTATCTCAGGTGTATTCTATTTAAGTGATATTTCCCGTATTTGCGGTACTTTTCGTATTTTGAGTCTCTGTGTTGTATCCTATCTAAGCGGGATTTTCGGTATTTGCGGTGCTTCCTTGTTTCAAGTCTCTCAGATGTATTTTATCTAAGTGGTGCAGCCGGTATTTGCGAAGATTCCTGTCTTTCGAGTTTCTCAGGTATATTTTATATAAGAGTAATTCCTGTATTTGCGATGCTTCCGTGTTTTGATTTTCTCAAATGTATTTTATCTAAGTGGTTAAGCCTGAATTTGCGGTGCTTCCCATCTTTCGAGTCACTCAGGTATTCTATCTAATCAGTAATTGCAAAATATGTGGTGCCTTCAGTTTTCGAGTCTCTCAGGTGTACCCTATCTAAGCGGTACTTCCTGTATTTGCAGTGCTTTCTTGTTTCGAGTCTCTCAGTTGTATCCTGTCTAAGAGGTACTTACGGTTTCACGATACTTCCCGTCTTTCGAGTGTCTCTGGTGTATCATATCGAAGCAGTACTTGCAGTATTTGCTGTGCTTCCGTCTTTCGAGGCTCTCAGGTGTATCCTATCTAAGCGGTACTTCCAGGATTGCAGTGCTTCCCGTCTTTCGAGTCTCTCAGGTGTATCCTGTATAAGAAGTACTTCTGGTTTTGCGATGTTTCTTGTCTTTCGAGTCTCTCAGGTGTATCACATGTAAGCGATACTTCTGGTATTGGCGGTTCTTTCTAGCTTCGAGTCTCTCAGGTATATCCCATCTAAGCAGTACTTCCGAGATTGCGGTGCTTCCCGTCTTACGAGTCTCTCACGTGCATCCTATCTAACAGGTACTTCCGGTATTTGCGGTGCTTCCCTTCTTTCGAGTCTCTCAGCTGTATCACATCTAAGCGATACTTCCGGTATTTACGGTGCTTCCCGTCTGTCGAGTCTCTTAGTTGTAACCTATCTAAGCGGTACTTTCGCGGCTTCCCGTCTTTCGAGTCTCTCAGGTGTATCTTATCTAAGCGGTACTTCCGGTATTTGCGGTGCTTCTCGTCTTTCGAGTTTCTCAAGGGTATCCGATCTCAGCGGCACTTCTAGTATTTGCGGTGCCACTCGTCTATCGAGTCTCTCAGATATATCATAACTAAGCTCTACTTCTGGTATTTGCGGTTATTCTCGTTTTTCGTGTATCTCATGTGTACCCCCTTTGAAGTCGTACTTCCGGTATTTGTGGTGTTTCCCGTATTTCGAGTTTCTGATCTAAGCGGTACTTCCGGTATTCCAGTGATACCCATCTTTGAGGTTTCTCAGGTGTATTCTTTTTGAACGGTACTTCTGGTATTTGTGGTGCTTTTCATCATTCAAGTCTCTCAGGTGTATACGATCTAAGCGTTACTACCGGTATTTGCGGTGCTTCTGTGTTTCGAATCTCTCAGGTGTGTCATATTTAAGTGGTGCTCCTGGTATTTGTGGTGGTTGCCGTATTCTAGTCTCTCAGGTGTATTCTATTTAAACGGTAGTTCTGGGATACGCGGTGCTTCTGAGTTTTGAATATCTCATGTGTATCCTACCTATGCGGTACTTCCGGTGTTTGTGGTGCTTCCAGTCATTCGAGTCACTTAGGTGTATCCTATCTAAGCGGAATTTCCTGTATTTGCGGTGCTTCCCATCTTATGAGTCTCTCATGTGTATCCTATCTAAGAGGTACTTCTTGTATTTGCGATGCTTCACGTCTTTCGAGTCTCTCAGGAATATTACATTTAAATGGTATTTCTGGTATTTGCGGTGCTTCTCGTTTTTAAAACTCACAGGTATATCCTATCTCAGAGGTGCATCCGGTTGTCACCTCTTCCATATTTCGAGACTCTCAGGTGTATCCTATCTAAGCGGTAGTTCCGGTGTTTGTTTTTTTTCCTGTCATTCGAATCTCTCAGGTATATCTTATCTAAGCACTACTTCCGGTATTTGCAGTGCTTCCCGCCTTTGAGTTTCTCTGGTGTATTTTATCTAAGCGATACTGCAGGTATTTGCGGTTCTTCCAGTCTTTCGAGTTTCTCTAGTGTGTCCTATATAAGCGCTACTTTCAGTATTTGTGGTGTTTTCCATCATTCGTGAATCTCGTGTGTATTCTATATAAGCAGTACTACCAGTATTTGCAGTGCTTCCCGTCTTTCGAGTCTCTCATGTCTATCCTTTTTAAACCATCCTTCCGGTATTTTTGGTGATTACCGACTTTAGAGTCTCTCAGGTGTATCCTATCTAAGTGGTACTTCGAGTGTTTGCAGGGCTTCGGTCCTTTCGTGTTTCTCAAGTGTATCCTATCTAAGCTGTACTTCCGTTATTTGTGGTGCTTTTTATTTTCGAGTCTCTCAGGTGTATCCTATGTAAAAGGTACTTCTGGTATTGGCGGTGCTTCCATGGTTCGAGGCTCTCTGGTGTATCCTATCTAAGCGGTACTTCCGGTATTTGCGGAGCTTCCCGTCTTTATGTCTCTCAGGTGTATCCTATCTAAGCGGTACTTCCGTAATGTGCGGTGCTTCCCTTTTTTCATGAGTCTCACTTGTATTCATCTAATCAGTACCACCGGTAATTGTTTGATTCCCATCTTTCGCGTCTCTTATGTTTATCCTTTCTAAGCCAGTTTACCGGCATTTCGGTGCTTCCCGTCTTTCGAGTCTCTCAGGTGTTTTTGATCTAAGTTGTACTTCCGGTATATTTGGGGCTTTTCATCTTTTAGTCTTTCATGTGTATCCGATCTAAGTGATACATATGTTATTTGCGGTGCTTCCCGTCTTTGGAGTCTCTTAGGTTTCTCCAAACTAAGCGGTACTTTCAGTATTTGCGGTGCTTCCCGTCTTTCGCGTCTCTAAGGAGTATCCGATCTAAGCGGTACTTCTGGTATATGCGGTGCTTCTCGCCTTTCGAGGTTCTCAGAAGTATAGTAACTAAGCGGTACTTCTGATATTTGCGGTGATTCCCGTTCTTCCGTATCTCGGGTGTATCCCTCGATCGGTACTTCCGGTATTTGCGGTGTTTCCCGTCTTTTGAGTCTCTCCGGTGTATCTTATCTTAGCAGTACTTTCGGTATTTACAGTGCTTCCCGTATTCGAGTTTCTCATGTGTATCCTATTTAAATGGTACTTCCGGTATTTGCGGTGCTTCCGCATTTTGAGTCTCTAAATATATCCTATCTAAGCAGTAGTTCTGGTATTTTGGTGCTTTCCATCTTTCGAGTCTCTCAGGTGTATTCTATCTAAGTGGTACTTCCGTTATTTGCGGTCCTCCCCTTTTTTTGATTCTCTCAGTTGTATTCGATCTAAGCGGTACTTTTGGTATTTGCGGTGCTTCCTGTCTTTTGAATCTATCAGGTGCATTTTATCTAAGTGGTACTTCCAGTAATTGCGGTGCTTCCCGTGTTTTGAGAGTCTCAGGTGTATCCTCTCTAAGCAGTACTCCCGGTATTTGCCTTCCTTCCATCTTTCGAGTCTCTCAGCTGTGTCCTTTCTAAGACACACTTCCGATATTTGTGGTGCTTCCCGTCTTTTGAGTCTCTCAGGTGTATCCTATCTAAGCGATACTTTCAGTATATGCGGTGCTTTCCGTCTTTCGAGAGTCTCACGTGTATTCATCTAAGCAGTACCACCAGTATTTGTAGTGATTTTTGTCTTTTGAGTCTATTATGTCTATAATTTCTAAGCCATTTTTCTGGTATTTTTGGTGCTTCCCGTCTTTCGAGTCTCTCAGGTGTTTTTGATCTAAGCCGAACTTCCGGTATATTTGGGGATTTCCATTTTTCGAGTCTTTCATGTGTACCCGATCTAAGTGATACTTGTGGTTTTGCGGTGCTTCCTGTCTTTTGAGTATCTCAGGTATATCCCTTCGAGCGGTATTTCCGGTATTTGCGGTGTTTCCCGTCTTTCGAATCTCTCAGGTGTATTTTATCTAAGCAGTACTTCCAGTTTTGCGATGCTTTCCGTCTTTCAAGTTTCTCAAATGTATACTATCTAAGCGTTACTTCCGGTATTTGCGGTGCTATCGTGTTTCGAGTCTCCCAGGTGTTACTTCCAAGATTTGCCGTGCTTTTCGTCTTTCGAGTCTCTCAAGTTTATCCTATCTCAGTGGTACTTCCATTATTTGTGGTGCTTTTTTTCTTTCGAGTCTCTTAGTTGTATCCTGTTTAAGCATTACTTTCGGTATTTACGGTGCTTTCCGTCTTTTAGTCTCTCACGTGTATCCTATCTAAGCGGTAGTTTCGGTATATTCGGTGATTTCAGTCTTTCGAGCTTCTCAGCTGTATCCTACCTAAGCGTTACTTCTCGTCTTTCGAGATTCTCCGAAGTATCGTAACTAAGCCATATTTCTGCTATTTGCAGTGCTTCCCGTCGTTCGAGTTTCTCAGGTATATCTTATTAAGTGGTACTTCCGATATTTACAATACTTTAGTATTTGCATTGTTTTGAGAATCTCAAATGTTTTCTTTCTAAGCAGTACTTCCGGTTCATCACATCTTTCGAGTCTATCAAGTGTATACTATCTAATCAGTAATTCCGTTATTTGCAGTGCTTCCCATCATTCGAGTCTATCAGGTTTACCAATCTAACCATTACTTATGGTATTTCAGTCCTTTCGCGTTTCGAGTCTTTCAGGTGTTACTACCGAGATTTGCCGTCCTTCCCGTTTATCGAGTCTCTCAAGTGTATCCTATCTAAGTGGTACTTCCGTTATTTGTGGTACTTTTTGTCTTTCGAGTCTCTCAGGTGTATCCTATCTAAGCGGTATTTACAATATGTGGTGCTTCCATCTTTCGAGTCTCTTAGGTGTATTTTATCTAAGCGTTACTTCCGGTATTTGTGGTTCTTTCTTGTTTCGAGTACACAGGTGTATCCTATATAAGCAGTACTTCTGGTATTTTCGGTGCTTTCTGTTTTTTGAGTCTCTCATCTGTATCCTATCTAAGCGTTACTTCCGGTATTTGCAGTGCTTCGTATTTCGAGTCTTTCAGGTATATCCTATCTAAGCGGTACTTCCGGTATTTGTGGTGTTTTTTGTATTTCGAGGCTCTCAGGTGTATCTTATCTAAGCGGTACTTCCGGTATGTTCGGTGCTTCCTTGTTTCAAGTCTCTCAGGTGTATCCTATCTAAGTGGTGCTTCCAGTATTTGCGGTGGTTCCCGTCTTTAATGTTTTTCAGGTATCCTATTTAAACGGTAATTCCGGTATTTGCGGTACTTCGTGTTTCGAGTCTCTCAGGTGTATCTTATCTAATCGGTACTGTGGTATTTGCAGTGGTTCCCGTTCTTCGAGACTCTCAGGAGTATCCTATCTAAGCGGTATTTACAATATGTGGTGCTTCCATCTTTCGAGTCTCTTAGGTGTATCATATATAAACGGTATTTCCAGTATTTGCTGTGCTTCCATCTTTCGATTTTCTCAGTTGTATCCTATCTAAGCAGTACTTCCGGTATTTGTGGTGTTTTTTGTCTTCCGATTCTCTTAGTTGTATCCTGTCTAAGTGGAACTTTCGGTATTTATGGTGCTTTCCGTCTTTTATTCTCTCACGTGTATCCTATCTAAGCAGTACTTTCGGTATTTTCCGTGCTTCACGTCTTTTGAGCTTCTCTGGTGAATCCTATCCAAGCGTTACTTCTTTTATATGCGGTGCTTCTCGTCTTTCGAGGTTCTCAGAAGTATCGTAACTAAGCGATATTTCTGGTATTTGCGGTGATTTCTGTCTTTCGAGTATCTCAGGTGTATCCCTCTAAGCGGTACTTCCGCTATTTGCGGTGCTTCTCGTTTTTCCAGTTTCTCAGGTATATTTTTTCTAAGGGGTACTTCCGGTATTTACAATGCTTCCGTCTTTCGAGTTTCTCAGTTGTATCTTATCTAAGCGGTACTTCCAGTATTTGTGGTGTTTCGAGAGTCTCAGTTGTTTTTTTTCTAAGCAGTACTTCTGGTATTTTCAGTTCGTCCCATCTTTCGAGTCTCTCAAGTGTGTACTATCTAATCGGTACTTCCGTTATTTGCAATGCTTCACGTCTTTTGAGTCTCTCAGGTGTACCTATCTAACCGTTACTTATGGTATTTCGATGCTTTCGTGTTTCGAGTCTTTCAGGTGTTACTACCGAGATTTGCTTAGCTTCTTGTCATTCGAGTCTCTCAAGTGTATTCTAAAGAAGATGTACTTCCATTATTTGTGGTGCTTTTTGTCTTTCGAGTCTCTCAGGTGTATCCTATCTAAGCGGTACTTCCGGTTTTTGTGTTCCTTCCCGTCATTCGAGTCTTTCAGGTATATCTTATCTAAGCGGTACTTCCTATATTTGAGGTGCTTCTCGTCATTCGAGTCTCTTAGGTTTATTTTATCTAAGCGGTACTTCTGGTATTTGCGGTTCTTACTGTCTTTTAAGACTCTCAGGTTTATCCTATCTAAGCGGTACTACAGGGATTGGGGGTACTTCCGTGTTTCGAATCTCTCAGGTGTATCACATTTAAGCGATACCTCCGGTATTTACAGTGCTTCCTGTCTTCCGAGTCTTTCAGCTATATCCTATCAAAGCGTTACGTTTGGTATTTACTGTGCTTCCAGTCTTTCGAGTCTCTCACGTGTATTTTTTCTAAGCGGTACTTCATGTATTTTCGGACTTTCTGTTTTTCGAATCTCTCAGGTGAATCCTATCTAAGCGGTCCTTCGGGTATTTATGGTGTATCATAACTAAGCGGTACTTTTGGTATTTGCTGTAATTTTGGTCTTTTGAGACTCTCAGGTGTATCCTATTTAAATGGTACTTCCGGTATATGCGGACCTTTGTTCTTTAATTCTCTCAGTTGTATACTATCTAAGCGGTCCTTCCGGTATTTGTGGTTCTTTTAGTCTTTCGAGTCTCACAGGTGTATCCGATCTACCCGATATTTCCGGAATTTTTGGTGCTTCTCGTCTTTCGAGTCTCTCAGGTGTATCCTATCTAAGTGGTACTTCCAGTGTTTGCAGTGCTTCCCGTTTTTCGAGTCTCTCAAGTGTATCCTATCTAAGCGGCACTTCCGGTATTATTGTGCTTTTTGTCTTTTGAGTCTTTCAGGTGTATCCTATCTAAGTAGTGCTTCCGGTATTTGCGGTGGTATTTGTCTTTTGAGTCTCTCAGGTGTATCACATTTAAGCGGTATTTCCAGTATTTGTGGTGCTTCCTGTCTTCCAAGTCTCTAAGGTATATCCTATCAAAGCGTTACGTTTGGTATTTTTTGTGCTTCCAGTCTTTCGAGGCTCTCAGGTGTATTTTTTCTAAGCGGTACTTCCGGTATTTTTGGACTTCCTGTCTTTCGAATTTCTCAAGTGAATCCTATCTAAGTGGTTTTTCTGGTATTTGTGGTGGTTCCCGTCTTTGGCCTTTCTTAGGTGTACCCTTTCTAAGCGACAATTCCAGTATTTGCGGTGTTTCCCGCCTTTTGAGTCTTTCAAGTGTATCCTATCTAAGCGATACCTCCGGTATATGCGATCTTCCCGTCTTTCGTGATTCTCAGGTGTATTCTACCTAAGTGGTACTTTCGTTATTTGCGGTGCTTCATATCTTTCGAGTCTCTTTGGTGTATCCTATCTAAGCGGTCCTTCTGGTATTTGCAGTGCTTCTCATATTTCGAGTCTCTCAGGTGTATCCGATCTAAGCGGTACTTTCGGTTTTTTCGGTTCTTCCCATATTTTTAATCTCTTGTGTATATTATCTAATCGGTACTTCAGGTATTTGAAATACTTCCCATTTTTCGAGTTTCTTTCTTGTAACCTATCTAAGCATTACCCCTGGTATATGCTGTGCTTCCTGTCTTTTGAGTCTCCTAGGTGTATCATATCTAGAAAGTACTTCCGTTATTTGTGCTGGTTCTCCTTTTTCGACTATTTATGCTGTATTTTATTTAACCAAATCTTTCAGTATTTTTGGTTCCTCCCATCTTTCAAGTCTCTAAGGTTTATCCTATCTAAGCGGTACTTCCGGTATTTTTCGTTATTTTCTTCTTTGTAGGCTCTCAAGTGTATATTATGTAAGTGGTACTTTCGGTATTTACGGTCCTTTCCGTCTTTCGAGTCTCTTAGTTGTTATATATCTAAGCGGTACTTCCGGTATTTGCTGTGCTTCTCGTCAAAGGAGTCTCTCAAGTTTATACTATTTAAGCGGTACTTCCGGTATTTGCGGTGCTTCCCGTATTTCGAGTCTCTCAGGTGTATCCTATCTAAGCGGTAAATTTGGTATTTTCTTTGCTTCCCATCTTTCGAGTCTCTCAGGTGTATCTTATCTAAGCGCTACTTCCGGGATTGCGGTGCTTCCCGTCTTTCAACTCTCTCAGGTGTATCCGATCTAAGTGGCACTTCCGGTATTTGTGGTAGTTCCCGTATTTCTAGTCTGTCATCTGTAACCTATCTAAGTGGTACTTTTAGTGTTTGCTGTGCTTTTAGTCTTTAGAGTCTCTCAGGTGTATCCTATTTAATGGTATGTCCGGTATTTGCGGAGCTTTTATGGTTCAAGTTTCTCTGAAGTATCATATCTAAACGATACTTCCGATATTTAGGTGCTTGCTGTCTTTTAGTCTCTCAGGTGTATCCTATTTAAGCGTTACTTCTCGTATTTGCGGTGCTTTCGAGTTTCAAGTCTCCCAGGTGTATTTTATCTTAGCGGTATTTCCCATATTTGCAGTGCTTGCCGTTTTTCGAGTCTCTCAAGTTTATACATTCTCAGCAGTACTTCCGGTATACGTGGTTCTTTTTGTCTTTCGAGTCTCTCATGTGTATCTTATCTAAGTGTTACTTCCTGTATGTTCGGTGTTTCCATGTTTCGTGTCTCTCAGGTTTATCCTATCTAAGTGGTGCTTCCGGTATTCCTGGTGGTTCCTGTCTCTCGAGTCTGTTAGGTGTATCCTATTAAACGGTACTTCCGGTATATGTGGATCTTTTTGTCTTTCATGTCTCTCAGTTGTATTCTATTTAAGCGGTACTTCCAGGACTGCGGTGCTTCCCGTTTTTCGAGTCTCTCAGGTGTATTTTTTCTTAGAGGTACTTCTGGTATTGGCGTTGCTTCCCATCTTTCGAGTATCTCTGATGTATTCTATCTAAGTGGTACTTCCAGTATTTGCGGTGCTTCCCAACTTTCGAGTCTCTCAGTTGTATTCGATCCATGCGGTACTTCCGATATTTGCGGTGCTTCCTGGCTTTTGAGTCTCTCAGGTGTATCCATTCTAAGTGATATATCCAAGATTTGTGGCGCTTCTACTTCATCGAGTTTCTTAGTTGCAAACTTTCTAAGACGAACTTTCGGTATTTGCGGCGCTTTTCATATTTCGAGTCTTTCATGTGTATCCTATGTAAGCGATACATCCAGTATGTAAGGTGCTCACCATCTCTACAGTCTATCAGGTGAATCCTATTTAAGCGACACTTCCGGTATTTGTGGAGTTTCCTGTCTTTCGAGTATTTCAGGTGTACCCAATCTAAGTGGTACTTTCGCTATTTGCGGTGGTTTTCGTCTTTTTGGTCTTTTTGGTATATCCTATTTAACCGGTACTTCCAGTTTTAGCGGTGCTTCACGTCTTTCGAGTCTCTCAGGGGCATCCTATTTAAGCAGTACTTTTGGTATTTGCGGTGCTTATCGTCTTTCGACTCTCTGAGGTGTATCCTATCTAAGCAGTACTTCCGGTTTTGCGATGCTTCCCGTCTTTCGAGTCTCTCAGGTGTATCACTTGTAAGCGATACTTCTGGTATTTGCAGTTCTTTCTAGGTTCGAGTTTCTCAGGTATATCTTATCTAAGCAGTACCTCCGAGATTGCAGTGCTTTCCGTCTTTCGAGTCTCTCACGTATATCCTATTTAACAGGTACTTCCGGTATTTGTGGTTCTTCCCTTCTTTCGAGTCTCTCAGCTGTATCACATCTAAGCGATACTTCCGGTATTTGCGGTGCTTCCTGTCTCTCGAGTCTCTTAGTTTTAACCTATTTAAGCGGTACTTCCGGTATTTGCGGGGCTTCCCGTCTTTCTACTCTCTCAGGTGTATTTTATCTAAGCAGTACTTCCAGTATTTGCAGTTTTTCTCGTTTTTTGAGTATCTCAAGTGTATCCTATCTTAGCGGCACTTCTGGTATTCGTATTGCTATTTGACTTTTGAGTCTCTCAGGTATATCTTATCTAAGCGGTACTTCCTGTATATTCGGTGTTTTCGTGTTTCGAGTCTCTCAGGTGTATTCTATCTAAGTGGTACTTCCAAAATTTGTGGTGCTTCCCGTCTTTCGAGTCTCTCAGGTTTATTTTATCTAAGCTGTACGTCCAGTATTAGCGGTGTTTCTTGTCTTTCAATTTTCTCAAGTGTATCCTATTCATGCTGTACTTCCAGTATTTTCGGTGATTCCGTCTTTCAAGTCTCTCAAGGGTACCTTATTTATGTGGTGCTTTCGATATTTGCGGTGCTTCCAGTCTTTCAAGTCTGTCATTTGTAAACTATCTAAGTGGTTCTTCCAGTGTTTGCTGTGCTTCCCGTCTTTAGAGACTCTCAGGTGTACCATATCTAACGGTACTTCCGGTATTTGGGGTGGTTTTCGTCTTTTGAGTCTCTCAGTAGTATCCTATTCAAGCGGTAGTTCCGTTATTTGCGGTGCTTTCGTGTTTCAAGTCTCTCAGATGTATCATATCTAAATGGTACTTACGGTATTTGCGGTGCTTTTCTTCTTTTAGTCTCTCAGGTATATCCGATCTAAGCGGTATTTCCGGTATTTTCGGGGCTTTCAGTCTTCGAGTCTCTCAGGTATATCCGATCTAAACGGTACTTTCGGTATTTGCTGTGCTTCCTGTCTTTCGATTTTCTCAGTTGTATCTGATCTAAGCGGTACTTCTGGTTTTGCGGTATTTTCCGTTTTTTGAGTATCTCAGTGTATCCTATCTAAACGTTACTTCCAGTATTTGTGGTGCTTTCGTGTTTTGAGTCTCTCAGGTGTATCCTGTCTTAGCGGTACTTCCGGTATTTTCCAGGCTACTTATGTTCGAGTATCTCAAGTGTATCGTAACTAAATGGTACTTTCGGTATTGTGGTGCTTCCCGTCATTCGAGTCTCTTAGTTGTAACATATTAAAGCGGTACTTCTGGGATTTACTGTGATTCCAGTCTTTCGAGTCTCTCAGGTGTATCCTATCTTAGAGGTATTTCCGGTATTCCGGTGCTACCCGTCGTTCGAGTATTTCAGGTGTACCCTATTTAAGTGATAATTTCGATTTTTGCGGTGCTTCCCGCATTTTAGTCTGTCAAGTGTATCCTATCTAAGCGGTACATCCGGTATATGCGGCGGTTCCCGTCTTTCAAGTTTCTCACGTGTATCCTATCTAAGCAATAACCTCGGAATTTATTGTGCTTCCCATCTTTCAAGTCTCTCAAGTGTAGTCTATTTAAGCAGTACCTCCGGTATATGTGGTGCTTCCCGTCATTCGAGTCTCTCAACTGTATTCTATTTAAGCGGTAGTACTGGTATTTGCGGTTCTTCATGTCTTTCGAGTCTCTCAGTTGTATCCTATCTTAGCGGTGCTTCCGGTATTTGCGATGTTTCCCATCTTTCGAGTCTCTCAGGTGTATTACATATAAGAGTTCTTTCGGTATTAGCGATGATTCCAGTCTTTCGAGGCTCTCAGGTGTATTCTATCTAATCAGTACTTTTGGTATTTGCGGTGCTTCCAGTATTTCGAGTGTCTCAGGTTTATTCTATCTAAGTTGTACTTCCGGGATTTGCGGTGATTCCTATCTTTCGAGTCTCTCACGTGTATCCTATCTAAGCCATACTGACGGTATTTGCGGTGCTTCCTGTTTTTCGAGTCTCTAAGTTGTATCTCATCTAAGCGATTCTTCCAGTATTTTTGGTGCTTCCCGTCTTTCGGGTCTCTCAGGTTTAACCTGTGAAAGCAGTCCTTTGGGTCTATTTAGATGTTCTGGTTATTCGAGCCTATCAGGTTTATCCTGCCTAAGCGGTTCTTTCGGTTCTTTTGGTACTCCAGGTATTTCGAGTCTCTTAGTTTATCCTGTCTAAGCTGTCATTTTGGTATTTCCGAAACTTCCGGTATTTTGAGTGTCTCAGGTGTGTTCTGTTTAAGCGGACCACCCGGTCTTTCAAGTTTTTCTGAACTTTCGGTCTCCCAGTATTCTTTTCTAGGCGGTTGTTTCTGTCTTCTTGGTTTTTCTGGTCTTTCGAGTCTTTCAGGTATATCTTTTCTAATCTGTACTTTAGGGATTTTCGGTACTTCCCATTTTTAGAGTCTCTCAGGTGTATCATATCTAAGCGGTACTTCCGGTATTTGCTGAGCTTCCCGTTTCTCGAGTCTCTCAGTTGTACTCTATCTAAGCAGTACTTCCGGTATTTGCGGTGCTTCTCGTCTTTCGAGTCCATCACTGTGTCCGATCTAAGCGGTATTTCCGGTAGTTGCGGTGCTTACCGTATTTCGAGTCTCTCAGGTGTATTCTACCTAAGCGGTACTTCCAGTATTTGCAAAGCTTCCTGATTTTGAGTCTGTCAGGTGTATCCTATGTAAGCCATACTTCCGGTAATTGCGGTGCTCCCAGTCTTTCGAGTATCTCAGGTGTATCCTAAAAAAGTGGTACTTCTGGTTGCGGTGCGTCCCCTATTTCGAGCCTCTAGGTGTATTCTGCCAAAGCGGTTCTTCCGGTTCTTCTGGTACTCTTGGTATTTCGATTCTTTCAGGTATATACTGTCTAAGGCGTCCTTCCGGTTTTTGCGATCATTCTAGTATTTCGAGTCTCACAGGTGTGTTCTGTCCAAGCCGACCTTCCGTTCTTACCGGTTTTTCTGGACTTTCGGTTCCCCAGTTGTATATTTGCTAAGCGGTCCTTCCTGTCTTTTCTGTCCTTCTGGTCTTTCGAGTCTCTCAGGTGTTTCTTATCTAAGCGGTACTTCCAAGATTTATGGTGCTACCTGTCTTTAAGTTTCACAAGTGTACCATATCTAAGCGGTACTTCCGGTATTTGCATTACTTCCTGTCTTTCGAGTCTCTCAGGTGTATCTTATCGAAGCGGTACGTTCGCTATTTGAAGGACTTCCTGTCCTTCGGGTCTCTCAGCTATATCTTATCAAAAAGGCACTTCTGGAATTTTTGTTGTGCATCAGTCTTTCAAATCACTCAGGTGTATTTTATCTAACCGATAATTCTGGTATTTGTGGTGCTTATCGTGCTTACAGTCTCTCAGGTGTATCTTATCTTAGTGGTACTACCGGTTTTTGCGGTGGTTCTCGTCTTTTGAGTCTTTCTAGTGTATCCTATTTAACCAGTACTTTTGGTTTTGCGGTGCTTCCCTTCTTTGAGTCTCTCAGGTGTACCCTATTTAAGCGAAAATTCCCGTATTTGCGGTGCTTCACGCCTTTCCAGTTTGTAAAGTGTATCCTATCTAAGCGGTACCTCCGGTATATGCGGTGCTTCCCGTCTTTCAAGATTGTCAGGTGTATACTATCTAAGCAATACCCTCGGTATTTGCGGTGCTTCCCATCTTTCAAGTCTCTCAAGTGTATCCTATCTAAGCAGTACCTCCATATTTGCGGTGCTTCCTCTCTTTTGAGTCTTTCAGTTGCTTTCTATCTAAGTGGTACTTCCGGTATTTGCAGTGCTTCCTGTCTTTCGCGTCTCTCAGGTTATCTAATCTAAGTGGTGCTTCCATTATTTGCAGTGGTTCCTGTCTTTCAATTCTCTCAGGTTAATTTTATTTAAGCGGTAATTCCAGTATTTGCGTATCTCAGGGTTAACCTATGACGTAAGTCCTGTTTCCTTTTGGTCTTTCCAGTCTTTCGATTCTCTCAGGTGTATTCAATCCAAGCGGCACTTCTAGTATTTGCGGTGCAACCCTTCTTTCGACTCTCTCACCTATCCTATCTCAGCGGTACTTCTGCTATTTGTGGTGCTTCACATATTTCGAGTATCTCAGGTGTATTCTATCTAAGCGGTACTTCCGTTATTTGCGGTGCTTCACGTATTTCGAGTCTCTCAGTTGTATTCCATCTAACCGGTACTTCCAAAATTTGCGGTGCTTCCTGTCTTTCGAGTCCTTCAGGTGTATCCTATCTAAGCGGTAATTCCGGTACTTGCGCTGCTTTCCGTATTTCGAGTCTCTCAGGTGTATCCGATCTAAGTGGTAAGTTTGGTATTTTCTTTGCTTCCGGTCCTTTGAGTCTCTTTGGTGTATTCTATCTAAGCGGTACTTCCGGTATTTGCAGTGCTTCCCATATTTCGAGTCTCTCAGGTGTATTCTATCTAAGCGGTACTTCCGGTATTTTCTGCAGTTCTTGTTTTTCTACTCTCTCAGGTGTACATAATCTAAGTGGAAATTTTGGTATTTCCGGTGCTTCCTTTTTTTCGAGGTTTTAGTTGTAACCTATCTAAGCGAAACTTCCAATATTTGCTGTGCTTCTCGTCAAACGAGTCTCTCAGGTGTATCCTATCTAAGTGGTAATTCTGTTATTTTCGTTGCTTCCCGTCTTTCGAGTTTCTCAGGTGTATCATATCTAAGCGATGCTTCTGGTTTTTGCGGTGCTTCCGTATTTCGAGTCTCTCAGGTGTATCCTATCTAAGAGGTACTTCTGGTATTCCTGGCACTTTTTGTCCTTTGAATCTCTCATGTGTATCTTAATTAAGAGGTACTTCCTGTATTTCGGTGTTTCTGTGTATCGAGTTTCTCCAGTGTATGCTATCTAAGTGGTGCATCCGGTATTTGCCATGGTTCCCATCTTTCGAGGCTTATAGTTGTATCCTATTAAACGGTACTTCTGGTATATGTGGATCTTCCCTTCTTTCGAGCCTCTCAGGTGTATTTTGTTTAAGAGATACTTCCGGTATTTGTGGTGGTTCAATTCCTTCGAGTATGTCAGGTACCCTATCTAAGCGGTACCTTTGATATATGCGGATCTTCCCATCTCTCGATACTCTCAGGTGTAATCTATCTAAGCGGTACTTTCAGTATTTGCGGTCTTTCGAGTCTTTCAGGTTTAGCCTATCTAAGCAATAATTCCGGTATTTGCGGTGCTTCCCGCCTTGCGAGTCTCTCAAGTGTATGCTTTCTAAGCGGTACGTCCGATATACGTGGATCTTCCTATCTTTCAAGTCTCTCAGGTTGCATTCTATCAAGCGGTACTTTCAGTATTTGCGGTGCTTCCAGTCTTTCGAATCTTTCAGGTGTATCTGATCTAAGCGTTACTTCTGGTATTTGCGGTGCTTCCCGTCTTTGTAGTCTCTCCGGTGTATTATATCTAAACCTTACTTCCGGTATTTGTGGTGCTTTTCATATTTCGAGTCTCTCAGGTGTATTCTATTTAAGCGGTACTTTCGTTATTTCTGGTGCTTAACGTCTTTCGATTCTCTCAGATGTATCCTATCAAAGCGGTTTTTCCGGTCTTTCAAATTCTTCCGGTCTTTCAAGTCTCTCAGGTGTATCCTATCTAAGCGGTACTTTAGGTATTTTCAGTGATTCCCGTCTTACGAATCTTTCAAGTGTATCCTATCTAAGCCATACTTATGGTATTAGCGGAACTTCTAGGTTTCAAGACTCTCAGGTATAACATATCTAAGCGGTACTTCCGGTATTTGCGGTGCGTCTCGTCATTCGAGTCTCTCATGTGTATCCTAACTATGCGGTACTTCCGCTATTTGTGGTGCTTTCTGTCTTTCGAGTATCTCAGGAATATTCTGGCTATTTGGTATTTTCGATATATTTGGGTTTTCCCGTCTTTCAAATCTCTCCAGTGTAACCATCTAAGTCGTTTTCTTTGGTCTTTCCAGTTTTTCCAGTTTTTGGAGTCTCTCAGGTGTATTTTGTCTTAGTGGTAATTCCAGGATTAACGGTGCTATGCATCTTTCGAGTCTCTCAAGTGTATCATATCTGCGCGGTAATTCCAGTATTTTCAGTGTTTTCTGTTTTTCCAGTCTCTCAAAAGTAATCTCTCTAAAGGGTATTTCTGATATATCTGGTGCTTCCCACTTTCAAAACTCTCTGGTGTATTTTATCTAAGCGGTTTTTCCGGTCTTTACCGGCCTTCAGGTCTTTCAAGTTACTCAGGTGTATCCTATCTACTCGGTACTTCCGGGATAGGCAATGATTCTCGTATTTCGAGTCTCTCAGGTGTATCCTATTTAAATGGTACTTCCGGTATTTGTGGTGCTTCCGGGTTACGAGTCTCTCAGGTGTATCTTATTTAAGCGGTACTTCCTGTATTTGTGGTTCTTCCTGTCATTCGAGTCTCTCAGGTGTATCCAATCTAGGCAGAAATTCCGGTATTTGCGGTGCTTCCCGTGTTTCGAGTTTCTCAGGTGTATCATATCTAAGTGTTACTTCCAGTGTTTGTGGTGCTTCCTGTCATTCGAGACACTCAGGTGTATCCTATGTATGCTGTATTTCCGGTATTTGCGGTGCTTCCCGGATTTTGAGTCTCTCAGGTGTATCAATTTGAAGCGGTGTTTCAATATTCACGATGCTTCACGTCTTTTGAATCTCTCATGTGTATTCTATTTAAA
The DNA here is from genome assembly GCA_030015415.1 of Cynopterus sphinx. Classification (NCBI taxonomy): domain Eukaryota; kingdom Metazoa; phylum Chordata; class Mammalia; order Chiroptera; family Pteropodidae; genus Cynopterus; species Cynopterus sphinx. The sequence goes on along the minus strand of CM057393.1, from coordinate 25,967,168 downwards.
CGGTATTTCCAGTATTTGTGGTGCTTCCCGTCTTTCGAGTCTCTCAGGTGTATCCTATCTAAACGTTACTTTCGGTAGTAGCTGTGCTGTTGTGTTTCGAGAATCCGTGGTGTATTCAATCTAAGTGCTACTTCCAGGATTTGCGGTGCTTCCCGTCTTTTAGTTTCTCAGGTGTATCCTATCTAAACGTTACTTCCAGTATTTGCGGTGCTTTCTTGTTTCGGGTTCCCAGGTGTATCCTATATAAGCGGTACTTCCGAAATTGCGGTGCTTCTCGTCTTTTGAGTCTTGCAGGTTTATCTGATCTAAGCGGTACTTCCAGTATTTGTGGTGCTTCCCGTCTTTCGGGTCTCTCAGGGGTATCGTAACTAAGTGGTATTTCTGGAATTTGCTGTGATTCCCGTCTTTCGAATTTCTCAGGTGTATTCTATTTAAATGGTACTTTCGGTATCTGCGGTGCTTCCGTGTTTCGAGTGTCTCAGGTGTATCCTATCTATGCTTTACTTCCGGTATTTGCGGTGCTTTCCTTTTTCGAGTACCCAGGTGTATCCTATATCAGCGGTACGTCTGGTATTTCGGTGCTTCCTGTCTTTCGAGTCTCTCATGTGTATCCTATCTAAGCGTTACTTCTGGTATTTGCGGTACTTTCTTGTTTCGAGTACCCAGGGGTATCCTATATAAGCAGTACTTCTGGTATTTTCGGTACTTTCTATCTTTCGAGTTTCTCATGTGTATCCTATCGAAGCGTTACTTCCGGTATTTGCGGGCTTCGTATTTCGAGTCTTTCAGGTATATCCTATCTAAAGGTACTTCGGGGATTTGTGGTGCTTTTTGTATTTCGAGTCTCCCAGGTGTTTCTTATCTAAGCGGTACTTCTGGTATGTTCGGTTCTTCCTTGTTCCGTGTCTCTCAGCTGTATCCTATCTAAGTGGTGGTTCCAGTATATGTGGTGGTTCCCGTCTTTCAAGTTTTTCAGGTATTCTATTTAAACGATAATTCCTGTATTTGCGGTACTTTGTGTTTTGAGGCTCTCAGTAGTATCCTATCTAAGCCGTACTTACAATATGTGGTGCTTCCATGTTTCGAGTCTCTGAGGTGTATCCTCTCTAAGCGGTACTTCCGGCATTTGCTGTGCTTCCATCTTTTGATTCTCTCAAATGTATCTTATCTAAGGGATACTTTCCGTATTTGCAGTGCTTCCCGTCTTTTAGTCTTTCACGTGTATCATATCTAAGCGGTACTTCCGGTATTTGTCGTGCTTTCCGTCTTTCGAGTCTCTCAAATGTATCCTTCTAAGCTGTACTTTTGGTATTTGCGGTGCTTCTCATATTTCGAGTCTCTCAGGTGTATTCAATCTAAGCGGTACTTCTGGTATTTGCGGAGGTTACCCTCTTTCGAGTCTTTTAGGTGTATCCTATTTACACGGTAATTCCGGGATTCGTGGTGCTTTTTGTATTTCGAGTCTCTCAGGTGTATCTTATCTAAGTGATACTTTTATTATTTGCTGTGCTTCCGTCTTTAGAGTATCTCAGGTGTATACTTTTACGCGGTAATTCCGGTATTTGCTGTGCTTCCTCTTCGAGTCTCTCACTTTTATCCTATCTAACCGGTACTTCCAGTATTTGCCATGCTTTCTGTCTTTTAACTCTAACGTGCATTCTATCTAAGTGGTACTTCTGGTATTTTCAGTGCTTCCCATCTTTTGAGTCTCTCAGGTATATTTTATTTAAGCAGTACTTCCGGTATTTGTGGGTCTTTTCTGTCTCGAATTTCTCAGGTGTATCCTATCTATGTGGTGCTTTTGGTATTTGCGGTGCGTTTAGTCTTTCGAGTCTCTCAGGTGTATTTTTTAAAGTGGTAGTTCCGGTATTTGCAGTGCTTCCCGTCTTTCGAGTGTCTCTAGTGTATCCTATTTTAATGGTACTTCCGGTATTGCTGTGCATCCGTGTTTCATGTATTTCAGGTGTATCCTATCTAAGTGGTACTCCCAAGATTGCGGTGCTTCCTGTATTCGAGTCTCTCAGGCGTATCCTAACTATGCGGTATTTCTGGTATTTGCGGCGCTTCCCGTCTTCGAGTCTCTCAGGTGTATATTATCTAAGCGGTACTTCCGGTATATGCGGTGCTTCCCATCTTTTGAGTCTCTCAGGTGTATCCTATTTAGCGGTACTTTCGGTATTTGCAGTGCTTCCGTTTTTCGAGTCTCTCAGGTGTATCCTATCTAAGCAGAACTTCTGGTATTGCAATGCTTCACTTCTTTTGATTATTTCAGGTGTATTCTAATTAAATGGTATTTTGAATATTTGCAGTGCTCTCCATCTAATAAGACTTTCAGGTGTATTCTATTTAATTGGTATTTCTGGTATTTGCGGTGCTTCCGTGTTTCGAGTATTTTAGGTGTATCCTATTTAAGCGGTACTTTTAATATTTGCTTTGCTTCCGTCTTTCGAGTTTCTCAGTTGTATTTTATCTAAGCGGTGTTTTTGGTATTTGCAGTGCTTCCCGTCTTTTAGTCTCTCACGTGTATCCCATTTAAGTGGTACTTCAAGTATTTTCGGTGTTTCCCGTCTTTCAAGTTTCTCAGGTGTATATTATCTAAGCGGTACTTCCGGTATTTGCAGTGGTTCCCTGTTTCGAGTTTCTAAGGTGTATCCTATTACAGTGGTACTTCTGGTATTTTCGGTGCTTCCCGTGTTTCGAGTCTCTCAAGGGTATTCTATCTAAGCGGTACTTCCGATATTTGTGGTGCTTTTTGTCTTTCGAGTCTCTCACGTGCATGCATTCTAAGCAGTATTTCCGGTATTTGCGGTGCTTTCCATATTTTGAGTCTCTCAGGTGTATCCTATCTAAGAGGTGCTGCTGGTATTTGTGGTGGATCCCGTCTATCTAGGCTTTCAGGTGTATCCTATTTAAACGGTACTTCCGGTATTTGCAGTGCTTTTGTGTTTCGAGTCTCTCAGGTGTATCCAATCTAAGCGGGACTTCCGGGATTGCGGTTCTTCCCATCTTTCGATTCTCTAAGGTATATCCTAACTATGTGGTACTTCTGGTATTTCTGGTGCTTCTTGTCTCGAGGATCTCAGATGTATCCTATCTAAACGGTACTTCTGGAATTTGCCTGGTTCCCATTCTTCGAGACTCTCAAAAGTATCCTCTCTAAGGGGTACTTCCGGTATTTGAAGTGCTTTCATGTTTTGAGTCTCTGAGGTGTATTTTATCTAAGCGGTATTACCGATATTGGCTGGACTTTCGCCTTTCGATTATCTTAGTTGTTTCCAATCTAAGCGGTACTACCGGTATTTTCGATGCTTCAGGTCTTTTACTCTTTCATGTGTATAATAACTAAGCGGTACTTCCGATATTTGCCGTGCTTCCCGTCTTTCGTTTCTCTCAAGTGTATCCTTCTAAGCTTCACTTTTGGTATTTGTTGAGCTTTTTGTCTTTTGAGTTTCTCAGGTGCATCCTAATTAGCGGGACTTTCGGTATTGCGGTACTTCCCGTATTTCGAGTCTCTCCAGTGTAGTCGATCTAAACGGTACTTCTGCTGTTTGCGTTGGTTACCGTCTTTCAAGACTTTCAGGTGTATTTTATTTAAACGGTAATTCCGGCATTTGCTATGCTTTCAATTTTAAGTCTCTCAGTTGTATCCTATCTAAGCGGTACTTCTTGTATTTGCGATGCTTTCTGTCTTTTAGTATCTCACTTTTATTGTATCTAAGCGGTACTTCTGGTTTTTTCGGTGTTTCCTGTCTTTCGAGTTTGTCAGGTGTATCATATCTAAGCGGTTCTTCCGGTATTCCCGGTTCTTCCGTGTTTCGAGTCTCTAAGTGGTATCCTATTCAAGCGGTACTTCTAGTATTTGCGGTGCTTCTCGTCTTTCGAGTCTCTCAGAAGTACTATAACTAAGCAGTTACTTTTGGTATTTGCGGTGCTTCATGTCTTCAGGTCTCTCAGGTGTATTCTATCTAAGCGGTACTTATAGTATTTGCATTGCTTCTTGTCTTTTGAGTCTCTCAAGTGTACCTTATCTAATTGGTACTTCCAGTATTTGCAATGCTTTCCTACTTTCGAGAATCTCAGATGTATTCTATCTAAGCAGTATCACAGGTAATTGCGGTGCTTTCCCTCTTTCGAGTTTCTCAGGTGTATCCAATCTAGAGCGGTATTTCTGGTATTTGCAGTGCTTACTGTCTTTCGAGTGTCTCAGGTGAATTTTATTTAGGCGGTACTTATGGTATTTGTGGTGCTTTTTGTTTTTCGAGTCTCTCAGGTGTATATCTTTAAAGCGGTACTTCCTGTTTTTAGGTGCTTCCCATCTTACGAGTCTCTTAGTTGTATCCTATCTAAGCGTACTTCAGGTATTTGCGGTGCTTTCGTGTTTCGAGTCATGTGGATGGTCTTATCTAAGCGGTACTTTCAATATTTGCGGTGTTTTCCCTGCTTTCGAGTCTCTCAGGTGTATCCTATCTAAGCGTTACTACCGGTATTTACAGTGCTTTTGTGTTTCGAGTCTCCAAGGTGTTTTTTATCTAGCGGTACTTCCGGTATTTACGATACTTCTCATCTTTTGAGTCTCTCAGTTGTCTTTTATATAATTAGTACTTCCAGTATTTGAGGTGTATCTCATTTTTCGAGTCTCTCAGATGTATCCTATTCCATCGGTACTTCCGGTATTTGCGGTGTTTTCCGTATTTCGACTCCCTGAGGTGTATCCGATCTAAGCGGTGCTACCAATATTTGCGGTGCTGCCATGTTTCGAATCGCTGAGATGTATCCTATCTAAGTGCTGCTTCCTATATTTGAGGTGGTTCAAGTCTTTCGAGTCTTTCAGGTGTATCCTATTTTAACGGTACTTCTGGTATTTGCCGTGCTTTAGTGTTTCCAGTCTCTCAGGTGTATCCTATCTAAGCGTTACTTTCGGGATTGCGGTGCTTCCTGTCTTTCAAGTTTTCCAGTGTATCCGATCTAAGAGGTAGTTCCTGGATTTTCGATGCTTCCCGTATTTTGGTTCTCAGGTGTATCCTATCTAAACAGTGTTTCTGGTATTTACGGTGCTTCTCATCTTTCGAGTCTCTCTAGTGTATCCGTTCGAAATGGTCATTCTGGTATTTGCGGTGCTTCCTCTTTTTCGAGATTCTCAGGTGTATCAATTCTAAGCGGTTCTGCAGGTATTTGCGGTGCTTCCAGTCTTTCGAATCTCGCAGGTGTATCCTATCTAAGCGGTTTTTCCGGGATTGCGGTGCTTTCTGTCTTTTCAGTCTTTCAAGATATCTGATCAAAGCGGTAGTTCTGGTATTTCCGGTGCTTCCTGTTTCGAGTCTTTCAGGTGTATCCGATCTGAGCGGAACTTCCGGTATTTGTGATGCTTCCCATCTTTTGAGTCCCTTGGAGTATTCTATCTAAGCAATACTTCCGGTATTTGCAGTGCTTCTGTGTTTCGTATCTGTCAGGTGTATCCTATCTAAGTGGTTCTTCCGGTATTTGCGGAGGTTGCCGTTTTTCGAGTTTTTCAGGTGTATCCTATTTAAGCTGTAATCCCGGGATTTGCGGTGTTTTCAATTTTCGAGTCTCTCAGGTGTATCCTATCTAAGTGGTACATCCGTTATTTCTGGTTCTTTCTGTCTTTGGTGTCTCTCAGGAGTATCCTATCTAAGCGGTACTTTCAGTATTTGCAATATTTTCCATCTTTCGAGTCTCTCAGGTGTATCCATTCTAAGCGGTACTTCCGGTATTTGCGGTGCTTCCCATTTTTTACTCTCTCTGGTGTATCCTATTGAAGCGGTACTTCTGGTATTTGCAGTTTTTCCCTTCTTTCGAGTCTCTCAATTGTATCTTGTCTAAGCGGTACTTCCGGTATTTCTGGTGCTTTTTGTTCTTCCAGTCTCCCAGGTGTGTCTTATCTATGCGGTACTTCCGGTATTTGCAGTTTTTCAGTGTTTTGAGTCTCTCAGGTGTATCCTATCTAATCGGTACTTCCAGTATTTTCGTTGCTTCTGTGTTTCATGTCTCTCAGTAGTATCCTATCTAAGTGGTGCTTCCGGTATTTGCGTTGGTTCCCATCTTTCGAGGCTTTCAGGTGTATCTTATTTAAACGGTACTTCCCATATTTGCGGTGCGTTCGTGTTTCGAGTTTCTCAGGTTTATCCTATCTAAGCGGTACTTCCAGAATTGCGGTGCTTCCCGTCTTTCGAGTCTTTTAAATATTTGATCTAAGCTGTATTTCCGGTATTTTCGGAGCTTCCCGTCTTTTGAGTCTTTCAGATGTATCCAATCTAAGAGGTACTTCCGGTCTTTGCGGGGCTTCTTGTCTTTCGAATCTTTCAGGATTATCCTATCTAAGTGGTACTTCCAGTGTTTGCGGTGCTTCCGTGTTTCGAGTATCTCTGCAGTATCCTATCTAAGCCGTACTTCCGGTATTTGCGGTGCTTCCCGTCTTTCGAGTCTCTCGGGTGTATCCTATCTAAGTGTTACATTTGGTATTTGCAGTGCTTCTGTGTTTCGAGTCTCCAAGTTGTATCTTATCTAGCGGTACTTTAGGTATTTATGATGCTTTCCATCTTTTGAGTCTCTGAAGTGTATTCTATCTAATCAGTACTTCCGTTATTTGCGGTGCTTTCCATCTTTCGAGTCTCTCAGATGTATCCTATCTCAGCGGTATTTCTGGTATTTGCGGTGCATCCCGTATTTTGAGTCGGTGAGGTGTATCCGATCTAAGCGGTACTACCGGTATTTTTGGTGTTGCTGTGTTTCGAATCGCTGAGTTGTATCTTATCTAAGTGGTGATTCCGGTATTTGCGGTGGTTCCTGTCTTTCGAGTATATCAGGTGTATCCATTCGAAGCGGTACTTCCGGTATTTGCGGTGCATTTCGTATTTCGAATCTCTTAGGTCTATTTTATCTAAGCAGTACTTCCGATATTTGCCGTGGTCCCCGTCTATCGAGTATCTCATGTGTATGCTATCGAAGACATACTTCTGATATTTTCGGTTTTACTCGTCTTTCGAATCTCTAAGGTGTATCGTAACTAAGCGGTACTTCTGGTATTGCGGTGCTTCCCGTCTTTCGAGTCTCTCAGTTGTAGCCCTTCAAAACATTAGTTCCGGTTTACAGTGTTTACCGTCATTTGAGTCTTTCAGGTGTATTTTATCTAAGTGGTACTTCCGGTATTTGCAGTGCTTTCTGTCTTTCGAGTTTCTAAGGTGTATTATAACTAAGCGGTACCTCTGGTATTTGCCTTACTTCTGGTATTGGCGGTGCTTCCCGTCTTTCGAGTCTCTTAGTTGTATCCCTTCAAAACATTAGTTCCGGTTTGCAGTGTTTACCGTCATTTGAGTCTTTCAGGTGTATTTTATCTAAGTGGTACTTCCGGTATTTGCAGTGCTTTCTGTCTTTCGAGTTTCTAAGGTGTATTATAACTAAGCGGTACCTCTGGTATTTGCCTTACTTCTGGTATTGGCGGTGCTTCCCGTCTTTCGAGTCTCTTAGTTGTATCCCTTCAAAACATTAGTTCCGGTTTGCGGTGGTTACCGTCATTCAAGTCTTTCAGGTGTATCCTATTTAAGTGGTACTTCTGGTATTTGTGGTGCTTTTTGTGTTTCGAGTCACTCAAGTGTATCCTATCATAGCGGTGTTTCCGGTATTTGCGGTGCTTTTCGTCTTTCGAGTTTCTCAGGTGTATCGTAACTAAGCGGTACCTCTGGTATTTGCCGTACTTCCAGTCTTTCGAGTCTCACAGTTGTATTCCTTCGAAGCGGTAGTTCTGGTTTTGTGATGCTTTCCGTCTTTCGAGTCTTTTAACTGTATACTTTCTTTGTAGTACTTCCGGTATTTGTGATGCTTTTTGTCTTTCGAATCTCTCAGGTGTATCCTGTTAATGGTACTTTCGGTATTTGCGATGCTTCCCATCTTTTGAGTCTCTCAGGTGTCTGGAATCTAAGCAATACTTTCGGTATTTGTGGTGCTTCCAGTTTCTCGAGTTTGCAGGTGTATCCTATCTAAGCAGTACTTCTAGTATTTGCTGTGCTTTTCGTATTTCGAGTCTCTGAGTTGTATCCTATCTAAGCGGTAATTTCGATATTTCTGCTGCTTTTTGTATTTCAAGTCTTTCAGTTGTATCCTATCTAAGCGGTAATTCCAGTATTTGCAGTGCACTCTCTCTTTCGAGTCTCTGATGTTCATCCTATCTAATCGATACTACAGGTATTTGCTTTGGTGCTTTTGTGTTTTGAATCTCTCAGGTGTATCCTATCTCAGTGCTGCTTCTGGTATTTGCGGTGGTTCCCGTGTTTCTAGCCTCTCAGTTGTATCCTATTTAAATGGTACTTCCGGTATTTGTGGTGTTTCCGTGTTTTGAGTCTCTCAGGTGTATTTTATCTACGCGGTGCTTTCGGTATTTGTGCTGCTTTCTGTCATTCGAGTCTCTCATTGCATCTTATCTAAGCGGACTTCGGGTATTTGTGGTGCTTCCCATCTTTCGAGTCACTCAGGTGTATCCTATCTAAGCGGTACTTCTTGTAATTTTGATGCTTCCCGTCTTTCGAGTTCATCAGGTGTATCCTATCTAAGACATGCTTCCGGTATTTTCGGTGCTTCCTGTTTTTCAAGTCTCGCAGGTGTATCCTATCTAAGCGTTACTTCCTGTCTTTGCAGTGCTTTCCTGTTTCGAGTCTCCCAGGTGTGTACTATCTAAGCGGTACTTCCTGGATTTGTGGTGCTTCCCATCTTTCGAGTCTCTCTAATGTATCTGATCTAAGCGGTACTTCTGGTATTTTCATTGCTTCCCGTCTTTTGAGTCTCTCAGGTGTATCCGATCTAAAATATACTTTCGGTATTTTCGGTGCTTCCAGGTTACGTGTCTCTCAGCAGTATCCTATCTAAGTGGTGCTTCCAGTATTTGCATTGGTTTCCATCTTTTGAGTCTTTTAAGTGTATCATATTTAAACGGTACTTGCCATAATTGCGGTGCTTCCGTGTTTCGAGTTGATCAGGTGTATCCTATCTAAGCATTACTTCAGGATTGCAGTGCTTCTTGATTTTCGAGTCTCTCAGGTGTATTTTATCTAAGCGGTACTGCAGGTATTTGCAGTTCTTCCTGTCTTTTGAGTCTCTGAGGTGTATCCTCTCTAAGCGGTACGTTTGGTGTTTTCTGTGCTACCCATCTTTCGAGTCTCTCAGGTCTATATTTTCTAAGAGGTACTTTAGAATTTTCGGACTTCCTGTCTTTAGAGTTTCTCAGGTATCCTATTTAAAAGGTACTTCCGGTATTTAGGGTTCTTCCGTGTTTCGAGTTCTCAGGTTAAACCTATCTAAGAGGAACTTGTGGTATTTATTGTGCTTCTGGGTAATCTCGTCTTTCAGTTGTATCTTATCTAAACGATACTTCCAGTATTTGCGGTGCTTTCGTCTTTTGAGTCTTTCAGGTGTATCCTATTTAAGCGGTACTCACGGTATTTTCGGTGCTTCTCATTTTTTGAGTCTCTCAGGTGTATTCTATCTAAGTGATACTTCCGGTATTTGCAGTGCTTCCTGTTTTTTGAGTCTCTCAGGTATATCGCATCTAAGCGGTACTTCTGATTTTGCAGTGCTTCCCGTCTTTCCACTTTCTTAAGTGTATCCTATCTAAGTGTTACTTCCGGTATTTGTGGTGCTTTTTGTCTTTTGAGTCCTTCAGGTGTATCCTATCTAAGCGTTATTTTCATTAGTTACGGTGCTTTCGTGTTTTGAGTCTCTCTGGTGTATCTAATCTAAGCGCTACTTCCAGGATTAGCGGTGCTTCCCGTCTTTCAAGTCTCTCAAGTGTATTCGATCAAAGCGGCACTTCTGGTATTTGCTGTGCTTCTCGTTTTTTGAGTCTCTCAGAAGTAATAACTAAGCGGTACCTCCTGTATATGCGGTGATTCCCATCTTTCGAGTATCTCATATGTATTACTTTGAAGCAGTACTTCCTGTATTTGCGACACTTTTCATTTTTGTGTCTCATAGGTGTATCCTATCTAAGCGATACCTCCAGTAATTGCGGTGCTTTCGTGTTTCGAGTCTCCTGGTGTATCCTATCTACGTGGTATTTGCAGTATTTGCTGTGCTTCTCATCTTTCGAGTCTCTGAGGTGTATGCAATTTAAGAGGTACTTCCGGTATTTGCAGTGCTTCCCATCTTTCGAGTATCTCAGGTGTATCCTATCTAAGCAGTACTTGCAGTATTTGCAGTGCTTCCCATTTTTTGAGACTCTCAAGTGTATCTTATCTAAGCGTACTTCCTTTATGTTCGGTGTTTCCGTGTTTCGAGTTACTCTGCTGTATCCTATCTAAGCGGTACATCAGGGATTGCGGTGCTTCTAGTATTTCGAGTCTCTCTAGTGTATTTTGTCTAAGAGGAACTTCCGGTATTTGTGGTGCTTCTCGTTTTTTGAGTCTCTCAGTTGTATCCTATCTAAGCGGTACTTTCGGTATTTGCGGTGCTTCCTGTTTTTCAAGTCTCTCATGTGTATTGCATCTAAGCGGTATTTCTGGTATTTGCAGTGCTTTCCGTCTTTCAAGTCTCTGAGGTGTATCCTATCTATGTGGTACTTCCTGCATTTTCAGTGCTTCACATCTTTTGAATCTTTTAGCTGTATGCTATCTAACAATTACATCCCGTATTTGTGTTGCTTCCTGTATTTCGAGTCTCTTATTTTTTACGATCTAAGTGGTGCTACCGTTATTTGCGGTACTACCGTGTTTTGAATCTTTCAGGTGTATCCTATTTAAATGGTGCTTCTGGTATTTGTGGTGCTTCCCGACTTTCGAGTCTCTCAGGTGTATCGTAACCAAGCGGTAATTCTGGTATTTGCTCTTCATTCCTTCTTTCGAATCTCTGAGGTGTATCCTATTTAAATGGTACTTCCGGTATTTGCGGTGCTTCCGTGTTTCAGGTCTCTCAGTTGTATTCTATCTAAGTGGTACTTCCGGCATTTGTGGTTCTACCAGGTTTTCGAGTCTCTCAAGTGTATTCTATCTAAGTGTTATTTCCGGTATTTGCATTGCTTTCGTGTTTCGAGTTTCCCAGGTGTATCCTATTTAAGAAGTACTTCTGGGATTTGCGGTGCTTCTCGTCTTTTGAGTCTCTCAGTTTTATCTTATCAAAGCAGGTACTTTTGGTTATTGCGGTGCTTCACGTCTTTTGAGTCTCTCAGATGTATCCTATAGAAGCGGGACTTCTGGTATTTGCGGTGCTACCCTTTTTCGAGTATCTCAAGTGTATCGAAACTAAATGGTATTTCTGGTATTGCGGTGCTTCCCGTCTTTCGATTCTCTTAGTTGTAACCTATCTAAGCTGTGCTTGCGGTATTTGCTGTGCTTCTCGGCTTTCGAGTATCTCAGGTGATCCTAACTAAGAAATATTTATGATATTTGCGGTGCTTCCCGTCGTTCGAGTCTGTCAGGTGTATCCGATCTATGAGATACTTCCGGTATTTTCTGTGCTGCCCGTCTCTTTAGTCTCTCAGGTGTATCCTATTTAAGCGGTATTTCCGGTATTTACGATGCTTCCCATACATAAAATCTCTCAGGTGTATCCTATATAAGCAGTACGTCCAGTATATGCGTTGCTTCCCGTCTTTCGAGTCTCTGAGGGGTATCCTAACTATGCTGTATTTCTGGTATTTGCGGTCCTTCCTGTTTTTCGATTCTGTCATGTGTAACCTATTTAAGTGGTACTTTCAGTGTTTGCTGTGCCTCATGTCTTTCGAGTCTCTCAGGTGTATGCTATCTAACGGTACGTCCGGTATTTTGGGTAATTCCCATCTTTCGAGTCTCTCAAGACTATCCTATTCAAGCGATACTTCCGGTATTTGCGGTTCTTTCGTGTTTCAAGACTCTCAGGTGTATCATATCAAAGAGGTACTTCTGGTATTTGCGGGGCTTCCCATCTTTTAGTCTCTCAGGTGTATCCTATCTAAGCGGTACTTCTGGTATTTTCGAAGCTTCCGTGTTTTGGGTCTCTCAGGTGTATTCTATCTAAACACTACTTCCTGTATTTGCGGTGCTTCTCATCTTTTAATCTCTCAGGTGTATCTTATTTAAGCTGTTTTTCCAATAGTTGTGATGCTTCCCTTCTTTCGAGTCTCTCAGGTGTATCCTATATAAACAGTAATTCCGGTATTAGCGGTGTTTCTTCTTTTTCGAGTTTCTCAGGTGCATCCTATCTAAGCAACACTTCCGGTATTTGCAGTTTTTTCTGTCTTTCGAGTCTCTCAGATTTATTCGATCTAAGCCCTATTACCAAGATTTGCGGTGCTTCCCGTCTTTCGAGTCTCTCAAGTGTATCCGATCAAAGTTGCACTTCTGGTATTTGCGGTGTTTCTCGTCTTTCGAGTCTCTCAGGAGTATCATAGCTAAGTGGTACCTCCGGTATTTTCGGTTCTTTCTGTCCATCGAGTCTTTCAGGTGTATACTAATTAAGCGTTACTTCCGATATTTCGGTGCAACCCTTTTCTTGAGTCTATCACTTATCCTATCGAAGCGGTACTTTCATTTTTTGCGGTGGTTCATGTCTTTCGAGTCTTTCAGGTGTATTCTATCTAAGCGGTACTTCCGGTATTTGCAGTGCTTCTCGTCTTTCGAGTCCCTCAGGTGTATTCAATCTAAGCGATACTTCCGGTATTTGCAGTTCTTCCCGTATTTCGAGTCTCTCAGGTGTATTCTATCTAAGTGGTACGTTTGGTATTTTCTTTGCTACCGATCTTCAGTCCCTCAGGAGTATTTTTTAAGTGGTACTTTTGGTATTTTCGAACTTTCTGTCTTTTGAGTCTCGCAATTGATTCTGATCTAATAGGTACTTCCGATATTTTCGGTGCTTTCCATTTTTCGATGCTCTCAAGTGTATCCTATTTAAACGATTTATCTAATATTTGTGGTGCTTCCTGTTTTTCGAGTCTCTCAGGTGTATCGCATCTAAGCGGTACTTCTGATATTTGCAGTGCTTCCCGTAATTCGAGTCTTTAGAGTGTAGCCTATCTAAGTGGTACTTCTGGTATTTGTTGTGCTTTTTGTCTTTCGAATCTCTCAGGTATTTTAACTAAGTGTTACCTTCTGTAGTTTAGGTGTTTCTCATCTTTTGAGTCTCTAAAAATTATCATAACTAAGCGGTACCTCCTGTATATGCGGTGATTCCCATCTTTCGAGTCTCTCAGGTGTATGTTATCTAAGCTGTATTTTGGTATTTGCGGTGGTTCCCGTTATTCGAATCTCTTAGGTGAACCCTATCGAAATGGTAATTCCGGTATTTGCGGTGCTTTCCGCCTTTGGAGTCTCTCAAGTGTATCCTATCTAAGACGTACATCCGATATATGCGGATCTTCCCGTCTTTCGTGTCATTCAGGTATATTCTATCTAAGCGATAATTCCGGTATTTGCGGTCCTTCTTTCCTTTCGAGTCTCTCAAGTGTATCCTATCTAAGCGGGACCTCCGGTATATTCGGATTTTCCCGTATTTCGAGACACTCAGGTTTATTCTATCTAAGCGGTACTTCCTTTATTTGCGGTGCTTAACGTCTTTCGAGTCTTTCAGGTTTATCCGATCTATTCGATATTTCTGATATTTGCGGTACTTCCCGTCTTTCGAGTCTCTCATGTGTATTCTATCTAAGCTTTACTTCCGGTATTTGATGTGCTTCATATTTCGAGTCTCTCAGGTGTATCCTATCTAAGTGATACTTCCGGGATTTGCGATGCTTCCAGTTTTTCGAGACTCTCAGGTGTATTCTATTTAAACGGTATTTACGGTACCTCCCGTCGTTTGAGTCTTTCTGTTGTTTTCTATCTAAGCAGTACTTCTGAAATTTGTGGTGCTTTTAGTCTTCCGAGTCTCTCAGGTGTATCCTATTTAAGCGTTACTTCCGGTAATTGCAGTGCTTCCGTGTTTCGAGTCTCTCAGGTGTATCCTATCTAAGCGGTACTTTCAGTATTTCTGATTCTTTTGTGTTTTGAGTATTTTCGGTGTATCATATTTAAGCGGTACTTCTGTATTTTCCAGTGATTTCCGTCTTTCAAGTCTCTCAGGTGTATCCTATCTAAGCGGTTCTTCTAAAATTTTTGGTGCTTCCTGTCTGTCGACTATCTCAGGTGTATTTTGTCTAAGAGATACTTCCGGTATTTGCGGTGCTCCCGTCTTCAAGAGTCTCCCTGGTGTATCACATCTAAGCGATACTTCCGGTATTTGCAGTTCTTTTGTGTTTTGAGTCTCTCAGGTGTATCAGATCTAAGCGGTACATCTAGTATTACGGTGCTTCTCATCTTTCGAGGCTCTCAGGTGTATCCTATCAAAGAGTTACTTCCAGTATTTGCGGTGCTTCTTGTCTTTCGATTTTCTCAGGTCTATCACATCTAAGTAATACTTTCGTTATTTGCGATGGTTTCCGTCTTTTGACTCTCTCAGCTGTATTTTTTCTAAGAGGTACTTCCAGTATTTTCGGACTTTCTCTTTTTCGAGACTCTCAGCTATATCCTAACTAAGCGATACTTCCTGCATTTGAGGTTCTTATCGTCTTTACATTACATCAGGTGTATCCTATCTAAGCGGTACTTTTGGTATTTTCGGTGGTTCCCGTCTTTTGAGTCTTTCTGGTGTACCATATAAAAGCGATAATTCCAGTATTTGCTGTGCTTTCTGCATTTCCAGTTCTCAAGTTTATCCTATCTAAGCAGTACCTCCGGTATATACGTATCTTCTTATCTTTCGAGACTCTCAGGTGTATTCTATCTAAGCGGTACTTACAGTATTTGTAGTGCTTCACGTCTTTCGAGTCTCTCAGGTGTATCTGATCTATGCGGTATTTCCGATATATGCGGTGCTTCCCGTCATTTGAGTCTCTCAAGTGTATCTGATCTAAGCGGTACTTCTGGTATTTGTGGTGCTTCCCATCTTTCGAGGCTCTCCGGTGTTTTCTATCTAAGCAGTACTTCTGGGGTTTGCAGTGCTTCCGGTCTTTCGAGTTTCTCAGGTGTATCCGATCTATGGGGTATTTCCGGAATTTGTGGTGCTTTTTGTCTTTCTACTCTCCTAGGTATATATGATTTAAGCGGTACTTCCAATATTTTCGGTGCTTCCCGTCTTTCGAGTTTCTTAGTTGTAACCTATCTAAGCGGTACTTCCGGTATTTCCTGTGCTTCCCGTATTTTGATTCTCTCATGTATATCCAATCTAAGAGGTACTTTCAGTATTTGTGGTGCTTCTTGTCTTTTCAGTCTCTCAGGTGTATTCTATCTAATAGGTACTTCCAATATTTGCGGTGGTTCCCGTTTTTTGAGTCTTTCTGGTGTATCCTATTTAACCGGTTCTTTTGGTATTTGCGGTGCTTCCATGTTTCGAGTCTTTCAGGTGTATTTTATCTAAGTGATGCAGCCAGTATATGCGGTACTTCCAGTCTTTCGAGTCTCTCAGGTGTATCCTATCTAAGCGGTACTTTCAGTATTTTCAGTGGTTCCTTTCTTTTGAGTCTTTCTGTTGTATTTTATTTAAACGGTATTTCCGGTATTTGCGGTGCTCCCCGAATTTTGAGTTTCTCTAGGTGTATTCTATTTAAGCGGTATATCCGGTATATGCGGTGCTTTTCATCTTTTGAATTTTTCAGGTGTATCGAATCTAAGCAATACTTCCGGTATTTCCGGTGCTTCTCGTCTTTCGAGTATCTCAAGTGTATCCTATCTAAGCAGTACCTACAGTATTTGCGGTACTTACCGTCTTTCAAGTCTCTCAGCTGTATTTTTTCTAAGTGGTAATTTTGGTACTTGCGGTGCTTCAGTTCATTTAGGTCTCTCAGTTGTATCCTATCTTAGCGGTGCTTCCGGTATTTGCAATGCTTCCCGTCTTTCGTATCTTTCCGGTGTATCCTATCTAAGTGGTACTTCCGGTGTTTTCGGTGCTTCCTGTCTTTTGAGTCTCTCAGGTGTATTCTATTTAAGCGCTACTTCCGGTATTTGCGGTGTTTACCGTTTTTCGAGTCTTTCACATGTACCCTATCTAATCGATAATTCTGATATTTGCAGTGCATCTCGCCTTTTGAGTCTTACATGTGTATTCTTTCTAAGCGGTACTTCCAATATTTGCGGTGGTTTCCTTCTTTTGAGTCCTTCTGGTTTATTCTATTTAACCGGTAATTCCTGTATTTGCGGTGCTTCCCATCTTTCTAGTTTCTCTACGTGTATTCTATCTAAGCGGTACTTCCGGTATTTACGATGCTTCCCATATTTAGAGTCTCTCAGGTGTATCCTATCTAAGTGGTGCTTCCGGTATTCGCGGTGCTTCCAGTCTTTGAAGTCTCTCAGGTGTATTCTATTTAAACAGTATTTCCAGTATTTGCGGTACCCCCCGTCTTTTAAGTCTTTCTGTTGTATCCTATCTAAGCAGTACTTCTGGTTTTGCGTTGCTTCTAAGTTTCAAGTCTCTCAGGTGTATTTGTTCTAAGTGGTGCAGCTGGTATTTGTGGTGCTTCCTATCTTTCGAGTCTCTCATGTGTATCCTATATAAGCAGTACTTCCGGTATTTGCGGTGCTTCTTGTCTTTCGAGTCTCTCAGGTGTATTCCATGAAACCCATACTTCGGGTGTTTGCAGTGCTTCCCATCTTTCGAGACTCTCAAGTGCATCCTATCTAAGCGATTCTTCCGGTATTTGCGCTGCTCCCTGTATTTCGAGTCTCTCAGGTGTATCCTATCTAAGCGGTATGTTTGATATTTTCTTTGCTACCCGTCTTTCGAGTCTCTCAGGTGTATATTTTTTAAGCGATACTTCTGGTATTTTCAAACTTCGTGTTTTTCGAGTCTTGCAATTGTATCTGATCTAAGTGGTACTTCTGGTATTTTCAGTGCTTTCCATTTTTCAAGTCTCTATAGGTGTATCCTATTTAAGCGATACTTCTGGTATTTGTGGTGCTTCTTGTTTTTCGAGTCTCTCAGGTATATCGCATCTAAGCGGTACTTCGGTTATTTGTAGTGCTTCCCGTAATTCGAGTTTTTTAAGATTGTCCCATCTAAGTGGTACTTCCGGTATTTGTGGTGCTTCCCATTTTTGGAGTATCTCAAGTGTATCCTATCTAACAGTACTTCCGATATTTGCAGTGCTTTTTGTCTTTCGAGTCTCTCTAGGTGTATTCTATCTAAGCAGTACTCCGGTATATGCGGTGCTTTCCGTCTTTTGAATTTCTCAGGTGTATTATATCTAAGCTATACTTCCGGTATTTGCAGTGCTTCCCATCTTTTGAGTTTCTCAAGTGTATCCTATCTAAGCAGTACCTCCGTTGCTACCTGTCTTTTGAGTCACTCAGCTGTTTTCTTCCTAAGCGCTACTTCCGGTTTTGCGGTGCTTCAGGTTTTTGAGTCTCTCTGTTATATCCTAGCTTAGCGGTGCTTCCGGTATTTGCGATGCTTGCCGTCTTTCGAGCCTTTCTAGTGTATACTATCTAAGCGGTGCTTCTGGTTCTTTCATTGCTTCCCGTCGTTGAGTCTCTCAGGTGTATTCTATTTAAGTGGTACTTTTGATATTTATGATGCTTTCTGTCGTTCACGTCTCTCAGACGTATCCAATCTAAGCGGTACCTCCGCTATTTTTGGTGCGTCCCGTCTTTCGAGCCTCTCAGGTGTATCCTGCCTAAGCGGTTCTTCCGGTTATACCGGTACTCTCAATATTTTCAGGCTCCCAGGTATATACTGTCAAAGCCGTACTTCCGGTCTTTCCAATTTTTTTGGTTTTTCAAGTCTCACGGGTGTGTTCTGTCAAAGCGGACCTTCCAGTATTACCGAATTTTCTGGATATTCAGTCGCCCAGTTGTATCTTCTCTAAGCGGTCCTTCCTGTCTTTTTGGTATTTCTGGTTTTTAGAGTCTTTCAGGTGTATCTTATCTAAGCGGTACCTCCGGAATTCACGGATCATCCGGTCTTTCGAGTCTCTCAGGTGTATCCTATTTAAGCGGTAATTTGACATTTGCTGTGCTTTCCATCTTTAAGTTTCTCAGGTGTACCTTATCTAAGCGGTACTTCCGGTATTTGAAGTGCATCCCGTCTTTGGAATCTCTCAGGTGTATTCTGTCTAACCGGTACTTCTGGTATATGCAGTGCTTCTCATCTTTTGAGTCTCTCAAGTGTATCCTTTTTAAGCGGTACTTCTGATATTTGCGGTGTTTCTTTTTCATCGAATCTTTCAGTTGTATCTTATCTAAGCGTTTTTTGGTATTTGTGGTGCTTCGCATCTTTCGAGCCTCTCAGGTGTATTCTATCTAAGCGGTATTTCCAGTATTTGCTATACTTTTCGTCTTTTGAGTCCCTCAGCTGTATTATATCTAAGTGGTACTTCTGGAATTTGTGGTGCTTCCATCTTTCGAATCTCTCAGGTGTATCATATCTAAACGGTACTTCTGGTATTTCCGGTGCTTCCCTTCTTTCGAGTCTCTCCGGTATATTTTATCTAAGCAGTACTTCCGGTATTTGCAATGCCTCCCGTCTTTCGAGTCTCTCAGGTGTAACTTATCTAAGCGGTATCTTCAGTATTTGCAGTGCTTCCCTTCTTATACTCTCTCAGGTGTATAATATCTAAGCGGTACTTCCGGTATTATCGGTGCTTTTCGTCTTTCGCGTCTCTCAGGTTTAACCTATGAAAGCGGTATTTTTGGTCCTCATGGTTTTTCTGGGCTTTCGACCCTCTCTGGTGTATCCTGCCTAAGCAGTTCTTCCGGTTCTTTTGGTACTCCTGGTATTTCGAGTCTCTCAGTTTATCCTGTCTAAGCCGTCCTTCCAGTATTTCTGATCTTTCCGGTATTTCGATTCTCTCAGGTGTGTTCTGTTCAAGCAGACCACCCAGTCTTTTCAGTTGTTTTGGACTTTCAGTCTCCCAGTGTATCTTTTCTAAGCGGTCCTTCCAATCTTTTTGGTTTTTCTGTTCTTTCGAGTCTCTCAGGAGTATCTTATCTAAGCGGTACTTCCGGCGTTTGCGGAGCTTTTCATTTTTCAAGTCTCTCAGGTGTATTCTATCTAAGCGGTATTTCCGGTATTTTCTGTGCGTCCGGTATTTCGAGCTTCTCAAGTGTATCCTGCCTGAGTTGTTCTTCCCATTCCTCTGGTACTCTCAGTACTTCGATTCTCCCAGGTATATACCGTCTAAGCCGTCCTTCCAGTCTTTCTTATCATTCCGGTATTTCAAGTCTCACAGGCGTGTTCTGTCCAGGGGAACTTCCGGTCTTACCAGTTTTTCTGGTCTTTCACTCTCCCTGTTGTATCTTTTCTAAGCTGTCCTTTTTTTCTTTTTGGTTCTTCTGGTCTTTCGAGTATCACAGGTGTATCTTTTCTAAGCGGTACTTCCGGTATTTGCAGTGCTTCTTGTCTTTCGAGTCTCTCAGGTGTATATTATCTAAGCGGTACGTTCGCTATTTAAAGGACTTCCCATCCTACAAGTCTCTCAGCTGTATCCTATCAAAAAGGTACTTCCGATATTTGTGGTTTTTCCCGTTCATCGAGTCTTTCAGGTGTATTTTATCTAAGCGTTACTTCCGTAATTTGCGGTGCTTCGCGTCTTTCGAGTATCTCAGGTGCATCCTATAAGCCATAAATCCGGTGTTCACAGTGCTTCTCGTCTTTCCAAACTCTCTTTTGTATCTGATCTAAACTGGACTTCCAGTATTTTTGGTCCTTCCTGTCTTTCGATTCTCACAGTTGTATATGATCTAAGCGGTACTTCCAGTATTTGTGGTGTTTTCCGTCTTTCGAGTCTCTCAGTGTATCATATCTAAGCGGTACTTCCAGTATTTGCGGTGCTTCCGTGTTTCGAGTGTATCAAGTGTATTGTAACTAAATGGTACTTCCGGTATTCCAGTGCTTCCCGTCTTATGAGTCTCTCAGGTGTATCCTATCTAAGCGGTACGTTTTGTATTTTCTGTGATTCCCGTCTTTCGAGTCTCTCAGGTCTATTTTTAGTATAAGCGATATTCCTAGGATTTTCGGACATCATGTCTTTCGAGTATCTCACGTGTATCCTATCTAAGCGACAGTTCCATTATTTACGGTGCTTACCGTCTTTACAGTCTCTCAGATATATCCTATCTAAGCGGTACTTCCGGTATTTGCGGTGCTTCCCGATTTTGAGTCTTTCTGGTGTATCCTATTTATCCAGTACTTCTGGTATATGCCGTGCTTCCTGTCATTCGAGTCTCTCAGGTTTATCCTATCTTAGCGGTACTTTCCGTATTTGCGGTGCTTCCTGTCATTCAGGTCTTTCAGGTGTACACTATTTAAGTGATAATTTTGGTATTTGCGGTGCTTTCCTTATTTTGAGTTTCTCTGTTATATTCTATCTAAGCGGTACTTCTGCTATTTGCGGTGCTTCCTTTTTTCGAGACTCTCAGGTGTATTTTATCTAAGTGGTGCTGCTGGTATTTGCGGTGCTTCCCATCTTTCGAGTCTCTGGTGTATCCAGTCTAAACCCTACTTCCGGTATTTTCGGTGTTTTCCATCTTCGAGTCTTTCAGGTGTATCACATCTAAGCGACACTTCCAGTATTTGTGGTGCTTTTCATCTTAGAGTTTCTCAGGTGTATCCTATCTAATCTGTACGTTTGGTATTTTCTGTGCTTCTTGTTTTCGAGTCCCTCAGGTGTAATTTTTCTAAGCGGTATTCCCGGTTTTTTTGAACTTCCTCTCTTTCGAGTCCTCAGGTGTATCCTATCCAACCGACACTTCCGGTATTTTCGGTTCTCATTGTCTTTACAATCTCTCAGGTGTATCCTATATAAACGGTATTTCTGGTTTTTGCGGTGGTTCCTGTCTTTTGAGTCTTTCTGGTGCATCTTATTTAACCAGTATTTCTGGTATTGTCGGTGCTTCCAGTTTTTTTAGTTTCTCAGGTGTATCATATCTAAGCGGTACTTTCGATATTTGCGGTGATTCCCATCATTTGAGTATTTCAGCTGTACCCTATTTAAGTGATAATTTTGGTTTGTGCGGTGCTTCCAACCTTTTAGCCTGTCAAGTGTATCCTATCTAATCATTACTTCCCGTATTTGCAGGGGTTCCCGGCCTTCGAGTCTCTCAGGTTTATTCTATCTAAGCAGTACTTCCGGGATTTGCAAAACTTCCCATCTTTCGAGTCTCTCACGTGTATCCTATCTAAGCCATACTGCCGGTATTTGTGGTGCTTCCCATCTTTCGAGTCTCTCAGCTGTATCTAATCTAAGCGGTACTTCCGGTATTTTTGGTGCTTCCCTTCTTTCAGGTCTCTCAGCATTAACCCATGAAAGCTGTCCTTTGGGTCTTTTGGGTCCTTCTTGTCGTTCGAGCCTCTCAGGTATATCCTGCCTAAGCGGTTATTCCAGTTTTTTTCGTACTCTTGGTATTTCGAGTCTCTCAGTTTATCCTGTCTAAGCCGACGTTCTGGTATTTCCAATCCTTCCGGTATATTGAGTCTCTCAGGTGTGTTCTGTACAAACGGATTTTCCGGTCTTACCGGTTTTTCTGGACTTTCGGTCTCCCAGTTGTATCTTTTATAAGAGGTCCTTCCTGTCTTTGTGGTCCTTCTGGTCTTTCGAGTTTCTCAGATGTATCTTATCTAAGAGGTACTTCCGGGATTTATGGTGCTTCCCGTCCTTCGAATATCTCAGGTGTATCCTATCTAAGCGATACTACCGGTATTTGCTGTGCTTCCCATCTTTAAGTTTCTCAAGTGTACCTTATCTAAGCGGTACTTCTGGTATTTGCAGTGCTTCCTGTCTTTCGAGTCTCTCAGGAGTATCCTATTCAAGCGGTACTTCCGGTATTTGTGGTGTTTCCGTCTTTCAAGGCTCTCAGATTTATCATATCTAAGCGGTACTTCCGATATTTGCGGTGCTTCATGTATTTTAGACTCTCAGGTGTATCCTATCAAAGCATACTTCTGGTATTTTCGGAGCTTCTGTGTTTCGAGTTTCTCAGGTGTATTCTATCTCAGTGGAACTTCCTGTATTTGCGGTGCTTCTCATCTTTTAATTTCTCAGGTGTATCTTATTTAAGTGTTTTTTCCAGTATTTGCGGTGCTTCCCATCTTTCAAGTCTCTCAGGTGCATCATATCTAAGCCATACTTCGTCTGTTTGCAGTGCTTCCTGTCTTTCGCGTCTCTCAGGTTATCCTATTTAACTGGTGCTTCCGGTATTTGCGGTTCTTCCTGTCTTTCGAGTCTCTCAGGTGTTCTATTTAAGCGGTATTTCCCGTATTTGCAGTACTTTCCGTCTTTTGAGTCTCTTTGTTGTAACCTATCTAAGCGGTAGTTCCAGTATTTGCGGTGCTTTTTTGTTTCGAGTCTCTCAGGTGTATTTAATTTAAGTGGTGCATCCGGTATTTGCGGTGCTTTCTGTCTTTCAAGTGTCTAAGGTGTATCCTCTATAAGCAGTAATTCCAGTATTTGCGGTTCTTTCGTGTTTCGATTCTCTCAGGTATATTTTATCTAAGTGATTCAGCCCCTATTTGCAGTGCTTCCCAGCTTATGAATGTCTCAGTTGTATTCTATCTAAGCAGTATTTCCAGTATTTGTGGTGCTTCTCGTTTTTCGAGTCTCTCACTTGTTTCCTATCTAGGCCATACTGCTGGTATTGCGGTGCTTCTCGTCTTTCGAGTATCTCTGGTGTATCCAATCTAACGGGTATTTCCAGTATTATCGGTACTTTTCGTCTTTCGCGTCTTTCAGGATTAACCTATGAAAGCGGTATTTTGGGTCCTTATGGTCCTTCTGGGCTTTTGAGCCTCTCTGGTGTATCCTGCCTAAGCGGTTCTTCTGGTTCTTTTGGTCCTCCTGATATCTCGAGTCTGTCAGTTTATCCTGTCTAAGCCGTCCTTCCGGTATTTTTGATCTTTTCAGTATTTCGAATCTTTCAGGTGTTTTCTGTTTAAGCAGCCCTTCCGGTCTTTCCAGTTTTTCTGGACTTTCAGTCTCCCAGTGTATCTTTTCTAAGCAGTCCTTCCTGTCTTTTTCGTCCTTCTGGTTTTTCGAGTCTCTCAGGTGTATCTTATCTAAGCGGTTCTTCTGGGATTTGCGGTGCATTTCGTTTTTAGAGTCTCTCAGGTGTATCCTATCTAAGCGGTACTTCTGGTATTTGCGGAGCTTTTCATTTTTCGAGTCTCTCAGGTGTAGTCTATCTAAGCGGCACTTCCGGTATTTACTATGCATCCCGTATTTTGAGCCTTTCAGGTGTATCCTGCCTAAGCGGTTATTCTTGTTCTTCTGGTACTCTCGGTATTTCAATTCTCTCAGGTAAATACTGTCTAAGTCGTCCTTTCGATCTTTCTTATCATTCCGGTATTTCGAGTCTCACAGGTGTGTTCTGTCCAGCGGACCTTCCGGTCTTACCGGATTTTTCTGGACTTTCAGTCTCCCTGTTGTATTTTTTCAAAGCGGTCCTTTCTGTCTTTTTCGTCCTTCTGGTCTTTCGAGTTTCTCAGGAGTATCTTATCTAGGTGGTACTTCTGGGATTTATGGTGCTTCCTGTCTTTCGAGGATCTCAGGTATATTATTTCTAAGCGGTACTTCTGGTATTTGCTGTGCTTCCCGTCTTTCGAGTCTCTCAGGTGTATCCTATCTAAGTGGTACATTCGCTATTGAAAGGACTTCCAATTTTACGAGTCTCTCAGCTGTATCCTATCTAAAAGGTACTTCCGATATTTGAGGTTTTTCCCGTTCATCGAGTATTTCTGGTGTAACTTATCTAAGCGTTACTTCGGGTATTTGCGGTGCTTCGCGTTCTTCGAGTCTATCAGGTATAACATATCTAAACGGTACATCCGTTTTTTGCGGTGCTTCCCGTCTTTCGTGTTTCTCAGCTGTATCCTATCTAAGTGATTATTCCGAAATTTGTGGTGCTTCATGTCTTTCGAGGCTCTCAGGTGTATCCTATCTAATCCGTCCTCCGGTATTAGCGGTGTTTTTCGTCTTTCGAGTTACTCAAGTTTACTTTGTTCAAACTATACTTTAGATATTTGCAGTGCTTCCCATCTTTCGAGTCTCTCAGGTGTATCCTATCAATGCGGTACTTCCGATATTTGCGGTGATTCCCGTCTTACGAGCCTTTCAGGTGTATTCTATCTAAGCAACACTTCCCGTATTTACCGTGCTTATCGTCATTAGAGTCTCTTACGTATATCCTACCTAAGCGGTACTTCCGGTATTTGTGGTGGTTTCCATTTTTGAGTCTTTCAGGTGTATCATATTTAACCAGTACTTCTGTTATTTTCGGTGCTTCCCGCCGTTCGAGACTCTCAGGTGTATCCTATCTAAGCGGTACTTTTGGTATTTGCGGTGCTTCCCATCATTCGAGTCTTTCAGGTGTACCCTATTTAAGCAATAATTTCGGTATTCGCTGTGCTTCCTGCCTTTCGAGTCTGTCAAATGTATCCTTTTTACACGGTACCTCCGGTATATGAGGTGCCTCCCGTCTTTCAATTTTCGCAGTTGTATCCTATCTAAGCAATACATTCGGTATTTGCGGTTTTTCCCATCTTTCGAGTCTCTCAACTTTATTCTATTTAAGCGGTACTTCTGGTATTGGCGCTTCTTCACGTCTTTCGAGTCTCTCAGTTGTATTCTATCTTAGCGGTGCTTCCTGTATTTGAGATGCATCCGGTCTTTCCAGACTTTCTGGTGAATCTTATGTAAGCAGTGCTTCCGATATTTTCAGTGCTTCTCGTCTTTGAGTCGTTCAGGTGTATCCTAATTAAGCGGTACTGCCGGTATTTACGATGTCTCCTGTCTTACGCGTCTCCAGCTGTACCCTATCTAAGTGAAGCTTCCGGTATTTGCGGTGCTTCCTTTTTTTCGAGACTCTCAGGTGTATTCTATTTAAGCGGCATTTCTCATATTTCGGTACTTTTCATCTTTTGAGTCTCTCTGTTGTATTCTATCTAAGCGGTACTTCCGCTATTTGCGGTGCTTCCTTGTTTTGAGTCTCTCAGGTGTATTTTATCTAAGTGGTGTAGCCGGTATTTGCGGTGCTTCCAATCTTTCGAGTCTCAGGTGTATCCGATCTAAGCGATATTTCTGGTATTTGCGGTGCTTCCCGTCTTTCGAGTCTGTCAGGTGTATTTTACCTAAGCAGTACATCCCGTATTTGCGGAGCTTCCCATTTTTTGACTCTATGAAGTGTATTTTATCTAAGCAGTACTTCCGGAACTTGCGGGGTTTCCCGTCTTTAAGTAACTCAGGTGTACCTTATCTAAGCGGTACTACCGGAATTTACGGTGCTCTCCCGTATTTTGAGTCTTCCAGGTGTATCTTATCTAAGCAGTACTTCCGGTATTTTTGATCCTTCCGGTATTTCAAGTCTCTCAGTTGCGTTATTTCAAGTGGACCTTTCAATCTTTCCGGTTTTTCTGGACTTTAGGTCTCCCGAGTATTTTACTAAGCGGTCCTTCCTATCTTTTTGGTCCTTCTGGTCTTTCGAGTCTCTCAGGTGTATCCTATCTAAGCAGTACTTCCGGGATTTTTGGTGCTTCCCATCTTTAGAGTCTCTCAGGTTTATCCTATCTTAGCGGTACTTCCAGTATTTGCAGTGTTTCCCGTATTTCGAGTGTCTCAGGTGTATCCTATGTAAGCGGTAATTCTGGGATTGCGGTGCTTCCCGTCTTTCGAGTCTCTCAAGTGTATCCTATCAAAGAGGTACTTTCGGTATTTCCGGTGCTTCCTGTCTTTCGAGTCTGTCAAGTCTATCACATCTAAGCAATACTTTCGTTATTTGCGATGCTTTCCGTCTTTTGAGTTTCTCAGCTGTAGTTTTTATAGAGGTACTTCCGGTATTTTCGGGCTATCTGTCTTTCAAGACTCTCAGGTGTATCCTAACTAAGCGATACTTCCGGCATTTGAGGTGCTTATTGTCTTTACATTCTATCAAGTGAATCCTATCTAAGGGGTACTTTCGGTATTTTCGGTGGTTCCCGTCTTTCGAGTCTTTCTGGTGTACCCTATCTGAGATAATTCCAGTATTTGCAGTGCTTCCCGTCTTTCGCGTCTCCCAAGAGTATCCTATCTAAGCAGTAGCTCCTGTATATGCAGATCTTCCCGTCTTTCGAATCTCTCAGTTGTATTCTACCTATCGGTACTTCCGGTATTTGCGGTGCTTCCCGTCCTTTGATTTTCTCAAGTGTATCTGATCTAAGCGATACTTCCGGTATTTGCGGTGCTTCTCCTCTTTGGAGGCTCTCCGGTGTTTTTTATCTAAGCGGTACTTCCAGAGTTTGCGGTGCTTCTCGTTTTTCGAGTTTCTCAGGTGTATACGATCTATGGGGTACTTCCGGAATTTGCGGTGCTGCCCATCATTCTAGTCTCTCAGCTGTATATGATTTAAGCGGTACTTCCGATATTTGCGGTGCTTCCCGTCTTTCGAGTTTATTAGTTGTAACCTATCTAAGCGGTACTTCCGGTATTTGCTCTGCTTCCTGTCTTTTGAGTCTCTCAGGTGTATCCTATCTAAGAGGGACTTCCCGTATTTGCGGTGCTTCTGGTATTTGGATTCGTCAGGTGTATCCTATCTAAGCAATACTTCCGGTATGTGCAGTGCTTCCCGTCTTTCGAGGCTCTCAAATGTATCTTATCTAGCGGTACTTCCGGTATTTGCGGTGCTTCCCATCTTTCGAGTCTCTCGGGTGCATTCTATCAAATCGGTACTTCCGGTATTTGCGAGACTTCCCATATTTCGAGTTTCTCAGATGTATCCTATCTAAGCAGTACTTCCGGTATTTTCAGTGCTTCCTGTCTCTCGAGTTTCTTAGTTTTAACCTAACTAAGCGGTACTTCCGGTATTTGCTCTGCTTCCTGTCTTTTGAGTCTCTCAGGTTTATCCTATCCAAGAGGTACATCCGGTATTTGCAGTGCTTCCCGTCTTTCGAGGCTCTCAAGTGTATCTTATCTAGCGGTACTTCCGGTATTTGCGGTGCTTCCCGTCTTTCGAGTCTCTCATGTGTATGTTATCTAAGAGGTACTTCCAGCATTTGCGGTCGTTCTTGTCTTTCTAGTCTTTCTGGTGTATCCTATCTAAGCGGTACTTCCGGTATTTGCGGTGCTTCAGTCTTTTGAGTCTCTCGGGTGTCTTTTATTTAAATGGTATTTCCGGTATTTGCGGTACCTCCCGTCTTTTGAACTTTCTGTTGTATCCTATCTAAGCGGGAATTCTGGTATTTGCGGTGCTTCCATGATTCGAGTCTCTCCGGTGTATTTTATCTAAGTGGTGCAGCCGGTATTTGTGGTGCTTCCTGTCTTTCGAGTCTCTCAGGTGTATACTATATAAGGAGTACTTCCGGTATTTGCGGTGCTTCTCGTCTTTCGAGTCTCTCAGGTGTATTCCATGTAACCCATGTTTTCAGTGTTTTCAGTGCTTCTTGTCTTTCGAGTCTCTCAGGTATATTCCATCTAACCCATTCTTTCGGTGTTTGCACTGCTTCCCATCCTTTGAGTCTCTCAAGTGTATTCTATCTAAGCGGTACTTTTGATATTTGCGGTGCTTCCTGTCTTCGAGACTCTATATAAGCGGTACTTTCAGTATTTGCGGTCCTTACCGTATTTCGAGTCTCTCAGGTATATCTTTTCTAAGCGGTACTTCCGGTTTTGATATGCTTCCCGTCTTTCAAGTTTCTCAGGTGTATATTATCTAAGCGATACTTTCGGTATTTGCAGTGCTTATCGTCTTTACAGTTTCTCCGGTGTATCCAATCTAAGCGGTACTTCTCATATTTGCGGTGCTTCCCTTCTTTTGAGTCTTTCTGGTGTAATCTATTTAACCCGTATTTCCGGTATTTGCGGTGCTTTCCATCTTTTAAATTTCTCAGGTGTATCATATTTAAGCAATACTTTTGTTTTTTCAGTGCTTCTTGTATTTCGAGTCTCTCAGGTGTATCTTATCTAAGCGGTAAGTTTGGTATTTTCTGTGCTTCCCATCTTTTGAATCTCTCAGGTGTATTTTTTAAGCAGTACTTCTGGTATTTTCGGACTTCCTGTCCTTCGAGTCTCTCAGTTGTATCCTATCTAAACGGAACTTTGGGTATTTACGGTGATTTTCCTCTATTGAGTCTATCTGGTGTATCCTATTTAACTTGTGTTTCCGGTAATATTGGTGCTTCCCGTCTTTCGAGTCTCTCAGGTGTATCCTATCTAAGCGGTACTTTCGGTATTTGCAGTGCTTCCTGTCTTTCAAGTCTCTCAAGGGTATCCGATCTCAGCAGCACTTCTAGTATTTGCGATGCCACTCTTCTTTTGAGTCTCTCAGAAGTATCATAGCTAAACTGTACTTCCAGTATTTGCGGTATTCTCATCTTTCGTGTATCTCATGTCTATCCCTTCGAAGTCATACTTCCGGTTCTTGTGCTGTTTCCCATCTTTCGAGTCTCTCAGATCTATCTGATCTAAGTGGTAATTTCAGTATTTCAGTGATACCCATCTTTGGGGTCTCACAGTTGTATTCTTTATAAACGGTACTTCCGGTATTTGCGGTTCTTCTTGTCTTTCGAGTCTATCAGGTGTATCACATCTAAGCGATACTTCCGGTATTTGCGGTACTTCCATGTTTCGAGTCTCTCAGGTGTATCCTATCTAAGAGGTACTTCTCGCATTTGCGATGCTTCACATCTTTGATTCTTCCAGGTGTATTCTATTTAAATGGTATATCTGATGTTTAAGGTTCTTTCCTTCTATTAAGACTCTCATGTGCATTTGATCTAATCAGTACCTTTGGTATTTGCGATGCTTCCCATCTTTCAAGAGTCTCGTCTGTATTCTATGTAAGCAGTACTACCGGTATTTGCGATGCTTCCCATATTTCGAGTCTCTCATGTGTGTTCTTTCTAAACCATCTTTCCGGTATTTTTGGTGGTTACCGACTTTCGAGTCTCTCAGTTGCATCCTCTCAAAGCATGAATTTCCAGGAATTGCGGTGCTTCCCATCCTTCGAGTCTCTCAGGTGTATCCTATCTAAGCGGTAATTCGAGTGTTTACAGTGCTTCCCGTCTTTCGAGTCTCTCAAATGTATCCTATTTAAGTGGTACTTTCGTTATTTGTGGTGCTTTTTTTTTTCCGAGTCTTTCAGGTGTATTCTATGTAAACGGTACTTCCGGTATTTGCGATGCTTTCCATATTTCGAGTCTCTCAGGTGTATTCTACTTAAACGGTATTTATGGTATTTGCGGTGATTCCCGTCTTATAAGTGTCTCATGTGTATCCTATTTAAGCGGTACTTCTAGTATTTGCAGTGCTTCCATCTTTCGAGTCTCTCACGCATATCCTATCTAAGGGTTACTTCCGGGATTTGCGGTGGTTCCCGTCTTTCGAGTCTTTCATGTGTATCTTAACTAAATGGTACTTCCGGTATTCATGGTGCTTTTTGTCTTTTGAGTCTCTCAGTTGTATCTTATCTAAACGTTACTTCCAGTATTGTCGTTCCTTCCGTGTTTCGAGTCTCTCAGGTGTATCCTATCTAAGTAGTATTTCCGGTATTTGCGGTGGTTCCTGTTTTTCGAGTCTTTCAGTTGTATCCTATATAAACGGTACATCCTGTATTTGCGGTGCTTCCGTGTTTCGAGTCTCTCAGGTGTATCCTATCTAAGCTGTACTTCCGGAATTTCTTCTCTTCCCGTCTTTTGAGGCTCTAAGGTGTATCCTATCAAAGCGGTACTTCCAGTATTTGCTGTGCTTCCGTCTTTTGAGTCTCTCAGTTGTATCCTGTCTAAGCAGTACTTCCGGTATTTGCAGTGCTTTTCATCTTTTAGTCTCTCACGTGTATCCTATCTAAGCTGTACTTCCGGTATTTTCAGTGCTTCCTGTCTTTCGAGTCTCTCAGGTGTATCCTATTTAAGTGGTACTTCCGGTATTTGTGGTGCTTTCATGTTTTGAGTCGCTAAGGTGTATCCTATTTAAGCAGTACTTCCGGTATTTGCAGTGCTTCCAGTATTTCGAGTCTCTCAAGTGTATCCTATCTAAGCGGTACTTCCGGTATTTTGGTGCTCTTTGCCTTTTGAGTTTCTCAGGTGTATCCTATCTAAGGAGTACTTTCGTTATTTGCGGTCCTCCCCTTTATTTGAGTCTCTTAGTTTTATCCGATCTAAGCGGTACTTCCGATATTTGCGGTGCGTCCTATTTTTCGAGTCTCTCAGGTGTATGCTATCTAAGTGGTACTTTCAGTAATTACGGTACTTCTTGTTTTTCAAGAGTCTCACGTGTATTCTATCTAAGCAGTACTTCTGGTATTTCCGATGCTTCCGTGTTTTGAGTTTCTCAGCTTTGTCCTATCTAAGCCATACTTCCGGTATTTGCGGTGCTTCCCTCATTTGAGTTTCTCAGATGTATGCTATCTAAAAGGACATTCCAGTAGTTGCGGTGCTTCCTGTCTTTCGAGTCTCTCAGGTGTATCCTATATAAGCATTACTTCTTTTATATATGGTGCTACTTGTCTTTCAAGGTTCTTAGAAGTATTGTAACTAGCGCTATTTCTGGTATTTGCGGTGATTCCCGTCTTTCGAGTATCTCAGGTGTATCCCTTTGAGTGGTATTTTTGGTATTTGCGGTGCTTCTTGTTCTTCGACTCTCTCAGGTGTATTCTTTCTAAGCAGTACTTTCGGGATTTGCAGTGCTTCCCGTCCTTCGAGTCTCTCAAGTGTATACTACCTAAGCGGTACTTCCATTATTTGCGGTGCTTCCCATCTTTCGAGTCTCTCAGGTGTACCTATCTAACCATTACTTCCGGTATTTTGGTGTTTTCGTGTTTCGAGTCTCCCAGGTGTTACTACCGGGATTTGCCATACTTCCCGTTTTTTGAGTCTCTCAATTGTATCCTATCTAAGCGGCAATTTTGTTATTTGTGGTGCTTTTTGTCTTTCGAGTCTCTCAGTTGTATCCTATCTAAGCGGTACTTCTGGTTTTTGTGGTGCTTCTCGTCATTCGAGTCTGTCAGGTATATCTTATCTAAGCGGTACTTCCTGTATTTTAGGTTCTTGTCGTCATTCGAGTCTCTTAAGTGTATTTTATCTAAGTGGTACTTCTGGTATTTGCGGTGCTTCCTGTCTTTTAAGTCTCTCAGGTGTATCCTATCTAAGCGGTACTGCAGGGATTTGCGGTGCTTTCATGTTTTGAGTCTCTCACGTGTATCCTATCTCAGTGTTGCTTCTGGTATTTGCGGTGGTTCTCGTCTTTCGAGTCTTTCAGATGTATTCTATCTAAACAATACTTCTGATATTTGCGGTGCTTCTGTGCCTCGAGAGTCTCACGTGTATTCTATCTAAGCAGTTTTTTTGGTATTTGCGTTGCTTCCATCTTTTAAGTCTGGTGTATCCTATCTAAGACATACTTCTGGTATTTCCGGTGCTTCCCGTCTTTCGAGCCTCTCAGCTGTATCATATCTAATTGGTCCTTCCGGAATTTGTGGTGCTTTCGTCTTTCGAATTTTTCAGGTGTATCCTATCTAAGCGGTACTTCCAGTATTCGCTGTGTTTCCCGTCTTTCGAGTTTCTAAGGTGTATTCTACCTAAGCGGTACTTCCGATATTCGCGGTGTTTCCCGTCTTTCGAGTTCCTCAAGTGTATCTTATTTAAGCTCTATTTCCGTATTTTCGGTGCTTCCCATCTTTCAAGTCTCTCAGGGGTATTTTATCTATGCGGTACTTCTGGTATTTGTGGTGCTTCCCGTCTTTCTATTCTCTCAGGTGTATTTTATCTATGTGGTATTCCAGTATTTGCGGTGCTTTCTGTCTTTCGAGTCTCTCAGGTGTATCCTATCTAAGTGTGACTTCCGTTAGTTAAAGTGCTTTTGTGTTTCAAGTCTAACAGGTGTGTCCTATTTATGCACTACTTCCAGGATTTTCAGCTCTTCTCGTCTTTCGAATCTCAAGTGTATCCGATCTAAACGGTAGTTCTGGTATTTGCAGATCTTCTCGTCTTCCGAGTCTCGCAGAAGTATAATAACTAAGCTGTACTTTCATTTTTTGTGGTGATTCTTGTCTTTCGTGTTTCTCATTTGTATACCTTCGAAGCCGTAATTTTGGTATTTGCGGTGTTTCTCGTTTTTCAAGTCTCTCAGGTGTATCCAATCTAAGCGGTACTTCCGTTATTGCAGTGTTACCCATCTTTGGAGTCTCTCAAGTGTATTGTTTTAAACAATATTTTCAGTTTTTGCAGTGCTTCCTGTCTTTTGAGTCTCTCAGGTGTATCATATCTAAGTGGTGCTTTTGGTATTTGTGGTGCTTCCCGTCTTTCGAGTCTCGCAAGTGTATCTGATCTAAACGGTACCTGCGTATTTTCGGTGCTTTCCATCTTTCGAGTCACTCAGGTATATTTTGTCTAAGCGATACTTTTGGTATTTGCGGTGCTTCCTGTTTTTCAAGTCTCTCATGTGTATCAAACCTAAGCGGTACTTCTTGTATTTTCAGTGCTTCACTTATTTTGAGTCTCTCAATGAGTTCTATCTAAGTGGTACTTCTGGTATTTGTGGTGCATTTTGTCTTTCGAGTCTCTCAGGTGTATCCAATTTAAGTGTTACTTCCGGTAATTGCCGTCGTTTCGTGTTTCGAGTCTCCCCTTGTATCTTATCTAAGCGGTAATTTCGGGATTTGCGGTGCTTCTCCTCAGTCGGGTCTCTCGAGTGTGTCCGATCAAAGTGGCACATCTGGTACTGGCTTTGCTTCTCATCTTTCGAGTCTCTCAGAAGTATCATAACTAGGCAGTACATCCGGTTTTTGCGATGCTTCACGTCTTTCAAGTTACTCAGGTGTATCCTATCAAAGCATTACTTCTGGTATTTTCGTTGCTTTCTGTCCATAGAGTCTTTCAGGTGTATACTAATTAAGCGTTACTACCCTTCTCTCGAGTTTCTCACCTACCATATCTAAGCGATACTTTCGTGATTTACGGTTCTTCTCTTATTTCGCCTCTCTCAGGTGTATTCTATCTAAGCGGTACTTCCAGTATTTCTGGTGCTTCCTGTCTTTAGAGTCTTTCAGGTGTATCTTATCTAAGCGGTACTTCCGAAATTTGTGGTGCTTCCTGTCCTTTGTTTCTCTCAGATGTATCCTATCTAAGCGGTACTTCCAGTATTTGCGGTGCTTCCTGTCTTTAGAGTCTTTCCGGTGTATCCTATCGAAGCGTTACTTCCGGAATTGCGGTGCTATCCTTCTCTCGAGTCTGTCAGTGTATCCTAAATAAGCGGTACTTCTAGTATTTGCGGTGCTTCCCGTCTTTTGTGTCTCTCATGTGTATTCTTTCTAAGCGGTACTTCCGGTATTTGCGGTGCTTCTTTTTTTGTGTGTTTCTCAGGTGTATCCGAATTAGTGGTACTTATGGGATTTACAGTGCTTCTCGTCTTTCAAGTATCTCAGGTGTATCCTATCTAAGCGGTATTTCTAGTATTTGCTGTGCTTCCCGTCTTTAAGATTCTCAGGTGTACCTTATCTATGTGGTACTTCCGGTATTTGAAGTGCATCTCGTCTTTGAAGACTTTCAGGTGTATTCTCTCTAAGCCGTACTTTCGGTATTTGCAGTGCTTCCCGTCTTTCGAGTCTCTCAAATGTATTTTATCTAAGTGGTCCGTTCTCTATTTGAAGGACTTCCCGTCCTTCGAGTCTCATAAGTGTATCCTATCTAAGCGGTACTTCCAATATTGGCGGTGCTTCCCTTCTTTCGAGTTACTCAGGTGTATCCTATCTAAGCAGTACTTCGGGATTTGCGATGCTACTCATCCTTCGAGTCTCTCAGGTGTATTCTATCTAAGCAGTACTTTCGGGATTTGCGGAGCTTCCCGTCATTCGAATCTCTCAGGTATATTCTATCTAAGCATTACTTCCGTGATTTGCGGTGCTTTCCATCTTTCGAGTCTCTAACATGTATCCTATCTAAGCCATACTGACGGTATTTGCGGTGCTTCCCATCTTTTGAGTCTCTCTGGTGTATCCGATCTAAGCGGTACTTATGGCATTTTCGATTCTTCCTGTCTTTCGCGTCTCTAAGGTTTAAGCTCTGAAAGAGGTTTTTTTGGGTTTTTTGCTCCTTCCGGTATTTCGAGTCTCTCAGGTGTGTTCTGTCAAAGCGGACCTTTTGGTCTTTCCAGTTTTTCTGGACTTTCGGTCTCCCGAGTATCTTTACTAAGCCATCCTTCTTATCTTTTGGTCCTTCTGGTCTTTCGAGTCTCTCAGGTGTATCTTACCTAAGGGGAACTTCCGGAATTTTTGGTGCTTCCCGTCTTTCGAGTCTCTCAGTGTAACCTACTCAAGGAATACCTCAGGTATTTGTGATGCTTCACGTCTTTCGAGTCTCTCAGGTGTATCCTATCTAAGCTGTACTTCCGGTATTTGCGGTGCTTTCTGTCCATCGAGTCTTTCAGGTGTATATTAACTAAGCGTTCCTTCTGGTATTTGTGGTGCAACCCTTCTCCCGAGTCTCTCACCTATTCTATCTAAGCAGTACTCCCGGTATTTGCGGAGCTTCTTGTTTTTTGAATCTCTCAAGTGTATCCTATCTAAGCGGTACTTTCAGTATTTGCCGGGCTTCCCATTTTTCGAGTCTCTCAGGTGTCTCCTATCTAAGCGGTCCTTACGGTATTAGCGGAACTTCGCGTTTTTCGAGTCTTTCAAGTGTATCCTATCTAAGCAGTACTTCCAGTATTTGCGGGGCTTCGTCTTCAAGTTTTTCAGGTGTATCTTATCTAAGCGGTACTTCCAGTACTTGCAGTGCTTCCTGTCTTTCAAGTCTCTCAGGTGTTTAATATCTAAGCGGTACTTCCGGTATTTTGGGTGCTTCTCGTCTTTCGCGTCTCTCAGGTTTAACTTATCAAGCGGTTCTTTGGGTCTCTTTGGTCCTTCCGGTCTTTCGATCCTCTCAGGTGTATCCTGCCTAGGCGGTTTTTTCGTTTCTCTTGGTACTCCTGGTATTTTGTCTCTCAGGTGTATTCTATTTAAGCAGTATTTCCTGTATTTGCAGTACTTTTCGTCTTTTGAGTCACTCTGATGTATCCTATCTAATCGGTGCTTCTGGTATTCACGGTGCTTCCTTGTTTCGAGTTTCTAAGGTGTATTTTATCTAAGCAGTGCAGCTGGTATTTGTGGTGCTTCCCATCTTTCGAGTCTCTCAGGTGATTTCTATCTAATCAGTACTTGCGGTATTTGCGGTGCCTCAACTCTTTCGAGTCTCTCAGCTTTATCATATCTAAGTGGTAGTTCCGGAATTTGTGGTGCTTCTGTCTTTTGAGTCTCTGAGGTGTATCATATCTAAACATTACTTCCGATATTTACGGTTCTTTCTGTCTTTCGACTCTCTCACGTGTATCCTACCTAAGCCATACTGCCGGTATTTGCGGTACTTCCCGTCTTTCGAGTTTCTCAGGTGTATCCGATCTAAGCGGTACTTCCATTATTTTCTGTTCTTCCCGTCTTTCTCGTCTCTCCGGTTTAAGCTATGAAAGCGGTCCTTTGGGTATTTTTGTTTTTTCCGGTATTTCGAGTCTCTAGGTGTGTTTTGTCAAAGCAGACCTCTTGGTCATTTCTGTTATTCTGGAATATTGGTCTCCCGACTATCTTTACTAAGCGGTCCTTCCTAACTTTTTGAGTCTCTCAGGTATATCTTATCTAAGAGTTACTTCCGGGATTTGTGGTCGTTCCTGTCTTTCGAGTCACTCAGGTGTATCCTATCCAAGCGGTACTTCCGGTATTTGCGGTACTTCCCGTCTTTCGCGTCTCTCAGGTTTATCCTATGAAAGTGGTCCTTTGGGTCCTTTTGTCCTTCAGTTCTTTCAAGGCTTTCAGGTGGATCCTGCCTAAGCGGCTCTTCTGATTCTTCTGGAACCCCTCCTACTTAGAGTTTTTCAGTATATCCTGTCTAAGCCATCATTCCGGTTTTTCTGATTCTTCCGGTATTTCGAGTCTCTCAGTTGTGTTCTGTACAGCGGACCATCCGATCTTTCTGGTTTTTCTGGACTTTGGATGTCCTGAGTATTTTACTAAGCGGTCCTTTTTTTCTTTTTTCTACTTCTGGTTTTTTGAGTCTCTCAGGTGTATCTTATCTAAGCGGTACTTCCGGGATTTTTGGTGCTTCCCGTCTTTCAAGTCTTTCAGGTGTATCCTATCCAAGCGGTACTTCTGGTATTTCAGGTGCTTTCTGTCCATCGAGTCGTTCAGGTGTATACTAACTAAGCATTACTTCCGGTATTTGCGGTGCAACCCTTCTCTCAAGTCTCTCACCTATTCTATCTAAGCGGTACTTCCGGTATTTGCAGGGCTTCCGTTTTTTTGAGTCTCTCAAATGTATCCTATCTAAGCTGTACTTCTGGTATTTGCGGAGCTTCCCGTTTTTTGATTCTATCAAGTGTATCCTATCTAAGCGGTACTTTCGCTATTTGCAGTGCTTCCCGTCTTTGAGGTCTCTCAGGTGTATAATATCTAAGCGGTATTTCCGGTATTTGCTGTGCTTCCCGTCCTTCATATTCTCAGGTGTACCTTATCTAAGCCGTATTTCCGGTATTTGAAGGGCTTCCCATTTTTAGAGTTTCTCAGGTGTATCCTATCTAAGCGGTACGTTCGCTATTTAAAGAATTTTCCGTTCTTCGTGTCTCTCAGGTGTATCCTATCTAAACTGTACTTCCGATATTTGCGGTGTTTCGCGTCCATCGAGTCTTTCAGGTGTATCCTCTCTAAGCGGTACTTCGGGTATTTGCTTGGCTACTGTCTTTTGAGTATGTCTGGTGTATCCTATTTAACCAGTATTTCTGGTATTTAGGTACTTTCAGTATTTATGGTGCTTCCTTTTTTCAAGTCTCTCAGGTGTATTTTTTCTAAGTGGAGCTGCCGGTATTTGCGGTGTTTTATGTCTTTCGAGTTACTTAGGTGTATCCCATATAAGCAGTAATCCACTATTTACGGTGCTTCCGTGTTTCGCTTCTCTCTGGTGTATTTTATCTAAGTGGTTCAGCCGGTATTTGCGGTGCTTTCCATCTTTTGAGTCTCTCAGGTGTATTCTATCTAATCAGTACTTGCGGTATTTGAGGTGCTTTCCGTTTTTTGAGTCCCTCAGGTGTACCCTATCTAAGCGGTACTTCCGGTATTTGCGGAGCTTTTCGTTTTTTGAGTCTTTCAGGTGTATCCTATCTAAGCCATACTTCCGGTACTTGGGTGATCCCCGTCTTTCGAGTATCTCATGTGTATCCTAGCTAAGCGGTACTTCCAATATTTGCGGTGCATCCCGTCTTTCGAGCCTACAGGTGTACCCTGCCTAAGCGGTTCTTCCGTTTTTTTTGATACTCTCAGTATTTTGAGTCTTCCAAGGATTATACTATCAAAGCCGTCCTTCTGATCTTTTTGATCCTTCCGTTTTTTAAGGTCTCACAGATGTATTCTGTCTAAGCGGACCTTCCGGTCGTACTGGTTTTTCTCGACTTTCGGTCGCCCAGTTGTATCTTAGCTAAGCGGTATTTCCAGGATTTATGGTGCTTCCCGTCTTTCGAGTCTCTATGGTGTATCGTATCTAAGCGGTACTTCCAGTATTTGCTGTGGCTCCCATCTTTGGAGTCTCTCAGGTGTATTCTATCTAAGCAGTACTTCCGGTATTTACAGTGCTTTCCCTCTTTAGAGTCTCTTATGTGTATTTTTTCGAAACGGTACGTTGCTATTTGAAGGACTTCCCGTCTTTCGAGTCTCTCAGGTGTATCCTGTCTAAGAGGTACTTCCGGTTTTGCCATGCTTCCCCTCTTTCAAGTGTCTCAGATGTATCCTATCTAAGCGGTAGTTTTCGTATTTGCGATGTTTCCGTCTTTCGAGTCTCTCAGGTGTATCCTAGATAGTGGTAGTTCTGGTATTTGCGGTGCTTCCCGTGTTTCGAGTCTCTCAGCTGTATTATATCTAAGTTGTACTTCCGTACATTGTGCTGCTTCCGTCTTGCGAATCTCTCAGGTGTATCAAATCTAAATGGTACTTCCGGTATTTCCAGTGCTTCTCTACTTTCGAGTCTCTGAGGTGTTTTCTATAAGCAGTACTTCCGGTATTTACGATGCTTCATGTCTTTTGAATCTCTCAGGTGTATACTATCTAAGCAGTATTTCCGGTATTTGCAGTGCTTCCTGTCTTTCGAGTCTCTCTGATGTATTCTATCTAAGCAGTTCTTCCGGGATTGAGGTGCTTCCCGTCTGTCAAGTCTCTCAGGTGTATCCTATCTAAGCCATACTGCAAGTATTTGCGGTGCTTCCTGTCTTTCCAGTCTCTCAGGTTTATCCGATCTAAGCGGTATTTCAGGTATTTTCAGTGCTTCCCATTTTTCGGGGCTCTCAGGTTTAACCTATGAAAGCAGTCCTATGGGTCATTTTGGTCTCTCCGTTCTCTGAGGTGTATTCTGCCTAAGTGGTTCTTCTGGTTCTTTTGGTACTCCTCATACTTAGATTCTCTCAGAATATCCTGTATAAGCCGTCCTTCCGGTCTTTCTGATTTTTCCGGTATTTCGAGTCTCTCAGTTGTGTTCTGTCCAAGCGGACCTTCCGATCTTACCAGTTTTTCTGGACTTTAGGTCTCCTATGTATCTTTACTAAGCGGTCCTTTCTATCATCTTGGTCCTTCTGGTCTTTCGAGTCTCTCAGCTGTATCCTATCTAAGCGGTACTTTCGGGATTTGTGGTGCTTCCCGTCTTTAGAGTCCCTCAGGTGTATCCTATGGAAGAGGTACATCTGGTATTTGTGATGCTTCACGTCTTTCGAGTCTCTGGTGTATCCTATCTAAGTGATACTTCCGGTTTTTCCGGTGCTTTTTGTCCATCGAGACTTTCAGGCTTTCAGGTGTATACTAGCTAAGCGTTACTTTCGGTATTTGCTGGGCAACCCTTCTCTCGAGTCTCTCACCTATTCTATCTAAGCGATAATTCCAGTATTTGCGGTGCTTCCCGCCTTTCACGTTTCTCAGGTGTATCCTATCTAAGCAATACCCTCGGTATTTGCAGTGCTTCCCTTCTTTAAAATATCTCAAGTGTATCCTATCTAAGCAGTACCTCCGGTATATGCGGTGCTTCCCATCTTTCGAGTCTCTCATCCGTATACTGTCTAAGCGGTACTTCTGGTATTTGCGTGCTTCACGTCTTTCGCGTCTCTAAGTTGCATCCTATCTAAGCGGTACTTCCGGTATTTGCGATGCTTCCCGTCTTTCGAGTCTTTTTCATGTATTCTATCTAAGCGGTGCTTCCGGTATTTGCGGTGCTTCTCGTTTTCGAGCCTCTCAGTTGCATTCTATCTAAGCGGTACTTCCGGTATTTGCAATACTTCCTGTTTTTCGCGTCTCTCAGGTATATCCTATCTAAGTGGTACTTCCGGTATTTGCGGTGCCTCCTGTCTTTCGATCTCTCATGTGTATACTATTTAAGCGGTATTTTCTATATTTCCAGGACTTTTTGTCATTGAGTCTCTCTCTGATATTTTATCTAAGCGGTACTTCCGGTATTTGTGGTGCTTTCTTGTATCAAGTCTCTCAGTGTATAATATCTTAGCAAACTTACAGTATTTGCGGTGCTTCCGTGTTCTGAGTCTCTCAGGTGTATCCTGTCTAAGCGGTACTTCCGGTTTTGCGATACTTTTCATCTTTCGAGTGTCTCAGGTGGATCCTATCTAAGCGGTAGTTTTCGTATTTGACGTTTCCGTCTTGAGTGTCTCAGGTGTATCCTAGCTAGCGGTAGTTCCGGTATTTGCGGTGCTTCCTGTCTTTTGAGTCTCTCAGCTGTATCATATCTAAGTTGTACTTCCGGACATTGTGGTGCTTCCGTCTTGCGAATCTCTCAGGTGTATCAAATCTAAACGGTACTTCTGGTATTTGTGGTACTATTCTACTTTCGAGTCTCTCAGGTGTATACTATATAAGCAGTACTTCTGGTATTTACGATGCTTTCCGTCTTTCGAATCCTTCAGGTGTATACTATCTAAGCAGTACTTCCGGTATTTGTGGTGCTTCCTTTCTTTCGAGTCTCTCTGATGTATTCTATCTAAGCAGTTCTTCCGGGAATGCGGTTCTTCCCGTCTGTCGAGTCTCTCAGGTGTATCCAATCTAAGCCATACTGCCAGTATTTGCGGTGCTTCCCGTCTTTCCAGTTTCTCAGGTTTATCCGATCTAAGCGGTACTTCCGGTATTTTCGGTGCTTCCCATTCTTCGGGGCTCTCAGGTTTACCTATGAAGGCGGTCCTATGGGTCATTTTGGTCTCTCCGTTCTCTGAGGTGTATTCTGCCTAAGTGGTTCTTCTGGTTCTTCTGGTACTCCTCGTACTTAGATTCTCTCAGAATATTCTGTCTAAGCGGTCCTTCCGGTCTTTCTTATCCTTCCGGTATTTCGAGTCTCTCAGTTGTGTTCTGTCCAAGCGGACCTTCCGATCTTACCAGTTTTTCTGGACTTTAGGTCTCCTATGTATCTTTACTAAGCGGTCCTTCCTATCTTCTTCGTCCTTCTGGTCTTTCGAGTCTCTCAGCTGTATCCTATCTAAGCGGTACTTTCGGGATTTGTGGTGCTTCCCGTCTTTAGAGTCTCTCAGGTGTATCCTATGCAAGAGGTACATCCGGTATTTGTGATGCTTCACTTCTTTCGAGTCTCTGGTGTATCCTATTTAAGTGGTACTTCCGGTTTTTCCGGTACTTTCTGTCCATCGAGACTTTCAGGCTTTCAGGTGTATACTAACTAAGCGTTACTTCTGGTATTTGCGGTGCAACCCTTCTCTCGACTCTCTCACCTATTCTATCTAAGCGGTAATTCCGGTATTTGCAGTGCTTCCCTTCTTTAAAGTATCTCAAGTGTATCCTATCTAAGCAGTACCTCCGGTATATGCGGTGCTTCCCGTCTTTCGAGTCTCTCAGCCATATACTGTCTAAGCGGTACTTCTGGTATTTGCGTGCTTCACGTCTTTCGCGTCTCTAAGTTGCATCCTATCTAAGCGGTACTTCCGGTA
The DNA here is from genome assembly GCA_030015415.1 of Cynopterus sphinx. Classification (NCBI taxonomy): domain Eukaryota; kingdom Metazoa; phylum Chordata; class Mammalia; order Chiroptera; family Pteropodidae; genus Cynopterus; species Cynopterus sphinx. Next base: position 25,926,274 of record CM057393.1, on the reverse strand, counting down.
TTTGCGATGCTTCCCGTCTTTCGAGTCTTCCTCGTGTATCCTATTTAAGCGGTACTTCTGGTATATATGATGCTTCCTGTCTTTAGCGTCTCTCAGGTGTATCCTATCTGAGTTGTGCTTCTGGTATTTGCGGTGCTTCCTGTCTTTGAGTCTCTCTGTTGCGTCCTATCTAATCGGTACTTCCAGTATTTGCGGTGCTTCCTTGTTTCGAGTCACTAAGGTGTATTTTCTCTAAGTGGTGCAGCCGGTATTTGCGGTGCTTCCCATCTTTCAAGTCTCTCAGGTGTATCCGATCTAAGCGGTACTTCAAGTATTTGCGGTGCTTCCCGTCTTTTAAGTCTCTCAGGTGTATCCTATCTAAGGAGTACTTCCGGTATTTGCGATGCTTCCCGTCTTTCGAGTCTCTCAGGTGTATACTATCTAATCAGTGCTTCCGGTATTTGCAGGGCTTTCCGTCTTTAAGTTTCTCACGTGTACCTTATCTAAGCGGTACTTCCAGTATTTGCGGTGCTTCCCTTCTTTCAGTCTCTCAGGTGTATAATATCTAAGCAGTACTTCCGGTATTTTCGGTGCTTCCCGTCATTCGCAACTCTTTGTTTTAACCTATAAATAAGGTCCTTTGGGTGTTTTTGGTCCTTCCAGTCGTTCAAGCGTCTCAGGTGTATCCTGCCTAAGCGGTTCTTCCGGTTCTTTTGGTACTCCTGGTATTTCGTGGCTCACATTTTATCCTGTCGAAGCCGTCCGTCCCGTATTTCCGATTTTTCCGGTATTTCGAGTCTCTCAGGTGTGTTCTCTTTAATCGAACCTCCCGGTCTTTCCAGTTTTTCTGGACTTTCAGTCTCCCAGTCTATCATTTCTAAGCGGTCATTCCTGTCTTTTCGGTCCTTCTACTTTTTCGAGTCTCTCACGTTTATCTTATCTAAGCGGTACTTCCAGGATTTGCGGTGCTTCCCGTTTTAGAGTCTCTCAATTGTATCCTATCGAAGGAGTACTTCTGGTATTTGTGGTGTATCCCGTATTTCGAGCCTCTCAGGTGTATCCTCCCTATGTGGTTCTTCCGGTTCTTTTGGTACTCCTGGTATTTAGAGGCTCTCAGTTTATCCTGTCTAAACCGTCCTTCCGTTCTTTTTGTTTATTCCAGTATTTCGAGTCTCACAACTGTGTTCTGTTCTAGCAGACCTTCTGGTCGTACCAGTTTTTATGGACATTCGATTTTCCAGTTGTATCTTTTCTAAGCGGTCCTTTCTGTCTTTTTGGTCCTTCTGGTCTTTCGAGTCTCTCAGGTGTATCTTATCTAAGCGGTACTTCCGAAATTTATGGTGCTTCCTGTCTTTCAAGTATCTTAGGTGTATCCTTTCTAAGTGGTACTTCTGGTATTTTCGGGGCTTCCCAACTTTCGAGTCTCTCAGGTGTATTCTATCTAAGGGGTACTTCCGGTATTTGCTGTGCTCCCCGTCTTTCGAGTTTCTCAGGTGTATCCTATTTAAGCGGTACGTTCGCTATTTAAAGGACTTCTCGTTCTTTGAGTCTCTTAGGTGTATCCTATCTACACGGTACTTCCGATATTTGCGGTGGTTTCGGTCCATCGAGGCTTTCAGGTGTATCCTATCTAAGCGTTACTTTTGTTATTTGCGGTTCTTCCCGAATTTCGAGTCTCTCAGGTTTATCCTATCTAAGCGGTACTTCTGGTATTTGCGGTGTCTCCCGTCTTTCGGGTCTCTCAGCTGTATCATATCTAAGTGGTACTTTCAGAATTTGTGGTGCTTTCGTCTTTCAAGTCTCTCTGGTGTATCCAATTTAAATGGTACCTTTGGTATTTGCTGTGCTTCCTGTCTTTCGATTTTCTCAGTTGTATCTGATCTAATCGGTACTTCCGGTATTTGCGGTGTTTTCCGTCTTTCGAGTCTTTCAGTGTATTCTGTCTAAGCGGTACTTCCAGTATTTGCGGTGCTTCCGTGTTTCAAGTCTCTCAGATGTATCCTGTCTAAGCAGTACTTCCGGTATTTGCGATGCTACTTATGCTTCGAGTATCTCAAGTGTATTTTAACTAAATGGTACTTCAGGTATTGCTGTGCTCACGTCATTTGAGTCTCTTAGTTGTAATCTATTAAAGCGGTACTTTCGGTATTTACTGTGCTTCCCGTCTTTCGAGTCTTTCAGGTGTATCCTATCTAAGAGGTATTTCCGGTATTTGCGGTGCTTCCTGTCTTTCAAGTCTGTCATGTGTAACCTGTCTAAGTGGTACTTCCAGTGTTTGCTGTGCTTCCCGTCTTTAGAGTTTCTCAGGTGTATCCTATCTAATGGTACTTCCGGTATTTTTGGTGCTTCCGTCTTTCAAGTCTATCAGATGTATCATATCTAAGTGGTACTTCCGAAATTTGCGGTGTTTCTCGTTTTTTATTTTCTCAGGTGTATCCTATTTAAGCGTTTCTTTCGGTATTTGCGGTGCTTCCCATCTTTCAAGTCTCTCAGGTGCATACTATCTAAGCCATACCTCCGGAGTTTGCAGTGCTTCCCGTCTTTCGCGTCTCTCAGGTTATCCTATCTAACTGGTGCTTCCAGTATTTGGGTAATTCCCGTCTTTTGAGTCTCTCTGGTGTATCCAATCAACGGGGTATTTCCGGCATTTTCGGTGCTTTTCGTCTTTCACGTCTCTCAGGTTTAACCTATAAAATAGGTCCTTTGGGTTTTTTTGGTTTCTCCGGTCTTTCACGTCTCTCAGGTGTATTCAATCCAAGCGATAATTCCAGTATTTGTGGTGCTATCCTTCTTTTGAGTCTCTCATCTATCCTATTTAAGCGGTACTTTCGCTATTTGCACTGCTTCACGTATTTCGAGTCTCTCAGGTGTTCTATCTAAGCGTTGCTCCGGTATTTGCGGTGCTTCTCGTCTTTCAAGTCCCTCAGTTGTATACGATCTAAGCGGTACTTCCGATATTTGCGGAGCTTCCCGTTTTTCGAGTCTCTCAGGTGTATCCTATTGAAGAGGTATTTCTGGTATTTGTGGAGCTTCTCGTTTTTCGAGTCTTTCAGGTGTGTCCTTTCTAAGCCATTCTTTCGATATTTGCGGTGCTCCCGTCTTACGAGTATCTCAGGTGTATCCTATCTAAGCGGTACTTCTGGTATTTGCGGTGCTTCCCATCTTTAAAGCCTCTCAGGTGTATCCTTCCTAAGCAGTTCTTCCGGTTCTTCTGGTACTCTCGGTATTTCGAGTCTCCCAGGTATATACTGTCTAAGTCGTCCTTCCGGTCTTTCCAATTCTTCCAGTATTTCGAGTTTCACAGGTGTGTTCTGTCCAAGCGGACCTTCCTGTCTTAATGGTTTGTCTGGACTTTTAGTCTCCCTGTTGTATCTTTTCTAAGCGGTCCTTCCTGTCTTTTTGGTCCTTCTGGTCTTTCGAGTCTCTCAAGTGTATCTTATATAAGCGGTACTTCGGGATTTACGGTTCTTCCCATCTTTCGAGTATCTCAGGTGTATCCTATATTCACAGTACTTTTGGTATTTGTGGTGCTTCCCATCTTTTAGTCTCTCAGGTGTATCCTATTTAAGCGGTTCTTCAGGTATTTGCGGTGCTTCACGTCTTTCGAGTTTCTCAGGTTTACCCAATCTAAGTGGTACTTTCAGTATTTTCGGTGCTTCCTGTGTTTGATTCTCTCAGGTTTATCCTATCTAAGCCGTATTTATTGTATTTGCGGTGCTTTCCGTGTTTCGAGTCTCTCAGGTGTTTCCTATCTAAGTGGTACTTTCGGTATTTTCGGAGCTTCCGTGTTTCGTGTCTCTCAGGTGTATCCTATCTAAGTGGTGCTTCCGGTATTTGCGGTTGTTCCCGTCTTTCGAGTCTTTTAGGTTTATCCTTTTTAAACGGTACTTTCGGTATATGAGGATCTTCTTGTCTTTCGTGTCTCTCAGTTGTACCCTATTTAAGCGGTACTTCCAGGACTGCGATGCTTCTTGTCTTTTGAGTCTCTCAGGTGTATTTTGTCTAAGAGGTACTTCCGGAATTTGCGTTGCATCCCGTCTTTCGAGTCTCCCTGGCGTATTTTATTTAAGCGGTACTTCCAGTATTTGCGGTGCTTCCCATATTTCGAGTCTCTCAGGTGTATCCGATCTATGCGGTACTTTCTGTCCCGGCCCGCAGAACGATCAACCGAGGCCCTGGAAACCAAGAAAAGAAGGGGGACAAGAGACGCAAAGAATGGAGACAAGACAGGCTTACTGATCAAGTCTCGTTTATTGGGGGTTCAAGCAGTTGCTTATATGGGATTGGACATAGGGGAAGGAGTTTTTTCTGCTAATGCAGGGTTGCTATGGTGACCTAGCTGTAAGTTGACTCTTCTTCTTATCTATACTTTCCTAAAAGCAGCTTCAAAGGCTCTTCTTTTTAGCTATACTTTCCTGACAGCAGCTATAAAGATTCTTGTCCTTATCTATACTTTCCTAAAAGTGGCTGCAAAGGCTCTTCTCCTAAACTATACTCTCCTGACAGCAGCTATAAAGATTCTTGCTGGACAGCAACTTCAAAGGTTAGAGGTAAAATGGTTAGAAGCAGGGACTGGGCTGAGCTGTGGGAAACAACTCGCATCTTTGCTCTCATGCCATTTGCTTTTCTTCTGTCCGTAAGCTTTTTTCTTATGAACAGCTCCCCACAGGTCCCCCTTTTTTCTTTAATAAAACCAGAAATCTTTGTTCTGGTGTAGATGACTCTGCCTGTCTTAGGAGAAACCCCCACCGCCATAGTCCTTACCCATCATTGGTACATGAAAGTCTTGCAATCATGCCCTGGCTTAGGTTGGTACTAAGCCTGGGGGCTCTTGCCCGTCACTGACTACCAGCCTCTGCCGGGGAAGGGAGCAACAGCCCTTTATTCATCAGAGTAGCCCTGCTCGGCTAACTCTAGTCGGTGATAGTGCACCTGTATGGGCTTTGACAGTATGGCATCAATTTGTTGTTTCACAAAATTAGTGAGCTTCTGAAATGCCCAAGGCCCAAAAGATAAGAGAGGAAGTAGTCTAATAAGTGGACCAAGTAACGAGGGCAAGAGAGTAGTTAGCCAAGGAGAAGCAGAAAACCAGTTATGAAACCAATTTTGTTCCTGTTCTATAATTTGCGTCTGTGTTCTAAATCTTCTCTGACCTTTGCCATCGTATCCCTGACAACTCCTGAATGATCAATATAAAAACAGCATTCTTCCTTTAGGGCTGCACAATGGCCCCCCTGTTTTAACAACAACAAATCTAGGCCTCTCCTATTTTGAAGGACTACCTTAGCAAGTGAGGAAAGGGATTTTTCTAAGTGGGAGTTGGCAGTTTCTAGGCGCTCTAGGTCTTCATCAATGGATAGTCGAAGATTTGAATAGTATCTGTTAGAGAAAATGAGAGAGGTTACTCCAACCCCCAGAACCAGTGGCGCCTAGGCCCAGCAGTACTGCTAGTGTAATAGCAGTTATAAGTTCCCGTTTAACCCTGAGTGTCCCAGGATTAATCTCTGGGAAAGAAGAGTTTTGATAGTTCTAGTTACACAGATTTTTCCTGTTATCTAAAATCTTAATTTACTATCTCAACATGTTTAATAGCTATAAAAATGTGATTATAGTAAATACTAAGATTTAATAACAAGACTATGTATTTACCTAAAATATAGCTATCTAATTATTATAATAGTTTTACTGTCATGGCCTAAATTAGAGCCATGCCCTCTGTTTTTATATAAGCCTCTTGTTTCTGAATAGTCAGGTCTATTCCTGATATTCATGATATATAATATTTTATAATAACTGAAATTATAACTGATATTATTATATAAGAACATATGAATAGCAAAGATACTGACAAATTTCTAAGAACTTGATACAATATCTGAAACACTTGTATTAATAATATATATTTATAAAATATAGCCTAAAAAAGGTTAAGTATTATTTATTACTTGACAATGTTTTTTATGTAATTTAATATATCAAATAGACTGAATTAACTTAATATTTATCTTTTACGAAGTGACAAAACTAAACCTTTGAGATTTTCCAGGGGCCCTTTTGGAAGTCCCAAAGTTATTTTGAGATAAAACAAAAATCCTAGTTAGATTTTGTTGGAAAATTTGTCACAATGTTATAAGGTTTGATCACCCGGTTAAATAGGATTACAGGTCATTATGAAACAATACTTAGGTATCTATTTAACCAATGCAATAATAAAAGATTTCAAAGGTAAATATGACTATAAAAAACCTTAGTGTTCTTAATGTTAAGAAGACTGTTTTTAACTATCAGCATTTAATAGATTAGCAAATCTATGAATATACCAATTTTATAATTTTGTAATCTAGAACAACTAGTAGAATTAGCATACACACTAACTGACGAATAAACACAGGTAGAATAAAACTGTGTTTCTGATAACTTGAAGACACAACTACTTTTCCTTAACTTATAATATTAAACTATTCTTATTACCAAAGATTATCTCAGATCATGTAGATTTGATAAAACAAAAACAAAACATTTGTATTAGTTTCTATTTTTCTGACAATTTTAGGAAGATGTAATTTATCTATAAGGTTCTTATTTTTTTCTAAACCAATTAAAGCAGAGCTCTTTTATTAATTTATTTTCCAATAAAAATAAATTCCAACCTAAACTGAAGAACCAGCCAGAAGGGAGACTTCACTTTTCAGGACTCCGCCCCACAGACACTCCGGAAACACTTAATCAATTCTATGTTTAGTCATTCTTCAGACCTAAATCTCTAACACAAATGCACATTCTCTGCATTGCTTTAAAAGAAACCTATGATTAGCACAGATAATATCTCGCAACTGGAAGGCTGTTTTCAGGTTGAGTAACCCCTCTGATGGCCACTCTGTTTCAAACGTGGGCTAATTTGTCTGGCAGAACCTTTGCAGGGATTGACGCTCTAGCTCTGTAGGCTTGGGCTTGTTTCCTGAAATCCTTAAAATGGTTAAAGAAGTATTGAAAGGGGAGAGGACATAGGATGATTTGTTAGTGAAAACAGGTAAGAAAAGAGAAAATCCCCACAAGAGCCAACTAAGCCAGGGCTAGGATCAGCCTTTCACCTAGCATCCAGTCGGGCAGGGCCACGGAGGCCAGACCTAAGGAAAGAATAAAAATAAGTATAGGAGGGTAGCAGTACATATGGTCAGCCCAGACAAACAGAAGACAGACAAGACAAACTACAGATAACACAAAACGCTAGCGCACCAGAAACCGGAACTAGAACAGGTACAGGGTCAGAGTCTGACGTGTCAGACCGACTGAACTAGGGAAGTATCACTGCGTCCAGCCTTCCACTAGCTAACCAAGGGCCCAATCAGATAGGAACAGAACTGATGCATCTAGGTAGATGCTACTGCGGTATTAATCACCGGTGAAGCTGCTCTAAGTGGCTCGAGCCCAATTACAGTTAAAGTGAAACTTCTTTTCCTCCTGCCCTCCTGAGAAAGGCTGCTTGGTGTCCGGGGCTGAGAAACATCTCTCAGCGGCCGCCCCCTGGACAAAGCAAGTCCTTACTCAAGGTGGCTGGGGGTTTCAGGTTTTAGGAGATCCAGAACAGAAGTTAAAAAAAGAACAGAAGTTAATCTTTTACAAAGCTAGCAGAAACTGGTCATTACAAAGATAAAGGTAGCCAGGGAATTTACTAGTTTTAAACATGGCCTTGCAGATGTTCTTGTTATCTGTACCCTGGAATGTTGCGCTCTTAGCATATGAGAGAGCTCATTGTCACAAGTTTCACAGCAGACACTAAGCAGTTAAAAGTTCTAGGAACTAGGCATTCTTGTCCCAATTAAAAATTGCTAAGGCAAAGACTTCTTTTGTCTAGTTTTGGGACTTTTAATTAACTTTCACCCTTTCCACATTTTAGTAGGCTGTCACATTCCCCACTGGTTTTCAGGCACATATCAAATCTTTGATGTCCTATAAATTGAGGCAACTGAGGTACCCCTGTTACTTGAGTAGATAATACTATTAATTTAACAGCCTGGACTCTCTGTTTAATATACTTTATAAGGCAATTTACTATACATGGCCTAAATAGCAGTCCTAGAGAAGCCCATATTAAAGGTCTTTGTTTTACTAAGGCTAGACTATCTCGAATTATGCCAGAGTAGTTGGCATATAAAAACAGCAGTCTTTACTTAAAGTTATACAATCAAAGTAATATCTATGCTTTATGGACACATTAGTCTTATATGCATGAATTAATACTCAAGATTCTTAGTTCATTTTACAGATTTTGAAACTAAGCTGTTTAAAGGGTTTATAATAGGCTTTTAACAATATGGTACACTAGTAAACAACATTTTATAGCAATTATCTTATGTGAAATCACAAGTAAAAATCAAATTTCTCAATAACAGTTACTAAATTTCTTTATCCAATAGTTTTTATAAAATTTTTAAAAAGCCTAAACACACAAACCTGATTTCTTTGATAGTAGGCGGGTGCATTGTGCTCTTAAAAGAGCTAAGGAAAGGAGGCTTACCTAGTTTTAACTAATTTCTAATTCGAATTTAGTCAATGTTTCCTTTAAAGTCCTATTTATCCTCTTTTCCTGACCTGAATTTTGTGGTCTGTAAGTACAATAAACTTCTACTCTATTCCTGGTGATTTCGCTATAATACTTGGCGTTTTATGAATACCTAATCTCGGCACCTATTCTGATAGGCCCTGAATCTTTTCCTGAGCTTGCTGCAGCTGTAGCTGTTGCATCTGGGCAGCTAATGAAGTGAAAGCATTTTGCAAGTGCTGTAGCTCTGCCCACAAGCAGATCGCGCCCCAGGGGGGCTTCAGTTTCCGCCAAGGCCACAAAGGGAGGAGGCGGGTTGTTCTCCTCTCCCACCTGGCAGCCTCCTCCTCTAGCTGTAGAATTCTCTCCTCCCACGTGGGAGACCCTGGTTCAATGTGTTCAGCGCGAGTTGTTTCTGCACTAACTAATTTGCAGTTGTTAGGTTTTCTGAAGTTAATGGCCACTGATCCACCCAAACAGATGTATTGTCCTTCCAGGATATAGGGTCTGCATGGGGATAGAAATAGAATCTTCATCCTTGGGACAACAAGGCCCTTCACCTACATCTTTTTGTGAACCAGTGTCTAAAGAGGCTATACTATGCTTGAATTCTCTTTCCAAATAAGAAGCTACCTCCCTAAGGACCTCATCAATATCTTCAGTATGATGGTGCACACATAAAAAATCATTAATACAATTCCAAAAAGCAAAGGCAGTCACCGGGACCCTCTCAGGGCCAAATGTCCTATAGTAATCATTAAGCGCGTCACCAACACGCCCCCAACATTTTTCATCAGTTGTCCTTCTTAGGGTAGCCAAGGGCAAACATCCTTTAGAAAATTAAAAAACTTGACCAGATCTTTTTTTTTCTTTTTTTTTTTTAACTTTAACTCTTCGAGTCTGGAGCGAGTCTTTAGACACTCAATAAATCTTTCTTGGACATTGATTTCTTGTCCCATTATGTAAAGGGGAATCAGGAAATACAACCCTTACTCTTTGCGCCTGAAGGGAGACCTAGCAATCGCCTCTGCATGCTAGAGACACTAAAACCTACTCAATTTTCTTGTCCCTTACACATCCCCAATCCACGGGGGATGTCCGCGTACTTCCTCGGTGCTTTCCACAAACCGGGTCCTCTTGTGGCGACCGACTGAATCTGGGCTGCGCAGCCACTTTGGGGTGGACGACTTATCATCTCCCTTTCTTGGATCTTCGGGCCCCACGTTGGGTGCCAGTTGTCCCGGCACGCGAGACGATCAACCGAGGCCCTAGAAACCAAGAAAAGAAGGTGGACAAGAGACGCAAAGAATGGAGACAAAACAGGCTTTCTGATCAAGTCTCGTTTATTGGGGGCTCAAACACTTGCTTATATGGGATCGGACGTGGGGGAAGGGATTTTTTTCTGTGAATGAAGGGTTGCTATGGTGACCTAGCTGTAAGTTGACTCTTCTTCTTATCTATACTTTCCTAAAAGCAGCTTCAAAGGCTCTTCTCCTTAGCTATACTTTCCTGACAGCAGCTATAAAGATTCTTGTCCATATCTCTACTTTCCTAAAAGCGGCTGCAAAGGCTCTTCTCCTTAACTATACTCTCCTGACATCAGCTATAAAAATACTTGCCGGACAGGAACTTTAAAGGTTAGAAGTGCAAAGGTTAGAAGCAGGGCCTGGGCTGAGCTGTGGAAAACAACTCGCATCTTTATTCTCATGCCATTTGCTGTTTTTCTGTCCGTAAGCTTTTTCTTACGAACGGCTCTCCACACTTCCGATATTTGCGGTGCTTCCTGTCTTTCGAGTCTCTCGGTGTATCCGATCTAAGCGGTATATCCGGGATTTGTTGTACTTCCCGTTTTTCGAGTTTCTTAGTTGCAACCTATCTAAGTGGAACTTTCGGTATTTGCGGTGCTTCCCATATTTCGAGTCTCTCAGGTGTATCCTATCCAAGCGACATTTCTGGTAATTGAGGTGCGAACAGTCTCTACAGTCTATCAGGTGAATACTATTTAAGCGATACTTCCAGTATTTGCGGTGGTTCCCGTCTTTCGAGTCTCTCAGGTGTATCCTATCTAAGCGGTATTTCCGGTATTTGCTGTGCCTCCCATCTTTAAGTTTCTCAAGTGTACCTTATCTAGGCGGTACTTCCGGTATTTGCAGTTCTTCCCGTCTTTCGAGTCTCTCAGGTGTATCCTATCTAAGCGGTCCGTTCGCTATTGGAAGGACTTCCCTTTTTTCGAGTCTCTAAGCTGTATCTTATCAAAGTGGTACTTCCAAAATTTATGTTGTGCTTCCGTCTTTCGAGTCTCTCAGGTGTATCCTATCTAAGCGGTACTTATGGTATTTGCGGTGCTTCCTGTCTTTCGAGTTGCTCAAGTGTATCCTATTCAAGCTATATTTCCGGTATTTTCGGTACTTCCTGTCTTTCGAGTCTGTCAAGTGTAAACTATCGAAGTGGTACTTCTACTGTTTGCTGTGCTTCCCGCCTTTAGAGTTTCTCAGGTGTATCCTATCTAACGATACTTCCGGTATTTGGGGTGCTTCCCGTTTTTCGAGTTTCTCAGGAGTATCCTATTCAAGCGGTACTTCCGGTATTTGTGGTGCTTCCGTCTTTCAAGTCTCTCAGATGTATCATATTTAAGCGGTACTTCTGATATTTGCAGTGCTTCCTGTCTTTTAGTCTCTCAGGTGTATGCTATCAAAGCAATACTTTCGGTATTTTCGGAGTTTCTGTGTTTTGAGTCTCTCAGGTGCATCCTATCTAAGCCATACTTCCGAGGTTTCAGTGCCTCCCGTCTTTCGCGTCTCTCAGGTTATTCAATCTAACTGGTGCTTCCGGTATTTGCGGTGCTTCCTGTCTTTCGAGTCTCTCAGGTGTATTCTATTTAAGCGGTATATCCCGTATTTGCGGTACATTCCATCTTTTCAGTCTCTTTCTTGTATCGTATCTAAGCGGTAGTTCCGGTATTTGCGGTGCTTCCCGTCTTTCGAGTCTCTCTGTTGTATCCAATCTAAGGGGTATTTCCGGTATTTTCGGTGCTTTTCGTCTTTCGCGTCTCTCTGGTTGAACCTATGAAATAGGTCCTTGGGTCCTTTTGGTCTTTCCGGTCTTTCGAGTATCTCAAGTGTATCCTTTCAAAGCGGTACTTTTTTTATTGCGGTGTGCTTCGTCTTTCGAGCCTCTCAGGTGTATCCTGCCAAGCGTTTCTTCCAGGTTTTCTGGTATTCTCGGTATTTCGATTCTCCCAGGTATATGCTGTCTAAGCCATCTTTCTGGTCTTTCCGATCATTCTGGTATTTCGAGTCTCACAGGTGTATTCTGTCCAAGCGGACCTTCCGGTTTTACCGGTTTGTCTGGACTTTCAGTCTCCCTGTTGTTTCTTTTCTAAGTGGTCCTTCCTGTCTTTTTGGTTTTTCTGGTATTTTGAGTCTTTCAGGTGTATCATATCTAAGCGGTACTTCTGGTATTTTTGGTGCTTCCCGCCTTTTGAGTCTCTCGGGTGTATTCTATCTAAGCGGTCCTTTCGGTATTTGCTGTGCTTCCCATCTTTCCAGGCTCTCAGATGTATCCTATCTAAGCGGTACGTTCGCTATTTAAAGGACTTCCCGTCCTACGAGTCTCTCAGCTGTATGTTATCAAAGCGGTAATTCCGGAATTTTTGTTGTGCTTCCGTCTTTCAAGCCTCTCAGGTGTATCCTATCTAAGCGGTACTTACGGTATTTGCGGTGCTTCCCGTATTTCGAGTATCACAAGTGTATTCTATTCAAGCTGTACTTCTGGTATTGTCGGTGCTTCCCGTTTTTCGAGTCTCTCAGGGGTATCCTATCTATGTGGTACTTCTGATATTTGCGCTGCTTCCCGTATTACGAGTATCTCAGGTGTATCCTATCTAAGCAGTACTTCCGGTATTTCCGGTGCTTCCCGTCTTTTGAGTCTGTCATGTGTAACCTATCTAAGTAGTACTTCCAGTGTTTGCTGTGCTTCCCGTCTTTAGAGTTTCTCAGGTGTATCCTATCTAACGGTAATTCCCGTATTTGGGGTGCTTCCCGTCTTTTGAGTCTCTCAGGAGTATCCTATTCAAGCGGTACTTCCGGTATTTGTGGTGCTTTCGTCTTTCAAGTCTCTCATATGTATTATGTCTAAGCGGTACTTACTACATTTCCGGTTTTTCCCGTCTTTTAGTCTCTCAGGTGTATTTTATGAAAGCAATACTTTCGGTATTTTTGGAGCTTCTGTGTTTCGAGTCTCTCACGTGTATTCTATCTAAGTGGTACTTCCTGTATTTGCGGTGCTTCCCGTCTTTTATTTTCACAGGTGTCTCCTATTTAAGCGTTTCTTCCGGTATTTGCGGTGTTTCCCATCTTTCAAGTCTCTCAGGTGCATCCTATCTAAGCCATGCTTCTGGGGTTTGCAGTGCCTCCTGTCTTTCGCGTCTCTCATGTTATCCAATCTAACTGGTGCTTCCGGTATTTGCGGTGCTTCCTGTCTTTCGAGTCTCTCAGGTGTATTTATTTAAGCGGTATTTCCCGTATTTGCAGTACATTCCGTCTTTTGAGTCTCTTTGTTGTATCGTATCTAAGCGGTAGTTCCAGTATTTGCGGTGCTTCCCGTCTTTCGAGTCTCTCTGGTGTATCCAATCTAAGGGGTATTTCCGGTATTTTCGGTGCTTTTCGTCTTTCGCGTATCTCTGGTTTAAACTATAAAATAGGTCGTTTTTGGCCCTTTTGGTCTTTCCGGTCGTTCAAGTCTCCTAGGTGTATTCAATACAAGAGGTACTTCCGCTATTTGCGGTACTTCACGTTTTTTGAGTTTTTCAAGTGTATCCTATCTAAGCAGTACTTCCGGTATTTACGGAGCTTCCTGTCTTTCGAGTCTCTCAGGTGTATCCTATTCAAGAGGTACTTCTGGTATTTGTGGAGCTTCTTGTTTTTCGAGTCTTACAGGTGTGTCCTTTCTAAGCCATTCTTCCGATATTTGCAGTGCTCCCGTCTTTTGAGTAACTCAGGTATATCCTATCTAAGCGGTACTTCTGGTATATGCGCTGCTTCCCATCTTTAAAGCCTCTCAGGTGTATCCTGCTAAGCGGTTATTCCGGTCCTTCTGGTACTCTCGGTATTTCGAGTCTCCCAGGTATATACTGTATAAGTCATCCTTCCAGTCTTTCCAATTCTTCCGGTATTTCAAATTTCACAGGTCTGTTTTATCCAAGCGGACCTTCCTGTCTTACCAGTTATTCTGGACTTTCGGTCTTCCAGTTGTATCTTTTCTAAGCGGTCCTTTCTGTCTTTCTGGTTTTTCTGGTCTTTCGAGTCTCTCAAGTGTATCTTATATAAGCGGTACTTCCAGGATTTACGGTGCTTCCCGTCTTTCGAGGATCTCAGGTGTATGCTATATTAGCAGTACTTCTGGGATTTGTGGTGCTTCTCGTCTTTTAGTCTCTCAGGTGTATCCTAATTAAGCAGTTCTTCAGTTATTTGCGGTGCTTCCCGTCTTTTGAGTCTCTCCGGTGTATCCGATCTAAGCGGGACTTCTGGTATTTTCTGTGCTTCCTGTGTTTGAGTCTCTCAGGTGAATCTGATCTAAGCGGTATTTCCCGTATTTGCGGTGCTTTTCATGTTTCGAGTCTCTCAGGTGTATCGTATTTAAGTGGTAGTTCTGGTGATTTCAAAGCTTTCGTATTTCGAGTCTCTCAGGTATATTCTATATAAGCAGTACTTCCTGTATTTGCGGTGCTTCCTGTCCTTAAAGTCTCTCAGGTGTATCCGATCTAAGCGGTACTTCCGGTATTTGCGGTGATTCTGGTTTTTCGAGACTCTCAGCTCTATCTTATCTAAACAACACTTTCAGTATTTGCGGTGCTTTCGTATTTCGAGTCTCCCAGGTGTATCCTATTTAAGCAGTACTTCCGGTATTGCGGTGCTTCCAATCTTTTGAGTCTCGCAAGTGTATCCGATCAAAGCGGCACTTCTGGATTTGTGGTGCTTCTCTTCTTTCGAGTCTCTCAGAAGTACAATAAGTAAGCAGTACCTCCTGTAAATGCAGGGATTCCCATCTTTCGAGTATCTCATGTGTATCTCTTCAAATCAGTACTTTCATTATTTGCGGTGCTTCCAGTATTTTGAGTCTCACAGGTGTATCCTATCCAAGCGATACTTCCAATATTTGTGGTGCTTCCCGTCTTTTAGATTCTCAGGTGTATCTTATCTAAGCGGTACTTTCGGTATTTGCGGTTCCTCCCATCTTTCGAGTCTCTCAGGTGTATTCCATTTAAACGGTATTTCTGGTATTTGTGTTGCTTCACGTCTATTAAGTTCCTCAGGTGTGTCCTATCTAAGCGGTACTTCCGGTATTTCTGGTGCTTCTGTGTTTTGAGGCTCTCAGTTGTATCCTATCTAAGCGGAACTTCCAGTATTTGTTTTGCTTCCGTTTTTCGAGTATCTCAATTGTATCCTCTCTTACCGGTACTTCCAGTATTTGCCGTGCTTCCCATCTTTTAGTCTCTCACGTGTATCCTATTTAAGTGGTACTTCCGGTATTTAGGTTGCTTCCCATCTTTTGAGTCTCTTAGCTGTATGCTATGTAAGCAGTACTTCCGGTATTTGCGTTGCTTCCCGTCTTTCGAGTATCTCAGATGTATCCTATCTAAGAGGTACTTCCGGTAGTTGCGGTGCTTCCCGTATTTCGAGTCTTTGAGGTTTATCCGATCTAAGCGGTACTATCCGGTATTTGCGGTACTTTCGTGTTTCGTATCTCTCAAGTGTATTCTATCTAAGTGGTGCTTCCGGTTTTTGCGGTTCTTCCCGTATTTCGAATTTCTCAGGTTTAACCCTTCGAAGCGATAGTTCCGGTATTTGCGGGTCTTCTCGTCTTTTGAGTCCATCAGGTGTGTTCGATCCTAGCGGTATTTCGGGTATTTGCGGTGCTTACCGTTTTTCGAGTCTCTCAGGTGTATCCTTTCTAAGCGGTACTTCCGGTATTTGCAAAGCTTTTTGTTTTCGAGTCTTTCAGGTGTACTCTATCTAAGCCATACTTCCAGTAATTGCGGTGCTCCCAGTCTTTCGAGTATCTCAGTTGTATCCTATCAAAGCGGTACTTCCTGTATTGTGGTGTGTCCCGTCTTTCAAGCCTCTCAGGTGTATCCTGCCAAAGCGGTTCTTCCGGTTTTTCTGGTATTCTCGGTATTTCGATTCTCCAGGTATATACTGTCTAAGCCGTCTTTCTGGTCTTTCCGATCATTCTGGTATCTCAAGTCTCACAGTTGTATTCTGTCCAAGCAAACCTTCCGGTCATACCGGTTTTTCTAGACTTTCAGTCTCCCTGTTGTATCTTTTCTAAGCGGTTCTTCCTGGCTTTTTGTTCCTTCTGGTCTTTCGAGTCTCTCAGGTGTATCTTATCTAAGTGGTACTTCTGGGATTTATGGTGCTTCCTGTCTTTCAAATATCTCAGGTGTATCCTTTTTAAGCGGTACTTCTGGTATTTTTGGTGCTTCTCGTCTTTCGCGTATCTCAGGTGAATTCTATCTAAGCGGTACTTTCGGTGTTTGTTGTGCTTCCCATCTTTCGAGTCTCTCAGATGTATCCTATCTAAGCGGTACGTTCGCTATTTGAAGGACTTCCCGTTCTTCGAGTCTCTCAGCTGTATCTTATCAAAGTGGTACTTCCGAAATTTTTGATGTGCTTCCGTCTTTCGAGTCTCTCAGGTGTATCCTATCTAAGTGGTACTTACGGTATTTTCAGTGCTTCCCGATTTCGAGTTTCACAAGTGTATCCTATCTAACGGTATTTCCGTATTTGGGGTGTTTCCGTCTTTCAAGTCTCTCAGGAGTATTCTATTCAAGCGGTACATCTGGTATTTGTGGTACTTCCATCTTTCAAGATTCTCAGATGTATCATATCTAAGCAGTACATCCGATATTTGCAGTGCTTCCCGGCTTTTAGTATCTCAGGTGTATCCTATGAAAGTGGTACTTCTAGTATTTTCAGAGCTTCTGTGTTTCGAGTCTCTCAGGTGTATACTATCTAAGTGGTGCTTCTGGTATTTGTGGTGCTTCTCGTCTTTTAGTTTCTCAGGTGTATCCTATTTAAGCGTTTCTTTCGGTATTTGCGGTGCTTCCCGTCTTTCAAGTCTCTCAGGTGCATCCTATCTAAGCCATACTTCCGGTGTTTGCAGTGCTTCCCGTCTTTCGAGTCTCTCAGGTATATCCGATCTAAGCGGTACTTCCAGTATTTCGGTGCTTTCCGTCTTCGAGTCTCTCAGGTGTATCCTATCTAAGCGATACTTCTGGTATTTGCGGTGCTTATCGTCTTTACTGTCTCTGGTGTATCCTATCTTAGCGGTACTTCCTGTTTTTGCGGTGGTTCCCGTCTCTTGAGTCTTTTTGGTGTATCCTATTTAACCAGTACATTTGGTATTTGCGGTGCTTCCCGACTTTGAGTCTCTCAGGTATATCCTCTCTAAGAGGTACTTTCGATATTTGCGGTGCTTCCCATCGATCAAGTCTTTCAGGTATACCCTATTTAAGTGAATGTTCCAATATTCGCATTGCTTTCTGCCTTTCGAGTTTGTAAAGTGTATCCTATCTAAGCGGTACCTCCGGTATATGCGGTGCTTTTCATCTTTCAAGATTCTCAGGTGTATCTTATATAAGCATACCCTCGGTATTTGCTGTGCTTCCTGTCTTTCAATTCTCTCAAGTTTATCCTATCTAAGCAGTACCTCTGGTATTTGCGGTGCTTCCTGTCTTTCCAGTCTCTCAGCTGTATTCTATCTAATCGGTACTTCCGATATTTGCGGTACTTCATGTCTTTCGAATCTCTCAGTTGTATTTTATCTTACTGGTGCCTCCGGTATTTGCGATACTTCCCGTCTTTTGAGTCTTTATGGTGTATCCTATCTAAGTGGTGCATCCGATATTTTCGGTGCTTCCCGTCATTTGAGTCTCTCAGGTGTATTCTATTTAAGCGGTACTACCGGTATTTACGATGCTTCCTGTCTTTTGCATCTTTCAAATTATCCAATCTAAGTGGTGCTTCCGGTATTTGCAGTGCTTCCTGTCTTTCGAGTCTCTCAGGCATATTCTATTTAAGCGGTATTTCCCGTATTTGCGGTGCTTCCCGTTTTTCGAGTCTCTCAGGTGTATCCTGTCTTAGTGGTAATTCTAGTATTTTCGGAGCTTCCATGTCTCGAATCTCTCAGGTGCATTCTATCTAAGCTGTACTTCCTGTATTTGCAGTGCTTCCTGTCTTTAAAGTCTCTCACATGTATCCGATCTAAGCAGTACTTCTGGTATTTGTGGTACCTCCGGGTTTTCGAGTGTCACAGCTTTATCTTATCTAAACAATACTTTCAGTTTAGCGGTGCTTTCGTTTTTTGAGTCTCCCAGGTGTATCCTATTTAATCGGTACTTCTGGTATTGCGGTGCTTCCCGTCTTTCGAGTCTCGCAAGTGTATCTTATCTAAGCGCTTTTTCTGAAATTTGTGATGCTTTCTGTCTTTTGTGTCTCTCAAGTGTATCTGATTAAAGTGGCACTTCTGGATTTATGGTGCTTCTCGTCTTTCAAGTCTCTCAGAAGTACCATAACTAAGCGGTACCTCCTGTATATGCGGTGATACCCGTCTTTCGAGTATCTCATGTGTATTTCTTCAAGGCAGTACTTCGGAATTTTGCGGTGCTTTCAGTCTTTTGAGTCTCACAGGTGTATCCTATCTAAGCGATACTTCCAATATTTGCGGTGCTTCCCGTCTTTTAGTCTCTCAGGTGTATTTTATCTAAGCGGTACTTCCGGTATTTGCGGTTCTTCCCGTCTTTCGATTCTCTCAAGTTTATTCTTTTTAAACAGTATTTCTTATATTTGCAGTGCTTCACGTCTATTAAGTTTCTCAGGTGTGTTCTATCTAAGCGGTACTTCTGGTATTTCTGGTGCATCTGTGTTTCGAGGCTCACTGTTGTATACTATCTTACCAGTACTTCCAGTATTTGATGTGCTTCCCATCTTTTAGTCTCTCACGTGTATCCTATCTAAGTGGTCTTCCGGTATTTTTGGTGCTTCCCATGTTTTGAGTCTCTCAGCTGTATGCTATCTAAGCAGTACATCCAGTATTTGCGTTGCTTCCCGTCTTTCAAGTATCTCAGATGTATCCTATCTAAGAGGTACTTCCGTTAGTTGCGGTGCTTCCCGTATTTCGAGTCTCTAGGGTTTATCCAATCTAGCAATACAACCGGTATTTGCGGTGCTTTCGGGTTTTGTATCTCTCAGGTGTATTCTATCTAAGTGGTGCTTCGATTTTTGTGGTGCTTCCCGTCTTTCGAGTCTCTCAGGTGTATCGTAACTAAGCGGTACTTCTGGTACTGGCTCTGAATCCCGTCTTTTGAGTCTCTCAGGTGTATCCTACGTTAGCGTTACTTATGGTATTTGCAGTGCTTTTGAGTTTCAAGTCTTTCAGGTGTATCCGATCGAAGCGGCACTTCCAGTATTTGCAGTGTTTTCCGTTTTACGAGTCTCTCAAGTGTATCCATTCTCAGCAGGACTTCCGGTATACGTGGTGCTTTTTATCTTTCGAGTCTCTCAGGTGTATATTTTCTAAGCGGTATTTCCTGTATGTTCGGTGTTTCCATGTTTCGTGTCTCTCAGGTGTATCCTATCTAAGTGGTGAGTTCGGTATTTATGGTGGTTCCCGTCTTTCGAGTCTTTTAGTTGTATTTTATTTAAATGGTACTTCCGGTACATGCGGATCTTCTTGTCTTTCGTGTCTCTCAGTTGTACTCTATTTAAGCGGTACTTCCAAGACTGCAGTGCTTCCCATCTTTCGAGTCTCTCAGGTGTATTTTGTCTAAGAGGTACTTCCGGTATTTGCATTGCTTCCAGTCTTTCCAGTCTCCCTGGTGTATTCTATCTAAGTGGTACTTCCAGTATTTATGGTGCTTCCCATCTTTCGAGTCTGTCTGGTGTATCCTATCTATGCGGTACTTCCGATATTTGCGGTGCTTCCCGTCTTTCGAGTCTCTCATGTGTATCCGATCTAAGAGGTATTTCCGGCATTTGCGGTGGTTTTCGTCTTTCCTGTCTTTCTGGTGTATCCTATTTAACCAGTACTTCTGGTATTAGTGGTGCTTCCCATCTTTCAAGTCTCTCAGGTGTATCCTTTCTAAGCAGTACTTCCGGTATTTGCGGTGCTTATCGTCTTTCGATGCTCTGAGGTGTATCCTATCTAAGCGGTACTTCCAGGTTTGCGGTGCTTCTCGTCTTTCAAGTCTCTCGCGTGTATCCTATCTAACAGATACTTCCGGTATTTGCGGTGCTTCCCTTCTTTCTAGTCTCTCAGGTGTATCACATCTAAGCGGTACATCCGGTATTTGCGGTGCTTACCTTCTTTCGAGTCTCTCAGGTGTATCACATCTAAGCGGTACTTCCGGTATTTGCGGGGCTTCCTGTCTTACGAGTCTCTTAGGTGTATTTTATTTAAGCGGTACTTCCAGTATTTGCAGTGCTTCTCATTTTTCGAGTCTCTCAGGTTTATCCTGTCTAAGTGGTGCTTTCGGTATTTGTGGTGGTTCCCGTCTTTCGAGGCTTTTATGTGTATCTTCTTTAAACAGTATTTCCAGTATATGCGGATCTTCCCGTCTTAAGAGTCTCTCAGGTGTATCCTATCTAAGCGGTACTCCGGGATTGCGTTGCTTCCCGTCTTTCGAGACTCTCAGGTTTATTTTGTCTCAAAGGTACTGCCGGTATATGAGTTGCTTCCCGTCTTTCGAGTTTCTCAGGTGTATCACATCTAACCGATACTTCCGTTTTTTGTGGTGCTTTAGTGTTTCGAGGCTCTCAGGTGTATCATCTCTAAGCCATACTTCGGTATTTGAGGTGCTTATCATCTCTGCAGTCTATCAGGTGAATCCTATCTAATCTGTACTTACAGTATTTGCGGTGGTTCACGTCTTTCGAGTATCTCACGTGTACACTATCTAAGCGATAATTTCGGTATTTGCTATGCTTCCGGAATTTCGAGACTCTCAAGTGTATCCTATCTAAGCGGTACCTCCTGTATATGCAGATCTTCCCGTCTCTCGAGTCTCTCAGGTGTATTCTATCTAAGCTGTCCTTCCAGTATTTGCGGTGCTTCTTGTCTTTCGAGGCTCTCAGGTGTATTCGATCTAAGTGGTACTTTTGGTATTTGCGGTGCTTCCCGTCATTGGAGTCTCTCCGGTGTATTCTATCTAGCGGTACTTCCGGCATTTGCGGAGATTGCTGTTTTTCGAGTCTCTCAGGTGTATCCTATTAAAAAGGTACTTTTGGTATTTGTGGAGCTTCTCATTTTATGAGTCTTTCAGGTGTATACTTTCTAAGCCATTCTACTGATATTTGCAGTGCTCCTGTCTTTCGGGTATCTCAGGTGTATCCTATCTAAGCGGTACTTGCAGTATTTGCGGTGCTTCCCATCTTTAAAGCCTCTCAGGTGTATCCTGCCAAAGCGGTTCTTCTGGTACTCTCGGTATTTCGAGTCTCGCAGGTATATACTGTCTAAGGCGTCCTACTAGTCTTTCCGATTATTCCGGTATTTAGAGTCAAAGGTGTGTTTTGTCCAAACGGACCTTTCTGTCTTACCGGTTTTTCTGGTCTTTCGGTCTTCCAGTTGTATCTTTTCTAAGTGGTCCTTCCTATTTTTTTGGTTTTTCTGGTCTTTTGAGTCTCTCAGGTGTATCTTACATAAGCGGTACTTCCGGGATTTATGATGCTTTTTGTCTTTTGAGTATCTCAGGTGTATCTTATATTAGCAGTACTTCCAGTATTTGTGGTGCATCCCATCTTTTAGTCTCTCAAGTGTATCATATTTATGCGGTATTTTGGTATTTGCAGTGCTTCACGTCTTTCGAGTCTCTCAGGTGTATCCTATCTAAGCGGTACTACCGGTATTTTCCGTGCTTCCTGTGTTTGAGTCTCTCAGGTGTATCCTATCTAAGCTGTATTTTTTGTATTTGCGGTGCTTCCCGTCTTTAGAGTCTCTCAGGTGTATCCTATCTAAGTGGTAATTCTGGTATTTTCGGAGCTTCCGTGTTTCGAATCTCTCAGGTCTATTCTATCTAAGCTATACTTCCTGTATTTGCGGTGCTTCCTGTCTTTAAAGTCTCTCAAGTGTATCCGTTCTAAGCGGTACTTCCAGTATTTGCGGTGCTTCCGGTTTTTCGAGTCTCTCAGCTGTATATTATCTAAACTATACTTCTAGTATTTGCAGTGCTTTCGTGTTTCAAGTCTCCCAGGTGTATCCTATTTAAGCGGTACTTCGGGATTGCGGTGCTTTCCGTCTTTCGAGTCTCGCAATTGTATCTTATCTAAGCGCTTTTTCCGGGATTTGCGGAGCTTTCTGTCTTTCGCGTCTCTTAAGTGTATTCAATCAAAGCGGCACTTCTGGATTCGCGGTGTTTCTCGTCTTTCGAGTCTCTGAAGTACCATAACTAAGCGGTACCTCCTGTATATGCGGTGATACCCATCTTTAGAGTATCTCATGTGTATCTCTTCAAAGCAGTAATTCCGGTATTTGTGGTGCTTCCTGTTTTTTGAGTCTCACTGGTGTATACTATCTAAGCGATACTTCCAATATTTGCGGTGCTTCCCATCTGGTAGTCTCTCAGGTGTATCTTATCTAAGCGGTACTTCTGGTATTTGCGGTGCTTTCATGTTTCGTATCTCTCAGGTGTATTCTAAGTGGAGCTTTTGATTTTTGCAATGCTTCTCATCTTTTGAGTCTCTCAGGTGTATTGTAACTAAGCGGTACTTCTGGTACTGGCTGTGAATCCCATCTTTCGAGTCTCTCAGGTGTACCCTACGTAAGCGTTACCTCTGGTATTTGCGGTGCTTTCGAGTTTCAAGTTTCCCAGGTGTATCCGATCTAAGCGGTACTTCCAGTATTTGCAGTTCTTTCCGTTTTTTGAGTCTCTCAAGTGTATCTATTCTCAGCAGTACTTCCGGTATACGTGGTGCTTTTTATCTTTTGAGACTCTCAGGTGTATTTTATCTAAGCGGTACTTCCTGTATGTTCGGTGTTTCCATGTTTCGTGTCTCTCAGGTATATTCTATCTAAGTGGTGCTTCTGGTATTTGCTGTGCTTCTGTCTTTCGAGTTTCTCAGTTGTATACCATCTAAGTGGTACTTCCAATATTTGCGGTGCTTCCCTTTTTTTAGTCAATCACGTGTATCCTATATAAGCGGTACTTCCAGTATTTGTAGTGCTTTTTGTCTTTCAGGTATCTCAGGTGTATCCTATCTAAGCGGTACTTTCGGTATTTGCGGTGCTTGCGTGTTTCGTGTCTCTAAGGTGTATCCTATTTTAGAGGTACTTCCGGTATTCGCTGTGCTTCCCGCCTTTCGAGTCTCTTAAGAGTATCCTATGTAAGCAGTACTTTCGGTATTTGCGGTGCTTCTCGTCTTTCGAATCCCTCAGGTGTATACGATCTAAGCGGTACTTCGGTATTTGCGGTGCTTCCAATTTTTTGCGTTTCTCAAGTGTATTCTATCTAAGCGGTACTTCCGGTATTTGCGGAGCTTCTCTTTTTTCGAGTCTTTCAGGTGTGTCCTTTCTAAGCCATTCTTCCGATATTTGCGGTAATTCCGTCTTTCGAGTATCTCAGGTGTATCCTATCTAAGCGGTACTTGCAGTATTTGCGGTGCTTCCCATCTTTAAAGCCTCTCAGATGTATCCTGCCTAAGCGGTTTTTCCGATTCTTCCTGTACTCTCGGTATTTCGAGTCTCCCAGGTATATACTGTCTAAGTCGTCCTTCCAGTCTTTCCGATTCTTCTGGTATTTAGAGTCAAAGGTGTGTTCTGTCCAAGGGGACCTTCCTGTCTTACCGGTTTTTCTGGATTTTCGGTCTTCCAGTTGTATCTTTTCTTAGCGGTCCTTCCTATCTTTTTGTTTCTTCTGGTATTTCGAGTCTCTCATTTGTATCTTATATAAGCGGTACTTCC
Source organism: Cynopterus sphinx (assembly GCA_030015415.1). Lineage (NCBI taxonomy): Eukaryota > Metazoa > Chordata > Mammalia > Chiroptera > Pteropodidae > Cynopterus > Cynopterus sphinx. Next base: position 25,902,801 of record CM057393.1, on the reverse strand, counting down.
GGGATTTATGGTGCTTCTTGTCTTTCGAGTATCTCAGGTGTATCCTATATTAGCAGTACTACCGGTATTTGTGGTGCTTCCCGTTTTTTATTTTCTCAGGTGTATCCTATTTAAGCGGTTCTTCAGGTATTTGTGGTGCTTCGCGTCTTTCGAGTCTCTCAAGTGTATACTATGTAAGCATTACTTCCGGTATTTGATGTGCTTCTCATCCTTCAATCTCTCAGGTGGATCCTATCTAAGCCATACTTCCAGTGTTTGCAGTGCTTCCCGTCTTTTGAGTCTCTCAGGTGTATCCGATCTAAGCGGTACTTCTGGTATTTTCAGTGCTTCCTGTGTTTGAGTCTCTCAGGTGTATCTTATTTAAGCAATATTTTCCGTATTTGCGGTGCTTCCCGTTTTTGGAGTCTCTCAGGTGTATCCTATCGAAGTGGTAATTCTAGTATTTTCAAAGCTTCCGTTTTTCGAGTCTCTCAGGTGTATTCTATCTAAGCTGTATTTCTTGTATTTGCAGTGCTTCCTGTCTTAAAATCTCTCAGGTGTATCCGATCTAAGTGGTACTTCCGGTATTTGCGGTGCTTCCGGTTTTTTTCAGTCTTTCAGCTATATCTTATCTAAACAATACTTCCAGTATTTGCGGTGCTTCCCGTCTTTCGAGTCTCGCAAGTGTATCTGATTTAAGTGCTTTTTCCGGGATTTGCGCTGCTTCCTGTCTTTTGCGATTCTCAAGTGTATCCGATCAAAGTGGCACTTCTGGATTTGCGGTGCTTCTGTCTTTCGAGTTTCTCAGAAGTACCATAAGTAAGCGATACCTCCTGTATATGCGGTGATACCCGTCTTTCGAGTATCTCATGTGTATCCTTTCAAAGCAGTACTTCCAATATTTGCGGTTCTTCCAGGCTTTTCAGTCTCACACGTGTATTCCATTTAAACGGTATTTCTGGTATTTGCGGTGATTCACATCTATTAAGTTTCTCAGGTGTGTCATATCTAAGAAGTACTTCCGGTATTTCTGGTGCTTCTCTGTTTCGAGGCTCTCAGGTAAATCCATTCTAAGTGGAACTTCCGGTATTTGTTGTGCTTCCGTCTTTCGAGTTTCTCAGTTGTATCCTATCTTACTGGTATTTCCAGTATTTGACGTGCCTCCCGTCTTTTAGTCTCTCACGTGTATCCTATTTAAGTGGTACTTCCGGTATTTAGGTTGCTTCCCATGTTTTGAGTCTCTCAGCTGTATGCCATCTAAGCAGTACTTCCAGTGTTTGCGTTGCTTCCCGTCTTTAGAGTATCTCAGATGAATCCTATCTAAGAGGTACTTCCGGTAGTGGACGATGCTTTTTGTATTTCTAGTCCCTGAAGTTTATCCGATCTAAACGGTACAACCAGTATTTGCGGTGCTTTCGTGCTTTGTATCTCTCAGGTGTATTCTATCTAAGTGGTGCTTCCGGTTTTTGTGGTGCTTCCCATCTTTCGAGTCTCTCAGGTGTATCATAACTAAGCGGTACTTCTGGTACTGGCTGTGAATCCCGTCTTTCGAGTCTCTCAGCTGTATTCTATGTAAGCGTTACTTCTGGCATTTGTGGTGCTTTCGAGTTTCAAGTCTTCCACTTGTATCCTATCTAAGCGGTACTTCCAGTATTTGCAGTGCTTCCCGTTTTTCGAGTCTCTAAAGTGTATCCATTCTCAGCAGTACTTCTGGTATACGTGGCGCTTTTTATCTTTTGAGTCTCTCAGGTGTATCTTATCTAAGCGGTACTTTCTGTATGTTCGGTGTTTTCATGTTTTGTGCCTCTCAGGTGTATCTTATCTAAGTGGTGCTTCCGGTATTAGCGGTGGTTCCCTTCTTTCGAGTCTTTAGGTGTATCCTATTTAAACGGTACTTCCAGTATATGTGGATCTTCTTGTCTTTCGTGTCTCTCAGTTGTACTCTATTTAAGCGGTACATCCAGGACTGCGGTGCTTCCCGTCTTTTGAGTCTTTTAGGTTATTTTGTCTAAGAGGTACTTCCGGTATTTGCGTTGCTTCCCGTCTTTCGAGCCTCTCTGGTGTATTCTATCTAAGCGGTACTTCCAGTATTTGCGGTGCTTCCCATCTTTTGAGTCTCTCAGGTGTATCTGATCTAAGCGGTATATCCGAGATTTGTGGTGCTTCCCGTTTTTCGAGTTTCTTAGTTGCAACCTATTTAAGCGGAACATTCGTATTTGCGGTGCTTTTCATATTTCGAGTTTCTCAGGTGTTTCTTATCTAACCGATACATCCGGTATTTGAGGTGCTTATTGTTTCTAAAGTATATCAGGTGAATCCCATTTAAGCGGTACTTTCCGTATTTCCAGTGGTTCCCATCTTTCGAGTACCTCAGGTGTACCCTATCTAAGCGGTACTTCCGGTATTTGCGGTGGTTTTCGTCTTTCTTTTCTTTCTGGTTATCCTATTTAACCAGTACTTCCGGTATTAGCGGTGCTTCCCATCTTTCGAGTCTCTCAGGTGTATCCTATCTAAGCATTACTTCCGGTATTTGCGGTGCTTATCGTCCTTCGACTCTCTGAGGTGTATCCTATCTAAGCGGTAATTCCAGGATTGCGGTGCTTCCTATCTTTCGAGTCTCTTCAGTGTATCCTGTATAAGAGGTACTTCCGGTTTTGCGATACTTCCTGTCTTTCGAGTCTCTCAGGTGTATCACATTTAAGCGATACTTCTGGTATTTGCGGTGCTTTCGAGGTTCGAGTCTCTCAGGTATATCCTATCTAAGCGGTACTTTCGAGATTGCGGTGCTTCTTGTCTTTTGAGTCTCTCTGTGTATCCTATCTAACAGGTACTTCCTGTATTTGCGGTGCTTCCCTTCCTTCGAGTCACTCAGGTGTATCACATCTAAGCGATACTTTCGGTATTTGCAGGGCTTCCTGTCTTTCGAGTCTCTCAGGTGTATTTTATTTAAGCGGTACTTCCAGTATTTGCAGTGCTTCCCATTTTTCGAGGCTCTCAGGTGTATCCTATTCAAGTGGAGCTTCCGGTATTTGTGGTGGTTCCCGTCTTTCGAGTTTTTCCGGTGTATCCTATCTAAGCGGTAGTTCCTATATTTGCGGTACATCCCATATTTCGAGCCTCTCTGGTGTATCCTGCCAAAGCGGTTCTTTTAATTCTTTTGGTACTCTAGGTATTTCGATTCTCCAAGGTATATACTGTCTTAGCCGTCCTTCCAGTCTTTCCGATCATTCCGGTATTTCGAGTCTCACAGGTGTGTTCTGTCCAAGCGAACCTTCCGGTCTTGCCGGTTTTTCTGGACCTTTAGAATCACAGTTATATCTTTTTAAGCAGTCCTTTCTGTCTTTTTGGTCTTTCTGGGCTTTAGAGTCTCTCAGGTGTATCTTATCTAAGCGGTAATTATGGTATTTTCGGTGCTTCCCATCTTTCGAGTCTCTCGGGTGTATCTTATCTAAGCGGTACTTCCGGTATTTGCGGACCTTCCCATCTTTCGAGTTTCTCATGTGTACCTTATCTAAGCGGTACTTCCATAATTCGAGCCTCCTATTTGTAACCTATCTAAACGGTACTTGCGGTATTTGATTTGCTTCTCGTCTTTCGAGTCCCTCAGGTGTATCCTATTTAACAGGTACTTCTGGTATTTGCGGGGCTTCCCGTCTTTCGAGTCTCTCAGATGTATCTTATCTAAGCGGTACTTTCAGTATTTGCATTGCTTCCCGTTTTTCGAATCTGTCAAGTGTATCCTATCTAAAAGGTACTTCCGGTATTCGTGGTGCTTTTTTTCTTTCGAATTTCTCAGGTGTATCTTAATTAAGAGGTACTTCCTGTATTTCGGTGTTTCCGTGTTTCGAGTTTCTCAGGTGTATCTTATCTAAGTGGTACTTCCGGTATTGTCCATAGTTCCCGTCTTTCGAGTCTTTTAGGTGTATCTTATTAAACGGTACTTCCGGTATATGCGGATCTTCCCGTCTTTCGAGGCTCTCAGGTGTATTCGATCTAAGCGGTACTTTTGGTATTTGCGGTGCTTCCCGTCATTGGAGTCTCTCCGGTGTATTCTATCTAGCGGTACTTCCGGTATTTGCGGAGATTGCTGTTTTTCGAGTCTCTCAGGTGTATCCTATTAAAAAAGTACTTTTGGTATTTGTGGAGCTTCTCATTTTACGAGTCTTTCAGGTGTATACTTTCTAAGCCATTCTACTGATATTTGCAGTGCTCCTGTCTTTCGAGTATCTCAGGTGTATCCTATCTAAGCGGTACTTGCAGTATTTGCGGTGCTTCCCGTCATTGGAGTCTCTCCGGTGTATTCTATCTAGCGGTACTTCTGGTGTTTGCGGAGATAGCTGTTTTTCGAGTCTCTCAGGTGTTTTTTTATCTAAAAGGTACTTTCAGTATTTTCGAAGTTTATATATTTCTAGCCTTTCAGGTGTATACTATCTAAACGATACCTCGATATTTGAGGTACCTATCGTCTATAGAGTTAATCAGGTGAATCCTATCTAAGCGGTACTTCCAGTATTTGTGGTGCTTCCCGTCTTTCGAGTCTCTCAGGTGTATCCAATCTAAGCGGTACATCTGGTATTTGCGGTGCTTCCCGTCTTTTAAGTCTCTCCGGTGTATTAATTCTAAGCGGTACTTCCGGTATTTGCGCTGCTTCCCATATTTCGAGTCTCTCAGGTGTGTCCTGTCTAAGCTTTACTTTTGGTCTTTCCTCTTTTTCTGCTCTTTCGACTCTCTCAAGTATAGGCTGTCTAAGCAGTACTTCCAGTAATAGTGGTGCCTTCGGTATTTCAATTCTCTCAGGTGTATCCTATCTTAGCGGTAATTTTGGTATTTGCGGTGTTTCTCGTCTTTCGAGTCTCTCAGGTGTATCTTATCTAAGCGGTACATCCGGTATTTGCGGTACTTCCTGATTTTTGAATCTCTCAGTTGTATCCTATTTAAGTGGTACTTCCGGTTTTGCGGTGCTTCCTGTCTTTTGAGTCTCTCAGGTGTATCCTATCTAAGCGGTTCTTCCGGTATTTGCTGGGCTTCCTGTCCTTCGAGTCTCTCAGGTGAATTCTATCATAGTGTACTTTCCCGTATTTGTGGTGCTTTCCGTTTTTTGACTCTTAGCTAAGTCCTATCTAACTGATTCTTCCGATTTTCCCGGACCTTCCCGTCTTTCGAGTATATCCGCTGTATCCTGTCTAAGCAGTATTTCCAGTATATGCGGTGCTTCTTGTCTTTCAAGTTTCACCGGTGTATCCTATCTAAGCGGTACTTCCAGAATTTGTGGTACTTTCATATTTTTGAGTCTCTCAGGTGTATTTTATCTAAGCGGTACTTCCGGTGTTTGCGGTGCTTTTCGTCTTTCGAGTCTCTGAGGTGTATCTTATCTAAACGGTTTTTGCGGGTTTTCTGGACCTTCCGGTCTTTCGAGTCTCTCTGGTGTATACTCTCCAAGTGGTACTTCCGGTATTTGCGGTCCATTGGTCTTTCGAGTCTCTCAGAAGGATATTATCTCAGCAATTTTTCGGGTATTTGCGGTGTGTCCCGTCTTTCGAGTCGCTCAGGTGTAATCTGTCTTAATGCTAATTCCGGTATTTGCGGTGCTTCTCCTCTTTCGAATCTCTCAGGTTTATTTTATCGAAGCGGTACTTTCGGTATTTCTGTTGCTTATTGTCTTTCGAGTATCTCAGGTGAATCCTATCTGAGCGGGACTTCTGGTATTTGCGTTGCTTCCCGTATTTCGAGTCTCACAGGGGTATACTATCTAAGCGGTACTTCCATTAATTGCGGTGCTTCCTGATTTTTGAGTCTATCAGTTGTATCCAATCTAACTGGTACTTTCAGTATTTGCGGTGCTACCCGTCTTTCGAGTCTCTCAGGTGTAATCTGTCTAAACATTACTTCCGGTATTTCCAGTGCTTCCTGTCTTTTGAATATTAGGTGTATTCTGTCTAAGCAGTTTTTCTGGGTTTCTGGTTTTTTTGTTTTTTTGAGTCTCTCAGGTGTACACTAACTAAGCGATATTTCTGGTATTTGCAGTGCTTTCTGTCTTACGAATCTGTCAGGTGTATTGTATCAAAGCAGTACTTCCGGTATTTACGTTGCTTCTCGTTTTCTGAGTTCCTCAGATGTATCCTATCTAAGCAATACTTTCGCTATTGACGGTGCTTCCCGTCTTTCGGGTCTCTCAGGTGTATTCTATTTAAGCTGTACTTACGGTATTTGCGGTCCTTCCAGTCTTTCAAGTTTCTCAGGCGTATCCTGTCTAAGTAGTCTTTCCGGTATTTCTGGTTTTTCTGGTCTTTCAAGTTTCTCAGGTGTGTCCTGTCTAAGTGATTTTTCCATTCGTTCCGGTTATTCCGTACTTTCGAGTCCCTCAGTTGTATCTTATCTAAGTGGTACTTCCGGTATTTGCGGGACATTTGTCTTTCGAGTCTCTCAGGTGTACCTTTTTTAAGGAGTACTTCTGGTCTCTTGGTTCTTCCTGTTTTTCGAGTCTCTCAGGTGTATACTATCTAAGCGATACTTCCTGTATTATTGGTGCTTCCGGTATTAAGAGTCTCTAGGTGTATCTAATCAAAGCGGTACTTCCGGTATTTGTAGTGCTTCCAGTCTTTCGTGTCTCTCAGGTTTATCCTATATAAGTAATACTTCCGGTTTTTCCCGACCTTCCCGTTATTCGAGTCTCTCAGATGTATGCTATCTAAGCGGTACTTTCGGTATTTGCGGTGCTTCTTGTCTTTCGAGACTCTCAGGTGTATCCTATCTAAGCGGTACTACCGGTATTTGCAGTACTTTCTGATATTTGAATCTCTCAGTTGCATCCTATTTAATCATTACTTCTGATATTTGCGGTGCTTCCTATTTTTTGAGTTCTCAGATGTATCGTCTCTAAGCGGTTCTTCTGGTATTTGCAGTGATTCCCGTCTTTCGTGTCTCTCAGGTGTATCCTATATAAGTAATACTTTCGGTTTTTTCGGACATTCCCGTCTTTTGAGTCTCTCAGATATATCCTATCTAAGCGGAACTTCCGGTATTTGCCGTGCTTTTTTTCTTTCGAGTCTCTCAGGTGTAATCTGTGTAAACGGTACTTTCGTATTTCCGGTGCTTCCCGTCTTTCAAATCTCTCAGGTGTATCCTACCTAAGCAGTTTTTCTGGTCTTTCTAGTCCTTCCAGTCTTTTGAGTCTCTCTGCTGTATGCTGTCTAAGTAGTACTTCCAGTAATTGCGTTCCTTTGGTTTTTCGAGTTTCTCAGCTAGATGCTGTCTAAGCGGTACTTTTAGTATTTCCGATGTTCTCATTTTTCGTGTCTCTCAGGTATATCTTATCTAAACGGTACTTCTGGTTTTGCGGTGCTTTCTGTCTTTCGAGTCTTTCAGGTGTATCCTATGTAAGCAGTACTTCCTGTACTTGAGAGGCTTCTTGTTTTTTGAGTCTCTCAGTTGTAATCTGTCTAAATGGTACTTCCGGTATTTCTGGAGCTTCCCATCTTACGAATCTCTCAGGTGTATCCTTTCTAAGCGGTTTGTCTGCCTTTTCTGGTTATTCCGGTCTTTCGAGTCTCTCATGTGTATCCTGTCTAAGCGGTACTTCCGGTATGTGCGATGCTTCTCGTCTTTTGAGTCTCTCAGGTGTATCCTATCAAAGCGGTATTGCGGTATTTGTGGTACTTCCTGATTTTTGAATCTCTCAGTTGTATCCTATTTAAGTGGTACTTCTGGTTTTGCTGTGCTTCCTGTCTTCCGAGTCTCTCAGATGTATCCTATCTAGCGTTACTTCTGGTATTTGCAGTGCATCTTTTCTTTTGAGTCTCTCAGGTGTAATCTGTGTAAACGGTACTTTTGGTATTTCCGGTGCTACCCTTCTTTCGAATCTTTCAGGTGTATCCTACCTAAGCAGTTTTTCTGGTCTTTCTGGTCCTTCCGGTCTTTCGAGTTTCTCAGCTGCATGCTGTCTAAGCGGTACTTTTAGTATTTCCGGTGCCTCTTGTTTTTCGTGTCTCTCAGGTATATCTTATCTAAACGGTACATTCATTATTTGCGATGCTTCCTGATTTTTGAGTTTCTCAGTTGTATCCTATTTAAGCGGCACTTCCGATTTTGGGGTGCTTTCCGTCTTTCGAGTCTTACAGGTGTATCCTATGTAAGCGATACTTCCGGTATTTGCGAGGCTTCTTATTTTTCGAGTCTATCAGGTGTAATCTGTCTAAATGGTACTTCCAGTATTTCTGGTGCTTTCTGTCTTTCAAATTTTTCAGGTGTATTTTTTCTAAGCGGTTTGTCTGCTCTTTCTGGTCTTTTCAGTCTTTCAAGGCTCTCAGGTGTATCCTGTCTAAGTGGTTATTCCGGTATTTGCGGTGCTTCCCATCTTTCGAATTTCTTAGGTGTATCTTATCTAAGCGATACTTCCAGTAATTTCGGTGCTTCCTGTCTTTCGAGTCTCTCAGGTGTATCCTATCTAAGCGGTACTTCCGGTATTTCCAGTGCTTCCCATCTTTCAAATATCTCAGGTGCATTCTATCGAAGCGTTACTTCCGATATTTGCGGTGCTTCCCGTCTTTCGAGTCTCTCAGGTGTATTCTGTCTAAGCAGTCCTTCCCGTTTTCTGGTCTCTCCAGTCTTTTGAGTCTCTCAGTTCTGTACTGTCTAAGTGATCCTGCCATTCATTTCTGTCTTTCTGCTCTTTCAAGTCTTTCAGTTGTATCTTATCTAAGCGTAACTACAGGTATTTGTGGTGCTTCCGGTCTTCGACTCTTCAAGTGTATCCTGTTTAAGCGATACTTCCAGTCTTTCCAGTCCTTCTGGTTTTTTGAGTCTCTCAGGTGTATACTATCTAAGTGGTACTTACAGTATTAGTGGTGTCTCTGGTATTTCGAGTCTCTCAGGTATATCCTATCTAAGCGGTATTTCCGGGTATCCCAGACTTTCCCATCTTAGAGTCTCTCAGCTGTATATTTTCTAAGCGGTACTTCCAGTATTAGCGGTGGTTCCCGATTTTTTAGTCTCTCAGTTCTATCCTATTTCAGCGGTATTTCCTGTTTTGCGGTGCTTCCCGTCTTTCAAGTCTCTCATGTGTATCCTATCGAAACGCTTCTTTTGGTATTTCCTGTCCTTCCCGTCCTTTAATTCTTTCAGGTAAATTCTATCATAGCAGACTTTCCGGGATTTGCGGTGCTTCCCATCTTTCGAATCTCAGGTGTATCCTATCTAAGCAGTTTTTCTGGTCTTTCTTGTCCTTCCGGTCTTTTGAGTCTCTCAGGTGTATCCTATCTAAGCGGAATTTTTGGTATTTGCGGTGCTTTCCATCTTTTGAGTCACTCGGGTGTATCCTATCTAAGTGGTACTTCCAGTATTTGTGATGCTTTCTGATTTTTGAGTCTATCAGTTTTATTTTATCTACCGGAACTTCCGGTATCTGCAGTGCTTTCCGTCTTTCGAATCTCAGGTGTATCCTGTCTAAGCAGTTATTAAGGTATTTGCGGTGCTTCTCGTCTTTCGAGTCTCTCAGGTGTATCCTATCTAAGCAGTACCTCCGGTTTTTGCGGGGCTTCCCGTCATTCGTGTTTCTCAGGTGTATTCTGATAAGCGGTACTTCCGGTTTTTGCGGTGCTTCCTGTCTTTCGAATCTCTTAGGTGTATCCTATCGAAGTGGTACTTCTGGTATTTCTTTTGCTTCTTGTCTTTCGAGTATCTCAGGGGAATCCTATCTAAGCGGTACTTCTGTTATTTGCGATGCTTCCCGTATTTCGAGTCTCTCATGTGTATCCTATCTAAGTGGTACTTCCGGTATTTGCGGTGCTTCCCGATTATTGAGTCTATCTGTTGTATATTATCTAAGTGGTACTTCCGGTATTTGCGGTGCTTCCCGTCTTTCAAGTCTCTCAGGTGTAATCTGTCTAAACAGTACTTCCGGTATTTCGGGTGCTTCCCGTCTTTTGAATTATAGGTGTATTCTATCTAAGCAGTTTTTCTGGTCTTTCTGGTTTTTCCACTCTTTCGAGTCTCTCAGGTTTATTCTGTCTAAGCGGTTATTCCGGTATTTGCGGTGCTTCCCGTCTTACGATTCTCTCAGGTGTATCTTATCTAAGCGATACTTCCGGTATTTCAGAGCTTCCCGTCTTTCGAGTCCCTCAGTTTCATTCTATTTAAGCGGTAATTCCAGTATTTGCAGTGCTTCCCAACTTTTAGTCTCTCAGATGTATTCTATCTAAGCTGTACTTCCGGTATTTGTGGTCCTTCCCGTCTTTCGATTTTCTCACTTGTGTCCTATCTAAGCGGTACTTATGATATTTGCGTGGCTTCCCGTCTTTCTCATCTCAGAGGTGTATCCTATCTAAGCGAACTTCCAGTATTTGCGGTGCTTTTCATATTTGAGTCTCTCAGGTGTATTTTATCGAAGCAGTACTTGTGGTATTTACGTTGCTTCCCGACTTTTGAGTCTCTCAGGTGTTTGCTTTCTAAGTGGTCCTTCCCGTCTTTCTGGTCCGTCCAGTCTTTCGGGTCTCTCACTCGTGTCCTGTCTATGTGGTCCTTTCATTCATTTTGGACTTTCCGGTCTTTTGAGTCTCTCAGTTGTATCTTATCTAAGCGGTACTTCCAGCATTTGCAAACATTCCGGTCTTTCCAGTCTCTCAGGTGTAATCTGTTTAAGTGGTACTTCCGGTATTTCCAGTCCTTCCAGTTTTTTGAGTCTCTCAGGTGTATACTATCTAAGCGGTATTTCCAGTATTAGTGGTGCTTCTGGTATTTCGAGTCTCTCAGGTGTATCCTGTCTAAGCGGTTCTTACCGTCTTTCTGGTCCCTCCGGTCTTCAGAGTCTCACATATGTGTCCTGTCTAAGTGGTCCTTTCATTCGATCCGGTCTTTCCAATGTTTTGAGTCTCTCAGTTGTATCTTATCTAAACGGTACTTCTGGTATGTGCATTGCTTCCTGTTTTTTGAGTCTCTCAGGTGTATCCTACTTAAGCGGCATTTCCTGTTTTTTGGTGCTGGCCGTCTTTCGAGTCTCTCAGGTGTATTCTGTCTAAACAGTACTTCTCGTATTTCCGGTGCTTCCCGTCTTTCGAATCTCTCAGGTGAATTTTATCTCAGTGGTTTTTCTGGTCTTTCTGATCCTTCCAGTCTTTCGAGTCTCTCAGGTGTATCCTGTCTAAGCGATTATTTTGGTATTTTGCGGTACTTCCCATCTTTTGAGTCTCTCAGGTGTAATCTGTCTAAACGGTACTTCCGGTGTTTTTAGTTCTTCCCGTCCTTCGAATCTCTGTGGTATCCTATTTAAGCGGTTTTTCTGGTCTTTTTGGTCCTTCCAGTCTTTCGAGCTCTAAGGTTTATCCTTTGTAAACAGTTATTCCGGTATTTGTGGTGCTTCTCATCTTTCAAGTCTCTCACGTCTATCTTATCTAAGCGATAGTTCCAGTTTTGCGGTGCTTCTCGTCTTTCAAGTCACTCAGGTGTATCTTATCTAAGCGGTACTTTCGTTATTTGTGGTGCTTTCCGTCTTACGAGTCTCTCAGGTGTATCCTATCGAAGCAGTACTTCTGGTATTTACGTTGCTTCTCGTCTTTCGAGTTTCTCATGTGTATATTATCTAAGCGGTACTTCCGGTCTTTGCTGTTTTTCCAGTGTTTCGTGTCACTCAGGTGTATTCTATTTAAGTGGTACTTCCAGTATTTGCGGTTTTCCCGTCTTTTGAGTCTCTCAGGTATATCCTATCTAAGTGGTTGTTCCGGTCTTTCTGATCTTTCCGGTTTTTCGAGTCTCTCAGGTGTATACTATTTAAGCAGTACTTCCAGTATTAGTGGTGCTACCGGTATTTCGAGTCTCTTAGGTGTATCCTATCTAGCGGTACTACCAGTATTGTAGTGCTTCCCGTCTTTCATGTTTCTCAGGTGTATCCAGTCAGAGCGGTACTTTCGGTCTTTCCTTTCCTTCTGCTCTTTCGAGTCTCTCAAGTGTACCCTATCTAAGCAGTAATTCCAGTATTAGTGGTGCTTCCAGTATTTCGAGTTTCTCAGGTGTATTCTATCTAAGCAGTACTTCCGGTATTTGCGGTGTTTCCCGTCTTTCGAGTCTCTCAGGTTTAATCTGTCTAAACGGTACTTCCAGTATTTTTGGTTCTTCCCATCCTTTGAATCTCTGGTATATCCTATCTAAGCGGTTTTTCTGGTCTTTTTGGTACTTTCAGTCTTTTGAGTCTCTCAGGTGTTTCCTGTCTAAGTGGTTATTCCGGTATTTTCGATGCTTCTCGTCTTTCGAGTCTCTCAGGTGTATTTTATTTAAGCAATACTTCCGGTATTTCCGGTGCTTCCCATCTTTCGAGTCACTTAGGTGTATCCTGTTTAAGCAGTACTTCTGGTTTTTGCGGTGCTTCCTGTCTTTCTCTTATCTCAGGTGTACCCTATCTAAGCGTTACTTTCGGTATTTGTGGTGCTCACGGTCTTTGGAATCTCTTGGCTGTATCCTATCTAAGTGGTACCTCCGGTATGTTCTGTGCATCTCGTCTTTCGAGTCTCTCAGGTGTATCCTGTCTAAGCGGTTCTTCCCGTCTTTCTGTTCCCTCCAGTCTTTAAAGTTTCTCAGTTGTGTTTTCTCTAAGTGGTTGTTCCGTTCGTTCAGGTCTTTCCAATCTTTCCCGTCTCTCAATTGTATCTTATCTAAATGGTAATTTCGGTAGTTGCGTTACTTCCTGTTTTTTGAGTCTCTCAGGTGTATCCTGTTTAAGCGGTACTTTTGGTATTTGCTGTGCTTCCCGTCTTTCGAGTCTCGCAGGTGTATTTTATCTAAGCGGTACTTCGGTATTTGCTGTGCTTCCTGTCTTTCGAGTTTCTCAGGTTTATTCTATCTAAGCAGTACCTACGGTATTTGTGGTGCTTCCTGTCTTTCGAGTCTCTCAGGTGTATCCTATCTAAGCGGTACTACCGGTATTTGTGGTGCTTCCAGTATTTCAAATCTCTCAGGTGTGTCCTATCTATGCGGTACTTCTGGTATTTGCGGTCCTTCTGGTCTTTAGAGTTTCTCAGGTGTATCCTGTCTAAGCTGTCTTTCCGGTCTTTCTAGTCCTTCTGGTCTTTCGAGGCTCTTAGGTGTGTGCTGTGTAAGTGGTCCTTCCGTTCGTTCTGTTGTTTCTGGTCTTTCGAGTCTCTCAGGTGTATCTTATCTAAGCGGTACTTCTGGTATTTGCGGTGCTTCCCTTCTTTCGAGTCTCAGGTGTATCCTACCTAATCTGTCGGTTCAGTTATTCCGGAGCTTCCCATGTTTCGATTCTCTCAGCTGTATCCTGTCAAAACGGTACTTCCAGTATTTGTGGTATTTTCCATATTTCGAGTGTCTCAGGTGTATCCTATCTAAGCGGTGTTTGCGGTGCTTCTCGATTTTTGACTCTCTCAGTTGGATCCTATTTAAGCGGTACATCAGGTTTTACGGTGCTTGCCACTTTCGAGTTTCTCAGATGTATCCTGTCTAAGCTGTATTTCCGGTATTCGCAGTATTTCCTGATTTCGTTTCTCTCAGGTGTATTTTTTCTAAGCGGTACTTTCGGTCGTTCCTTTCCTTCTGCTCTTTCGAGTCTCTCAAGTGTAGCCTATCTAAGCAGTGCTTCCGGTACTTGTGGTGCTTCCTGTCTTTCGAGTCTCTCAGGTATATCTTATCTAAGCGATATTTCCGGTTTGTGGTGCTTCCCTTCTTTCGGATCTCTCAGGTGTATCCTATAGAAACAGTACTTTTGGTATTTGTGGTGCTTCTTGTCTTTCAAGTTTCTCAGGTGTATCACATCTAAGTGGTACTTCCGGTTTTTGTGGTGCTTCCCGTCTTTCGAGTCACTCAGGTGTATCCTATCAAAGCGGTACTTTCTGTATTTACGTTGATTCCCCTCTTTCGAGTCTCTCAGGTGTATCCTATCTATGCGGTACTTCCGGTATTTGCGGTTTTTCTGGTCTTTCGAGTTTCTCAGGTGTATCTTGTCTAAGCTGTCCTTCTGGTCTTTCTTGTCCTTCCGGTATTTCGAGGCTTTTAGGTGTGCCCTGTCTAAGTGGTCCTTTAGTTCGTTCTGGTATTTTTGGTCTTTCGAGTCTCTCCATTGTATCTTATCTAAGCGGTAATTCCAATATTTGCAGAGCTTCCCATCTTTCGTGTCTCTCAGGTGTATCCTGTCTATGTGGTAATTTCGGTATTTCCTGTCCTTCTGCTCTTTCGATTATCTCAGGTGTAGCCTATCTAAAAAGTACTTTCAGTATTAGTGGTGCTTCCGCTATTTCGAATCTCTCAGGTGTATCCTATCTAAGCGGTACTTCCGGTATTTGCAGTGCTTTCTGTTTTTCGAGTCTCTCATGTGTATCCTATCTAAGTGGTACTTTTGGTTTTTCCAGACCTTCTTGTTGTTCGAGTATTTCAGCTGTATCCTGTCTAAGTGGTACTTCAGGTATTTGCGGTTCTTCCCGTCCTTCGAGTCTCTCAGATGTACCATATTTAAGCGGTACTTCCAGTATTTGTGACGCTTCGTGATTTTTGAGTCTCTCAGTTGTATCCTATTTAAGTGGTACTTCCGGTATTGCGGTGCTTCCCGTCTTTCGAGTCTCTCAGGTGTATCCTATCTAAGCAATCCTTTTTGATATTCTGGACCTTCAGGTCTTTTGAGTTTCTCTGGTGTATTGTTTCTAAGCGGTACTTACAGTATTTGCGGTTTTTTGGTCTTTCTCATCTCTCAGGTGTATCCTATCTAAGTGGTACTTCCGGTATTTGTGGTGATTCACGTTCTTTTAGTCTCTCTCAGGTGTATTTTATTGAAGCGATACTTCCGGTAATTTCGGTGCTTCTTGTTATTCGAGTCCCTCAGGTGTATCCTATCTAAGCGGTACTTCATGTATTTGCAGTGCTTCCCATCATTCGTGTCTCTCAGGTGTATCCTATCTAAGCGGTACTTCCGGTATTTCCCGTTCTTTCTGTTTTTTGAGTCTCTCAGGTGTGTACTATCTAAGCGGTACTTCCAGTATTAGTGGTGCTTCCGGTATTTCGAGTCTCTCAATTGTATTTTATCTAAGCGTTACTTCCGGTATTTGCAGTGCTTCCCTTCTTTCGTGTCTCTCAGGTGTATCCTGTCTAAGCGGTACTTTCGGTCACTTCTGTCCTTCTGCTTTTTCGAGTCTCTCTGGTGTAGCCTATCTAAGCAGTACTTCTTGTATTAGTGGTGCTTCCGGTATTTCGCGTCTCTCAGGTGTATCCTAAGCCGTACTTCCAGTATTTGCAGTGCTTCCCATCTTTCGTGTCTCTCAGGTGTATCCTATCTAAGCGTTACTTCCGGTTTTTCCGGACCTTCCCGTCTTTAGAGTCTCTCAGCTGTATCCTGTCTAAGCAGTACTTCCGGTATTTGCGGTGCTTCCCGATTTTTCAGTTACTCAGTTATATTCTATTTAAGCGGTACTTTTTGTTTTGCGGTGCTTTCCATTTTTCGAATCTCTCAGGTGTATCCTATCTAAGCGGTACTTCTGTTATTTGCGGTGCTGACCGTCTTTCGAGTCTCTCAGGTGTAATCTGTCTAAACGGTACTTTGGCATTTCCGGTGCTTCCCATCTTTCGAATCTCTCAGGTGAATCCTATCTCAGGGGTATTCATTGTATTTCTATTTTTTCCGGTCTTTCGAGTCTCTCAGGTGTATCCTGTCTAAGCGGTTATTCCGGTATTTGCAGTGCTTCCCGTCTTTCGAGGCTCTCAGGTGTATCCTATCTGAGTGGTACTTCTAGTATTTGCAGTTCTTCCCGTCTTTCGAGTCTTTCAGGTGCATCTTATCTAAGCGGTACTTTCGGTATTTGCTGTGCTTTCCGTCTTTCAGTTATCTCATGGGTATCGTCTTTAACTGAGCCTCCAGGTCTTTCCAGTTTTTCCGATATTTCGAGTCTCTCCGGACTTTCCTCTCTAACTGGTCCTTCCGGTCATTCTGGTGATTCCGGTCTCTTGAGTCTCTCAGGTTTATCCTGTCTAACTGGTCCTTCTGGTCTTCTGGTCCTTTTGTTTTTTCGAGTCTCTCAGGTGTATCCTCTTTTAGCAGTCTTTCCGGTCTTTTCGATGCTTCCAGTCTTTCGCTGACCCGGACTCTAACCTAACCTTAAACCTGACACTAAACCTTACCCTGACATTGAAAAAGACCCTAACCTTAACCCTAAGCTATGACCGTAAACCTGACCCTAACACTGACATTGACCCAGATCCTGACCCTTATCAAAACTCTGACCTTCACCATGAACCTGAAGATGACCGTAACTCTAACCCTGCCTTTGACCTTGACGCCAACTTTGCTTTTCTCTCTAACAAACGCAAGTATTCAAAATAGATTCTTGTGAGTTACCACCTATTCCTAACCGAAACAGTGATTGGTAACCTGGAGGACAAAGAGAAAGCTACAAGAATGGTATCTGGTGCAATATCATATTTTATGAAGTTTGCTACACGGCCAGCAAGGAACATGCCTTGTATTCCAGGAAACGAGAATCCACTTCCTACGAATTTCCACTGTCGTTTTTCTGGATATTCACTTGGCATGTGCAAACTTTCAGGATCCTCAGTAAAACAGATGTCACATTTGTCAAAAGAGCAATTGGGCAGATACTCTGATATTCTCCTGTGCAATAAATGACATACTTGGAGCCATTCAAAGGAAAATGACAGTGTAGGCCAAAGTTAATATAGAATGGAATTTTACAATTTACAGTGCTTAAAAAAACATACCAAACTATAATAGCATAACCCCATATACTTCACTACTGTATCTTCAAGCATATCAAAATAGATTTTGGGGGGTGAATCTGCAATAGAGAGTGATATCCAATACATGAAAAGGAAGAACTGTTGCAATAATTGAAATAGAAATCTTAATTTGGAACTTAAACCTAAACCTGATCCTGACCCTAACCCTGATAGTGACCCTAACCCTGACCCTGATTCTGACCCTGACCCTGACACTAACCTTGACCCTATTGAACATGACCCTAACCCTGACACTGACCCTGATCCTAAGCTGGACCCTGACACTGACCCTGATTCCGAACCTAAACCTGTCCTTCACCCTGAGCCTACTCTAAAGCTAAACCAGACCCTGAACCTGACCCTGACTTTGAGCCAGATTCTGAATCTAACCCTGATCCTGATCCTGAACCTGAAACTGAACTATACCCTGAGCCTGACCCAAACCCTGACCCTGACCCTGGCACTGAACCTGAACCTAACCCTGAGCCTGAACTTGAGCCTGACTCTGAACCTAACACTGACACTCACCCTTACTCTGACTCTGACCTGACACTGACCATGATCATGACACTAAACCTGACCCTAACCATGACACTGACCCTGACCCTAGCCCTAACCGTAACTTTGTCCGTGATCCTGACCGTGAACCAAAACCTGACCATAAGCTTAACATTTACCCTGACCCAGACACTAACACTGACACTGAAAATGACCTTGACACTGATCCTGAATATAACCCTCACCCTCACCTTGACACTGACGCTGAACCTAACCTTGGCCCTGACCCTGAGCCTGACTCTGAACCTAATCCAGACACTGGCCCTGTTTCTGTTCTTGACATTAACCCTGACACTAACCATGAACTTGACCCTGACCCTGACCCTAACCCTGACCACGACCCTGACCCTGACCTGACACTGACCTTGTACCTAATGTTGACCCTGACCCAGACCGTGACACAAACCCTAAAATTAACCCTGATCCAGAACCTAAGCCTGACATTAACCACAATTCAGACCCTGACCCAGACCCTGACACTGAACTTGACCATAACCCTAAACCTGACCTGACCCTAACCCTGTCCTGACCCTGACTCTGACGCTGACATTTACATTGATCCTGACCATTGTTCTGACCTTTATCCTGATACAGATTCTTACCTGACCATAACCCTAATCATGATCCTGACCCTAGCCCAAACCCTGACTCTGAAACTGACACTGACCATGACGATGACCCTTACCTTGACCCTAACCTTGAACCTTAGCGTAACTCTAACCCTGACCCTGAACTTGACCCTGACCCTGACCAAGACCTTACCCTAACCCTAACCCTGACCCTGACCCTGACCCTGACAATTACCCTGACCCTAAGCTGGACCCTGACACTGACCATGATCCTGATCCTTAACCTAACGCTGACCTTAACCATAAACCTGACACTGACCTTTACCTTAACCCTGGCCGTGACCCTGAACCTGCAATAAACCATACCCTGACCTTGACCCTAAACGAGAGCATAACACTAACCCTGACCCTAACCCTGACCCTGACATTGATTCTGACCCTAATCCAAACCCTGACGCTGACCCTAGCCCTAACCCTAACACTGACACTGACCCTGATCATAACCCAAAACATGACCCTGAATCTGACGGTAACCCTAACACTGACTTTAACCCTGACCCTAACCCTGACACTGAACTTGACCCTAAACCTAATGCTGACCCTGACACTGACCCTGACCCTTACCCTAGATTTAACCTTAAGCCTAACCCTAACTAAACCTCACCCTAACACTAACACTAACCCAAATTAGAAACTGACCCTGACCCTGACCTTGACGCTAACACTAACCCTGACCCTGAACCAGACCCTGAGATTGTCCCATAACCAGACCCTGACCTTAACCTTGACCCTGAACATAACGCTCACCCTGACCTTGACACTGACCCTGAACCTAAACCTGACCCTGACCCTGACCTTGACATTCACCCTGAACCTGAGCCTGTCCCTGAAGCAGACCCTGACCATGACATAGACCCTGACCCTGATTTTTACCCTGACCCTGACACGAACCTTCACTATGACCCTGACCCTAACCCTGACCCTGACCATAAACCTAACCCTACCCCTGAACTTGATCCATACCCTGAACCTAACCCAAATCCTGAACTTGACATTGAACCTGACACTAAACCTCAACTCAACCTAACTCTGACACTGACTCTGTCCCTGCCCCAGTTCCTAACCATAACCCTAACTCTGAATCTAACACGGAACTTGACATTGAACTGACCAAGAACCTTATTCTAACTGTAACATTGAACTTGACCTTGACACTGACCCTGACCCAGACCCTATCCCTAAACCTAAATATGACCATAACCCTAATACAAACCCTGACCTTGACCTTGACCCTGAACATGAACCTGACTGTTACTCTATCCCTGACCTTGACCTTGACCCCAACTCTAAACCTAACACAAACCCTGACCCAGAACCTGACACTGACCCTGACCCTGACCTTAATGCTAAACCTGCTCCTTACTCTGACTGAAAACCAGACAGTGACCCTGACCCTGACACTGATCTTGACACTGACCCTACCCTAACCCTAACACTAACCCTTTTCTCAAACCTAAACTTAACCCTAAACATAGCCCTGACACTGACCCTGACCCTGATCCTGACCCTGATCTTGACCCTAACCCTGAACCTACCCATGACCTGAACCGGACCCGGAACAATATTCTGATTTTGACCCTGACCTAGATTCTGATCCTGACCCAGACCCTAACCGTAATTCTAACCCTGAGAATAACCCTAAACCAAACATTGACCTTGAACCAGACCCTGACCCTCAACCTGACCCTGACCATGACGCTGAACCTGACCGTAAACCTGACACTAACCTTAGACCCAGACACTACCCCTGACTTTTAGCTGGATCCTGACCCTGACACTGACCCTGAACCTGACCTTGACCTTAACTGGAACCCTGACCCTGACCTTGACCTTACACTGACCCTGACCCTGATAGTGATTCTGATCCTGAACTACACCCTCACCCTGACGCTAACCCTGACACTAAAACTAAACCTATACCTATCCCTAACTCTAAACCTAACCCTAAATCTAAAACGGAAATTCACCTTGACACTGACCAGAACCTTATTCTAACTCTAATCCTGACCTTGACCTTGACGCTGAACAAGACCCAGACCCCATCCCTAACCCTAAACCTAACCATGAACTTCACCCAAACCCTAATCCTGACCTTGACTCAGACCCGGACAGTAACACTAACCCTGACCTTGACCTTGACCCTGACCCTAAACCTGACACTAACCCTAAACCTGACCCTTACCCAGATCCAGACCCTAACAGTAACACTAAATCTAAACATGACCGTAACCCTAATTCAAACCCTGACCTTGACCTTTACCCTGAACCTAACCTGACCGTAACTCTAACCCAGAACTTGACCTTGACCTCGACTCTAAACCTAACACTAACACTGACCCAGAACCTGAAACTGATCCTGACCCTGATTCTGACCTTGATGCTAAACCTGGCCCTTACCCTGACTGAAAACCAGAGAGTGACCCTGAACCAGACACTGACTCTAACCCTAACCCTGACCCTGACCCTGACACTGATCTTGACACTGACCCTACCCTAACACTAACCCTTACCTCAAACCTAACCTTAACCCTAAACCTAAACCTGACACTGACACTGACCCTGACCCTGACCTGATACTGACCCTGACCCTAACGCTTACCTTGACCATGACACTGACACGAACCCTAACACTGACACTGATCCTGACACTGAACTGACATTAAACATACTTCTGACCCTGACCCTGACCCTGACTCTGAACTTGAACATAACCTTAACCCTGACACTTATCCTGACCCTGACCCTAACCTTGACACAGATCTTGATTTTGACCATAATCCTGTCCCTGACCCTTACCCTAACACTAACCTTGATCTTGAAACTTACCCGGACCCTGACCCTGATGCTGACCTCGACATTTATCCTGACCCTGACACTGAACCTGAACCAAACCTTGACCCTTACCCTGACCCTGAAACTGACCTTTAACAGAGCTTTAAACCTAATCATAACTCTAATCCTAACTTGGCCCTGACTCTGACCTTGACGTTCACCCTGAACCTGCCCCTGTCCCTGAAGCAGACCCTGACACGAACCCTCACAATGACCCTTACTTTTACCCTGACCCTGACCGTAACCCTAATCCTACCTCTGAACTTGATCCATACACTTAACCTAACCCGGACTCTGACCTTGACCTTGACCTTGACACTAAACCTGACACTCACCCTAACCCTGACACTGACCCTGACCCTGACCCAGACCCTAACCCTAACAATAACCCTAAACATAACACGGACCTTGACATTGACACTGACCCAGAACCTTATTCTAACTCTAAACCTCACATTGACCTTGACGCTGACCCTGACCCAGACCCTATCTCCAACACTAAACCTAACCATGACCTTCAACTGAACCCTAAACCTGACCACGACTCAGACCCTGACAGTAACACTAATCCTGACCTTGACCTTGACAATGACCCTAAACCTGACACTAACCCTCACCCTGACCCTAACCCAGACCCTAACCCTAACCCTAAACCTAACCATGACCATAACCTTAAACCTAACACTGACCTTGACCCAGACCCTGACCCTAATTCAAACCCTGACCTTGACCTTGATCCTGAACCTGAAGATGACCGTAACTCTAACCCTAACCTTGACTTTGACCCCAACTCTAAACCTAACACTAATGCTGACCCAGAACCTGATACTGACCCTGACAATGACCTTGATGCTAACCCTGGCTCTGACCCTGACTGAAAACCAGACCTTGATGCTAGACCAGACAATGACTCTAACCCTAACCCTGACCCTGACCCTGACACTGATCTTGACACTGACTCTACCCTCACCCTAACACTAACCCTTATCAAAAACGTAACCCTAACGCTAAACCTAACTCTGACATTGACCCTGACCCAGAACCTGACCCTACCGTGATTCTGACCCTAACCTTGATCTTGACCCTAACCCAGAACCTACCCATTACCTGACCCGAACTTGAACCAATATTCTGATTTTGACCCTGATATTGACTCTGATCCTGACCCAGAAAATAACCGTAATTCTAACCCTGACAGTAACCCTAAACCTAAAAGTGGCCTTGAACCAGACCCTGACTTTCATCCTGACCCTGACCTTGACATTGACCCTGACCCTAAACCTAACACTAACCTTAACCCAGACCCTCACCATGACTTAAACCATGACAATAACCCTGACTTTTACCTGACCCTGACCCTTACCCTGACACTGACCCTGACTCTGACCATAACCTTGAACCTAACCTTAAGCCTGACCCTGACCCTAACACTGACCTTGACCCTTACACTGATCCTGACCCTGATAGTGATTCTGACCCTGAACCTCACCCTCACCCTGACCCTAACCCTGACACTAACCGTAACCATACACCTATCCCTAACTCTAACCCTAACCCTAAACCTAGCCCTAACCCTAATTCTAACTGTGGCTGTAATAGCATAACTTTCTGTATGGCACTACTGTGTTACAATGCGTATCGAAATAGATTTTCTTGCGTGACTCTGCAATAGAGACTGATATCCCTTATATGAAAAGCGAGAACTATTGCAAGGGTTCGGGATGCAATCTCATAAATCATTGAGCGTGCTTGATTTTCAGCAGAGTGACTGAAATACCAGGAATATATGAGCCCCCTTCCTACGAATTTTCACTATAAACCTGTGCGGCATTCAATAATCACTTAGATGTTTAAATGTGTCCGTGGCGTTCAATATGCTTATCTAAAAGATACATCAGAACTTTACATCCTGCAATTCAGCATTCTCTCTGGTCCATTTTGTGTACAATACACCACGTACTTGGTGCATTTCAGAGAAACAAACACAGTTTTTAAAGCAAATACAAATAAGAAATTTAGTGGACATGGCTTAAGTGCTGTGATACATTTCACTAAACAATGCTGTAAGAGCTGTGCACCTTCGCGTTTCTCTCTTACAAACGCAAGTATTCAAATAGGTTCTTGTGCATTACAACCGATCGCTAACCCTAACAGTGATTGCTAACCTGGAGGACAAAGAGAGAACTACAGGAATGGTATCTGGTGCAATATCATATATTATGAAGTTTGCTTCACTGCCAGCAAGGAACATGCCTTGTATTCCAGGAAAACGAGAACCCACTTCTTACAAATTTCCACTGTCATTTCTCTGGGAATTCACTTAGCACGTTCATACTTTCAGGATCCTCAGAAAGACAGATGTCACACCTGTCAAAAGAGCAATTGGGCAGGTATTCTGATATTCTCCTGTACAATAAATGACGTACTTGGAGCCATTCAAAGAAACACGGCAATGTAGGCCAAAGTAAATACAGTATGGAATTTTACTATGTACAGTGCTTAAAAAATGTACCATAGCTATAATAGCATAACCCCATATACCTCACTACTGTATCTTCAAGCATATCAAAATAGCTTTTGTGGGGTGATTCTGTAATAGAGAATGATATCCAATACATGAAAAGCAAGAATTTTTGCAATAATTCAAATTGCAATGTTAATTCGAAACTTAAACCTAAACCATATCCTGACCCTGACCCTGATAGTGACCCTAACCTGGACCCTGTTTCTGACCCTGACCCTGACCCTAACCCTGACCCTGACTGACCATGACCCTAACCCTGACTCTGACCCTGACACTGACCCTGACCTTAAGTTGGAACCTGTCACTGACCTTGATTCCAATGCTAACCCTGACCCTTACCTTGACCCTGACACTGACACTGACCCTGAGCCTGACTCTGAAGCTAACCCTGAGCCTGACCCTTATCCTGACTTTCAGCCTGATTCTGAATCTAATCCTGACCCTAATCCTGACCCTGAACCTGAACTGGACCCTGAGACAGACCCAGACCCCGACCATGACCTTAACCCTGACTCTGAACATAAGCCTACCCTGACCCTGACACTGACCCTCAACCTAAACCTGAGCCAGACCCTGAGCCTGACTATGAACCTAACACTGACTCTAACCCTGACCCTGACCTGACACTGACCGTGATCTTGACACTAACCCTGACACTAACCATGACTCTGACCCGGACCCTAGGCCTAACCCTAACCCTGCCCGTGACCCAAAACCAGACCGTAAGCATAAAAATTACCCTGACCCAGACCCTACCCCTGACAATTTCAATACCTTGACCCTGATCCTGAACATAACCCTCACGCTGACCTTGAACCTGACCCAAACCTAACCATGGCCCTACCCTGAGCCTGACACTTAACCTAACCTTGACACAGACCCTGTCCCTGATCTTGACACTAACCCTAACCCTAGCCATGAAACTGACCCTACACCGACCCTAACCCTGACCATGACCCTGATCCTGACCTGACACTGACCCTGAACCTAACGCTGATCCTGACCCTGACCCTGACACAAAACTAACACTAACGATGACCCAGTCCCTTAATCTGACATTAACCACAATTCGGACCCTGACACAGACCCTGACCCTGACCCTGAACTTGACCATAACCCAAACCCTGACACTGACCCTGACCGTAAATTCGATGCTGACCCTGAATTTTACCCTAAACCTGTCCTGACCCTGACCCTGATGCTGACCCTGACTCTGATCCTGACCCTGATTCTGACCTTAATCCTGATACTGACCCTTACCTGAACATAACCCTAATCATGATCCTGACCCTAGCCCAAACCCTGACTCTGACACTGACACTGACCATGGCTGGGACCCTTACACTGACCCTAACCTTGAACCATACCGTAACCCTAACCCCGACCCTGAACTTGACCCTAACCCTGACCAAGAACCTTACCCTAACCCTAGCCATGACCCTGACCCTGACAATTACCCTGACCCTAAGCCGAACGCTGACACTGACCATGACCTTGAACCTTAACCTAATGCTGACCTTAACCATCAACCTGACACTGACCTTTACCCTGACCCTGACCATGACCCTGAACCTGCCATAACCCATACCCTGACCCTGAACCCGACCGTAACACTAACCCTGACACTAACTCTGACCCTGACATTGATTCTGACCCTAAACCAGTCCCTGCCATTGACCCTAGCCCTAACCCTAACCCTGACACTGACCCTAACCTTAACCCTGACCGTGACCCTCAACCTGACCATATCCTTAACACTTACTCTGACGCTGAGCCCAATCCTGACACTGATCATGACTCTAAACCTAATGCTGACCTTGACACTGACCCTGACCCTGACCCTAGATTTAACCCTAACCCTAAACTTAAACCTAAACCTAACCCTAACACTAACCCTAACCCAAATCTTAACCTGACCCTGACCTTGATGCTAACACTGACACTGATGCTGACCCTGACATTGAACCAGACCCTAAGTTTAAACCCGCCCCTGACCCAAACCTAAAACCTGACCCTTAACATAACCATCACCCTGACCTTGACACTGACCCTGAACCTGAAGCTGGTCCTGACGCTGACCCTGACTCTGAACCTAACCCTTACATTGACACTGACCCTAACCATGACCCTGACCCTGATCCTGACGCTAACCCTGACCCTGACCCTAAAGATGACCCTGAATTTGAACATGACATGGACCCTAACACTAACCCTGAACCTGACAATAAAACTGACATTAACCATACCCCTGACCAAGACACTGACCTTCACCCTGAACTTGACCATAATCCTAACCCTGACACTGATCCTACCCTAACCTCTATCTTGACCCTGACTTTGACCCTAATCCTATCCCTGACCATGGCCCTGTCGCTGAACCTGACACTGATCCCGACCCTGATTCTAAATTGACCCTTACCCTCGCCCTGAACTGACCATGTCCCTATCACTGACGCTGACCTTGACTTTGACCCTGACATTTACTTGACCCTAACCCTAAACATGATCTTGACCCTAGCCCAAATAATGACTATGACACTGACACTGAACCAGACCCTTACCATAACCTTAATTCTAACCCTGACTCTGACACTTACCCTGACACTAAGATGGACCCTGATCCTTAACCTAACGCTGACCTTAATCATCACACTGACACTGACCCTGACCCTGAACCTGAACCTGACCGTAAAACTAACCCTGACCCTAAGCCTGATGCTGATATTGATTCTGACCCTAAACCAGACCCTGATGCAGACCCTAGCCCTAACCCTAACCATGACACTGACCCTGACCATGACCCTGAACCTGATCGTAACCCTAACACTTACCCTGACAATGACCCTAACCCTTACACTAACCATGACGCTAACACTGACCCTTACCCTGATCCTGACCCAGAACATTACCATAACGCTAATCCTTACCCTGACCCTAAACCTGAACCTGACCCTGAAACAAACCTTTACCGTATCCCTAACCCTGACCGTGACCCTGACACTGACCCTGACCCTGATTCAGATGCCAGCCCTGACCCTTACATTGACCCTGACACTGACACTGACCCTGACCCTGCCCTGAGCCTGACTCTGAAGCTAAACCTGAAACTGACCTTTACCCTGATCCGGAACTAGACCCTAAGCCAGACTCAGACCCTGACCTTGACCTTGAACCGGACCCTGTACATAATCCTCACCATGACCCTGACAGTGACCCTGAACCTAACCCTGAGCCTGACCCTGAGCCTGACTCTGTACCTAGCCCTGACACTCAACCTGACCCTGACCTGACACTGACCGCGATCCTGACAGTACCCCTGACCCAAACCATAAACCTGACGCTGAACCTGACTCTAAACCATACCATGACCCTGAATCTGACCTGACACTGACCCTGAACCTAACTCTAAACCTAACCCTGACCCTGACATGAAACCTAACACTAACCATGACCCAGACCCTAAACCTGAAATTAACCACAATTCTGACCCTGACCCAAACCCTGACCCTGATGCTGAACTTGACCATAACCCTAAGCCTGACACTGACCCTGACCTCAACCTTGATCCTGACCCTGACTTTTACTCTAACCCTGTCCCTGACTCTGACCCTGATGCTGACCCTCATACTGATCCTGAATCTGATTCTGATCTTGGTCCTGATACTGACCCTTACGTGACCATAACCCTAATCATGATTCTTACCCGAGCCCAAACATGACTCTGACAATGACACTGACCATGACTGTGACCCTTAAGCTGACCCTAACCTTGAACCTTACCGTAAATCTAACCTTGAAACTGAACTTGACCCTGACCCTTATACAGACACTTACCCTAACCCTGACCCTGAAACGGACCCTGACAATTACCCTGACCCTGAGTCGAACCCTGACAATGACCATGACCCTCATTTTTAACCTAACGCTGAACTTAACCATCAACTTGACACAACCCTAACCCTGACCATGACCCTGACACTGAACAGGCCATAACACATAACCTGACCCTGACCCTGAACCAGACCGTAACACTAACCATGACCCTAACCCTGACCATAACCCTGACACTGACCATGACCCTAAACCTAATGCTGACCCTGACAATGACCCTGACCCTGACCCTAGACTTAACCCTATCCCTATTCCTAAACCTAAACCTAACCCTAACACTAACCCTAACCCATATTCGAACCTGATTCTGATCCTGACCTTGATGCTGACACTGACCCTGACCCTGACCTTGACAATGACCCTGAACCTAAACCTGGCCCTGACCATGACCCTGACCCTGAACCCGACCATAACACTAACTCTGACCCTAAGCCTGACACTGATATTGATTCTGACCCTAAACCGGACCCTGATGCTGAACTTAGCCCTCACCCTAACCCTGACCCTGACCCTGACAATGACTCTGACCGTGACCCTAAACCTGACCATACCCCTAAGTTTTACCCGGACCCTGACCCAAACTCTTACAATAACCCTGTCTCTAAACCTAACACTTACCCTGACACTGACACTGACCCTGACCCTGACCTGATACTGACCTTGACCCTAACCCTGACCCTGAAATTGACCATAGCCCTAACCCTGACACTTACCCTTGACCCTGACCCTAACCTTGATCCAGACCCTGACCCTGACCATAACCATGTCCCTGACGGTGACCCTAACCCTAACCTTGATCCTGAAACTGACCCTGACCCTGACCCTGATGCTGACACTGACACAGATCCTGACCCTGACACTGAACCTGAACCAGACCCTGACCCAGACCCTGATAATGATTCTGACCCTGACCCTGACCCTAACTCTGATCCTGACTGAACATGACCCTAACGCTGACACCGACTCTGACCTTGACCCTGACCCTGACCCTTACCTGAAAATAACCCCTAACCTGAACCTGACTCTAGCCCTAGCCCTGCAACTGACACTTACCATGACGGAGACCCTACCCTGAACCTGACACACACCCTTACCGTAACCCTAACACTGACCGTGAACCTGAAACTGAACCTGACCCTGATTCTGATGCTAACGCTGACCCTTACCTTTAACCTGACACTGGCAAAGACCCTGACCCTGACCCTGACCTGACACTGACCCTGAACCTAATGCTTACCCTGACCCTGACACAGTCCCTAACACTAACCCTGACCCTGACACTAAAACTGACATTAACCAAACGCTAACCCTGACCCAAACCCTGAACTTGACCCTAACCTTGACACTGATCTTGACCCTAATAATAACCGTTTCCTTGACCCTGACTCTAACCCTAACCTTGATCCTGAAACTGACCCGGACCCTGACCCTGACGCTGACCTTGACATAGATCCTGAACATGACACTGAACCGGAACCAGACCTTGACCCTTACCCAGACCCTGAAACTGACCTTGAACCTAGCTTTAAACTTAACCCTAACTCTAACCCAAACCTGACCTAACCCTGACCTTGACCCTGACACTAAACCTGACACTCACCCTAACCCTGACACTGACCCTGAACCTGACCCAGACCCTAACACTAACAATAACCTAGAAGCTAATGCGGACCTTGATCTTGTCACTGGTACATAACCTTATTCTAACTCTAACCCTGACCTTGACCTTGACGCTGACCCTGACACATACCCTATATCTAAACCTAAACCTAACCACGACCTACACCCTAATCCTAACCCTGACCTTGACACAGACCCTGACAGAAAAACTAACCCTGACCTTGACCTTGACCCTGACCCTAAACCTGACACTAACCCTAACCCTGACCCTGACCGAGACCCTAACCCTAATCCTAAACCTGACCATGACCATAACCCTAAGACAAACCCTGACCTTGACCTTGACACTGAACCTGACCGTAACTCTAACCCTGACCTTGAACTTAACCCCAACTCTAAACCTAACACTAACCCTGACCCAGAACCTGACACTGACCCTGACCTGACCTTGATGCTAATTCTGGCCCTGAACCTGACTGAAAACCAGACAGTTACCCTAAACCAGACACTGACTCTAACCCTAAACCTGACCCTGACACTGACACTGATCTTGACACTGACCCTACCCTAACCCTAACACTAACTCTTACCTAAAACCTGAACTTAACACTAAACATAGCCCTGACACTGACCCTGACCCTGACCTGACACTGACCATGATCTTGACACTAACCCTGACCCTAACAATGACACTGACCCTGACCCTAGCCCTAACCTTAACTCTGTCTGTGACCCTGACCATGAACCAAAACCTGACCATAAGCTTAACACTTACACTGAACCAGACACTAACAGTGACACTGACAATGACCTTGACCATGACCCTGATCATAACCCTCACCCTGATCTTGACACCGAACCTGAATCTAACCACGGCCCTGATCCTGAGCCTGACTCTGAACTTAACCCAGACATTGACCCTGTTTCTGATCTTGACACTAACCCTGACCCTAACCACGAACCTGACCCTGACCCTGACCCAGACCCAAACCCTCAACCTAAACCTGACCGTAACCCTAATCCAAACCCTGACCTTAACCTTGACCCTGACCCTGAATCTGACTGTAACTCTAACCCTGACCTTGCCCTTGACCACGACTCTAAACCTAACACTAACTTTGAACCAGACCCTTACTCTTATCCTGACCCTAACCCTGACCTTGATGCTAAACCTGGCCCTGACCCTGACTGAAAATCAGACAGTGACCCTGAACCAAACACTGACTCTAACACTAAATCTGACTCTGACACTGACACTGACCGTGACTGTGACCCTTACTCTGATCCTGACTCTGAACGTTACCGTATTTATAACGCTGACCCTGAACCTGACCCTGACCCTAACAGAAACCCTATCCTGATGCTGACACTGACCCTGATTCTGACACTAACCCTGACTTTTACCTGGCCCATGACCCTGACACTGACCCCGACTTTGATCCTGAACCTAATCCTAATCCTTGTCCTAAACCTAACCCTAACCCTTACACTGACTCTGACCCTGATCCTGACCCTAATGCTGATTCTGGTCTTGTACGTGATTCTAACTCTGACTTTAACCCTGAGCCTGATCATGACCCTGACCCTGACCCTGACCCTAAACCTAATCCTAACCCTAACCCTAACCCTAACTTTAACCCTAATTCTGACCATGACCCTAGTTCAACACTAACCCTAACCCTAACCTTAAACCTGAACCTAATTATAAACCTAACTTTAACACTTACCTTACCCTGACCCTGTTTCGGACACTGACACTGATCTTGACGCTCACCCAGATTCTGATTGTCACCCTCAACCACACCCTGACATTCATCCAGACCCTGACCCTGAATTTGATTCTGACCCTGAGCATAACCCTCCTCATGACCCTGACCCTGACCCTGACACTAACCCTAACACTAACCCTTACATTAACCCTTACCCTAAATCTAACCCTAACCCTGACTTTGCCCTTGACCCTGACCTTCCACCTGACACTGACCCTGACCCTGACCTGATGCTGATTCAGAGCCTGAACCCCCTCATTATCCTGACCATAACACTACCCTGACCTTAACACTGACCCTGACCCTGACCCTAACCCTAAACCTACACCTAACTCTAACTCTAAACCTGACCCTAACCCTGACACTGACGCTGACCCTGACACTGTGTCTGATCCTGATCTGAACCTGCCCTGAATCTGTACTTAACACTAACACTAACACTCAACCTAAACCTAACTCTAACCCTAACCCTAACCCTAACCCTTACACTGACCCGAATTCAGACCTTGACACTGAACCTAACCGTAACTGTGACCTGACCCTGACCCTGAATTGATACCAACCCTAACCCTCACCTGAACCCTGACCCTAAACCTGACACAAACACTACCCCTGACCCTGACACTGACCCTGAAGCTGAACCTGACCATAACCCTAACCCTGACCCTGACCCTAACCCTGAACCTGACCCTGACCCTAAAACTAACCCTGACCCTGATACTGCCTCATACCCTAAACCTGACCCTGACCCTGACCCTAACTTTGACCCTGACTTTAAACCTGACCCTGACACTGACCCTGAAACTAACCCTAATGCTAACCCGAACACTATCTCGGACCCTGACACTGACCATTATCCTGACTTCACCCTGACAATGAACCTGACCCTGACCCTGAAACTAACTTTAACAATTACTCTAAAACTAACGTTAACACTTACTCTGACTCTGCCACTGATCCTGAACCTAATGTTGATTGTGACGCTGAATGTGACCCTGACGCTGACACTAACCCTGAACCTGATCCTGACCCTAACCCTAACCCTAACGCTAACACTAACTCTATCACTAAACCTAACCCTAACTCTAACCCTAAACCTAATAGTAACCCTGACCCAGACTCTGACCCACAACCTGAACCTGACCATGACCCTGACCTTGACCCTAGTTAAACCCTAACCCTAACCCTAATCCTAACCCTAACCCTAACACTAACCTGAACCTGATCCTGTTTCTGACACTGACCCTGGCCTTGACGCACACCCTGACTCTGAACCTGACCCTCAAGCAGATCCTGATTCTAAACCAGACCCTGACGGTGACTTTGTCCCTGACTGTGAACCAAATCCGCACCATGACCTGACCCTGACACTGACATTGACCCTAACATGGACAATGATCCAGAGCCTGACTCTGAACCTAACCCTGACCCTCACTCTCACTCTAAACTTAACTATGACCCTGACCCTAAACCTGAACCTGACCCTGAACCTAACCCTAACACTAACCCTTACCCACACCCTAACCCTAACCCTAACCCCAACCCTGACCCTGATTCTAACCCTGACCCTGACCCTGAGTCTGAAAACCACTCAAACCCTAACACTGACCCAGACCCTTAACCTAACACTAACCCTACACCTGACCCTGACTCTGACCCTACCCTGACCCTGAACCTTATCATAATTCTAACCCTAACCCTGTCCCTGACCCTGACTTATACCCTGACAGTGACCCTGACCCTCACACAGACCCTGACCCTGACCCTAACCCTGACCCTAACCCTAAACCTTAAACTAACCCTACCTGTAACCGTAACCCTAACCTGCCCCTACCCTGTTCCTGACAATGACACTAACCCTAACCCTGACACTAACCCTAACTCTGACATCAACCCTAACCATAACCCGAACACTGAACTTAAACTTGACACGACCATTACCCTGAACTTGACCCTGATGCTGACCCTGACACTGAACCCACCATAACCAAAACCCTGACCCTGACTCTGACCCTGACCCTATCCCTGACCCTGACTCTGACACTGACATTAATCCTTACTCTGACCCTAACACTAACCATGACCCTGACACTGACCCTGACCTTGACCCTGACCTTGATATTAACCCTTGCTTCGACCCTAATCCTAACCCTAAACCTTATCCTAACACTAACCCTAACCGTAACTCTAACCTGATCCTGACCTTGTCTCTGAACCTGAAACTGACATTGAAGCTCACTCTGGCCCTGACCCTAACTCTGTCACTGACCCTGAACCACAACTGACCCTGACCCAGACCCCGATCCAGACCCTGACTCTAACCGTGATCCTAAACCTAACACTAACCCTTACCCTAAAGCTAACCCGAACACTGACACTGACACTAACACTTACCCTGATTTTGACACTGACACTGAACCTGACCCTGACCCTGAACCTAACCCTAATCTTTACCCTAAACCTAACTCTAACACTTACCCTGACTCTGACACTGAGACTGAACCTGATGCTGATTCTGACCCTGAATGTGACCCTGACACTGACCCTAACCCTGATCTGACCCTGAAACTGACTCTGACACCGACTCTAACACTAACCCGGACCCTGATCCTAAACTTGACACTAACCCTACCCCTGAACCTGACCCTGACCGTAACCCTTATTCTGATTCAGACCCTAAAACTAACCCAGACACTGACCCTGACCCTGATCTTGACCCTTGCTATAACACTAACCCTAACCCTAAACCTAAACCTAAAACATACACTTACTCTAACCAAAATCAGAAAAGTAACCTGATCCTGACATTGTGCCTCAACCTTACCCTGATATTGATGCTCACCCTGACCCTAACCCTGTCCTGACCCTTAACCAGATCCTGACCCTGATACAGACCGCGATCCTGACCTTGACACTGACCCGGACCCTTACCCTCATCCTGACCCTGACCCTGACACTGAACCTGACCTAACCGTGAACCTGACCCTAAACCTGACTCTGAACCTCACCCTGACGCAAACCCTAACAGTAACCCTTAACCTAACCCTAACCCTAATGCTAACCCAAACACTGACCCTGACCCGGACACTGACCCTTAACCTAACTTTGATTCTGACACTGACCCTACCATGAACCTAAACATAACCCTAATCCTTACCCTAAACCTAACCCTAATCCTTACCCTGACTTTAACAAAAACCCGAACCTTGATGCTGTTTCTGACACTGAACGTGAACCTGACCCTGACCCTAACCCTGACCTTACCTTGACCCTAATCCTACCCATAACCCTAACCATAGCACTAACCCAAACCCTAAACCTAACCCTAACTCTAACCCTAACCATAACCCTGACCTTGTCCCTGACTTAACCCTGACACTGACCTTGACCCTGACGCTGACCTTGACAATGATCCTGATACGAAACCTGGACCTGACCCTGAACCCGACCCTGACCCTGACCTTGACCCTAGTTTAACCTTAATGCTAATCCTAACCCTAAACCTAACCCATATTCTAACCCTAATCTTAACCCTAACATGAACCTGACTCTGGGTCTGACCCTGACCCTGACCTGGATGCTCACCCTTACCCTGAACTAGACCCTCAATAAAACGCTGACTCTAAACTAGACCCTGACCCTGACCCTGACCTTGAACCTAATTTAACCCTAACCCTAACCCTAAACCAAACCCTAACCCTATCCCCAAACCTGGCCCTGTCCCTGACTCTGATCTTGAACATGACACAGACCCTGACCCTGATCCTGATGCTGATACTGACCATGAACCACAACATAACCATGAGCTGAACCCTACCCTGACCTTAACACTGTAACAGACCCTCACCCTGACCCTACCATAAGACGAACCATAAAACTATCACTAACCCTCAATCTAAACCTAAACCTCCTCCTAACCCTAACCCTAACCCTAAACCTGTCCTGACACTGAACCTGACCCTGACACTGATGCTGAACCTGACACTGATTCTTAACCTCACCCTGACACTGATCCTGGCACTGACCCTGACCCTGAGTCTGACTCTGAAACGAACCCTGACTCTGACCGACCCTTACTTTGACCTTGACCCTCACTCTGAAAGCGACCCAAATCCTAACCCTAACCCTGACCCTAAACCTGACACTAAGACTACACTTGACCCTGACCCAGACTGTGAACCTTAATGTAATTTTAACGCTGACAATGACCCTGACACTGACACTGACCCTGACCCTGAACATGACGCAGACCTTGACCCTAGCTTCAACATTAACCCTAACCCTAACCCTAACCCTAAAACTTACACTAACCCTAACCCTAACCGTAAACCTAACCTGAGACTGACCCTGTCCCTGACCCTGAACCTGAATTTGACGCTCATCCTGACCCTGACCCGGACCCTGTCCCTGACCATTAACCAGACCCTGACCCTGACCTTGATTTTGACCCTGACCCTAAACCTCACCCTGAACCTTACCCTGAAAATGACCCTGACGCTAATTCTGACCCTGACCCTGAGCTTGACTCTGAACCTAAACTTGACCCTCACCTTTACCCTAATTCTAACTCTGACCCTGATCATAAACCTGATTCTAACACTGACCCTACACCTAACACTAACCATTACCTTAACCCAAACCCTAACCGTAACCCTGACCCTGAAACTGACCCTGACACTGACTTTGACGCTAAAACTTAACCTGACCCTCCCTGAACCTAACCCTAAACCTTAACCTAAACCTAACTGTAACCATTACCCTAACCCTGACCCTGACCTGATGCTGATTCTGACCCTGAAAGTGACCGTGAATCGGATCCTGACCCTGGCCCTGACCCTGACCCTAACCCTAACCCTAACCCTAACTATAAAACTAACCTTAACCCTAAACCTAACACTAACTCTAACCCTTACACTAACCCTAACCCTGACACTGACCCAGAACTGGAACCTGACCCTGACCTTGACCCTGACGCTGTCCCTGACACTGATCCTGACCCTGACCCTGAACCAGACCCTGACCATGACCCTAAACCTAACCCTGACCATGACCCTGACTCTAAACCTGACCTTAACCCTAAAATTAACCATAACCCTAACCAGAATCCTGACCCTGACCTTGACCCTGAACCAGACGGTGACCCTGAGCCAGATACAGGCCCTGACACTGACCCTGAGTCTGACTATAAATCTAACTCTGACCCTGACCCTGACCCTAACCCTTACTTTTACATTGACCTTCACTCTGACACCGACCCAAAACCTAACCCTAATCCTGACGCTAAACCTGACACTAAACCTACACCTGACCCTGACTTTGACTGTGAACCTTAACATAATTTTAACCCTGACCCTCACTCCGAGCCTGACTCTAACTCTGACCCTGACACTAACCCTGACCCTGACACTGACCCTGAGCATAATACTGACCTTGACCTTAGTTTTAACACTAACCCTAACCCTAACCTAACCCTAAAACTTGTCCTAACTCTAACCCTAATCACAACCCTACCCTGAGCCTGACCCTGTCCCTGACCCTGACCCTGACCCTGACAGAGACCCTGAACCTGACCTTTACTCGGACCCTAAACCTCACCCTGACCCTGACCTTGAGAATGACCCTGACCATAATTCTAACCCTGATCCTGAGCTTGACTCTGCACCTAACCCTGAACCTCACCCTTATCCTAACCCTAACTCTGACCCTGATCATAAACCTGACCCTGACACTGAGCCTCATCCTAACTCTGACACAGACCCTAACCCTAACCAAGACCCTGACTCTAAACCTGACACTAAGCTAACCGCTGACCCTGACCTGTCCCTGACTCTGACCCTTACTCTGAACCTTACTCTGACCCTGACCCTAACCCTTACCCTGACCCTGAACTTGACCCTAGCTTTAACCCTAACCATAAGCCTAACCCTAACTCTAACCCTAAACCTAAACCTAAACCAAACACTAATCCTAAATGTAACCCTAACCTGACCCAGACACTTTTTCAGAAACTGACCCTTACTTTGACGGTCATTCTGACCTTCATCATGACCATGAACCTGACCCGGACATTGACCTTGACACTGACCCGGACCCTGATGCTGATTCTGACCCTGAACATCACTATAATGGTCACCCTAACCCGGACCCAGACCCTGACCCTAAACCTGACCCTTACGCTGCCCCTTACACTGATCCTGACCCTGAGTCTGACTCTGAACCTAACCCTGACACTGACCCTGACCCTAACCCTAACTCTAACCATACCCTAATTCTTGCCTTGACTGTGACCCTGACCGTGACACTGACCGTGACCCTAACCCGACCCTGACCATGACCCTGACATGAACCTAACCCTAACACTAACCCTCAACCTAATCCTAACTCTAACCCTAATTGTAACCCTTACCCTAAACTTGACACTGACCCTTACCATGACCCTGACCCTTACCCTGACCGTGACCCTGACTTTGAAACTGACCATAACTTTAACCCTGACCCTGACACTGACCCTGAACCTTACCCTAACCCTGAGTATAACACTGACCCTGACCCTGATCCTGACCCTGCACCTGACCTTGACCCTAGCTTTAATCCTTATCATACCCGTAAACCTAATTCTAATCCTTACTGTAACACTAAACTGAACCATAACCCTAACCTGACCCTGATCCTGTCCTGAATCTGAACCTGAATTTGACGCTCATTATTACCCTGACTCTGACCCGGTCCCTAACCCTGAAGCAGACCCTGACACTCATCCTGACCCTGACTCTGACCTTGTCCCTGACACTGACCTTAATTCTCACCCTGACCTCGACACTGATCCTGACCCTAAGACCTACCCCAACCCAGAGCTTGACCCTGAACCTAATCCGAACGCTCATCCTGAACCTAACCCTAAATCTGACCCTGACCCTAAAACTGAACCTGAAACACACCCTAATTTTAACCGTGACACTGATCCTGACCCTGACCCTAACCTTGATGCTGATCTTGACCCTAGATTTAACCCAAACCCTAAACCTAAACCTTACACTAACCCTAACCCGAACCGTAACCCTAACCTGACACTGACCCTGTCCCTGAACATTAACCTGACATTGATGCTCACCCTGACCCTGTCCCTGACCCTAGCAGACCCTGGTCCTGACCTTGGCTCTAACTCTGACCCTGACACTGACCCTAACCCTAACCCTATTCCTATCTATAACACTAACACTAACCCTAAACCTAAACCTAAATCTAACCCTTACCCTAACCCTAATCCTGACACTACCCTGACCCTATTCCTGACCCTTACCCTGACCCTGATTCTGACCCTGAAACTGATCTTGACCCTGACCCCGACCCTGACCCTGTCCTTGACCCTGAACCAGACTCGGACCCTGACTGAGAACTGAACCATGACCTTTTCCTTGACCCTGACACTATCCCTCACCCTTACCCTGACCCTGATCCTGATTTTAATCCTTAACCCGAAATTGAGCTTGAACTTGAACCTGACACTGAGCCTCACCCTTACCCTAACCCTTATTTTGACACTGGCCCTAAACCTAAACATGACCCTGTCCCTGACCCTAACCCTAACACTAACTCTTACCCTAAGCCTAACCGTAAAACTAACCTGTAACTTTGACCATGACAGTGACCCTGACCCTGACCCTGAGCCTAACCCTAATCCTTATTCTAAATCTAAACTTAAACTTTAACGAGACCCTTACCTAGACCATGACCCTGATGCTGATTCTGACCCTGCCCATGAATTTGACCCTAACACTAACTCTGAACCTGATCCTGACCGTGACCCTTACCCTGACCCTGACCCAAACCCTAACATATCCCTCAACCTGACACTAACTCTACCATAACCCTAACACTAACAATAACATTTATGGTGACCCTGACCCTAACCCTGTCCCTGACTCTGAGTCTGACTCTGAACCTAACACTGACCTTAACCCTGACCCTGCCCTAACTCTGATACCAACCCTAACACTAATTCGGACCCTGAACCTAAACCTGTCACGACCATTACCCCTGACCCTGACCCTGACCCTCGCCCTGACACTGAACCTACCGTAACCATAAACCTGACCCTGACCCTGACCCTATCCCGGACCCTGTCCCTGACACTGACATTAACACTGATCCTGACCCTAACACTAACCCTGACCCTGACACTGACGCTGACCTTAACCCGGACCATGACCTTGACCCTTGCTTCAACCTTAATTTTAACCCTGAAACTTACCCTAACCCTAACCTTAACCGTAAATCTAACCTGACCCTGACTCTGTCACTGAACCTGAGCCAGACACTGACCCTGACCCAGACCCGGATCCTGATCCTGACATAACCCTACCACTAATCCTTACCCTAACCCTAACATGAAAACTGACCCTGACGTTGACACTGACCCTTACCCTGAATTTGACCCTGACACTGACCCTGACCCTGAACCTAACCCTAATCTGTACCCTAAACCTAACCCTAAACCTTACCATGACTATGACACTGACAGTGAACCTGATGCTAATTCTGACCCTGAATGTGACCCTGACACTGACCCTAACCCTGATCTGACCCTGAAACTGACTCTGACACCGACCCTAACACTAACCCGGACCCTGACCCTGACCCTGAACTTTAACCTGAACCTGATCCTAACACTAACCCTGACCCTGACCCTAAACCTGACTTTGGACCTTGATTTAACACTAACACTAACCCTAACCGTAAACCTAAAACATACCCTTACTTTAACCCAAACCGTAAAATTAACCTGACCTTACCTTCTGCCTCAACCTTAACCTGACATTGACGCTAACTGTGACCCTGACCATGACCCTGTCACTGACCTTAAACCAGACCCTGACACAGACCGTGATCCTGACCTTGAAACTGACCCTGACCCTTACCCTCACCCTGACCCTGACCCTGCACTGACCCTGACCTAACCCTGAACCTGACCCTGAGTTTGACTCTGAACCTAACCCTGACCCTCACCCTGACCTTAACTCTGACTCTGACCCTGACTGTCACCCTGACCCAAACCCTAACACTAACTCTTACCCTAACCGTAACCTTAATGCTAATCCAAACTTGACCCTGTCGCTGACCCTGATGCTGATTCTGACCTTGAACATGACCCTGACCCTAACCATGAATTTGATCCTGACCCGGACCCTGACACTGACCCTAACCCTAAACCTAACCCTAACGCTAACCATAAAACTAACCTTAACCCTAAACATAACACTAACTCTAACCTTTACACTAACCCTAACCCTGACACTGACCCAGAAACTGACCCTGAACCTGACCCTGACCTTGAATCTCACCATTACCATGAACTTGACACTCAACAAAACATTGACTCTAATCCAGACCCTGACGCTGAGCCTGACCTTGAACCAAGTTTAATCTTAACCCTAACCCTAACCCTAACCCCAAACCTGGCCCTGTTTTTGACTCAAATCTTGAACCTGACACTGACCCTGATCTTGACACTGATGCTGATTCTGACCCTGAGCTGCACCATAACCATGACCATATCTCTACTCTGACCTTAACACTGACCCTGACCCTCACCTTGACCCTAAACATAACCCTAACTGTAACCCTAACTCTAAAACTAACACTAACTCTCACTCTAAACCTAAACCTACTTCTAATGCTAACCCTAGCCCTAACCTGACCCTGACCCAATTTCTGAACCTGGCCCTGATCTTGATGCTCACCCAGAACCTGGCCCTCACCCTCAACCACACCCTGACTTTAATCGAGACCTTGACCCTGACCTTGACCCTGACCCTAACCCTAACCCTCACCATGACAAAGAACCTGACACTAAAAATGAACCTAACCCTGAAACTGATCCAGAGCTGGACTCTGCACCTAAACCTGACCCTCACACTCAACCTAAACCTGACTCTGACCCTGATCCTGACCCTGATTCTCACCCTAACCCTAACACTAACACTTACCCTAACCCTAAACCTAAACCCAATCCTGACCCTGTTCCTGACAGTGACCCTGAACTGGACACTGACCCTGACCCTGACCTGACCCTGACCCTGACTTGACACCGAACCTAACACTAACCCAGACCCTTGCCCAAAACCTGACACTACCCCTACACCTGACCCTGACCTTGAACCTGACCATAAACCTAAACCTGACTCTCACTCTGACCCTGGCCCTGACCCTAACCCTGGCCATGACCCTGACCAGAACCCTAACCCTGACCCTGACCCTAACCCTAAACCGGAACCTGAAACTGACCCTGACCCTGATCCTGATCTGAAGCTGACCTTAACCCTAGCTTTACCCCAACCCCAACCATAAACCTGACTGTAAACCTTACCCTAACCCTAATCCTAACCATAACCCTAACCCTCAAGCTTACCAGAACCCTGACTTGGACCCTGACCCTGACCCTGACTCGGATGCTGATTCTGACACTGATCCTAACCTAACCCTACTCCTAACCCTAACCCAGTGGACATTTTGGAAATGAGACCCCAGTGCCTCTTAAGAAAAGTTTTTGCTGCTGTGTCATTTACAGTTTTAAAATAACACCCACGCATATATCATATTGTTTTCTCTGCTTTATTTCTAGTGAATCTTCACAAAACAAAATCAAAGTATGAGTTCCAAAAAAATGTTATTTACTGCCTTCTGCCTGACCTTTTGGTAGCACCAAAGTGAATGTAATCATAAATTTATTTTTCTGCCATCTTGTGGGCATCTGGGAAATAACATCTAAGTGTAGCTAGCCATGAATATTCATTTCTGCAACCATTTTTGTGGCAGTTGAGAGCATAATACCACCTTACATCTAAAACAATTATTTCTGATGTTATCTCATGCAGAAATGAAAAATAATAAAATGGTAGCAGAGGTAAAAATTTCAGAACTTTATGCCCAGCATCTACTCCTGTCATACACAAGCCGCCCACCTATTCAAGAGAACAAATATTCATAATGTCAAACAGTTGCTGTTATTTTTTTAATGCCCACCAGATGACAGCAGATAATATTTTTTTTATGCTGGAGTATTCAATGATGTACATGAGAAAAAAGGATATATTTTTACAATGCTGCTATCTGGTGATTTGGGAGGTAATATCAGAATTTAGGTCATAAATGTTATTTGTAAGCCTCTGCTGTCATCTGGTGGGTGATTTTGGCAAAAGCATCACAGTTTAAGTCATAAAATGTTATTCATAAGCTTTTGCCATCATCTAGTGGGCAATTTTGGGAATAGCATCACAGTTTAAGTCATGAATTGTTATTCGTAAGCCTTTGCTGCCATCTGATGGGCAATTTTAAAAATTGCATCACAGTTTAAGTCATGAAATAATATTTGTAAGCTTTTGCTGCCATCTGGTGGGCGATTTTAAGAATAGCATTAGAGGTTATTTCGTGAAATGTTATTTGTAGAAATCTGCTGCCATCTGGTTGGCAATTTTGGACATAGCATCACATTTTAATTTATAAAATGTTATTTGTAAGCTTTTACTGCCATCTGGTGGATACTTTAGTTAATAGCATCAGAATTAAATTCATGAAATATTATTTGTAAGCCTCTGCTGCCATCTGGTGGGCGATTTTGGGCATAGCATCACAGTTTAAATCATGAAGTGTTATTCATAAGCCTTTGCTGCCATCTGGTGGCCGATTTGGGGAATAGCATTGAAGTTTAATTCATGAATTGTTATTTGTGAGCCTCTGCTGCCATCTGTAGGATGCTTTGCAGAATTGCATCAGAGTTTAACTCATGAAATATTTTTTGTAAGCCTCTGCTGCCATCTGGTGCGCGATTTTGAGCATAGCAACACAATTTAATTCATGAAATGTTATTGGTAAGCTTTGTTGCCATCTGGTGGGCGATTTTGAGATTAGCATCAGAGTTTAATTCATGAAATGTTATTCGTAAGCCTCTGCTGCCATATGGTGGGTGCTTTGCAGAATTGCATCAGTTTAATTCATGAAATGTTATTCGTAAGCCTCTGCTGCCATCTGTTGGACGATTTTGAGAATAGCATCACAGTTCAATTCATGAAATGTTATTTGTAAGCCTCTGCTGCCATCTGCTGGGAATTTTGAAAATATC
The DNA here is from genome assembly GCA_030015415.1 of Cynopterus sphinx. Classification (NCBI taxonomy): domain Eukaryota; kingdom Metazoa; phylum Chordata; class Mammalia; order Chiroptera; family Pteropodidae; genus Cynopterus; species Cynopterus sphinx. The sequence continues at coordinate 25,860,162 of CM057393.1, read as the reverse complement.
GCAGTACGTGTAACAAAGAATAACTTTGGCTGCTATTGTGTGCATTTTGAAAATGATACCTAAGGCCTTGTCGTGAAAAGCTACTGTCCGTGGCCATTTCATGCGCATCTTGGGAGAAATCAGGGAACTGATGTCATGAAAAATATCTTCTGCTACCAACTCGTGCCATTTCGCAAATTACAAACTAGTGTGTGTCATCATAAAATGTAATTTAATGCTGCCATTCTGTGGGCATATTTTGGAATAACAGCACAGTATATGCCATCCTGATAATATATATTTTCTTCTCTCATCTGCTTAGCATCAGAGTGGAAGTAAAAAACAAAACTGCTCTCTGCTGTCATCTGGTGGGCATTTTAGGAGGAACATCTGAATGTAGGTCACCATGAATATTCATTCCTTGCTGTCATCTGGTGGGTATTTTGGCCATAACACCACAAGGCAGATCATAAAAATTTAATTCTGCTGCTGTCTCACGTGTGCTTGATTATAACGGCTAAGGGCATGTTGTCATGAAATGTTGTCTGTTGCCGCTTGAGTGCGTATTGAGAAAAACAAGAAGTGCACGGTATGAAAAATTATCCTTTGCTGTTATCTCATAGAACTTTATGAAAATAAGACTTAAATGCATCTTATCATAAAAATTTATTTTCTGCTGCCTTCTGGTGTGTTTTTTAGGAATTAAACTTGAGTGGTCATCTTGAATATTCATTGTTTGCTTCCATCCAGTGGGAATTTAGAAAAATTTATGATATAAACTAAGGTATTATTTTCAAAATGTCCACAAGACAGAAGCAGAATATAATTTTCATGACTTGCAACCTGTGCAATTCTCAAGACATTCACAAAATGGTGTCAAAGAAAACTTTTCCAAAAGAAAGGCCCTTAGTTATATTTTTTAAATGCACATGAGATAGCACCAGGAAATAATTTTTTAAGCATGAGCTTTGCTTTATTCCCTCAACACACAAAATATGGTGGCACAAGATAACGTGTTTTACTTGTGCTCTGATATAATTCACAAGACACAAGGTAGATGAGGGCAGAAAATAAATTTTATGATGCCGAACACTCAGGTGTTATCCCCAAAATGCCCACTGTATGGCAGCAGTGGATGAATATTCATGATGACAAACAGTAAAGTGTTATTCCTAAAATGTCCACCAAAGGACAGCAGAAAATAACGTAACTATTTACATGCTGGTGCTATTTCAAGATGCACGGTAAGTGAGAGCGAAAAATATATTTTCATGATGGCATACACTGGGGTGTTGTCTCCAAATTACCCACAGAAGGGCAGAAAAAATAGATTTTTACAATGGGATACACTGCTTCTGATTTTTGAACTGCCCGTGAGACGGCAGGAGAACATTTTTTCATGACATGCATTTTTGTATTTTTTCAAAGATGCACACAAAATGACAAAGAACAGGAACTTTCCACAACCACACGCTGTTAGGTATTATTTTCAGAATGTACATGCTATAACAACAAAATAATTCTTTATTCCCTGTGTTTTGGTACATCCAAAAATTCCAATCAGATGGAAGCAGAGAATGAGTAGTCGTGAATCTACACCTGGGTGTTATTTGCAAACTGCTCATAAAATGGGAGCAGAGAAGCACTTCATGACATGCACTTCTGTATTTTTCCCAAACTGCACATGAAAATGACAAACTTTTCATAATGTTATACTCTTGGGATTATTTTCAGAATGCACATGAGATAGCAGCAAAAATAACATTCAATGACATGCTCTGTGGTGCCCATCACATGGCAGCTTAGAATGATAGTTCATGAATATAGCTCCCAGGATGTTTCCCCAAAATGCTGACCAGATGGCAGCAGAGATTAATTTTTAAATAACATTTGGGGTGTAATTTCCAAGATTCATGGGGGGGCGCAGAAAAATTTTTTTCATGATGAAATACACAAAGGTTTTATTCCCAAAATGTCCACCAGATGTGACCAGAAAATAACTTTTGTATTCTTGAATAACTTCCAAAATAAACAAAAGATTCAGGCAGAAAATAAATTTTCATGATGACCTACCCCAAGGTTATATCTCAAAATGCCCACCAGATGGCAACAAAAAATTTTTTTTGATGACGTACACCTAATAAAATATTTAAATACCCACGACATGGCAGCAGAGAACAATTTTCATGACTTGCACTGCTTTGTACCCAAGGTTTACATTTAAATGGGAGCAGAGAAATTTTTCATAACGACATGTCATTGTTATTTTTTAAATACACAAGCGATACAATCAGAAATAACTTTCATGTCATGCAATCTGGTGTTATTCACAAAATGCCCACGACTTGTCTACAAAGAATAAATATTCATAATGACAAACACTAGGGAGTTATTACTTAAAAGTCCATCGATTGGTCTATAGCCATGCCACCCTGAACACACATGGTCTCGTCTGATCTCAGAAGCTAAGCAGGTTCGAGCCTGTTTACTACTTGGATGGGAGACCAACTAGGAAGACTGGATGCTGTAGACATACAAAAAGAAAAGACCATCGATAGAAGCAGAAAAAACTTCTGTTTACTTACACTGTGGAGTTATTCCCAAAAATACCCAATGCATAGAAGCAGAGAAATACATTTTGTTTTCACTCGTCATTATTCAAAGAAGCAGAGTAGATCAGAGAAAAAATATCGTTTTCAGGTAGGCATGCACTTGGGTGTTATTCCAAAAATAGAGGCTAGAAGTAGAAAATAAATTTTTATGATGACATATACTTGAGTGTTATTTTCAAAAATGCCCATGAGAAGGCAGCACAAAATAATTTTTCGTGACATGCAATCATGTTTCTTTCCCAAAATGCACACTAAATGGCAGCAGAAAATAACTCTTAATAATGCTATACCTTTACGTTTACCTTTATTTTCAGAGTACACAGAAAAGCAGTAGTCACTTTTCATGACACATACTGCTGTTATTCCCAAATTGCACACCGGATAACAGCAGAGAATAAGTTTGCTAATACACTGGTCAGATTCCCTAGATGCACACAAAATAAAAGCAGAAAATTATTTTTCATGATGTCCTACACTCCAGTGCTATTCACAGAAACCAAGCAGATGAAAGCAGAAAGTAAATTTTTAGATGACATGCCCCTGGGTGTTAATTTTGTCATTCCCAAGATTCACACAAACTGGCAGGATGAATAAAATTAAATGACACACACTGGAGTGCTAATTTTAAAATGCACACAACACAGCACAGAAGTAACTAGATAGTCACCTCCTCAGACCTATCACTTCTTTAGTAAAATGTTTAAGAAAGTCCTATCCATTGGTGCTCTGCAACTTCATAACCACAGCTTTCAAATAACAACAGTAAAACCCCTCAGAAGGCACACAATCTTGACTCGCTTTTCACCACATACATGTAATCTTTCTAATGTGCTTTCCATAATCACAAATGCCTAAAAGGGGTGGCAAATTTGATTCCCTAGAGCATCTGAGATCTTGCTCCATGGCAGACATCGTCAGTTTTACTAAAACTCTCATGTATGCTCTCTAGAGGTTTAGAAGTATTTTACATCCATACCGGGCACCCGCTTTGCTCTTCATGTGGATGATGATGGAGAATTTCACCGCCAGGATTCTCCTTACTGGTCCCACAAGGACTTGTTCTGCCCTTCACACATTGGGCTAAATGAGGATGGAGATCTTACAGCTTTCTATGACCTAATTTTCTGGGCAACCTCTTTAATCCTCAAATGCTGGCAGCATCTGGGATGGAGGAGGGCTACTCTCCAGGTCTTTCCTACCCTTCTAGCTGCCTGGAGCTAAAACTGAGCCATCTATCTCCTGAGGGTGTATCCCCTAGTCCCCAACCTCAGGAGTCTCTTGCCTACTTCATTGTTTTCTCTAGAAATTGAGGCTTCTGAGAGTAATGAATTCTAGTATACATAAACAAATTACTAGAAATAATGCAAGTGAGGAAAAAATTCTGTATGAAAAGTATGCAAGGGAAATAAAATGTTTTGAAATATAAAGGATATATTTTTAAGAAAAGGAAAATAATTTTATCCTAAAAGTTTCAGGTTACTTAAAGGTTGTTTAAGGCACAAAGGAGGAAAATAAAGAACAAAAACATAAGTAAATATATAAAGTTGTAACGGAAAAGAGAATCTTGTTTTATTTAGTCAAATTGGCTAAAATTAAAGATATTCATCATAAGGTTTCAAAATGAACTTTAATATCAACAGTGTACTGACACGAGATTGGATTATTGGTCTGTTCCTAATAAGAGATTGTAAAAGACCTTCTTTACCTGTTGAGCAATATCACCTAAGAAACAAAGACTCTATATCTTATCAAAATAATTTATTGTGCTTTATAGTCTTTAGTTACTTAAAAATTGAGTCTTCTTAACATTAAGAGTGCTAAGGTTTTTTACAGTCATATTTAACCCCGGAAACCTTTTAAAATTGCATTGGTTAAATAGATAACTGAGTATTGTTTCATAATGACCTGTGATCTTATTTAATCAGGTGATCAAACCTTGCGACATTATGACAAATTTTCCAACATAAAACCTAAGTAGGATTTTTGTTTTATCTCAAAATAACTTTGAGACTTCCCAGAGGGCACCTCGAAAATCTCAAAGGATTAGTTCTGTCACTTTGTAAAAGAGAAATGTTAAGCTGATTCAGTCTACTTGATATATTAAATTATATAAAAGAACACTGTCAAGTAATAGATAATACTTAACCTTCTTTAGGTTATATTTTATAAATATATGTTATTAATACAAGTGTTTCAGAAATGTATAGAATTATTAGAGAGTTGTCAATATATTTGTTATTCATATGTTCCTGTATAATAATATCAGCCATAATTTCAGTTATTATAAAATATTGTATATCATGAATATCAAGAAAAGATCTGACTATTCAGAAACAAGGAGCTTATATAGAAGCAAAGGTCATGGCTCTGATTTGGGCCATGACAGTAAAACTATTATAATAATTAGATAGCTATATTTTAAGTAAATACATGGTCTTGATATTAAATCTTAGTTTTTACTATAATATTTTTATAAATATTGCATATATTAATATGGTAAATTAAGATTTTGGATAACAGAAAAAATCTGTATAACTGGAAACATCAAAACTCTTCTTTCTCAGAGAAACCATAGACGAATCTCTCCTTTACAGACTATTTTCTTTACTCAACAACCCACTTGGGATGATTGCCAACAGTTGTTACAAGTTTTGTTTACCACAGAGGAAAAAGGTAGAATTCTAGAAGAAAGAAGAAAGCATGTACTAGCCCCAACAGGGCAGCCTTCTATAGATCCTATGCAGGTGCAACATGTGTTTCTCAGCACTCATCCAAACTGGGACCCCAACTCTACTCAAGGTAAAGAGGCTCTTCAACAGTATCACCAGTTGCTATTACAGGGCCTAAGAACAGCTGCCTGTCGCCCGATAATTTTGTCTAAGGTTAGTGAGGTGGTGCAGAGAAAGAATGAATGGCCATCTGCATTCTTGGAAAGGTTACTGGAATCTTATCACTTATATACTCCTATAGATCCTGAAAACCCAACCAATAGACGGGCAATTAATTTGGCTTTTGTTAGTCAGTTGGGCCCAGATATTAGGAAAAAATTAGAGAAATTAGAAGGATTTGAGGATAAGAATTTATCCAAGTTATTAGAGATGGCACAAAAGGTATTTAATAATAGGGATAATGTGCAGAAGGTCATGTTTGTAGGACAATAAGGAAACCAACCTCCTTGGAGAAAACCTCCTAACACTAGAAAGAAACCTAATAATAAGGAGAGACAAAGCAGAACTAACCTAGAATGCTCAACCACAACAGGCCTTTAAGACTCTAAAGAAGGCCTTAATTTCGGCCCCAGCCCTGGCATTGCCAGACTTGGAAAAACTGTTCCAGCTATTTGTGACTGAGATCCAGTTTTTGAAAACTGCAGCCCTGAACCCCACCACGCTGCTCCTGGATGATGACCCGTGGGCTCCATTGCATGACTGTGTTCAGCACCTTGAGCAGGTAACTAACTGGACTGCGGCCGGACTTGAAGGATGAGCCGTGGCCTGAACTGGATGTGGTTTTACCAATGGAAGCAGTTTTATATCAGAAGGAGTAAGGTATGCCAAGGCAGCCGTGGTGACAGTTGGGGATGTGATACTGACACAGGCCCTGAGCCATGGAACTTTGGCAGAGGGCTGAACTCATAGCCTTAACACAAGCTTTATGGTGAGGAAAGAATAAGACTGTAAGCATCTGAACTGATGGTAGATATGCCTTTGCTACTGCCCATGTACATGCAGCTTTATATAAGGGAAGGGGACTTTTAAAAACGGGAGGCAAAGAAATTCAAAACAGGGAACAGATCCTAGCCCTGTTAGAAGCCATTTGGCTACCAAAAAGGGTAGCTATAATTCATTGTCCTGGCCAACAAAATGCAGAGACTGAAGTAGCAAAAAGAAATTTCTTTGCAGATCAGATAGCAAAGAATGCTGCCAGAAAACCAGTGGGGCCCATAGACATTTTGCCTCTGAAGCTTCCCCTGGCCCTTGCAGAAAGGCCTGAGTATATCCCATGTGACTTAGAATTAAGTTAAAGACTAGGAGGAAAAGAAAGAGAGCAAGGATACAGAATGCTCCTTGATGGAAGACCGACCGCTCCTCCCTCAGGTTTTAGAAAAGATCTTACTGGACTTAATGCATCAGTCTACCCATCTAGGAGGAACTAAGTTGATTGAACTATTGAAAAGAAATAATTATATTCCAGGACTAAAAAGTTTAGTCAAGGACATGGCTAATAGGTGTGCAGTGTGTGCACAATTAAACCAAGGAAGTACCTCCACAGAACAAAGAGTGAGACAAAGTTAATTTTCTTTCCACCAAAATTTACATCTTCATCTCATCCCTTTTCCTCCCCCTCTTTTTGAATTCCTCCCCACCCCACTTCCACTCCTGACCTAGGGATGTGGCCAGTTCTCCTTAAGAGATTGATCTCTGAAGGCAGAGTGTTTTCCTCCCACATGCTAGCAGCATGCACAAAGGGTGGAGGGGGCCTGGTGCAACACCTGGAGAGGGAACCAAGGATGTGCTAACCAGTACACTATGGCCCCCAGCTCATCCCTTCTTTGTAGCTGCAATGTATCTTGCTTTTCTTGTACAGTTGGTTTCACTTTTAACTTTTACATTTGAAAATTTAATTACATGTTATAATTCTCGACCTTCAAAAAAAGCCTTTCTAGTGAAAACTACAAAGCGACTGTGACGGTATGTTACAGAGATATTTAGCTATACTCTAACCAATTTAGTAATTTCTAGATATATATTTCCTCATAGCACAAAATTTTAATGTTCCACAAGACGTGTATGCTGCAGTCACAAGGCCAGCATGTTTGGCGCATTAAAAACTTAATATTCACCAGATCAGAGTTTGGAATAAGGAAAGATTTATTTATCAAAATGGCACCATAATGATGAGGCTCCTGGAAAATCACTGCTTTAAATTTATTATTTGCTGGAAATTACTGTTTGTCTATCGGCCGTGGGAACATAGGCTATCACCCATAGGGACGTGACATTCTAACAATAAGCTTTCTGCTTCTGAATCCCGGCTTGCACAACCTACCAGTGGGTTGAAAGTTAATAAATGGACAAAAAATATACTTTTGTGTTCGGACAGATTGAAGAATGAGGTTTAGGGCTTAAAAACTCTGTGCCTCCACTTTTCAAGGCTGCTCAATTTGGGGTCTTCATGCCACCGGCAGACCCAGCTGGCTGAATAGAGAGTGTGTTTCCTCTAACTCACTGATCTCTGGGGGTCCATGTGTCTATCGGGGGCATGCGGCTACAACAATGAGATATCCGGGAGCTTTCGATTTTTCAGAAATTCGACTGGGAAGGCTCCTCACTCCCACAGATCTTGTCACCAGGTAGGGAGGGGTGAGGGAGGAGGAGAAGGAAAGAGGAGTGGTCTGAGAAGAGCACGAAACCTCCAATTCTCTTTTCACTGGGGACTTGACTGGATTAACATATCTATGGAAGGAGCTGGTAGCCTGGAAACCGCCGGCTAGAGTAAGGGAGAAGCAAATCCCATTACCTTTAGACAGACACACCCTGATATCTTTAATTCCTCTGTACTATGAAGCAAAAATTAGACACACTTACATTTAGTACTCTACACCCTCAATACCTGACACCACGCAACAAAAATAAAAAAAGACTTTTCCACGTGGAGTGGGTTCCTCCCCCGGGCCCTCTAAAGACGGACAGCCCCCATCGTCACCCCTCAGCAACCCTGGGACACAAAGCTCCTCCTCACCTTGTTGTGACCGGAATAACCAGACTCAACCTGAGTGCTCTGATATTAGAGGCAGTTTATTAGCCGGCGGCTGTCCTTCCAAGGGAGCAGCCTTGACCCATTTCAGGTCCACAGTTTCATACCCAAAAATCTATTAATCACTATATCCCAATCACAATGGATCTATATATCATCTATTCATTACCCGTCACCAAATGGTGGTCTGATATAATGCGTAAGCGGGGGGTACAGAAGCAGAAAGCGGAACGTTAAAAGGTCAGATTCCCATACCATGTTTCCCATAAATTCCTCCTCCCCTTTCTTGTGGGAACAGTTAAACAATAGCCTACCGATGTAATTGCCAGGTATTCAATCAGGAAATATGGCTGCTGTGGTGGCTGGCATAGAGGCTTCTAGTCTTAACCCCTTCTTGCATCTTTCTAGGGGCACATCATCACAACCTTTCCTCCCGAGTCTGTCCGAGGCACAGCTCCGGGGGCTGCAGAGTCCAGGAGCCGCCTCGGCGCCGGGGAGCCACCAGCAGCCTCGGTAGGCTCCGTGGGATTCCCGAGAAGGCGAAGCCACATCTGCGCGCATGAGAAGTACCTGCTCCACGTAGGTGTCGCCGGGTCACGCAGAAACGCGAGGGTCCTGTGGGGGTCTCTTGACCCGAGTAACCTGCCTAAATGCAGCCTGACGCCCAGACACCGGTGCAGGTGGGCCTGCGCTAAAGCAGTCCGTACTATTGGCAGATTGACCCAGGACCCGCCCCTTGGCTCCTCCCTTTGGCTCTCAGCACCTGTATGCACCCCAGGGTCTCACCGAACCCTGACAGACTGATCCAAACCACCATCTCATTTATCCTAACCCCTTTCGATTGGACGTATGAAGGCCATGCTGTGCGTTTCACTGCAGGTCTACCCCATCCTTTCTCCTCACTGGCCTCTGCTTCCACCCACACACCCCTGGAGCTCAACCCCATTTTTTCTCCTCTGTGGCCATCACTGTAAATCATAACAAAAACCCTACCCATAATGTTAAACTAATGTAGGAAAGTGGCAAGAGGATTAAAATGTTAAATCGAGCTACAATATACTCATTCTGAGACTACAATATACTCATCGGCTCTGTAATCAGTCCATGAGGGTACCTGAAGAACAAAGGAAGATTTCTGCTGGAATTGCTAACAACCCTTTCCCACACATGTAAAGGGGAAACAGAAAAAACAGTCTTTAAGTGTCTGCCCTACACAAAATAAAATCTCTCATTCCCTGTGTCTAAAACCATAGATAATCTGTGGATTAATGACTGGGAACTGCCAGCAGACTTTTCAGGCTACTGGCTCTTACCCTTTCTCACTGTTTGTCCTTAGCAAAAGAAATGGATAAGAAAGTCTTTAAACTGTAACTCATGGGAACTAAAGAACGATATATAAACTGGACTTAATCCCAATACACGGAGCTTTTTCCTTGTCTTGGCTTTTTGACTTTGCTATTTCCACACTTTGCTTTTCCCCATTTTACAATATACTTTCCTTTTGATTCTCACTATGGTGTGAAAGCTGAATTCTTTCTAAACTTTCCAGTAAAGAACCTACTCTTCTCTCAGGGGAGGGGTTGGTCTCCTCCCACTCGGGGAAATTTGCCCTGTCCTGCCTCAAAACTATAACCATAACACAGTACCCATAAATGATAACTGTAAACCATAACCAACATAAACATAACCAGAAACCCTAAACACAATCCATAATCTATCACCAAAAACCGTGGACTACGCATAACCATAAACAGTAACCGTAAGCCATAACCAACTATAACCCATAACCTGAAGCCCTAACTCAGCCCCAAACTCCATCCCAGCCTGAATACTGATCCTAGCCCTCTAAACCACTAACATCTTAGATACAGAACTTCCCACAGAATCAAAAAAAGTATTAGAGCAAGCAAACAATTGTGGCAGAGTTATAGAACTAAATATCAATAAGCCACAATTTCTTATACTTTTATATGTGAGCAAGGAATAATCTTGAAAAGATTTCAAGTAAATAATCACATTTGAAATAATGTCAATGTTAATAGAGATTTTTAAATGGATTTAATCAAACTGCAGGATTCATACGCTGAATATTGAAACCATTTCATGGTGATGGAAAGAACTAACACTGTTTAGATGTCAACAGTACATAGCAGATGCACAGATTCAACATGATTTACATAAAAATTCACAGAAGCCTTTGGGGAAAATGTACAAGCTGATCCACTTATACAAAACCTCAAAGGACCCCAAAGAGCTGCAACAGTCTTCAAAAAGAAAATCATAGTTAGAGGCTCATACTTCCCAATTTTAATTCTTTATATAAAGCAACAGTGATTAAAACATTGTGATACTAGCATAAAGAGATACAGATAGATCAATGAAACTGAATGGAAAGCCCAGAAATAAACCCACCCAACAACGGTCAATTGATTTTACAAAAGGGCAGACAACATTTAAATGGCTAAAAGGGGGTCTTTTCAAAAATGGAGCCAGGCCAGTGGCCATCCACAGGAAGAGAAAGGAAATGGGATCCTAACCTCACATCACATGCAAAAATCAATTCAAACTAAATAAACGGCTTCAATAGGAGAGGTAAAATTATAAATTCTCAAAGAAAACAGAGATAATTTTTTATGACCTCGAATTTACCAATAATTTCTTAGGACACCAAACAGAAATAACTGAAGAATAAATAAATAAAGTTGATTTCCTCAAAATTAAAACCTACTGTGCATCAAAAGCAGCTACCCAGAAAGTGAAAAGAAAGGCTACAGAATGGAATGAAATAGTTGTACATTATATCTCCGATAAATTGACAAATATTGACTTCCTCTGACAACAGATGTTGGAAATTTTCCTAACTAAAGCAGCAGCCTTCAAGCAAGGATGCCGGCCCCGGGAGAGCGCCGTCTGGCCATCGCTGCGAAGTGGTCAGCGCGGGGCCTCGTCGCGTGGTGGCCGAGTCCGGGCCGCTCAGGACCCTCCCCGGACGCCGGGGGCTCGAGACTTTCTCCTGCGGCACGTCAGGGAAAGGCAGAGAGAAGGGTGACGCCCCGCGTCCTGCCACCACCCCCACCCCCGCGGTCGCTGCGCCCCTGGCTTCCCTCCTCCCTTATCCCCTCCCGGTCCTGGCCCAGTGTCCCCTCTTCCCCCTGCCCCTGCCCCCGTACCTCTCTGCCCCGCCCCCTCTCTCCTGCCTTGTCCCCGCCAGGCCTTCACTGACAGACCGCCTCGGCGACACCTCCTAGAGCCGCAGCGGGGGCGGAGCAGGGGGGCCGGGGACCGGCAGCCGTGGCTGGTGGCTGCGGCCGGCGTGGCCAACCGCTCGCTTCTGCTCCCGGCGCCGGGCTCGGGCGGCGTCGCCCCAACGCGCCCGGCGCTGGCGGGAGAGCGGCCCCGGCGGGGAGGCCGCGCAGACCCCTTGCCGGGCAGGGGCGACCGGAGCTCCGAGTCCCGAGCGCTGTGCGCAGGACTTTGGGGAGCCAGGGGAGCGTGCGCCCGTCTCGCCCCTCATCCCGGGCCTTGACCGGTCCGCGGAGGTACCGGAGGTCCGGGTGGGCGCTCCCGCATTCCAGAACTGGACAGGCCGTTCTGCAGGACCCCGGCCCGGGCGTGGCCTTCCACCCTCTCGGCCACCTGGGCACCTAGGCAGGTGCCGCCCTGACAATTCCCGGCCCCGGCCCTGACCCAGAACCACCCCCGCCTGCTCTCCCCGCCGTGGCCGAGCCCGACCTGCCCAAAACCACGCGGAGCCGCCGGCGACACCATCAGGCGAGGCTTCGGCCAGCGACCGCGCCCTCAGCTGCGAGCCCTCGGCCTTTGGGGGTCGGCTTCGCGGAGCCCAGAAAGGGAAGGACCCAAAGCGGAGAGAGAAAACAGCCCAGGGCTGGCTGCGGAGCGCAGGTGCCGCTGGGCGAGGGGGCGGAGTTCCTGCCCGGGACCCCGAGACAGCGAGGGAGCAGGGCCCGGGGGCATCTGGGGGCACCCTGGCTGGAGGGTGGCAAAAGTGGGGGGAGGCAAAAGCCTACAGCACCCGGTATTCCCAGGCGGTCTCCCATCCAAGTACTGACCAGACCCGACCCTGCTTAGCTTCTGAGATCAGATGAGATAGGGCACGTTCAGGGTGGTGTGGTCGTAGAAGGAGGACGGTGTCGCCTGCCGCCCTACAAGCTCGAGCCCGGCCTCCCAGGCGTCCGAGTCGCCCGCGCCTGCAGCGCACCGCTTGGGCGTTCGGGAGTTCCCCTGGGCGAGGCTGCAGCCAGCGAGCACCAGGCGTGCCTCGGACACGGCTGGCCTTGACCCGGTTAGCGGCAGTGCTGGAGGTCTGGGCGGGTGCTCTCGCACCCCGGGCCTCCCCAGTCTGGACCACTCAACAGGACCCCGGCCGGGGCGTGGCCCTCCACCCTCTCGTCCACCTGCGCACTTAGGCACCTGCGTCCTGGCTAAGTCAGGGCTCCGGCCCTGACCCAGATGCACGCCTCCCTGTGCTCCCCGCCAAGCGGTGGCCGACCTGCCAGAACACACGGGGAGTCCCCGGGCACACCCCGAGGCGCCGCTGGGGACCACGCAGCCCTCACCATCCCCCCGGAGACAGACAGACGGAGAGAGGGAGAGCTGAGAGACAGAGGGACGGAGACACCCAGAGACTCAGCGAGTGACCGGGAGGGAAGGAGGAGGGAGGACACGGGTGGCCAGGGCAGGGGGCCCAGGGAGAGCCAGGAAGGAGGGGACCGGGTTCCCGGGGATGGGCGGCTGTGGGAGCTGGCTGGGGCCAGACACGGAGAGAGGGACCGTGAGAAGGGAAGGGACAGAGTTGGGGAGAGAGACGAGAGGGGAGGTGACGCGCGCCAGAGAGCGCGAGCCGGTGCCTGCCCGCGCGGAGAGCGGGACGGGACAGGTGGACGGGGGCCCCGACGCCCAGAGCCGGACCCCGACTGCGACCCCGAGACCCTGCGGCCGCCCGGAAGGGGCCGCTTCCGCAGCAGAGGCTGAGGCCGGCTTGGGAAGGGAGGCGGTTCGTGCTCCGGAACAGGTCGCCGGGGGCTTGGGGAGTCTGGTTTTGCTCCGAGACCTGCCGCGGGTCCCGCCGCGGAAAGGAGAGACGCACGGGCTCCCTGGGGAGGGAGGGAAGGAGAAAGGGAGGGAGGGAGGGAGCGAGAGGGAGAGGGAGGGGCCGCTCGCTGCAGCCTGTCGCAAACGACAGGGCTCTCTCCGTGCCCGCGCGCGCTCTCGTGGTCTCAGCTTCTCTGACGCGGCCGGTCGGTCCCGTCTCCCGTACGGGCTGTGCGGGTCGGCATCGAGCCTGGTCCGAGGGCACCTGGATGTCCACTGAGAAGGGTGGGGAGAGGCTTGCCGGCCGGGACTTGAGGCCTCGGGCGCGGCGGGACAGGTGTTGTTGGCGGTCCCACGTCCCGGGATGCGAGCGCGCTCCCGGCGTGTGTCAGAGGCGACGGCTCTTGGGGTTCGGCCCCGCGGAGTCCGGGAAGGGAATGGCCCAGAGCGGAGAGAGGAAACATCCCGGGGCTGGCTGTAGGAGTGCAGGTGCGGTCGGGCGAGGGCACGGAGTGCCCGGCCTTTCCGGCACCGCTTGGGCTGGGACGGCGGCCCGGGAACCCCGAGACAGCGATCGAGCAGGGCCCAGGGGCGTCCGGGGGAACCGTGGCTAGAGGGCGACAAAAAGAGGGGGCGGCAAAAACCTACAGCACCTGGTATTCACAGGCGGTCTCCCATCCAAGTACTGACCAGGCCCGACCCTGCTTAGCTTCTGAAATCAAGTGGGATCGGGCGCACTCAGAGTGGTATGGCGGGGTCGGCGGTAAGAAGGCGCCAACAGCGCCGAAGCGGGCAGATTTCGGGCCGCGCCCTAGGTCTGGGTTTGCGCTCTTGCAGTTTGGGGCTGGCCACGAAAACACTCGTTAGTTATTCCCGGGAAAACATACACTTATGTGTGGTTTTCAAAATGCACATGAGATGGCTGCAGAAATAACTTTTTACGACATGCACTGTTGATGTATTATTCCTAAAATGCCCACCGGAAGACAGAAGAAAAATAAATTTTTATAGCATATACTTGAGTGTGATTTTCGAAATGCCCACGAGATGGCAGCAAAATTTTTCAAGACATGAAATCTTGTTTTATTTTCCCCAAGATGCACGGGAAAAGGCAGCAGACAACAATTTTTCATGACGACACGTCTTTCAGTTTTCCTGAATGCACATGAGATACCAGCAAAAATAACTACGACATACACTGCTGTCTTATTCACCCATTGCCCACCAGATGGCAGAAGAGAATAAGTTTTTAAATATACACGTCAAGTTCCCTCTCTAGCTGCACACAGGATGGAAACCGAAAATTAATTTTCATGATGTCCTACACTCCTGTGTTATTCCTAAATGACCTCCAGATGGCAACATAAAGTAAATTTTTAGATGATGTGCACCTGGGAGTTATTTCAAAATGTCCATGAGAAGTCAGTGGAGAACAACTTTTCATTTTTCAATGCTCCTTTGTTATTAAGTCAACACGAAACTGCAGTAGAGAAGAAAATTAAAAAACATAACCTGGGGCGTTAATTTTTAAATGCACATGAGAGCTGCAGAAATAATTTTCTGTGACATGCTCTGTGGTGTTATTCCCAAAATTCCCAACAGATGGCAGCAGAGAATGAATATTCATGATAGCAAACACTCAAGTGCTAATAATAAAATATACTCCTTATGAATGTCAAAAATTAAATTTCATGATGAGCTTCAATCTGGGGTTATTCCAAAAATGCCCACAAAATGGCAGCAGAAAAATTATTTTATGATGACACTCACTGGGTGTTATTTTCAAAATGTCCATGCGATGGCAGCGGAGAAAAATTTTTCGTGACATGCATTCCTGTGTTTTCCTCGGATATGCACCAAAGGGCAAGAGGAAAACTTCTCATAAGAATATGCCTTTAGATGTTATTTTCAAAATGCACACGAGGTAGCGGAAGTTATAATTTTTCATGACATGCAATGTGGTTTTATTCCCACAATGCCCACGGGGTAGCAAGAGATGAATACTTATGAACTACACTTCCATGTTATTCCCAAAATGCACACCAGATAGCACCAGAAATAAATTTTCATGATGATATACACTAGGGTGTTATTTTCAAAGTGCCTATGTGATGGCAGTAGAGTATAACATGGACTCCTCTGTGATTCCCAAGATGCACTTGAAATGCTGGCAAAGAGAAATGTGTCCTAACAACATACTTTTGGGTGTCATTTCAAAATGCACATTATATGACAGCAGAAATAACATTTGATGTCATATAGGCTGTGTTATTTCCAAAATGCACAACTAATGACAGCATGAAAAAATATTCCTGATGACAATCACTCTGGTGCTGTTCATAAAATGACCACTAGACGGTAGCAGAGAATAACTTATTACTTACACTCTGCTGTTATTCCCATAATGCACACAGGACGGCAGGAGAGAAGACTGTTTTCCTGCTTTAGGGGCTCGGCCCACTTACTTTAAGAATTCAGATTCTTGGTACTAAGTCACTTTGAAATAAATACTATTTCAGGCCCTTCACATGCCTCATCTAACATATTGCTTCCATTTACCAAATGAGGCAAAAAATGTGTTATCTCCATTTTACAGGTATTGAAACTGGAGACGGATGTTAACACAGCTCTGAGTCCAGGACTCCACACTCACACAGGATCCTGGACAAACAGAGTAGTCCAAGTAGTCCTTACAGCTTTGGCTTGAATCTTGGTCACTCTATTTGAAGGAAATCTGCACATGACCTGATGGTCCAGCTTGCCATGTACTCACCCAAGCTGGTTCTTGTTCTGGGACTTGGACAGGCAACTGGGGATGGGGGCAGGTGGGAAGAGAAAATGTGGCCCAGCCAACATAGGAGTACAACTGGCACCAGATTTCTACAACGATGACTCCTCCGCCTCCACTCCCTGCTGTCCTCTGGCATTTAAAATCTGTTCTTCAAGCCAGAGCACCAGCCCGCTTCTGCCCATGTTCCCTTCTTCTGAGGTTTCAACTTACAGGAACTTCCTGGCTGCTCGGAAAGGAGTTCCTGGCTGTTTCCCGGTAATGGAGGGCAAGAGAGGTGACTTCTGGCCCAAAGACCTACTAGCCATGTGATTTTAGGAAAAGAAATAGAAACTCAGTATCCTTATCTGTTAAATGAGGGTGACCACTCCCCCTCAGGTGGCTGTGAGGTGGTGCGTGTTGGCCCAGTCCATGATCAGCATTCTCCCTCGCTCTCCCCTTTAGTCTTTCCTCTACTTTCTAGGGCAGGATAAATCTAGAATTTAGCAAATAGTCTCCTTTAAGCAGAATGAGGGCTCAATGTCCAAATAGCCAGAGTCCCCCTAAGTGCTGACTCTGGTGTCTGTGCCAGCTTTGCACTCAGGCAGTACTAACCACAGCCCTTCTCTGAACTTTACACCTCTGCTCTTCTCCAAACTCACGTCCCTGCCCAAGCTCGGGCCAGCGTTGCCCTCAGCGGTCTTCTTACTGGTCTCCCTGCTCCTGTCCATCTCTCCTCTATTCCAAATGGTGCCCTTTCCAAATTAGGGGTCTACTCTTGTCACTTTCTATGCATAGAACTACCAACAGCTTCACCCAGCCTAGAGGAAAAGTTTCTATTGTGGGCACAGTGGGGAGATTCTTTATCAGGCGCATTTGTCTCCTGCTCTCATTTCCTACCATAATACCCCACCCCAGAGAAAAGAAACACTAATAAATGGACTCTAAAATAAGGAAAATACAAACACGGGAAACAGTCATTCAGGAAGAGGTATGTCCTCATCTACCTCTCCCAACCTTTTTGGCACAGAAACTGGTGCTACTGTGAGACTCTAAGGCCTGAGGATATGAGGTGGGGCTGAGGTGGTGATGCTGGCTGTAAATACAGACAAAGTTTCACTCACTTGCCCGCTGCAGCTCACGTCCTGTGGTGGGGACCGGCTTCCAACAGGCCACGGACCGGTACCAGTCTGCTACCTGGGAGTTAAGGACCCCTGGATTATAAGGTTCAATGTAGTAAAGATGTCAGTTCTCAATTTGTGGGGCTATATACACTTCGTACCATGTCATGAATCTTGTCAATGGGCCCAATGCACATCATGTCATGCAAGAATCATATCTGGTGGGCTCGCCTTACATCATGTCATTTCATGATACATGTGTACTGGATTCAGAGCACTTCATGTCATATCATGATACATGTGTGCGGAATTCAACGCACACCATGCTTTGTCATGATTCATGTTAAGTGGCAAACATCATGGCATGCCTGAATCCTTTTGGAGGGCTTCTGATCACATCATGTCATACATGAATCATGTCTTTTAAATTCGGTGCACATCATGTCATGCATGACTCAATTCGTGGGGCTGGATGCACTTTCTTCCATGTCATGAATCCAGTCAAGTGGGCCCGGTGCACATCACGTCATGCATGAATCATGTCCAAGGGACATGCCTTACATCATGTCATTTCATGATACATGTGTACTGGATTAAGAGCACATCATGTCATGTCATAATACATGTGTGCGGAATTCAATGCACATCATGCTATGTCACTATTCATGTTCAGTGGGCTAGGCGAACATCATGGCATGCATGAATTATTTTGGGGTTAGTGATCACATCATGTCATGCATGAATCATGTCTGGTGGGCTCGCCTTACATCATGTCATTTCATGATACATGAAATGTAACTTCACTTTGTTTCTCTGAAGTTCACCAAGTCTGTCATATATTGCACAGGAAAATGGACCACAGTGCCTGTCGAATTGCACTGTGTAAGGATGTGACGTTTCTTTGAGGTAAGCATATGAACGCCCCTAACACATTTGAACTATCCAAGTGATCATTGAATTCCACACAGGTACTAGAGTGAAAATTCATAGGAAGCAGGTTCCAATTTTCCTGTCATTCAAGTCATTCTCCTTGCTGAAAATCAAGCACACTCAATGATCCATGAGATTGTATCATGCACCATTCTAAACTTTCTCACATTTGATGTACGGAGTTCAGAGCACATCATGTCATGACATGATACATGTGTGTGGAATTCCATACACATCATGCTACGTCATGATTCATGTTCAGTGGGCTAGGCGAATATCATGGCATGCATGAATCCCCTTGGGGTTACTGATCACATCATGTCATATATGAATCATATCTGTTGGAGTTAGCACATATCATGGCATGCATGACACATTTCTGGGGGGGTGGACGTGCTTCGTGCCATGTCATGAATCTTGTCAGGAAGGCCCGGTGCACATCATGTCATGCATGAATCATGTCCGGTGGGCTCGCCTTACATTATGTCATTTCATGATACATGTGTACTGGATTAAGAGCCCAGCATGTCATGTCATGATACAAGTGTGCGGGGTTCAGAGCACATCATGTCATGTCACGATACATGTGTGCTGGATTCAACACACATCATGCTTTGTCATGATACATGTGTGCGGGGTTCAGAGCACATCATGTCATGCATGAATCACGGCCGGGGATTCGATGCACATCGTGTCCTGTCATTAATCACGTCCCGAGAGCTCGGCGTACATCATGCATTGTCATGATACATGTGTGACGGATTCAGCGCACATCATGTGACGTCATGAATCATGTTCAGTGGGCTAGGCGAACATCATGCAGTGCATGAATATTGTTGAGAATTCGGTTCACAACACGTCATACGTAAATAATTTCAGTTGGACTCGACGTACATTATGTCATGCATGACTCAAGTCATGAAGCTCGATGCACTTTGTGCCATGTCATGAATCATGTCTGACGGGCTCGGTGCACATCATTTCATGCATGAATCATGTCCGGTGGGCTCGTATTATATCTTGTCATGTCATCATATATGTGTGCGGGGTTCATAGCCCATCATGTCATGTCATGATACATGAGTGCTGGATTCAGAGCACAGCTAGTCATGTCATGATACATGTGTGTGTGGTTCAGAGCACATGATGTTATGTCTTGATACATGTGTGTGGAATTCCACGCACATCATGCTACATCATGATTCATGTTCAGTGGGCTAGGCGAACATCATGTCCTGCATGAATCCCCTTGGGGTTACTGATCACATCATGTCATATATGAATCATATCTGTTGGAGTTAGCACTTATCATGGCATGCATGACACATTTCTGGGGGGGTGGACGTGCTTCGAGCCATGTCATGAATCTTGTCAGGAAGGCCCGGTGCACATCATGTCATGCATGAATCATGTCCGGTGGGCTCGCCTTACATTATGTCATTTCATGATACATGTGTACTGGATTAAGAGCCCAGCATGTCATGTCATGATACAAGTGTGCGGGGTTCAGAGCACATCATGTCATGTCACGATACATGTGTGCTGGATTCAACACACATCATGCTTTGTCATGATACATGTGTGCGGGGTTCAGAGCACATCATGTCATGCATGAATCACGGCCGGGGATTCGATGCACATCGTGTCCTGTCATTAATCACGTCCCGAGAGCTCGGCGTACATCATGCATTGTCATGATACATGTGTGACGGATTCAGCGCACATCATGTGACGTCATGAATCATGTTCAGTGGGCTAGGCGAACATCATGCAGTGCATGAATATTGTTGAGAATTCGGTTCACAACACGTCATACGTAAATAATTTCAGTTGGACTCGACGTACATTATGTCATGCATGACTCAAGTCATGAAGCTCGATGCACTTTGTGCCATGTCATGAATCATGTCTGACGGGCTCGGTGCACATCATTTCATGCATGAATCATGTCCGGTGGGCTCGTATTATATCTTGTCATGTCATCATATATGTGTGCGGGGTTCATAGCCCATCATGTCATGTCATGATACATGAGTGCTGGATTCAGAGCACAGCTAGTCATGTCATGATACATGTGTGTGTGGTTCAGAGCACATGATGTCATGTCATGATACATGTGTGCAGAATTCAACACACATCATGCTTTGTCATGATTCATGTTCAGTGGGCTAGGTGAATATCATGGCATGCATGAATTTTGGGGGGCTTCCGATCACATCATGTCATACTTGAATCATGTCTGTTGGATTCGGTGTACATCATGTCTTTCATGACTCAATTTTTGGGGCTGGTTGCACTTTCTTCCATGTCATGAAAGTTGTTCAGTGGGCCTGGTGCACATCATGTCATGCATGAATCATGTCTGGGAGGTATGCCTTACATCATGTCATGATATGACACATGTGTACTGGATTCAGAGTACAGCATGTCATGTCATGATACATGTGTGCGGGGTTCAGAGAACATCATGTCATGCATGAATCATGGTCGGGGATTCGATGCACAGCGTGTCCTGTCATTAATCATGTCCGGAGAGCTCAGCGTACATCATGCGTTGTCATGATACATGTGTGCCGGATTCAGTGCACATCATATTATGTCATGAATCATGTTCAGTGGGCTAGGCGAACATCATGCAATGCATGAATATTGTTGGGCATTCGGTTCACAACACGTCATACGTGAATAATTTCAGTTGGACTCGACGCACATCATGTCATGCATGATTCATATTAGGAAAGCTCGACACACATCGTGCCTTGTCATTAATCAAGTTCAGTGGTCTCGGTGCCCGTCACGTCATGTATCAATCATGTCAAATAGAAGTGACGCATATTGTGCCTTGTCATTAATCATGTTCAGTCGGCTCGGTGCACGTCATGTCATGCATGTATCCTGTCAGTTTGAAATGATGCACATCATGGTCTGTCATTAATCATATACAAGGGACTCAGTGTACAACATGTCATGAATGTATCATGTCCATTTTGCTCAATGTACTTCATGTCATGTCTTATGCTTGGTTCAGCGCACATCATGTCATGCATAATTCATATTAGGAAAGCTCGACACTAATCTGCCTTGTCATTAATCAAGTTCAGTGTTCTCGGTGCATGTCATGTCATGCATGATACATGTGAGTGGGGTTTGCTCACAACATGTTATGTCATGGTCATGTCTGGGGGGCTCATCCCACATCATGTCATACATGTACCATGTCAGTCGCCTCGGGGCACATTGTACCATATCATTAATTATGTATGCACGGCTCCTAGCACATCATGTCATGCATGATACCTATTTGAAAACCTCGACACACATCCTGCCTTGTCATTAATCATGTTCAGTCGGCTTCGCGTACATCATGTCATGCATGTATCATGTCAATCTGAATTATGAAAATGGTGGTTTGTCATTAATCATGTACAAGGGGCTTGGTGTACATCATGTCATGAATGTATCATGTATATTGTGGTCAATGTATGTCATGTCATGCATGACAGATGTGTGCGTGGTTCAGCGCAAATCATTCACACATGAATCATGTGAAAGGGCCTCGGCACAAAATATGGCATGTCATGAATCATGTTCGGTAGTCTCGGTGTGTGTCATGTCATGATACATGTGTGTGGGGTTCTGAGCAAAGCATGTCATGTCATAAATCATGTTCAGTGGGCTCGCGCATGTCATGTCATGCATGAGTCCTGTTGCGGCCTCTGATTATATCATGTTATACATGAATCATGTCAGTTTGACTCGGCACACATTGTGCCATATCATTAAATATGTCCATGTGGCTCGGCACACATCATGTCATGCATGATTCATATTAGGAAAGCTCAACACATATCGTGCCTTGTCATTAATCAAGTTCAGTGGTCAGTGCACGTCACGTCATTCATGAATCATGTCAATTCGAAGTGACCTATGTTGTGCATTGTCATTAATCATGTTCAGTTGGCTCAGTACATGTCATGTCATGCATGTATCATGTCAGTTTGAAACGACACACATCATTGTCATTAATCATTTACAAGAAGCTCAGTGCACATCACATCATGCATAAATCATGGCAATTCTAAGTGATGCACATTGTGTCTTGTCATTAGTCATGTTCAGTCTGCTTGGTGCACATCATGTCATGCATGTATCATGTCAGTTTGAACAATGCAAATGGTGGTTTGCCATTAATCGTGTATAAGGGGCTCGGTGTACATCATGTCATGAATGTATCATGTCCATTGTGCTCAACGTACGTCACGTCATGTCATGATACATCTGTGTGTGGTTCAGCACACATCATGTCATGCATGATTCATATTTGGAAAGCTCGACAAACATCGTGCCTTGTCATTAATCCTGTTCATTGGGCTCAGTGCATATTATATCATGCATGTATCATTTCAGTTTGACATGACGCACATAGTGATTTTTCATTAATCATGTACAAGGTTCTTGGTGTACAACATGTCATGAATGTATCATGTCCATGGTGCTAAATGTATGTCATGTCATGTCATGATACATGTGAGCAGAGTTCAGCCCACATGTTATGTCATGAACATGTTTGGGGGGCTCAGCCCACATCATGTCATACATGAATCATGTCTGTCAACTAGACATACATTTTGTTGTATTATTAAATATGTCCGGTGGCTTGGCACACATCATGTTATGCATGATTCATATTAGGAATGCTTGACACACATTGTGTCTTGTCATTAATCAGGTTCAGTGGTCTTGGTTCATGTCTTGTCATGCATGAATCATGTCAATTCGAAGTGATGCACATTGTGCCTTGTCATTAATCATGTTCATTAGGTTCGGTACATGTTGTGTCATGCATGTATCAGGTCAGGTTGAAGCGACGCACATTTTGCCTTGTCATTAGTCATGCAGAACAGGTTCGGGGTACATCATGTCATGCACTTATCATGTCCATTGTGCTCAACGTACGTCATGTCATGTCATGATACATGTGAGTGGGGTTCAGCCCACAACATGTTATGTCATGATCATGTTTGGGGGGCTCAGCCCACATCATGTCATACATGAATTATTTCAGTTCCCTCGGAACACATTGTGCCGTATCATTAATTACGTCTTTATGACTCCTAGCACATCATGTCATGCATGATACCTATTTGAAAAGCTCGACACACATTGTGCCTTGTCATTAATCATGTTCAGTTGGCTCGGTGCTCATCATGTCATGCATGTATCCTGTCAATTTGAAACACCACACATTGTGGTTTGTCATTAATCATGTACAAGGTGCTCAGTATACATCATGTCATGAATGTATCATGTCCATTAACTCAACGTACATGTCATGTACATGTCATGATACATGTGTGCGTGGTTCAGCGCACATTATGTCATGCATGATTCATATTAGGAAAGCTCGACACACATCATGCCTTCTCATTAATGATGTTCAGTGGACTCGGTGCACGTTATGTCATGCATGTATCATGTCAGTATGAAGCGATACACATTGTTTCTTGTCATTAATCATGTACAAAAAGCACGGTGTACATCATGTCATGCATGTATCATGTTCATTATGCTCAAAGTACATCATGTCATGTCATAATACATGTGAGCGGGATTCAACCCACAACATGTTATGTCTCTGATCATGTTTGGTGGGCTCAGCCCACATCATGTCATGCATGAATCATGTCAGTCGACTCGGCATGCATGGTGCCATATCATTAACTATGTCTATGGGGGGTTGGAGCACATCACGTCATGCATGATTCATATTAGAGGAGCTCGACACACATCGTGCCTTCTCATTAATCATGTTCAGTGTGCTCGGTGCGCGTCATTTCATGCATGTACCATGTCAGTCTGAAGCGACTCACATCGTGCCTCGTCACTAATCATGTATAAATGGCTCCGTGTACATCATGTCACATATAAATTATGGCCATTGTGTTCAACGTACGTCTTGTCATGTCATGATACATGTGAGCGGGGTTCAGCCCACAACATGTTATGTCATGATCATGTTTGGGGGGCTTAGCCCATATCATGTTATACATGAATCATGTCAGTCACCTCAGAGCACATTGTGCCGTATCATTAATTATGTTTCCGCATCTCGGTGCACATATTGTCATGCATGATTCATATTAGAAAAGCTCGACACACATCGTGCCTTGTCATTAATCGTGTTCAGTGTGCTCGGTGCATGTCATGTTATGCATGTATCATGTTAGTTTTAAGCGAAGCACATTGTGCCTTGTAATTAATCATCTCCAAGGGGTTCAGTGTACATCATATCATGCAAGTATAATGTCAATTGTGCTCAACATACATCATGTCATGTCATGATACATGTGTGTTTGGTTCAGCACACATCATGTCATACATAAATCATGTGAAATGACCTCGGCGCACATTATGTCATGTCATGAATCATGTTCGGTGGGCTCGGCGCACAACAAGTCATGTCACGAATCGTGTTGAAGAGGCTTGCAGCTCGTCATGTCATGTCATGAATCAGGTTCTTGAGACATGGACACCTCATGTCATGCATGAATCGTGTTGAATGGCTTAGGGTACATCATGTCATGTCATGATACATGTGTGTGGGGTTCAGGCCACAACATGCTATGTCATCATCAAGTTTAATTGGTGAAGCCCACATCATGTCATAAATGAATCATGTCAGTTGACTCAGTGCTCATTGTGCCGTATCATTAATTATGTACACTGTGCTCGGAGCACAACATGTCATGTCATGAATCATGTTGAAGGGGCTTGCAGCTCATCATGTCATGTCATGTATCAGGTCCTTGAGACTTAGGGCACGTCATGTCATAAATGTATCATGTCAGTTCGACTCGGTGCACATTGTGCCGTATCATTAATTATGTACTTAAGGTTTGGAGCACATATGCATGATTCTTATTAGAGGAGCTCGACACAGATCGTGTTTGGTCATTAATCATGTTAAGTGGGCTCGGTGCACATCATGTCATGCATGTGTCATGTCAGTATGAAGAGACACACATAATGTCTTGTCATTAATCATGTACAAAAGGCTCAGTGTACATCATGTCATGCATGTATCATGTCCATTGTACTCAACGTACATTATGTCTTGTCATGATACAAGTGTGCATGGGTCAGCGCACATCATGTCATACATGATTCTTGTGAAATGTTCTTGACACACATCATGTCATGTCATGAGTCATGTTGAAGAGGTTTGCAGCTCGTCATGTCATGTCATGAATCAGGTCCTTGAGATGTTGCACATCATGCCATGCATGAATTATGCCCGGTCGACTCGGTGTATGTCATGTCATGATACATGTGTGTGGGGTTCTGCACAAACCATGTCATGTCATGAATCATGTTCGTTGGGCTCAGCGCATAACATGTCATGTCACGAATCATTTTGTATAGGCTGGCAGTTCGTCATGTCATATCATCAATCAGGTTCTTGAGACATGGACACCTCATGTCATGCATGAATCACGTTGATTGGCTTGGGGTACGTTCATGTCATGTCATGATAAATGTGTGTGGGGTTCAGCCCACAACATGCTATGCCATGATCATGTTTAATGGGCTCAGCATACATCATGTCATACATGAATTATGTCTGTTCAACTCGATGCACATCATGTCATGCATGATTCATATTAGAAGAGTTCGACACACATCGTGCCTTGTCATTAATCATGTACAAATGGCTCTGTGTACATCATGTCATGCATATATCATTTCCATTTTGCTCAATGTACGTCATTTCATGTCATGATACATGTGAGTGTGGTTCAGCCCTCACATGTTATATTATAATTATGTTTGGAAAGCTCAGCCCACATCATGTCATACATGAATCAAGTCAGGCGACGCGTCGCACGTTGTGCTGTATCATTCATTGTGTATGCAGTGCTCAGAGTACCTCATGTAATACATGAATCATGTCCGATTGGCTTGGGGTACATCATGTCCTGTCATGATACATGTGTGCCGGATACGGCCCACAACATGTTATGCAATGATAATGTTTGGGGGCTCAGCCCACATCATATCATACATGAATCATGTCAGTTCAACTCGGCGCACATTGTTCTATATCATTAATTATGTTTGCTCGGCTCGGCGCACATCATGTCATGCATGAATTATATTAGGAACATTAGACACAAATCGTTCCTTGTAATTAATAATGTTCAGTGGGCTCGGTGAATGTCATGTCATGCATGAATCATAGCAGTTTGAATCGACGCACAATGTGCCTTGTCATTAATCATGTATAAAAGGCTCGGTATACATCATGTCGTGCATGTATCATGTCCATTGTGCTCAACGTACGTCATGTGATGTCATGATACATGTGAGCAGGGCTCAACCCACAACGTGTTATGCCATGATCATGTTTGAAGGGCTCAGCACACATCATGTCATAATGAATTATGTCAGTGGACTTAACGCACATTGTGCTATATCATTAATTAAGTTCACGGGGCTCGGATCACCTCATGTCATGCATAATTCATATTAAAGGAGCTCGACACAAATCGTGCCTTGTCATTAATCATGTTCAGTGGGCTCAGAGCAAGTCATGTCATGCATGTATCATGTCAGTTTGAAGCAACTCACATCGTGCCTTGTCATTAATCATGTACAAATAACTCGGTGTACATCATGTCATGTATGGATTATGTCCATTGTGCTCAATGTACATCTTGTCATATCACGATACATGTGAGCGGGGTTCAGCCCACAACATGTTATGTCATGATCATGTTTGGTGGTCCCAGTCCACATAATGTTATACATGAATCATTTCAGTCATCTCGGCACACATTGTGCCGTACAATTAATTAAGTCCACAGGGCTCAGAGCACATCATGTCATGCATGATTCATATTAGAGGGGTTCGACACATATGGTGCCCTGTCATTAATCATGTTCAGTTGGATCGGTTCACATTATGTCATGCACGTATCATGTTAGTTTTAAGTGAAGCACATAGTGCCTTGTAATTAACCATGTCTGAGGGGCTTGGTGTTCATCATGTCATGCATATATAATGTCCATTGTGCTCAATATAGATCATGTCATGTCATGATACATGTGTGCCTGGATCAACACAAATCATGTCATACATGAATCATGTCAATTCGAAATGACGCACATTGTGCCTTGTCATTAATCATGTTCAGTGGACTCGGTGCACATCATGTCATGCATGTATCATGTATCATGTCAGTTTGAAGAGATGCACATCCTGCCTTATTTTTGATCACATCAAAGAAGCTTGGTGCGGTTCATGTCATGCATGTATTATGTCCATTGTGCTCAACGTACATCATGATACATCATGTCTTGTCATGATACATGTGTGTGTATTTCAGTGCATATCATGTCATACATGATTCATGTGAAATGACCTCAGCACACTTCATGTCATTTCAAGAATCATGTCGGTGGCCTCTCACTAAGAGCAAAGTGCAAAGGCTGTGGCGCACACTCTTGCACTGCTAGATGTATCGGGGGCCACTGGAGGATTTTTCCAGTGTCCCTGAAGGACATGGTGAGAAATCGGGTCGGCGAGGAGATGACTGCACTGCGTTGGCTCTTCAATGCCATTCCATCGAGCAAGTGGATAATGGATGTTTCTAAAGTGGAAAGTTGTCAAAGGCAACTTTGACATGCTCTTAGAGCAGTCATGCCCGCATCTGCGTATGTGGTCATACCTTTCAAAAACATGAAGGAAGTGTTTGAAGCTCTGTATTTCAAAGGAGCCGCTACCACACCATGCGCTTCTTGCTCTCATGGGGACAAAGGCAGGCATGTGCCAGGAGAGAATATAACCTCACATTTCTCAGTTGTATTTCTCTGGAGATTTCTCAACCGTTGCATGGAAGCATCCCTGCACGCTCCTGGCATCTCCCCAGTATGAAGGCAATTCGAGGAATCTGCACTTCTATGGAGCCAATACGTACGACACAGGATCCAAGTGCTTTCTGCAGAATCAGGGCCGGTGTGCTGAAGGTGACTCAAAGGGCTCAGTACTGAAAGATCCAATCGTGAGGCAGCCCTGGATTTTCTCTCCCACACACTGAATGTAAACACTGTTCCATGCCTGGTAAGATCTCATCAGATGTCAAGAAATCGAGAATTGGAACATTTGCCTTAGAAAGACACAAGTGCAGGGCACGATTCAAAGCTACCATCATCGTCGTGTCCCGTCAAGTGGAAGTCCACATTAGAAGAATGTCAAATTGGGATATGCCCTTCAGTGCACACAATACCGACAGGAGAAAAAGAGCGTGGCGCGTGTGTTCTTCATGGCAGAAAAGCAAACAGATGAACCTGCACAGCTGTAGCTCTGATGATAGAGCCAAAATGAAAATCACACAGAACGAGTGGAGAGCAATTCTCCTCCCAGATCCATGCTCATGAGCAGTGATTCCACCGGCATTAAGTGGACTCAGAGAAATGCACTGGCAGCTTCCCTGTAAGTGACAGGCGTAGATATTTTCATGCTCTGTGGGACACTCCTTCCTGGCAAATAGAAAGGGCCACGGGCGGTGTTCTCTAGTGTCCCGAGGGAATGTGACGGGAACCAGTAATGGCGAGGAGCTGATTGCATGGTGTGTTCTGTGAATGTCATTCTAGTGACAACATGTGTCTCCCGGAGTCTGTGAAGGAGGAGGTTTCCTGGCCATCCCCGAGGAGAAAGAGACACACCATGAGAACAGCTTTGGGACCACATATATTTGTTCATAAAGTTAGGAACTCTTAGAATTGATCTTTGTCTCTCTGTTTTTCAAAGCAGTCCCCACCTTAGCACAGGCTGTTTGTAATCTGGTACACCAAACGTCCGTACGAGTGAAGTGAAAATGTGTGCTTTGTGTTTCTGTTGTATTGTCCGGGAGAGCTTTGTCAGCCGTTCCATGGAAGCACGGCTGCACACTACGACCACCAACCGAGTCTGAAAGCCATCAGTGAAGTTACAAACTTACTAGGGATTCAATTCATACGAAGTGGGCTGAAAGTGCCGTGGGCCGAACGTGGGCCTGTGTGTGGAACATGACTCTGATGGCTCATAAATGGAGGATCGGATCTGCCTTCAGCCCTTTTTTTTTGTCTCCCATACTCTCGATGTAAACATTATTGTGAGTACAGTAAGATCTCATCAGATGTCAAGACATCTTGACTCAATATTTGTGTTAGGTAAGACACAAGTGCAGTTCACGAGTCAAAGCTAAACTAAGAGAAAGCAGGTGCAAAAGCAGAGATCTTGAGAGAGGTCCCACATTTCATACAGCGGAATGGCCTTAAAGTGTAGCTGTGAAAACCTATCTAGCCTCTGCATGAGGGACACAATGTAGAGACCCACTTGTTTTAGGCAATTGGTCAGGTGCGTAGGGACAAGCCTTGGACAAACTTGCCTGAGGGACATGAATACCAAAGACTAGCTACAGGGTTGCAAAATGCTCATATACACATTCTACAACTCTAAACCTCTTGGGAGCCCATGTACCCATTCTTATTTGGGGGTGTATAGGCAGAGACTAGGTCATGTGTGCATGTATCTGGGGTCTACATCACTCTGCCAGGTTCTAGGGCACTCCAAAATGAAGAAGCCTGTTTTCTTGAAGCCAGATATTATGGAATTTCAGAAGCTATGCCATTTCCAGCTGTCCTGGGGAGTCTGTAAATGAGGACTTTGGACTCCTGATTATAAGAGAGGGTCTGCATTCCATATGGACGTCAGGGTTATAATTAAAGAAAAAGTCCATGTCTCAACTTTCCCCTGGAAATAAAAAGAGTAGAGCTGTTTGTATAGCATCCCAATTTCTCCAACAGGAATCTACAGATAACTGATATTGGTCCTGCAAATCTTGGAACTTTGATGGGTCTACCACATACTTGCAGTCTGGGGAAGAAGGGAGATTGCAGGTTGGGGTGGCACCCATGTTAGCTACACCTCCTGGCTCACCACAAAGTAAACTGACAAAAAATAACAGCTGACTAATACTCCCAGAGAAAGTAAAAAGTTGGTAGAGGTTTTTAAATCTCTGGCAAAGCTGATTTGTGGACAGTCATGTCCTGTATAAGACCAGTCTATTAAGACCAGGAGAGGTGTCTGATTTATCTAAAGCATGAAGTCAAGGAAAATTAAGAATTAGATAAAGATGTTTCAAAGAAACAAGATGAAATTTCTAGAAACTGGCTTTAATGAAATGGAGTTATAAGAGAATCTCAGAAGAGTTATGACAGAAAATTCATAATAGCTGTCAAAAAGATGCTCACTGAGGTCAAGAGAACAATGAATGAATGAAGTAAGAATTTCAAGAAATAGAAACTATTTAAAAATATCAAACAGATATTAAGAAGCCGAATAATGCATAATCGAACTATACAATACACAAGAGGAGTTCAACAATAGCTATACCAAGCAGAAGAACATATCAGCAAACTTTAAAACAGGTCATTGGAAATTAGTTAGAGGAACAAAAAGAGAAAGGAGAAGAAAATGAAGAGTAAGAAACTTATGGGATACCATCATATAAACTCTCTGCTCCCTCCCCTCCCCCCCAAAAAAAACATTAAATGAGTCTCAGAGAGAGGAAATAATGAGAGTGAGAGGGAGCAAGAGAGAGTAAGAAAGCAAGAGAGTGAGAGTGAGAGAGAGAGAATACCAGAAAGCTAATTAGAAAAAAACAATGGAGGTTTCCAGTCAAGATATCTGAGTAGGAAAATGCTTGCCTCCTCTCATTACCACATCAGAATTACAATTAAATTACAGAAAACCAACACTGAAAACCACCTGAAGTTATGGAACTACAGGATATACAGAAAAAACCCACATTGAGACTAGAGACATAGGGGCTAGTCCCACACCCACGTATCACCGTTAAAAATCAAGAGGGGTATCTCAGCTGTGGAAATTCACTTTGAGAAACAAAGGGTCACAGTCTAATACCAAGCTCCCCAGCCCCCAGTTCCAGTGCTGGGAAGAGAAGTCCTCACAACAGTGGGCTGTGAAAAATATTGAAGAGTGGTTGAGTGAGATGAAGGGCAGCTGGAAACCCAGGCACTCCTCTTGCTCTGAGCTCCAGCTCCAGGGCTGTAGCTTAAAAAGTGCCAGGAATATAAGGAGGGGAACTGAATTGTCTGGCTTTAAGGTGAGGGCTAGAGGACAAGATCCCTCCCAGATAGAAGTGCTGGCAGAAGCCATTATTCCTTTGTTGAGCCTTCCCCTCACCCAGTGTGCAGACCCTGCCTGATTCTCCATCAACCTAATGGTATTCACCCTATCTTGGTGGTTCCCTGAGATCCTGTCCCACCCAACTTGTGGGTCCACCCAAGCCACTTTCTGTGGCTTTTTCATACAAATGGCCTGTTATGATTCATGGTGTGAACTTTTCTAACATCTCTCAAAGTTTTACAAAACCCAAACAAGCAGCATCTGGCCTCAGCATGCCATGTATTACTTGTTAAGAAGCCCCAAGCCTGGCATTAGCGACAGCCAGCCTCCCTTCACAATTTAGCCTCTCCCAGGCACCTTCAAGCCCAGCACAAGTGGCAACCATCTACAGAACACTCCGTAGCTCATGCAATGTGGCTTCAGGTGGGGCACAGGCAGCAGTTGACCTTGACTGCAATAGAGCCTTACCTAAAGGCTCCAGAACCAACACACCTGGTGATCAGCTTCAGACATCAGAGCTCAGGAAAAGACAGAGCCAAAAGAGAAAATGGGAAGGTACCAGAACCCTGTTAAAGTGAATCTTGTTTCATAGGGAGAGCCCCTACACAGCAGCTCCTCCACTGTAGTCATGCACAGTCCTCACAACCAAATCAACCTGAAGATCAGTCCCTCCCACTGATGTTCAAACAGCAATCAAGGCTCAACTCCAGCAGGAGGGCACACACCACCTGCACAAAAGACAGACCTGGAGTACCTGTTTCTGGTGACAAGAGAGACTGTGACACTGGGCCCCAGGACACCTACTACATAGAGTCACACTATTAAGACAAAGCATTCTACATAATATGCATAGAAACAAACACAGAAAGGTAGCCAAAATGAAGAGTCAACAAAAAATGTCCAAAATGAAAGAACAGAACAAAGCTCCAGAAAAGAATTAAACAACATGGAGACAAACAATCTACCAAATGCAGAGTTGAAAACACTATAATAAGGAAGCTCAAAGATCTCAGAGAGAATTAACATTAAAAAGAACAAATCATGAATGAAGAATACAATAACTGAAATAAAAAATGCATCAGAGGGAATCAAAACTAATTAGATAAAGCAAAAGACTGAATCAGTGATTTTGGAATTAAGTAGCAGAAAACACCCAGTCACAAAAGCAACAATAAAAAAAGAATCCCCTAAAATGAGCATAGTTTAGAAACCTCGGGGACAACATCAAGTGTACCAATATTCCCATCATAGGGGTGTCAGAAGGAGAAGATAGAGAGCTAGAATTTGAAAACCTATTTGAAAAAGAATGACTGAAAATTTCCTTAACCAGATGAAGGAAGGAAGACATGTGAGCCCAGGAAGTGCAGGGAGTCCCAAATAAGATGAATGCAAACAGGCCCATACCAAGACACATCATAATTAAAGTTACAAAGGTTAAAGACAAAGAGAGAATTTTAAAAGCAGCAAGAGAAAAGCAGTTAGTTACCCACAAAGGAGCTCCCATATGACTGTCAGCTGATTTCTCAACAGAAACTTCGTAGGCCAGAAAGGATTGGAAGGAAATATTTAAAGTGATGAAAAGCAAGGCCCTACAACCAAGATTATTTTACCTAGTAATGCTATCATTTAGACTCAAAGGACAGATAAAGAGCTTCCCAGACAAGAAAAAGCTAAAGGAGTTCATCAACACCAAACCAGTATTATAAGAAATGCTAAAGGACTTCTTGAAGAAGAGAAAAATAAGATAAAACATGAATGATAAAATGGCAATAACTGCATACCTATCAATAAATTTACTTTAAATGTAAATGAATCAAATACTCCAATCAAAGAAATAGGGTGCTTGAATAGATATGAAAACAAAACTCACACATATGCTGCCTACAAAACACCCACTTCAGATTGAAAGACAGAAAGGGATATAAAAAGATATTTCATGCAAATAGAAACAAACAAATAAAAAAGCTGGGGTAGCAATATTTATATCAGACAAAATGAACTTTAAACAAAGATTATAACAAGAGACAAGGAAGGACCCAGCAATTCCATTTCTGGACATTTTTGGAAAGAAACTCAAAAAACTAATTCAAAAAGACATATATATTCTTTGTTCATTCTATACTGTTTATAATAGCTATAATATGGAAGCAACCCAAGTTCCATCAATAAACAAATGGACACAAAAGAAGTGGTACATATGTACAATGGAATATTACTTAACCATAAAAAAGAATGAAAGAATGAAATCTTACCATTTGCAACAACTTATGTGGACCCAGAGGGTATTATGCTGAGTGAACTAAGTCAGACAGAGAAAGAAAAATACCATATGGTATTGCTTATATATGGAGTCTAAAAAAATAAATGAACAAAACAGAAATATAGATACAGAAAACATTTTGATGGCTTTTAGATGGGAGGTCATTTGGGAGAAGGATATAAAATGGCATAGATTAAGGTAAGTAAATTGTCAGTTACAAAAACAGTCATTGGAGTGTAAAGTAAAGCAAAGGGAATATAGCTAATAATGTTGTAAGAATTATGTATAGAGTCAAATGGAGACTAGACTTATTGGGGTGATCCTTAACTTCTACTAATGTCTAATTGCCATATTGTACACCTGAAATTAATATAATATTGTAAGTATATCAATTGTATTTGAAAAATTTTTTAATTATTTAAAAAAAGATATTGTATGCAAATGTTAACCAATAAAGGGCAGAAATGGCTATACTTTTATCCACCATGAAG
This sequence comes from Cynopterus sphinx, assembly GCA_030015415.1. Taxonomy (NCBI): domain Eukaryota; kingdom Metazoa; phylum Chordata; class Mammalia; order Chiroptera; family Pteropodidae; genus Cynopterus; species Cynopterus sphinx. Next base: position 25,826,001 of record CM057393.1, on the reverse strand, counting down.
ATATAACCATTTTAAATATATATAAACCCCACATTAGAGTACTTAAATATATGAAGCATACATTGACAAAATTGAAAGAAGAAATGCATAACAATACAATAATAGATTACAATATTTTCAATATTGGATAGAACATAATATATATTATTCAAGCATTCCACTCTGGTCATATATCCAAAATAATTAAAATCAGGATCTTGAAGAGATATTATCATTCCCATGTTCATTGCAAAACTAGTCACAAAGCTAAGATGTGTAAACAACCTAAACGTCTATTGACAGATGAATGGATAAAGAAAATGTAGTATATACATGTCACAGAATACCATCTATCCTTAAAAAAAAGAAAATTCTGTAATATGTGACAATACGGATGGACCTTGAAGACACTATGTTAATTGAAATAATCCCAAGATAAAACAAGTAGTGCATGATTCCACTTATATGAGGTATCTAAAAATAGTCAAATTTATAAAATCAAAGACTGGAATGGTGGTTACTAGGGGTTAGAAAAAGGGGTAGATGGAGAATATTAATCACATTAAACAAAAAGTTTCAGTTAAGTGAGATAAATAAGCCCTAGAGATCTGCTATACATTGTACCTATAGTCAACAATAATGTATTGTACACTTAAAAATTAAGAGAATCTCATGGTCAGTGTTCTTATCACAATAAAATAAAAATATAGTAAATGATCTAAGTTTGTGAATTTCTTTATTAACATTTGAGTTTAGAAATTAAGATGGAAAGTTAATCATACCAGAATATTACTCTCACTCATTTGCATTCCATTATGTTCTCTTGAGTGGAACAAGAGGAGGGATGTCACAGTCAATATGTTGGAAATCACATATAACCTTGGCTAGAATCATGAGTGTATTACTGTATTAAACATCATTTAAATTGCATCCTGAGTAGGAAGAAACTCCAAAAATAATAAAAACTTTGACTTATTACCATTCCTAGAAAGATTGCATGTCATATGGCTTGCACTGTCCTATAGTTAGATTGCAAATTGTGTAAATTGATGTGTCACCTTTTCAGCGTTTTCTGCTGGAATGCTTAGAGTCAAATTTTTGGCCAACCTCTAAATATACATTAGGGCCTTGCAGTATGCATTTTATATATAGCTCCATTCCTGGCCTCATTGGATCTATCTTACACTATTATCTCTTGTATTCCATGTTCCTCTTATTTTGTTGAATTATTTTGTTGAATCTTGTATGTATTTATACAAGCCATTGTTGTAAAAGTAAAAATTCAGATTTAAGGATTTTATTTTTATTGTTTTATGCATAGCCACATTTTTTGTTTGTTTGTTTTTTCTTTAGATTAGTTTTTAACTTGAAGTAATGAGTTTCCCTCCAAAAAATATCTTTCATTATTTCTCCCAGGAAGCTGTGTCATAATGTTATTTGTGAACTTATATGCATTACATTATTAAAGTTCTAGGAAAAGAAAGAATACACTTAAGATGCATAACAAAGCTATATGCTAACTTTAAAACAGTTATGAGTTTCCATCTTGCACACAAATCCCTTGTGTATGATATAAGTACAAAACTTGGAAGATTGTTTCTTTTTATTTAAGTCTTGCCTGATTCAGCAAATAAGCAATCAACAATGATTTACAACCCAATAAGTTAATGAACAAACTCTTCTGACAGGGTTAAAAATATTAGCTTTCTATCTAATCCTTTCAAAGATTCAGAATTACTGGTTAGGCCAAAAGTGAGAAAGAACTGGAAGTTGCTGAGAAAGACAAGAAGACTGACCATACAGCTGTGTGCTGAATGATGGAGAGGAGTGGAGTGGGGAAGCGGCTGCAGGGCCCAGGGGGACTTTAAGGACAGAGATGTCCAAGGAAGAATTTTAGAAATTTGTTGTTACATTTTGTTTGAAAAAAAAAATTTTATTTTCAATTTGTTCAAGAAGCTATTAAAGGCTTATTTTTAAGAATTTTGATATCAGGGTGACATTTTATTTTAAATGTCCCTAAGACAGAATTAACTTTGTATCATTTCAAGAGGAATTTTGGAGAGCTCTGTTATGACAGATTTTTGTACTTCCCTGAGGAAACTTCTTCCTTATATGATTTTTTAAAAATTAAGTTTATTAGAGTAACATTGCTTAATACAATTATATAATTTTTAGGTGTGCATTACAATTTGAAATATGTATATTCTATTGTGTTTACCACCCAAAGTACAGTTTCCCTTTAGCTACCATATATTTGATCCCCTTTACCCACTTCACCCTTCCCCATCTCCCTTTATTTCACTCCTTTTACCCCATCTACCTTCTCCTACCACCCCCACCAAGTCCATATGTCTCTGTTTGTCCTGTTCATTTGTTGCTTTTAGGTTTATATCCCACACATAAGTGATATTATGTGATTTTCAACTTTTTCTGTCTGGCTAATTTTGCTTAGCATTATTATCTCAAAGTCTATCCTTATATGATTTTTTTTTACTATGTTTATTATGGAAAAATATAAATGGTAATAATAATATATGATAAAATATGTACAAATATGTTAAAATATTCACCATTTTAAGTGTATAAATAAATGGTATTAATTACATTCACATTGTTTGCAACCAACTATTATTGGTACCTCTCCTCAATGGAACCATATTTTGTCCTTTTTCATCTGACTTATTTCATTTAGCATAATGTCATCAAAGTTCATTTTGCAGCATGTATAAATACTTCATTCCTTCTCATGGTTAAATAACATTTCATTGTATGTTTATACCATAGTTGTTCATCCATTCTTCTGTTGATGGCCACTTGAGTGTCTTTATAAGTATGTGTTTGCATACTTGTTTTCAATTATCATGGGTACTTACATAGGAGTGGAATTGCTGGATTAAATGTAATTTTATGTTAAACATTTTGAAAAACTGCCACACTATTTTCCATAGCAGGTGTCCAATTTTATATTCCTACCAGCAGTGTACAAATGTACTATTTCTCCACATTCTTACCAACATTTATTATATTATCTTTTTTGTTATAGACATCCTAGTTATGTGTGAAGTGGCCTCTCTGTGTGATTTTGATTTGCATTTTTCTAATGACTAATTGTACTGAGAATATTTTCTGTGCTTGTTAGCCATTTGTCTTCTTTGGAGATAAGTCTATTAATGTCCTTGTCTATTTCTGATATTAAATCCTTATTGGATACATGATTTGAAAATATTTTCTCCATTATCTTTTCATTCTCTTGACAGTTTCCTTTTCTGTACCAAGTTTTTAATTTTGATTAAATCAAATTTATTTTTCTTTTGTTGCCTATGCTTTTGGTGTCATGTTTAAGAAATAATTGCCTAATCCAAGGTCCTGTACATTTTTTCTTACTGTCTTCTAAGAGTTTCATTGTTTTGGCTCTTCAAGTTAGGTCTTTGATCCATTTTAATTAATTTTTTAATTTAGTGTAAGGTAATGGTCTAACTTTATTTTAAATGTGGATATTGAGTTTTCTATTACTATTGAAGAGACTATTCTATTCTTATGGAACAATCTTAGTATCCTTGTCAAATTTTAACTAATAATGAATATAAAGGTTAATTTATAGGCTCTAAATTCTCTTCAATTAGTCCATAAGTCTATCTTTATATCACTGCCTTGCTGTTTTGACTATTGTCACTTTGTAATTTATTTTGAAATCAGGAAAAGGAAATAACTCCACCTTTTTCTTTTTCAACAATGTTTTAGCTATTCTGAGTCCCTTGAAATTTCATATAAATTTTAAGACCAATCTTTCCATTCCTGCAAAAAATACCATTGGGGTTTTTATAGGGATTGCATTTAATCTGAAGAACACTTTGGGTAGCACTGTCATCTTAAGAGTATTAAGTTTCATGAATACAGGATGCCTATTTACCTATTTAGGTCTTCTTTAGTTATTTTGTAGCATCATTTTATATTTTTCATAATAAAAGTCTTATACTTGCATACTGATTAAACTTATTCTTCAATATTCTACTCTTTTTGATACTATGGTAAATTGAATTATTTATTTATTTTTTTTGAATTTTTCACTGCTAGTATAGAAACATAAATAATATTCGTGTGTCAATTTTGTATCCTGCATCTTTGTTGAATTAGATCTAACATTTTTTTTGTGTGTGTGATTCTTTAGAGTTTGCTAGATATAAGATCATGTTATTTGCTAATAAAGATAGCTTATTTTCTTTCCAGTTTTGGTGTTTTTATTTCTTTTGTTTAGCATTTTATTTTATTGTATTATTAATTTCAAGTGCACAGTACATCAGTTAAACATTTATATAGTTTATGAAATGATTCTCCCAAATAATCTGTTACCCCTCTGACTCACCACATAGTTATTACATGCTGAGTGCATTCCCTATGCTGTGCTCCTCATCCCCTTGATCTTCTATTAACTACTAATTTGTACTTCTTTAACCCTTCATCCCTTCCTCCTAAACCTGCAACCACCCTTCCCTATGGCCATCTCAATATTGTACTCTACATTTGTGAGTCTTTTTTTCAATTAGTTTGTTCTATTTGTTCTGCATATAAGTAAAATCACATGTTATTCATCTTGTTCTGTTTGACTTACTTCACTCAGCATAATAAACTCTAGTTCCATCCATGTTGTTGCAAATGGTAAGATTTCACTATTTTTATGGCTGAGTAATACTCCATTGTTTATATGAACTATAACATCCTTATCCAATCATTGTTAATGGGCATTTAGGTTTCTCCCATATTTTGTCTATTATGAATAGTACTGTCATGAACATAGAATGCATATGGATTATTGTTTTCATTTTATTTAGAATAATACCCAGATGTGCAACTCAGAAAGTAGATCAATTTTTAACTTTCTGAGGAATCTCCAGACTGTTTTCTATAGTAGCTGTACCGATTTGCAATCCCACAAACACATATGAGGGTTCTCTTTTATCCATATCCTCTCCAACCCTTGTTTTTTTTTTTTAAATTTATTGATGGTTGCCATTCTGACATGTGTGAGGAGATATCTCATTGTGGTTTTAATTAGCATTTCTCTGATGATTAGTGACCTCGAGTGTCTTTTTAGATGTCTATTGGCCATTTGTATTTCCTTTTTGGAGAAATATCTATTCAGGTCTTCGGCCCATTTTTAAATTGGATTATTTGTTTTGGGAGTGTTGAGTTGTATGAGTTCTTTGTATTTTGGATATTAACCCCTTATCAGATGTGTCATAAGCGAGTACCTTTTCTCATTTAGTAGGTTGTCTTTTCATTTTGTTGATGTTTTTCTTTGCTGTAAAAATATTTTTAGTTTGATGTAGTCTCATTTGTTTAGTTTGTCTTTTTTCCTTGCCTGAGAAAATATATCTGAAAAGAAATTACTAGTAGCAATGCCAGAGGTTTATTGCCTATGTTTTCTTTTAAAAGTTTTATGGTTTGGGGTCTTACATTTAAGTCTTTAATCCATTTTGAGTCTATTCTTGTATATGGTATGAGAATGGCAGCCATCCAGTTACTAGCTTCTCTGGGATATCCGTGGGTTTAGTAGGGTAGGCAATCTCCCTGGACTAATGCAGCTTCAGAATTGGCCATGCAGCAGGAGGGTTCAGCACAGGTAAGCTGACACTGGTCTGTAGATTCCCCTTAGGGGGCGCCAACTAATGCACAATGACAGCTGCCCCTCCAGCCCTTGTTCCAGCATCACATAATGCAGATTTTCCTCATGTGACTCTTTCCTGAGCCTCTGTCCTTCTGCCAGCATCCAGGGTGTCTGTCTGCAGGCAAGGGAGCCTGTGCATGAGCCCATCTTAGGTGCTTCTGAGATTTCTGTCTCCTTCCATCTCACCCAGATAGCCAGAATTCCAACTGATTTTTACAGTCAGATTTTTGGGGGAACTCATTTTCCCTGGGATGGGGAACCCCTGTATGGGGCTAGGACCCCTCTTTCCTTCAAGGGTACCTCTGAAGCTTTCCTGGTGCTCTCTCTTGTTCTTCCACCACCCCCCACATGTGCAGGTCCAACCTGATTGATGTCTTAGTCCCTTCTACAGGCTTCGATGTGGCTCCTTCTTTGTATCATCAGATGTATGTGTTATGATCAGCTAGCTGGACTTTAAGTGGTTCTCCATGTTGATTATTTTATAATGTGGTTGTAATTTTAATGCAGTCCTGAGAGGAGGTGAACTCCACTTTTACCTAGTTCTTTCTATTTCTAGTGTATTGAGTGTTTTTTTTTTTTAATCAAGAAATGGTGTTAGATTTTGTCAAATCTTTTTCTGTATTGAGATTATGCTGGTTTTTTCTTCATTCTACTAATGTGGTTTATTACATTCATTGATTTTTACATGTTGCTATGCTTGTATTTCTGGAATAAATCACATAATCATGGTGTAGAATCCTTTTTAGATGCTTGCCGTTAAATTCAGTTTGCTAGTATTTTGCTGAGAATTTTGGCATTGATATTTATAAGGTATATTGTTCTGTAGTTAGTCTTCTTGTAGCCCTATTTTTGTCTGGCTCTTTTGTTAGGGTAATGCTGACATAATAGAAATGAGTTAAGAAGTGTTTCCTCCTTTTCAATTATTTTGAAGAGCTTAAGAATTGGTTTTTAATTCTTACTTAAATATTTGATAGACTGCTCCAAGGAAGCCATCTGATTCTGGAATTTTCTTTGTTGAGAAGTTTTTAATCACCGATTCAATCTCCTTACTTGTTATAAATATGAACTTATTCAGATTTTCTATTTCATTTTGATTTAGTTTTAGTACTTTGTGTCTTCTTATAAATTTGTGCATTTCATCTAGCTTATCTAATTTATTGGCATACAGTTTATAATGTTGTCTTATAATCCTTTTTATTTCTGTAAATGGGGTAATAATGTCTCTTCTTTCACTTCTAATTTTAGTAATTTGCATCTTCTCTCCCTCTTTCTTTCTCAGGTTTTTGTTTTGTTTTGTCTCTGTTTTGTCAATCTAGCTAAAGATTAGTCAAGTTTTTTGATCTTTTAAAGAACAATTTACAGTTTTGCTCACTTTCACTACTGATTTTATCTGTTCTATTTCATTTACCCTCATGCTAATCTTTTTTATTTAATTATTTCTATTAAATTTGGATTGAAATTTTTATCTTAGTTTCTTATGGCACAAATTTTGATTTGAGATTGTTCTTTTTAATGTAATAAATACAGCACTAAATTTCTCTCCTGGCACTGTTTCTGCTGCATCCCATAAGTTTTGGTATGATGTGTTTTTATTTTCATTCATTTTGAGGTATTTTCTTCTATGGCCCATTGGTTCTGTAATTGTACTGTTTAATTTCCACGTATCTTTCCAGTTTTCCTTCTGTTATTGATTTCTGGTATAATTCCATTGTAGTCAGAAAATATTCTTCACAGGATTTCAATCTTTTTTAAAAAAATAATATAAGACTTTTTAGTGGTCTAAGATATGGTTTATTTTAGAGAACACGTTATGAGCACTTGGTAAGAATGTGTATTCTACTGTTGATTGGTAGAATATTCTGTATATATCTTCTAGATTTAATTGAACTATAAGTTATTGTTCAAGTCTCCAATTTCCTTATTGATTTTTTGTCTTGTTATATTATTGAAAGAAGGCTATTGAAGTCTCCATTATTATTGTAGAACTGTTTATTTTTCTTTAATTCTGTTAGTTTTCCTTATATATCTGGGGGCTCTGTTGTTATATGTGTATATGTTCATAATTTTTATATTTTGTAAATGACTTATATATTTTTCAATATATATTATTTTCTTATCTCAGAAGCTTTTTAAATATAAATATATATTTTCCTGATAATAATATAGCCATTCTAGTTCTCATTTAGTTATTATTTGCATAAAATATATTTTTCCATCTTTTTACTTTCAGGCTCTTAATGTCTTTAGATTTTAAGTGAATCTCTTATAGACAGCATATACAGGCAATATCTTGGAGATATTGCAGGTTTGGTTCCAGACCAACAAAAAAAGTAAATATCGCTATAAGTAAGTAACACAACCTTTTTGGTTTCATAGTGCATATAAAAGTTATGTTTACACTATACTATATTCTATTAAGATTGTAATAGCATGTTGTCTAAAAAAGAACCATGTACACATAACAATTTTTTAAAATTTTCTAAAAAATGCTAACCATCATCTGAGGCTTCAGCAAGTTGTAATCTTTTTGCTGGTGGGAGCTCTTGCCTTCATATTGTGAAAAAAACACAGTATCTGCAAAGCACAATGAAGCTAGGTATGCCTGAGTGGATCACATGTTTTAACCCATCCTGCCAATCTCTGCATTTAAATAAGAAAATTTACTTCATTTAAAGTAATTACTGACTAGGAATGACTTACTTATGCCATTTAGCTATTTGTTTTCTGTATGTCATATGTGTTTTTGTTCCTCAGTTCCTCCATTACTGGATTTTGGTTTTTGGTTGATGTGTGTGTGTGTGTGTGTGTGTGTGTGTGTGTGTGTGTGTGTGTAGTGTACCACTTGATTCTTATTTTTTTCTGTAATTAAAAAAAAATTATGTTTAGTTGTTAGCTTGGGAATTACAATTAACATCTTAAACTTATAACAACCCAATTAAATAATACAAATGTAGTGCCAATTAACATGTGCCTATAATCGTCACTATTTGCATTTTTTATAGCATAAGAAAAAAGATAAACCAAAAGTACAATAATATTGGCTTTAATATTTACCTATGTACTCTACCAATGTTCTTTATTTTTTTAAATGGCTTTGAGTTATGATTCAGTATCCTTTAATTTCAGTTTGAAATATTTCCTTTAGCATTTCTTATAGAGCAGGTCTATTAGTAACAAACTTCTTTATTTTTGTTAACTTGGAATTCTTGATGGATACTTTTGCTGGATATAGAATTCTTGATTGCCGTTTTTTCTTTCACAACTTTAAATGTGTTATTCCATTGCTTACTTGCCTTTCTGGTGTCTGATAAGAAGTCAGCTGTTATTGAGATTCCATGTATGTAACAAGTTGTTTTTCATGGACTGGCTTTAAGATTCTCTCTGTCTTTAGCTTTTGAAAATTTAACTATAATGTGTCTCACTGTAAATCTCTTTGAGTGTATCAGCTTAGAGTTTATTTAGCTCCTTGGATGTGTGAATTATGCATTTCATTATATCTGAAAAGTTTTCAGTCATCATTTCTTCAAATATTCTTTCTGCTCCTTTCTCTCACTCCTTTTCATCTGGGAATCCCATAATGCATATGCTAGTCTGCTTGATAGTCTCCTACAGATCCCTTAGGCTCTGTCCATTTTTTTTTGTTTTGTTTTTGTTTTTATTTCTGCTCCTCAGACTATATAATTCCCACTGTCTTATCTTACAGTTCACTGATTCTTTCTTCTGCCTACTCAAATTTGTTTCAAACCCTCTAGTGAATTTTTTAATTCAGTTACTGCATTTTCTTCAGCTCCAGAATTACTGTTTGGTTTACTTTTAAAATCTCTCTTTTTTGATATTCCCATTTTGTTCCTACATCATTGTCTTTATTTCATTTATCCATGGTTTCCTGAACTCCGTGACTGCATTAAGACAATTGATTTAAACTCTTTATCTAGAAAGTTCAATCACTGAGCTTGATCAGAGATGGTTTCTGTCAAATTTATTTTCCTGTGAATAGGCCATACTTTCTTATTTCTTTGTATGTTCTGTGATTTTTTTAGTGAAAACTAGACATTTAACTATAATAATGTGGTAACTCTGGAAATCAGATTTTATCTGTTTCCAGGCTCTGCTCTTCTTGATTGGTGAAGACTTAGTTTGTGTTAAGCCAGTGTTTTGAATAAAATTTCGCTGACATCCAGGAGTTTAAAAATAGCAGCAGCAGCGGTGGCGGCACTGGCAGCAGTGGCAGCTATGACAATTAATCACCTAATCTAGTCTTTTTGGATTGGCTCTATGCTACAGGACTTTTTAAAAACTTAACCACACCATTTACAATTCTGCCTCACTTGTTATTTTCTGCTTGCACTGATCCTACAGATCACCAATGGTGAAACTTCAGGTTTCTTAGCTATTTTCTGAATGTGTATCTTGTTCAACATACATTGCCTTTACATTCCCCAGTATGTGCCAGTGTTTCTGAATGCCTTAATTTCCCAAAGTAATTCTCTCCTCAGCTATTCTTCCCTGGTTTTAGGTAATCTGTTGTATATCTCAACTATAATCTTTAGCCTCAGGAAGCTATGGGGCGAGTTTTCCTCAATATGCAATGTTTTCAAGTAATGCCCATTACTTTTCCTCCCTGAGTGCTGTCTGTGTAAAACAGAGATGAATATCTTGTGTCATATTCAGGTAATGTCCAGACAGGGTAGAATAGAAAAAAAATACCCCAATAATTTATAGATAATATTTGTGTTATTCTGTCTAGAATCGAGACTGAAGTTATATGGTGAGAACACAGGCTACAGTCTTCAAAGCTGTCACCACACTGAGAAGTGGTAGGAAAATGGCAAATTAAAATGTCGCAAAGCTTTCATATTGTTTTTAAGTTGGTTACTGTAAACCTTTGATTATTTTCCAGAGCTCTGACAAAATCTTTTCTGATAATTTCTGCTTATTTTTTCCAATGTTCCTATGGTGGGATGGGAGCTTATAGTTGCTTACCATATCATTTTGCTGAAGTCATTCCAATGGAGCCTTCTTGACTCTACAACACTGAGGGCCTGTCTTACTTTCAACATGACTGCAGCAGAACTCATAGTATTTCTCTTTTCTGTGCTTCCTGTCTAAGAATGGTTAGATTACTTCTTCAGTTACTCAAACCAAAAATTTTTATATTTTTCTATTTATTTGGGAGATTGGTAGCTAGTCATCAAGTTCTGTGAATGCAATGCAGCCTTCTAAGAATTCTCTGATTATTCCACTTATCACCAACTCATCATTCCTACATTAGTTCAGGTTGCTATTATCTTCCACTTTGATTATTTAAATTCCTCCCATCCAGATGGCTTACATCTCATTTTCCTTCTCCATTTCCTATATGCATCTGCTCAAAACACTCTATGCTTACCCCTAAGAACCTTAAGATGTATGTTAATATTTTATCCCCTGCTTTTAGAGTCCTAATCTCCTTTAGGATAAGAACTCTGTGCATTCAGCCCTGCAACAGTGTCCAGTAGACATCAAGATTTAATCACATGGTTCTTGAATACTTGAAACAGACTCACAATACTAACCCTAGGAATAATATGATATAGTACATATTAGGCATAGTAACAGGAACAGCAAAATGTTTTTATATATAAGCGTATGTGTATACACACACATACACACACACACACACACACACACACACACTGTTTAGAAACTTTCAAAACTAAATTTTCTTTGATTTCTTATCTCTGATTTTGAAAATCCTACTGTTTATTCAATATATTTCAATTCTTACCCTCTCTAGCTCCTACTTATCAAATAACACACCTGTCAAGTCAGCACTAAATTATATACTAATTAAAAATCCCTGGTATAATTCATAATGCTCCTTTCATCAAAAGAGAAAGGTATATACAAATGTTGGGGTTAATATATACCATTTTGCTAATGGATGCTGTAAACAGAATGTAGCTCAATTCTCCACCCCAGACCCAGTTATTCACCACTGACATGCTTAATGATGTATTGTCTTATACTGATTATAATTAGATATAATTTCTGTGAGTTTTTTCTGCCCATTAGATCTGCATTTCTCTGAAGGTACCAACCTTCATTTAACTAGTTTTCTATTAAGCAAGAACTCAGAGTTCGAGCAGATATACAATACATATTTTCCCAACATAAATGTTTATGAATCATAATTAAGACATATGAGATGATCTGTACTATGCCAAAATTTACTCTTATTTTTGCATTTAATGTTTTTATACAATGTTCTCATACTTAGATAAATCATAGCCTAACTGACAATATTAAGGCCACTGAAGAAACTGGATGGGTGTGGAGAGGTTTTTCCATTTCACATTGCTTTTTCATTATGCTCAGGAGACAGATTTTCAATTTTGCTCATCCAGCTGGGGACAACAGTCCACATGTGAAGAGTCTCTATGGCCATATTCAAGTCATCATCCAGAGCCATGCATATATGTACATTTGTGAACCTATTCTTTGAAAATAAAGAAGGAAAGTAAGCGTAGTGGAAAAAGTCACCCATCTTACACTCTGTCTCTCACATTGCCCAAGATAGAAAAATTTTCAAGTTTTAGATCAACAACTAAGTAGACTTAATCCACTTTCATATTACATGGCTACCTTTCCCCAATAAGAATCTCTTTGCCAAGGAATATAAATGATTGCCTTTTGCTCTGTGATTTCTAATATTCTATTATATTATCATATATCACTCACAGGTAGTCAGTGGGTTCCAAGTTTCTAAATACTTAGCGGATAGAGTTGAGGCTGATGAATAAGATCTTGGCATTTCCAAGTAGAGACATGGAGGAAGGTCAAGAAAATATTGCATGAGACTGTCATAGCAGATAGCATAAACAGCTTGAGACTGAGGTTTGCAAACCCAAGGATATCTTCCTTGCCTGACTCTCTTCTAGGTCCCTGGCATATACAAGGCTTGGCTTTGAGGCTTTGAGGCTTTAAGGCTAATATGGAAGAGCATAGTGTGTCTGGCAGGAAATATGTTTAATTCAGAAATAGAAATAAAGTTCTGGTCTTTCCAGAACTACTCTGTCTTAACCCAGTCATTTTAAAAATAAAAGAAAGAGAAATAATAATTAAATAGGTATGGTACTTTAGTTTTGCTCAGGATTCTCAGGAACAGCTTCTTCAAACATTCTATTAATCGTCTCCATTGCTTCGTGGACAGTAGATGATCCATGAGCAGCATTTCTCAAAATATTTTTTCCATATTTGGCTCGGATAGAGTCTGGGGACAATAGTTTTCCTTCATTTGGGTCTACAGGACCTATCAGTCGTCTCCAGTCTGCAATAGCATTCCACTTGGTCAGAACCATGACCAAAGATGGACCCCTGCAAATAACAAAGCTTTCAGAAGACTTGGACTATTTACAACTGTACAGATTACATGCATAGCTAAAGACAGAATGCCACAGGCCCACCCAGAGAGCTTGTCTTTATTCCTCGTCCATATCAGTGTGATTTTGTGCTATCTTTTTAAACCCTTCATTTTTTCCCTCTTCCAACAGTTTGTGTGTGTGTGTGTGTGTGTGTGTGTGTGTGTGTGTGTGTGTGTGTGTGTGTTCTAGGAAATAAAAATAGCCAGACACTGTTTCCAGTGTTTTCAATGTATCAATTTTTTAGCCCTTTTAACAAATCTATGAAGTAGGTACTATCATTTCTGTTTTACAAATAAGGAAACTAAAGCACAGATAAAGTATGATGATAAGCAAGGTTTTAAACCCAGATAGCCTCAATATCTAATGTGAAGACCTAAAGAAACAAAAGAAGAAAAAAAAGAAGAAAGGAAGGAAAGAAGAAAAAAAGGAAGGAAGGAAGGAAGGAAGGAAGGAAGGAAGGAAGGAAGGAAAAAGGAAGGAAGTAAAAAAGAAAAGGATGGAAGGAGAGAGAGAGGGAGGGAGGAAGGAGAGAAAGCTAGAGAAGAAAAAAAGGAATCCCAAATATTAACAGGGTACCTTTTTATAAATAAAATTACATTAAATTTTTTGTTAATTTTTATATTTTCCTGTTTCTATAATGAACATCTTACTACTTCATAATGCAAAGAAATATATATCAGAAACTTACTCAGATAATACTTCTAATACATCTTTATAAAAGTCTTTATTTTTAATTTTAAAATAAATTTTATCTGCTTGGTCTTCAGTTAGCAGCATTTCCTTCATCTGTGTTATTTCAAAACCAGCTTCTTTAATAAGGTCAAAGATCTCCTCTAGAGAAAACAAACAGTTGCTAATCATAAAGATTGCCTTTATATTTACTCCTTATTCAAATAGATTGAAATAAGCAAAGAAAGTAATAGTTTTACTTAGATACAGTGGTTTAAAAACCAAAATTATGCTAAACTAAATTGAACTTAAAAAGCACTAGATGACATTCGGAAGAACTTTAAGTGTTAATGTAGATGTTCAATATCTATGATCCACCTTTCCAGAAAATACCCAAAACATCTAGTGGACTATAAAAGCAGGAGAGGAGGTGATCTACTCCTTTGTTAAAAGTGAAGACATGTTTTCATCTCCATACTACAGATGCCAAGGAACTTCTTTCTAGATATTGATTCAAGGGGAGTGCTAATCTCAGCTCTTCTCCCTGAAGCAGCAGGGCACCATTGAGAAAATTGAATTTTGTAAAAATCTCATCGACTGTCTAAAGTTTGAGGGCGACATTCTGGAGATGAAGGTATTCACTGCATTATTCTTTCAACCTTTCTGTAGTTTGAAAATTTTCACTAAATTTAAGGAAAATGTATATGCTGGCTTTTATTTTTAAATATTTACCTCTTTGTTCCTGTGTCACATGCGGTTTAATCAGACCTAAAGTGTTTTGAGGAGGAAAAAAATACTGTATTTCCCTTTTAGCAGCTTCTAACGAAACGCTTCCATACAACTGGTTGATAGGTAAACTTTCCATTGCAAATTGTATACATAAACTTTGGGAAAGAAATCAAATTAAAAAATGTTATAATGTAACATAATATAACACAATACAATGTAACACTATATAAATTATTCAAATGTTACCAAGCAGTAGCAACTTATCTCTGATCTAGGCATTATGCAAAAGGAGTAATTATAGAATGGTTTAGGGCATACTACTTCCTTCTATGGAGGTAATAGCCATTAGGTAGATAGGGCATGAACATTTTAATAATCGGCAATGGATGTTGATGGATAACTGTGAATGAAGAAATAAATGCCCTGGTGCAGTGACAAAGCAGACTATAGAATCCTGGTTGCACCATTTGCTAGCTATATAATATTTAGCAATTACTTAACTTCTCTGTGCTTCAGTTGTCTAGAATAAAAATATGATAATAAAACGTGTTTTGGAACATGATTGTGAGAATGTAATCAGATGATGTATCTGAAATATATGGTACATATTAAGCTCTCATGGATATTATTTTCTCCTCTTTTACTACTAAATATTATTAAGCACTAGAGATAGCATTTGACTCTATACCAAAGATACCAAACTATAAACATTAAATCCATTAAATCCAGGAGACACTACAGTAGAACCCTAACAGTAAGCAAAAGCAGCAACAAAAAAGAAGCCTAAGAGATAGCC
Source organism: Cynopterus sphinx (assembly GCA_030015415.1). Classification (NCBI taxonomy): domain Eukaryota; kingdom Metazoa; phylum Chordata; class Mammalia; order Chiroptera; family Pteropodidae; genus Cynopterus; species Cynopterus sphinx. The sequence goes on along the minus strand of CM057393.1, from coordinate 25,810,760 downwards.
CACAGACAGTAAAGAGACAGAGATGGTGTTGATGGTCCTAGACAATCCATGCCAGGTTACACAATTTGTTCTGTTTCTGTTTCTACATGATATCATGAGTATATATTTCCTAAATCAATTGTTCCTTGCTAATTTTTTCATTTATTTTTTCTGTCTATGTATATTTTAATAGAAAAAAGATAGTATTACTTATTGCATTTTCTACCTTTTACACATAATCCTGAGCAGGCAAACCCCAAAATCCAGCCATGGTAAATAATATCCCTTTATGCTAATAGAGTGACATGACTGGAAACTTGATTTTCTGTACTGAACTCCGAGAGCTTCTTGCCTCTCAGGTTTCAGTGACCCATTTATATTTCCTGTTTGACTTATACAACTTGACCTTCTTACTCAGGCCTTGGCTGTTCTCCATCTCTGATTTGGAGATACCTGTAGCCTAAGATCCTTGGAAACTGTGATTGCCAGATGGGGATCTGTACAATGAATGATGAAAACAGCCTAAACCACCACTATCATTTACTTCATTCACTGCAGAGAACTACATTCAGTCCCTTTGTTATGCTGTTAAACATTATTATTAGGAAAACTGTGTGTGTGTGTGTGTGTGTGTGTGTGTGTGTGTGTGTGTGTGTGTGTGTAAGGATAAATAGAGTGAAAGTGTCCATATTTCAGATTAAGCAATGCAGAGTGCAGAATTTAATACCCAAGTTCAGAAAAAGGACAGAGCTCTGTTGAAAGAGTTATTTCTTAAACAATCTGAAGGACCTGAGTGGAGCCAAGGAAACTGGAAAAGTGGGAACCAATAAAAAATAAAGGTCAGGATTCATTGTAAACTTGTAGCAACAGAGAGATATAAGGGCTCCGGATGGGAATCCTCATTACAATAGTGGGATGGAGAAGGGTAGCCACTCAGTGCCTCACCTGAAGAAATTGTCTCTGTGCAGGTACACTACCTCTATTCTTGGAATCACAACTTCTAGAAAGTGAGCGTACAGGTATAGGCCTTGTATTGGTAGGAGTTCCTCTCTATGATGCTATGCTTTGAATTCTATGCTACATTTCATTAAGAGGTTCTATGGCACTCTACTCATAAACAATTTACAGAGTGTCCACACCACATTATCCTTGACAGTTATTTCCTGACTCAAGAGCAATGACATAAGAGAGTTAGGTTAAAAAGGGAAATAATGTATCCATTTGGAACAAGTCAGATTCAAGATATCCTGCCCAAAAGAAACCAATTAACTTTTATATTAAGTGATGTTTAATAAGTACTATTATTTATTGTATAAACATATATCAAGTTTTCTTGTGCCTGATAGAACATCTCTATTCTTGTCCACATGAGGGAAAGACCTTTCTTCCCCTGAATTAAATCTTAACCTGCAATTGGCACAAAGAATTCAATTGAATTACAATTCAATTAGTTTCCATTAGTTAAATCCCAAGAATTATGCTTAAGATTCTATCCCCATCCTCCAGGTGATATCAAGCCTGACAGCTAAGATCAAAAGATATTTACAGAGAACCCCTTATGTGCCAGGTAACATGCCATGTTTTTAATTGATTACAAAGTTTAATTGTTATCTAAGATTCATCAGTAAACTAACTTAGAAATGGTTCTCCTCAAATTATAGACAACATAAGCTATCATTGTCTTAAAACACTTATGACAAACTAAAGAGCCTACAGCCACCATTATACCCTTCTCAAAAGAATTTCTCCTGAATAATCAATGGGGTAGGTAGATGGAGTTTTTTGCTGGGTACCCACCACCTACTTTCTAGCTCCAAACCAAGCAACCCACAACCTTCTTTTGCAATGTTTTGGCCATATTCAGGCTGGCACTGAGAAGTCCACTCCTGACTCAGGAGAATCATCTATCCTGAGAACCTCCCTGTATTTCCTGCACCCCATATCCGAAAAGAAATTATAATGGCTCCCATAAAGCAGTTTGGGACCCATGATATGAATCTGACCTCCCCGGAAAACATTCTTTTGCTTCTTCAACAGTGTTTGGCCCAATTAACTTTTTCCAGTGTTGTAAACCATTGTCTCTTAATAAAACAAGCGCTAACGATGGACCACTGTTAGAAAAGAGAAAAACAAAGTTAATAGAAGTATGGCTCAGTAGCTAATTATACATAAGTAATACAAGTGTATATGTTAAACAGACTACAAAAAATCAGAATAATCCTTTTATCAAGAGTCTGAAAGTAAGACTCTTAAGAACATATTTATAAAAATATGGAAGCAGAGATTTGAAGGAAAAAGAAAGACCTCAATTCTGATAGAGTGGTTCCTATATTGTTCCCATGATCCTGTTGATTTATATTCCCTTGCTGGATTTCTTCCCAAGTTGCTATTTAACTTACTCTTCTGGAAACCTGATTGATTTCTAGCATTTCATTCCTCTCTTAGAACTAGTAATCCTTCAGATTATCAAAGCCTTTGAGAGGCAGTCAATTCTCTGCTTGGACTTGTTGCACACTCTTATGTCTGGCACAGCAACTTCACCTGAACCTTTTCATTTTTCAAATAATATTCCAAGAGTACTAGAGAATACCAATAGTTGAGCAGAGAGTCAAGATAGGAGGAAGACTGGAAAAGAAGCAGACTCAGCACATGTTTACAGAATTGAGAGAATTGGCAACTTGACAGAAATAAAAGTTAATAGAATATTTAAATGATTCAAAAGTAAATCAGACTGTGCTTTCTACTAAATTCTAAATTCTACTTTACCTGGTCATATTTTCTATAAGATTTCCAAAATAATCTTCATTTTTATATTCCTTGCACAGTGTTCGTGCTTCTGCTTCTGATAATACTATTTGTCTTTGCATCAGTATTTTAAAGCCTTCATCTTGAATAATATTCAAAACATCTTCTAAATAAAAGTCACATGAGTTTTAAACTGCTGGATTATGGCTTATACACATAATATAGAATATATTTATAATAAGGGCATATAATGCATTTTATTCTAATATGAAATTTTAAAATTTGCAAAAATAATAGATCATTAGATTTTAATTTAGGGGGAGTAATAATCTTAATATATCAAATTATGATTCTATTTCCAATTTTTCGTGACATAGGAATCATACAAATATACATACATGCACACACATGGAAGTATCTCATTAGCAAGCATTTTCTATACTATATGCTTTATCTCTAAGACTAGAATCAATGCTAGGCTATCCTCTTTCATTATTTCTATTCATCATCATACTAAAAAACCTAGATAGTGAAAT